>OX465583.1:1457359-2057359 GCA_950022655.1 Alentia gelatinosa
ATTAACTCTGGGCAGGATACACTCACTAGCATCATATATTGTGTATGTATCACAGAGCCTCTTGTATTAAGTCTGGGCAGGGTACACCCACTAGCATCATATATTGTGTATGTATCACAGAGCCTCTTGTATTAACTCTGGGCAGGGTACACCCACTAGCATCATATATTGTGTATGTATCACAGAGCCTCTTGTATTAACTCTGGGCAGGATACACCCACTAGCATCATATATTGTGTATGTATCACAGAGCCTCTTGTATTAACTCTGGGCAGGGTACACTCACTAGCATCATATATTGTGTATGTATCACAGAGCCTCTTGTTGTTGTTGTTGTTGTTGAAGTTTCTCGTGGAGATACTCAGGGGAGAACTTGTCCGACTGTCTGGCTGTCTTCTTTATCGACATTGACATCTTCATTTTACCCCGGTTTATTTTCTCCCTGTATTTTGGTAGCGTCGCTTCTCTGACACATGGGATCACAGTTCATTAGGTCTGTTCCCATTCGTCGATGTAAGATTTGTTTCCTCGGGTTGATAGAAAGTGCATTCCCATTTACCAATATAAGTGGTGTACGAGGCACAACGCGACTAACGAGCAAGTGACAGAATCGAATTCGCGGGCAAGACGTTCCCGCCGTTTCGCATTCACCCGTGGCCTACATTTCTCGACCGTGATTGGTGCGCCGCGTCACGTGACCGCAGTCCGACGCGCGGATTCGCTGTTGCTACGGACGCGTTGTTAGCTGAAGCTTGTTGCCCGGTTTGACGGAGTTTTCGCTGGTTCTCTAACGTAGTCGATGCCGCAAGGCCTAAGGGCGTTTTGTGGCTATCGACTGGTGTTAGAGCTGTGAACCGTTTCTCCTGTATTCCCCCTACCAACTGGTGGTTATTGGGTGAACTTCTATGTAGGTTATCAGTGATGGGAAGTGTCTTACCTTAGATTTCCCGTCTTACTCGTTAGTTTCGACAGTGATATGTCGCATCAGGCGTCTACTGTGTCCTTCTGTGGTCTCTCAGCATCGTGACAGCGTTTATTTCGCTTTTAATGCTACTGAACTGGACTGAAGGTAAGTTCTTCAGTTTTATCGGGTGGTGCTCGACACTGTCACTTGTGTGTGTCGCTGTCGCATTTACCAATATAAGGCCTGTTCCCATTGGTCGATGTAAATGCGAAAATCACCTGTAGCCGGAAAATCGGCGTGAAGTTGGAAAATCGGCATGTGGCGGGAAAATCGGTACGTAGTCGGAAAATAGAGTAAACACAGTGACTTTAATGCACCTTCTCCCACTGAATGACATCTGGGTTGAGTCGGAGGCGTATTGTCGGCGAGTGTGAACAGGCCTCGGTCTGACGTCACAGGTCACGTGGTGTGAGGGGCGGGCTCCTGACGTGACACGGTTGTGTATCTGTGTGTCTGTGACACATGTGGTTCTGATTTACAGTCCACAGCCGCGCTCTGTGCTCAAGGTGGATCTGTCCCGCTTCTAAACACAGATCTCACCCACCACAATGTACGGGGCCACAGGAAACCAACACCCGCTGTTGACCAGTCGCCGTAAACCACACCCATGGATTACTGCTCCTCCAAAACCATGGTCGAATTTCTAGGAATGGACATTATTAATGACCATGGGTAAGAAATACAACAATGGTGGTTTTTGGACGGTCAGCGGTATATCCTGATATGGAAACAGGGGTATGTGGAGAAATGCAATGTTTGGTTATCATTTCACTACACATCACCCAAGGGTGTAGGACCTTGTGGGTTTCAGTCCCACTGCATCCACTTTTCTCCTTATATATCAAAGGCCAGTCCTTCTCATGCCATGTCTGTGTGGTGTGGTGTACAACCACCTTTCTCCTTCACCCTCAGCAGTGGTAGATTTACTGCTATATCAAAGACCAGTCCTTCTCATACCATGTCTATGTGGTGTGGTGTACAGCCACCTTTCTCCATCCCCAGCAGTGGTAGACTTACTGCTATATCAAAGACCAGTCCTTCTCATATCATATCTATGTGGTGAGGTGTACAGCCACCTTTCTGCTTCACCCCCAGCAGTGGTAGAATTACTGCTATATCAAAGGCCAGTCCTTCTCATACCATGTCTATGTGGTGTGGTGTACAGCCACCTTTCTCCTTCACCCCCAGCAGTAGTAGATTTACTGCTATATCAAAGGCCAGTCCTTCTCATACCATGTCTGTGTGGTGTGGTGTACAGCCACCTTTCTGCTTCACCCCCAGCAGTGGTAGATTTACTGCTATATCAAACGCCAGTCCTTCTCATGCCATGTCTAGGTGGTGTGGGAAGTATACGAACTCTCACCTCGGTAAATGTCTACCTACATTCATCTCATAGATTCGATCACCCTCATTCCAAAGTAAATCTAATAGAACATATTGGGCGTTAAACCACACGAAGCACCGGGCTAATCGTACCTCTAACATTACTACCTACCACATATAAAACGTGAACATTCTGTCGGATGTGCTTGGAGTTTCTCCCGCACATAGATACGTGGTTAACGAGATCTAGGCTTGGAGATTGAAGCACCACGAGAGTGAGAATCTCGTCGGCGTAAAACTTGAAGCTGCTAGGGTTTTTTTCAGGTCTACACTCAGATGTGCTTCATTTCTTAAGATATAATTCTATCTGTTCTGAAAACACATGGTAGGGCTGTAGTTTACTGATCTCCTTTTCCTGAGAGAAGGCAGTATGACTTTAAATTAAAGTTTAATCCTTTTACTGATTTCATACACACAGTTCTTTAGCCAGGGACCGGCTTCAGAACTGTGTCACGCAGAATAATCGCCCTTGGTCCACTGTATTTTGAGAGTGAGGCCCACATCCAGTAGATAGCATGTCCATAGGCTCTAGCGACCAAGTCGCTAGTAGATATATACACAATATTACCATGATTTCGATCTGTGTGGCCGTATTCTCTGTGTAGTTGATGGGAAGTAAAACTCCGAGCGATAGCGAGGAGTATTGCGTAGTGTCAACTACAAGGAGAATCAGCCACACAGATAGAAATCATGGTAATGTTGTATTTATTAATCACGTTTGGACTAATTATTAGGGGAAAAATCCTGTAGATAATTAGAAATTCGACACAAGTGCCGTGCATTGTTCCTATAACAATGCCCGTCAGGCAGAAAAAGCCGTATTCTCCTAGAAGAATACGGCTTACCGTTTTCTACTCAGTAGCGATCTGTACTCTCCATAGGCTTAGTATGGGGACTGCGTATTGGATGGTAATAATAACGATCTGGAGGCTCCATAGGCTTAGTATGGAGACTCCGTATATTGGGTGGGTAATAATAGCGATCTGGAGACTCCATAGGCTTAGTATGGAGACTCCGTATATTGGGTGGGTAATGATAGCGATCTGTAGGCTCCATAGGCTTAGTATGGAGACTCCGTATATTGGTTGGGTAATAATAGCGATCTGGAGGCTCTATATAGGCTTAGTATGGAGACTCCATATATTGGGTGGGTAATAATAACGATCTGGAGGCTCCACAGGCTTAGTATGGAGACTCCGTATATTGGGTGGGTAATAATAACGATCTGGAGGCTCCATAGGCTTAGTATGGAGACTCCGTATATTGGTGGGTAATGTAATAAAGTAACCGTGGATCGCAGACGGTAATGGTGGTGAGAGCGCGCTCGTTCCACATTCCCACACCAGGTGGCGGTGTGAGGACGCTGGCAGTAATGGCGGCCGAGCAGCCCCCTCTTACGTCAATTACCGTCCTCGCCGCCAGGGTTCGCCGCGCGGTTTTTGTAGCTGGTTCCCGAACGACTATTTGTCGGCCGGGTTTTTACCCGACATGCACCGCTGCTGCGTCCTGTAGGAACGCCGGGCGGTGTTTACCCCACCTGCCGGGACGCGCGCACACCACGGCACTGACTGACATGCGCATGAGCAGCACGTGTCGCTGATTCCCGGCGCGTCTGTTAGACCAGCTGGTTGTAACGTCGACGTGTTTACGCTGGTCACCGGACACACTACATGCCCAGTGAGAGTTCCGCCCGGACCCAGCGCGCCCTTAACTACACCCAGTCTGTCCCTTACGCTGGTTCCCCGGTCATCCGCTAGGAGCTCGGCGGATAATGTAAGTTAATTGTACACAGGCTGATACCAGCCAAAACAGACACACTACCTCCCCAGTGAGACTTCCTACAGACTGACCTCCCAACTCCCCGATCCCCACCCTCTCTCCTGAAGCGGGGCTATCGAGGCCTTAGTATATGTTGCCATGATATTATTCTCGCAATCGTTTTCTCTGTCTCTCTCCCTCTCTCTCTGTCTCTCTCTGTCTCTCCCTCTCTGTCTGTCTCTGTCAGTCTCTGTTTCTCTCTGTCTCTGTCTGTCTCTGTTTCTCTCTGTCTCTCTCTGTCTCTGTCTCTGTTTCTCTTTGTCTCTGTCTCTCCCTCTCTCTGTCTCTGTCTCTCTGTCTCTGTCTGTCTCTGTCTCCCTCTCTCTGTCTTTCTCTCTCTGTCTCTCCCTCTCTCTGTCTCTCTCTCTCACACTCTGTCTACCTCTCTCCCTCCCCTCGCTCTGTCTCTGTATATATATATATATATATATATATATATATATATATATATATATAAGAAATATAAATCACTAGATTTATGTAAGTATAGATCTATGATAGTGCATAATGTCTCCACCAGATGACACTTGTTCTAGCACCAGTGGCGCCGTCTCCGACAAATACGGAAGGTAGGGACGCCGGTGGAGAGTATCCTCATTGCTCCATTTGATATACACCAGAACACACCAAAAATTTTTTCGGTTGGACAGCATTAATTCTCTCTCAAGTTGATGTTCACGACCACGATGGGCGGGATCCTGAACTTTGTGACTCATTCCCCTGCCACCGCTCTCTGCCGAACACCCATTCTAATTCCCCTCCGACCTGCCACCGCTCTCTGCCGAACACCCATTCTAATTCCCCTCCGACCTGCCACCGCTCTCTGCCGAACACCCATTCTAATTCCCCTCCGACCTGCCACCGCTCTCTGCCGAACACCCATTCTAATTCCCCTCCGACCTGCCACCGCTCTCTGCCGAACACCCATTCTAATTCCCCTCTGACCTGCCACCGCTCTCTGCCGAACACCCATTCTAATTCCCCTCTGACCTGCCACCGCTCTCTGCCGAACACCCATTCTAATTCCCCTCCGACCTGCCACCGCTCTCTGCCGAACACCCATTCTAATTCCCCTCTGACCTGCCACCGCTCTCTGCCGAACACCCATTCTAATTCCCCTCCGACCTGCCACCGCTATCTGCCGAACACCCATTCTAATTCCCCTCCGACCTGCCACCGCTCTCTGCCGAACACCCATTCTAATTCCCCTCCGACCTGCCACCGCTATCTGCCGAACACCCATTCTAATTCCCCTCCGACCTGCCACCGCTCTCTGCCGAACACCCATTCTAATTCCCCTCCGACCTGCCACCGCTCTCTGCCGAACACCCATTCTACTTCCCCTCCGACCTGCCACCGCTCTCTGCCGAACACCCATTCTAATTCCCCTCTGACCTGCCACCGCTCTCTGCCGAACACCCATTCTAATTCCCCTCCGACCTGCCACCGCTATCTGCCGAACACCCATTCTAATTCCCCTCCGACCTGCCACCGCTCTCTGCCGAACACCCATTCTAATTCCCCTCCGACCTGCCACCGCTCTCTGCCGAACACCCATTCTAATTCCCCTCCGACCTGCCACCGCTCTCTGCCGAACACCCATTCTACTTCCCCTCCGACCTGCCACCGCTCTCTGCCGAACACCCATTCTACTTCCCCTCCGACCTGCCACCGCTCTCTGCCGAACACCCATTCTAATTCCCCTCCGACCTGCCACCGCTCTCTGCCGAACACCCATTCTACTTCCCCTCCGACCTGCCACCGCTCTCTGCCGAACACCCATTCTAATTCCCCTCCGACCTGCCACCGCTCTCTGCCGAACACCCATTCTAATTCCCCTCCGACCTGCCACCGCTCTCTGCCGAACACCCATTCTAATTCCCCTCCGACCTGCCACCGCTCTCTGCCGAACACCCATTCTAATTCCCCTCTGACCTGCCACCGCTCTCTGCCGAACACCCATTCTAATTCCCCTCTGACCTGCCACCGCTCTCTGCCGAACACCCATTCTAATTCCCCTCCGACCTGCCACCGCTCTCTGCCGAACACCCATTCTAATTCCCCTCTGACCTGCCACCGCTCTCTGCCGAACACCCATTCTAATTCCCCTCCGACCTGCCACCGCTATCTGCCGAACACCCATTCTAATTCCCCTCCGACCTGCCACCGCTCTCTGCCGAACACCCATTCTAATTCCCCTCCGACCTGCCACCGCTCTCTGCCGAACACCCATTCTAATTCCCCTCCGACCTGCCACCGCTCTCTGCCGAACACCCATTCTACTTCCCCTCCGACCTGCCACCGCTCTCTGCCGAACACCCATTCTAATTCCCCTCTGACCTGCCACCGCTCTCTGCCGAACACCCATTCTAATTCCCCTCCGACCTGCCACCGCTATCTGCCGAACACCCATTCTAATTCCCCTCCGACCTGCCACCGCTCTCTGCCGAACACCCATTCTAATTCCCCTCCGACCTGCCACCGCTCTCTGCCGAACACCCATTCTAATTCCCCTCCGACCTGCCACCGCTCTCTGCCGAACACCCATTCTACTTCCCCTCCGACCTGCCACCGCTCTCTGCCGAACACCCATTCTACTTCCCCTCCGACCTGCCACCGCTCTCTGCCGAACACCCATTCTAATTCCCCTCCGACCTGCCACCGCTCTCTGCCGAACACCCATTCTACTTCCCCTCCGACCTGCCACCGCTCTCTGCCGAACACCCATTCTAATTCCCCTCCGACCTGCCACCGCTATCTGCCGAACACCCATTCTAATTCCCCCCGACCTGCCACCGCTCTCTGCCGAACACCCATTCTAATTCCCCTCTGACCTGCCACCGCTCTCTGCCGAACACCCATTCTAATTCCCCTCCGACCTGCCACCGCTCTCTGCCGAACACCCATTCTAATTCCCCTCCGACCTGCCACCGCTCTCTGCCGAACACCCATTCTAATTCCCCTCCGACCTGCCACCGCTCTCTGCCGAACACCCATTCTAATTCCCCTCCGACCTGCCACCGCTCTCTGCCGAACACCCATTCTACTTCCCCTCCGACCTGCCACCGCTCTCTGCCGAACACCCATTCTAATTCCCCTCCGACCTGCCACCGCTCTCTGCCGAACACCCATTCTAATTCCCCTCCGACCTGCCACCGCTCTCTGCCGAACACCCATTCTAATTCCCCTCCGACCTGCCACCGCTCTCTGCCGAACACCCATTCTAATTCCCCTCCGACCTGCCACCGCTATCTCCTCAACACCCATTCTGCCCGTTCCCGACACCCCCGTGTTAAACCCGACTCCCGTTATCAGCAGAACACGACGTCAACAACAAGTGGGAAAAGGCGGACAGAAAACACACCGTCTCCATTGGCGGCCGCTTTGCCTTTGCCGCCAGTTCTTCGTGGTCGTTGTCGGCAAAACCGGTTTATTGTCGTCAGTTCTACATCGAGATCCTATCTCAGACTCATACATTGATATGCACTTTAAAAAAGGTGATATGTAGAAATAAATGATTAAATAAATGTGAATATATAAAATATATACATATATATATAAATATATATATGGGCGGGATAACGACCCCGGTTCACCGGATGTTATCCAGGTAAATCTCCGGATGCCGCTCTCCATGGTCACTTTGTTCCCACCATACCAACCGGGAAAACCAACAATGCGGTTATCCATATCATTGTTTAGTTATTATATCACACTGTTATAATAATAAATATATATAATTGTTCCGCCAAACTTCCTTCGTCTTGCTCATTCGAGATTTTTATATATATATATATATATATATATACATATATATATGTATACATTTATATACACACACATACATATATTATGGTATACAGTGAAGCTCTTTATTTCGCTATTATTCATATTTTTTCTTTTCCATATCACTATTTTTCTTGTGTGTGTGTGTGGGGGGGGGGGGGGGGGGAGGGTTGGCCCTTAGCCTGCTTGATTTTCGTCTATGTGAGAGTTTGCAGACTAGTGGATATCAGTAGAGGGGTGTAACTGCACGATTAGCGACCTCCCCTCAAGTGGGTGCTTGTAACGGGTAGGCCTGAGGATAACAGCCGGACATCTCTGTTACCTTTTATCCCCGGTGCTGACGGCGGCCATTTTGTGTCGGGTTAGAGGTTGGCACACTCTCCCAGCAGATCTCTGCTCCAACCCACTCTTGTTGTAAACTTCTGGAGCTACAACAGCCTGCCCCAGAACTAGAAGAGTTGAGGTAGAATTACAAGGTCTAGATCACAATAGTCTATTCACATATAAATCATCCATTCATAACTGTGAGACAATCTTGCACAGTGTGCAGAACAGAGTCCATACAGCTGACTAGTAAGTGTGAGACATTCGTGCACAGTGTGCATGATGGAATCCATACAGCTGGCCGGTAAGTGTGAGACATTCGTGCACAGTGTGCAGAACGGAGTCCATACAGCTGACTAGTAAGTGTGAGACATTCGTGCACAGTGTGCAGAACGGAATACGTACAGCTGGTCAGTAAGTGTGAGACATTCGTGCACAGTGTGCAGAACGGAGTCCGTACAGCTGGCCGGTAAGTGTGAGACATTCGTACACAGTGTGCAGAACGGAGTCCGTACAGCTGGCCAGTAAGTGTGAGACATTCGTACACAGTGTGCAGAACGGAGTCCATACAGCTGGCCAGTAAGTGTGAGACATTCGTGCACAGTGTGCAGAACGGAGTCCATACAGGTGGCCAGTAAGTGTGAGACATTCGTGCACAGTGTGCAGAACGGAGTCCATACAGGTGGCCAGTAAGTGTGAGACATTCGTGCACAGTGTGCAGAACGGAATCTGTACAGCTGACTAGTAAGTGTGAGACATTCGTGCACAGTGTGCAGAACGGAGTCCATACAGCTGACCAGTAAGTGTGAGACATTCGTGCACAGTGTGCAGAATGAAATCTGTACAGCTGACCAGTAAGTGTGAGACATTCGTGCACAGTGTGCAGAACGGGATGCATACAGCTGGTCAGTAAGTGTGAGACATTCGTGCACAGGAACCCCGGGAATTAAATCTGTATTCGGGCTATAAAACGTCTGAACTGTTGAACAGATGTAAATTCGAATCACAAACGTTAGGATTGAAGATTACAAAACGTGTCAGCCCTGTACAGGCAGGGCGCAGGAACTCTGCTTGGAGATTACAAAACGCGTCAGCCCTGTACAGGCAGGGTGCAGGAACTCTGCTTGGAGATTACAAAATACGTCAACGCTGTACAGGCAGGGTGCAGGAACTCTGCTTGGAGATTACAAAATACGTCAACGCTGTACAGGTAGGGTGCAGGAACTCTGCTTGGAGATTACAAAATACGTCAACGCTGTACAGGCAGGGTGCAGGAACTCTGCTTGGAGATTACAAAATACGTCAACGCTGTACAGGCAGGGTGCAGGAACTCTGCTTGGAGATTACAAAATACGTCAACGCTGTACAGGCAGGGTGCAGGAACTCTGCTTGGAGATTACAAAATACAGTAGAACCCCGCCTAACGGACACCCCGCGTAAGCGGACACCCCGCGTAAGCGGACAGTTTTGCTCGGAACGGAAATTTTTCCCTCTATTAGATGTTTAATTTAACCCCGTGTAAGCGGTCACCCCGCGTAAGCGGACACCCCGCGTAAGCGGACAGTTATTTCGGTACGGAAAGGCCCTAAACCCCGCGTCAGCGGACACCTCAGACGGACACCCTGGCAAAAATGGCTTATCTGTGAGCGGACAACACTCCGGATTATCGAGATTAATTTGTTTTGGGTTGGGTATAAAAGTCCACCGACACAGGTGAGACAATAGAAGTGTGTGGGTGTTGTCTAGCGGGCCTGGATGGGCTTTGTGAGTGGAGGGGGCAGTCCATGGCGGGCGGGAGCGGGTAGGTGTGAAAGCTGTCGTGGATACACAGCTGGGAAGTGAAAGGGCCCGGACAGGCTGCAGGTGGAGGTGTGGGGCGGGCTGGGTGTGAATTTAGCAAACAAAGCATGTATATTTGTACATTTTTACAAATATATATCAACTTATTCATTAATTCATTCCTTATTCTAGATGTAATTGTCTGTTATTTAAAAACATACATATATTTGATAAAGATTCCATGTAATAATTATTGTTTATTCATATCTATACTATAGAAATAGATCCAATGGGGAATTTAGCAGTATATGACCAGTGTAAACCTGAAAACCCCGCGTAAGCGGACACCCCGCGTAAGCGGACACTTTGGCCCGGAACGGACGGTGTCCGCTTACGCGGGGTTTTACTGTACGTCAATGCTGTACAGGCAGGGTGCAGGAACTCTGCTTGGAGAGTGGAGGTCGGGAGAGATAATCTCCGACCAGAGACAAGGACCAGACGAGTGAGATGAACGGGCTTAACGTAAACTCCCTTTTCACGTGACTGCACTCTCTTTATGATTCTAAATATTTATAATGAGCCTGGAGGACCGGCGCATACAGTTTACAAAGCCTCTCAGTCAAGGCTCGGCAGGGGTTTGTCAATGGTTCAGGTCACTGGGCAGATAACATTGACCTAAGTTTAGCAACATCCAGAAGGAGTTAAGTGTGAACTCTGGCCACGAATGCAGATCCACGAAGTGTAGAAGGATCAGATACAAAATGAACGCAGGGTCGGGACGTTACGCGGTCTTTTGGTGGATTTTTGAGGAGTGAGGTACATCTAACCACACAAAAAGGAAGGGAGTTCATTCAGTGTCCCCAGTCTTTTCTTTTTATCATTATTTATGTGAATATCGTTAATATGTGAATAGCAGTAAGTCACGTGGTAAGGAGTGCACGAATTAGTTCATTCTTTCGTACATAGTGTGCACGAATGGAATCCGTACAATGGAATACGAATGAAAGCCAGTGATAAGTTCGCGCACAGGTTGAAGTGTTTACCAAATGGCGTAACTAACGTAAATACTGCACGCTGTTACGTAATTCACGTTACCATTCACGGTGTTAACGTATGGAATGTAGATATATAAGAGACGCTGTGATTGGCTGAGAGCTGAGTGGCGACCAATCAGATGTTCTCTTTCATAAAAGGCTCCTACGTCTTGAATAATGTCAATATATTAAACTTTTTGAGGTTTATAGTAAAATGAAACGTAATATCTGTAAAGATAATTTCCCGGTTCCTCAGCCGTGTCGCCAAACGTTTAAACCTTGGTGTAAACACCTTGTTTTAAACGTGGGCACGAGTTTAGAACCGGGAAATGATGTTTACGTGCCATCCATAAAGTATGTACGCAAAATGTCCAAAATTCTACCGTATTGTGTGCAATAGAAGAAAGAAGGCACATACGCGAAATTTCCAGAATTTGAGACCGCCACCCTCACTGAGCGCGTACGTAGTTAATGGATGGTCCTTTAATGTTTTATTAGAGGTGCTTGCACGCCCTATATACATCGCCTAGAGGAAACTATCCCTTCTCTATCTGCGTGATATGTTTGGGTCCTAGACTCAGGCAGTTGCAGAAATGACCAGGTGACTGGGTGCAAGCGGGTTACAAAAACAATCCACAGACTGAATGTAACCCAAACCTTTTAGTTGTTTTTCATTCATAATTGCACGCTCATTCATCAACGATGAACATACTATTTGCACTTAGTTGTAATAATGATTGACCAGTCATTCCTCACCCGTTGTAAATACGCTCGTCAATGTAAAGGGGTGGTTCCACCAACTCGATGGATTTGCCATGTTATATCTTGTTATATCTTATCTGTTGCGATATGTCATACCTCCGTTGTCGCATTACGTAGCATGCAATGTCGTGTGTATATTTTGGTGCTCCACCACCGCGACACCTCAAGACACATCGCGGCAAATATGCACGCGATTATTTAAAACCTAGCAAGATTTAGCAAGACAACCAAATTGTGACCAATCTCATTATATCTTGTGTGTTGTTGGAATCAACACTTAAATCTATTGCGTGGTGCTGAGTAAAACTCCTCAACTCGTGTTTGTCTTTGACAGGAGTGATAGAGATCGTGTCGCCGGCTCAGGAGGAGGTGACCGTGTCGCTGGGACAGACTCTCTCCATCCAGTGCGTCTCCCACCAGGGCACCAGCGTCAAGTGGTCCTGTGGTAAGTATTGTTACGTTCCGCTATGTGAAACATACAGATTCTATCCCTTGGCCTAACTTACCAAGCTGGCTCTATGTAACACACCGCTGGAGGTGACCCCCTTGGTTATGATCAACTAAGCCGCCCCCACTCAGTATGGGAAACATACAGATTCTATCCCTTGGCCTAACAGACCAAGCTGGCTCTATGTAACACACCGCTGAAGGTGACCACTTGGTTACGATCAACACGGTCGCCCCTACACGGTAAACACAGAGCCAGCATATAATCCTGATCTTAATGTATTCTCATCAGTGCGACTAGTGTAGCGCATTGCAGTAACACCAGCAATAAAGCTTGTACTGGGATGAAGCCTTGGAGTAATTCATTCAGCTTACTATTCACACCTGATACCATCTCATGTAGCACTAAACACACTACTAGTTTAACTAGGATAAAGGTAGATATAGGTTGGTGTCCAGCCACACCATCTTTAACGTCCAACGTACGTTGGTTTTGGAAGGTTTACATTGATTTACATAAAACTACCAAACGTTCTTCAGACGTTTCTACGTTTCTACGTTTTTCTATGTGAACGTGGGGGGGGGGGGGGAAGAGAAAAACTTTCGGAAATTTTGCGTATGCTCCTTCTTCCTTCTATTGCATACAAGATCGAGAAGGGGGGAGGGGGGGGGGGGGGTTAGAAGATTCCAGAAATTCTGCGTACGTACTTTATTGATGGCCCCTAGAACAAAATACTCAAGGATCACCCCGTAAGGTGACACTGCTACGCCATGGCCGTGGCGGAGTGGATGTGAGATGACGTCATATGCGATGGACCAATCAGCGGCCAGGATTTCAGAAAAAAGACATGAACAGGGAGATTTAAACGTTTCTAACTGGAATTGTGAAGTAATTTGAATTATTCTGATTTAATGTCATTGAGAGTGGTGAGATAATTTGTCAGGACATGGCGCGAAAAACACACACACAAAAACCCGCAAAGATTAGAACATAGATTTGTCGCCGACTTATCTTAATCAGACTTATCTGTGTATATTTAGTTTCGTAGTTATCAGGGAAGTCAACTTGTTCCAGCTGAATAGGAGCCTCATTAAAATGCGTACTCTGTGGATGACGTAGTCAGAAATGGTGTACCAGGATGTGTGGTCACGTGATATCCATCCTTATCGACTACGCTGGTTCCCGGGGTATCCGCTAGGGGGCTCGGCGGAGATATACCCGCAGGGAGAGGCCGATGAAATTAGTAAGGATTCTGACTAATTTTGTGAGCGCATGCGCGGGCTTCAGAATGTAAATAAACAACATGGCGGGGGTGATAGGTGCGTCGGCAAAACTAAATCGCGATGATACTGTCAATAAGAATAATGATGTAAGAAGGCATATCTAGTCGGAAAACAATGTATCACCATAGTTTCTTTGTTTTTAAATATTAAAACAAACTGACAGTCGATGACTGGACTACATGCACTGCCTTGTCAAGTGAGTGGAGTAGAAGCCACCAGATTCAAAACAAACAACATGGCGAGTGGGGTGCAAGTGTGAGTAGGGACTAAAAGTAATGAAAATCATACACTGCCACTTAATATATTGTAACAAATGTAACAGGGAAATAGAGTTTTATAACCCTCCCTTCACTTTTCAATGTGTTACACATACTGACAGTTGATCCCTGAGCAATCTACACTGTCATAATGAATTGTCAAGTGCCTGCGGCCCCTATTATCGCTCAAGCACTTGTCAAAGCCAACAAAGTTCGTTTTTGAGAAATATTTCAATTATAATGTTACATCAATAGTTGTATTTACCTCATCTTATTGAATTTTATCGGTTTAATACCAATTTTTAAGTTTATTGCTTGTGATAACCACATCGGAACTATCGCGATGTCCGTTGGCATTTTGAAAATTTAACTGGTTCTCGGGTCTGTCCGCCGCTTCCTATGATGCAATCAAAAACCAGCGATCAACCTCTGCCAGCAGTCCACCCACTGCCTACTACCTGCCTGTTAGGTAGCCAGCGGCTTACACAGGCGGGCACCAGCCAACCTTATCGACCAGAATGAGGCTCAGACTCCACACCAGATGATGACTCGTCTAAGGCCGAGTCCCACTTCTTGGAGATTCCTGCCCCAGACTGGTGCCTGACATAGTCGCTGGGAAACGCCAGTCGCACATATATTAACCTGGGGCGATGAATGGATACGGAAAGCTACAGATTCTAACCACAGCGCTGCCGTGACCTTACCATGTGCTCCTCAAAATCTGGGTGTATCAATAAGTTAATAAAATATACCAGAGGGATTAGAGAAATTTGGCTTACCCAGTGTGCAGCAGGGGGCCTGTCTCGAGTTGACACTTGATAATCTTACCGTTCTCATTTCTCTTTTCTCCCACCAGATGGCATGATCCTTGAGGACGCCATCAGGTCTCACACGGTAAGTTTTATTTTCTGTCCAAGTTTGCAACAAGACTAGATTTATTTTACTGGGCATGTTGAATCTGATTTTGATGAAGCTATATCTTACAGCTGTTATATTATGTAGTAATATACATAAAACTGCCACTGGTTATGTAAATAGTCCTTATAGTGATTCAAAATGAATTTTTGAAAATAATTATTGCATGGCTACACAATACGAAGAAGTCTAGGTTTTCGATGTATCTTACCCCTCGTATCCAACGCCCATTGAGTATTTATTGCATGGTTACCATAAACCAGGAGTTACAATAATGAATTTGTTGGATTAAAGAGGTATAAATTATGATAAAAAAAAAACACTTAGAAGGATTGCACTTACATTGGAGCAATGAATAACAAAATCCATTAATGAAGGGGAAGTTATATTTATAAGCAGATACGAAAACATGCCAATATTATACTCTAGACACTAAGCAAAGTATGAAAGATGAAATGTCTCGAATACAATTTCTCGTAAAATATCTGGTATTTGAATGATTGCATAAATCTAGTCGTGGATTATTGAACATCCTGCAGTCAGATGTTACATGGTCGCTGATTGGATAAATGGTTTTATTTATTGATCACTGGCAGAGCATAAGAGACTCTATAGTAAGTATAATTCTTTACCTCATGCAAATACAGAACGTTTATTAATAGTAGCTAGGCCATCTACATCTATTCATATATACCCTTCTTAAGGGGACACCTTACTTGAATGGACACCCACTTTAAGGGACACCCAATTACGGGAACACCCTACTTAAGGAGACATGTTTGCCCAGAACTAAGAGGGAACTGTATTTAGATACGTAACAATATAAAATTCCATGAGTTTTGGTTGTGGAGTAATCTCACAAGGCAAAGCTGAGAGAGATTACGAAGCAGACCAAAATGAGTGGTGTATTTTCAGCGGCTATGGTTCAAGTGTGGTTCAGATGTTATCTCACCATATCTTTGACTGATCGGCCAATGTTTGTGATGCCATCCCCCATTGAGTATTGTTTGCAATACTCCGTGGGCGTTGAGTACGAGTTCTCAACGTTAATTCTATGAGGAAAATAACAGGGGTGAGATACAGCGGGTGTCCTATTAAGTAGGGTTCTCCTATCTATGTCTATATGCACTAAAAACTCTGCAGTCAAACCTATAGGGAGCCAAAGTGAACCCGTTGCAACCACAGATAGCCAGTTACAAAATACTATTTCCGGGTATAGGCGCTCAGTACTTTGACTATGTAGGTTCGAGATTATATGTGTCATTCTCCAATCTTTTAGATCCAAATTTTTAATAAACTTAACAACTGTCATCGTAGTTTCGAAACAGAGTTATTTAGAGACGATAGTAGTAAATTAGACTTCAAAAGTAACAAAAGAGACCAAAAACGAAAGTCTAGCCTCAAACCCCCATAGGTATAGCACTAAGCCTCGTTCTTGCGGGCCACCGGAAATGGTGATTCGTAAACGGATATCTGTGGTTTCAGCGGGTTCACTTTGGCTCCCTATAGCTAAACTTCACACTGTCATTCTACTTAATGGTGGTGGGGTGGGGGCGCAATGCTACATATATGACTGTCGGCAATGCACTATAACAACACATTTCGGATCTTGTGAATTAACATATTAGACGATAATCTATTAAATAAAAGACTTGTAATCTAATGGGCGTAAGGGAAATATTACTAACTTTAGTCCACGACTTGCCCCTGACGATACAATAATTTGTGCGTCGTTACATTGTACATGTCTGTGGTCGTACATTGTCAGGTGCATCATGGGACCTCTCCACTAATACTCTTTGTACACAGAAAATCACATTTACAGTACACCACCCTTAAAAGGGACACCCCACACAAGTGGACAACACACTTAAAAGGGACACCCCACACAAGTGGACAACACACTTAAAAGGGACACCCCACACAAGTGGACAACACACTTAAAAGGGACACCCCACACAAGTGGACAACACACTTAAAAGGGACACCCCACACAAGTGGACAACACACTTAAAAGGGACACCCCACACAAGTGGACAACACACTTAAAAGGGACACCCCACACAAGTGGACAACACACTTAAAAGGGACACCCCACACAAGTGGACAACACACTTAAAAGGGACACCCCACACAAGTGGACAACACACTTAAAAGGGACACCCCACACAAGTGGACAACACACTTAAAAGGGACAGCCCACTGATGTGGCCACCCAGCTTAAAAGGGACACCCTACTTAAAAGGGACACCACACAGAAGTTGACACCCTACTTAAAAGGGACACCACACTCAAAAGGAACACCTCACTGAAATTGACACCCATAAAAAGGAATCCCACTTTAAAGGGACACCTTACTTAAAAGGGACACCCCACTGAAGTGGGCATTCTACTTTAAAGGGACACCACACTTTAGGGAACACTTTGAGTTAGAATGGTGGGTGTCTTACATGTAGACCCTACTCTATACGCCATAGAGACCCAGAGACGATGTGGGTCAACTTTATTCAACACGTTTGGACAACTTCATGGACGGCTAAGACTGTCTTGGAGAATACACTTAAATGCTAGGAAACGAAAACCCTTGTACGAGGTACAGAAAAGGGTCTTCATGTACGATCCTAGATCATTACTCCTTGAATCTTACTCGCCACGAGTGCCTCTGTGGCCCGTTTAATAATCTAGGCTCGTCCATGAAGACCTTTTTCTGAAACTCGTTCAAGGGTTATCGTTAAATGATATTTAAATGTGTTCCCTAAGACAGTTTTAGCCGTCCATAAGGTCTTCCATAAGTGTACGATCCTAGTTTATTAAACGGGCCCCTGGGTTGCTCATTTTTAGATGAGTTATACATCATGGTGATTAGCTGTTTTTTTTCCCTGTCTGCCTCACATTATACACCCCACCTGGGCCCCAGGTGGTAAGACCACATCAGTGGAGGGGGTTCATGGGCAGTCAGTGTCAGTGTCTAGACTCGGCTGTTTCGGCGATGCTCCCCGACTTTTCAACCCGTGACCCCCTTTTATCAACGACAAGAATAACTGTAGTGAATTTGGCATCAGTGTTTTTTGTTGGTGGTTTGTATCAAATTCAACAAAAATCGGTCCACAATTTGTCTCTGTATTTTTTAATATCGATTCGATGATTTCTGTTCAAATGTGTCAAGAAAATCAGCTGTTAACAAATTTGTCACCACCACAACTTCGCCGATTGGCATTCCGCTCCTGATTTGGAGAGATACTTACATGTCTTTTTTTACGTGCCGCAGGACACAGCAGGGCGTCTCATCAGTACACTCACCCTCCGCCAGGTGTCGGACGTGAACGAGGGCACCTACATCTGTAGTAACCCGGATGACTTCTACGACCGAGCCGAGATCGTCATCAAAGTCCACACCTCCGCCCCGCGTAAGTCTGTATTCTGCACTTCAGTCCTGCGTAAGTCTTTATTAAACACCTCCGCCCTGTATAAGTCTTTATGCCACACCTCCGCCCCGCATAAGTCTTTATTAAACACCTCAGCCCCACGTAAGTCTTTATTCACACCTTCGCCCCGCGTAAGTCTTAATTAAACACCTCCGCCCCGCGTAAGTCTTTATTAAACACCTCCGCCCTGCGTAAGTCTTTATGCCACACCTCCGCCCTGTGTAAGTCTTTATGCCACACCTCCGCCCTGCGTAAGTCTTTATTAAACACCTCAGCCCCACGTAAGTCTTTATGCCACACCTCCGCCCTGCGTAAGTCTTTATTAAACACCTCCGCCCTGTATAAGTCTTTATGCCACACCTCCGCCCCGCGTAAGTCTTTATGCCACACCTCCGCCCTGTATAAGTCTTTATTAAACACCTCCACCCTGTATAAGTCTTTATGCCACACCTCCGCCCCGCGTTAGTCTTTATTAAACACCTCAGCCTCACGTAAGTCTTTATTCACACCTCCGCCCCAGGTAAGTCTGTTTCAATTCATCTGTTATCTCTATTTCTAAGGTTCGTTTCCATCGGTCGATTTTGCGGCTCCGATCTGTAGTCCACAACACTGACCGATTATTTGTCATGTCTCTTGTTTTTTAGTTTCCATTGATATTTTTGATAAAATCGGTGGGTGCCTTGCGACAGATTTCTCTACTGAAAACCAGAAAATTTAAATCCCATGTGTAGATGATTTGAGACATGAATGAGAGAGTTCACTCGGCAGACGATCATTTGTTTTCTGATATCTTCTTTTCAAAAAGAAAGCACAAGATCCCAGAATGCAAAGCGGGCTGCGACCCTGGACTACGCTGCTGTTGCAACGTATTTGAGCACGATGTTACCGCGCTCAAAAGACGTGAATCTCAGAGGGTACATTGGCAATGAACGATAATGTGGAAAGTTGTGGAAAGTTGTGGAAAGTTGTGGAAAGG
Source organism: Alentia gelatinosa (assembly GCA_950022655.1). Classification (NCBI taxonomy): domain Eukaryota; kingdom Metazoa; phylum Annelida; class Polychaeta; order Phyllodocida; family Polynoidae; genus Alentia; species Alentia gelatinosa. The sequence continues at coordinate 1,476,514 of OX465583.1, forward strand.
GGTGGGAGCAGTTTACCCTCGTCACCACTGACACTCAGAGGCCGGTGCCGATAACGGAGAGAGATGTAACCGGGCCTGTCGCCGAATCTCAGTAATTTAGTGTCTACAAGTTGTTCCTCAGCTGACAGACTGACAGGCGACTCTGACGGACCAACCCGATCTCTCCACAGATACCTTTATCAGTGGAGTTTCCCCACAGGCACCCAGAACTGAGATTTTACCATTTGATTGGCGATTTAATGAACCATTCGATATGATATGGAAATAAGGGGAGGTTGGTGCTGTATCCAAATTCGTCGGCTACCATTCCATCGGGAAATATTGCCAGAAAACGCAATAAAAAAGTTTTGGATTTCTGAAAAGTTTAAATGTCAGTAGTTGATCGCCAACTCACAGACTGGTATAACCACACCGACAGACTGGTATAACCATGCTCACAGACTGGTATAACCACACCCACAGACTGGTATAACCACACCCACAGACTGGTATAACCACACTTACACACGGGTATAACCACACTCACAGACTGGTATAACCATGCTCACAGACTGGTTTAACCATGCTCACAGACTGGCATAACCACGCTCACAGACTAGCATAACCACGCTCACAGACTGGTATAACCACGCTCACAGACTGATATAACCACGCTCACAGACTGGTATAACCACACTCACAGACTAGCATAACCACGCTCACAGACTGGTATAACCACACCCACAGACTGATATAACCACGCTCACAGACTGGTATAACCACACTCACAGACTGGTATAACCACGCTCACAGACTGGCATAACCACGCTCACAGACTGGTATAACCACGCTCACAGACTGGTATAACCACACCCACAGACTGATATAGTCAGAGGTCAATCCAGTCTGTGGACAAAGTTCAGTCGAGAATTCTCCACTCTTTGATTACCCAACACCATCATCCAGACTCAGTGAAGCGTGGCTTCTCATCATGCCTCGTGTAGGGTGAGTGAGTCATCAATGAGAATGTTTGATTTGAGATGCCTGTGGCGGGCAGAGGACACAGAGACTGCAGAATGCTGGGGGACCTGGATACACCCCGCCTGGAGGCCTGCCAAGTGGAGGGGGAGGAGTGGGAGGCTGCAGGGAGCGGGCGTCACGGTCTCCGGGTTCAATTCTACCTTCATCACTGATGAATGAGTGTAGAACTATGAGCGAGTAACAGGTTTGGTTTTCATCAATCGCCGGCTCCTTTTCTGTAACCTACATTTATTCTGTTTAAATTGTAGAATTTATTGACATCAAATACTTGGTATACAGTCAACATCCCATTTCTACAACTGCCTTTGTAGGGTCCAAACATATCAATCACCAGTGGGTCATTGAGGTATGTCGGTCTCTGGCGACTGGTCATGGTCAGCTGGGCTCGCCTCTAAGACCCTGGGGGCAGTTTCATAATCTAGGATCGTACATGAAGACCCTTTTCTGCACCTCGTTCAAGGGTTATCGTCTAATAATATTTAAGTCTGTTGACTAAGACAGTATCTTTGTAGGACATCTTACAGCTGTCAGTGTACTATAGATAAGACATCTTTGGGGATCGGCCAGGCCAACGATTATCCCTCAAGGGCACTTAGGCTGCAATCAGGTGTACTATAGATAAGACATCTTTAGGGTCAAGTGGTTCCAAATGTCTTCCAAAGTGTCTTAGACCTAAGACATTTATGAACATGTCGTACAGAATGCGCAACTTCATTTCCCGTGAGAATTAAGCAATGAAATTTTAAAAACCAGTAAGGGATACATATAACCTATAATCGTTGTAAATATGAAGAAAATCGGCCAGACCGTTCCGCCTTTATTTCTGTTTGAATTTCGTCATAGCTCTGGTGGCCAGTGTCTATCAGAGAGCATCAGAGCACACCTAGCTAATTTATGCGGCGACCTAGACATTGTCCCCAGGGAAATTCAATTCACTTAGTACATTATAGCAGACTTTAGACTCTACATTACACCTGATGAAGGCCAAACCATAAAGGCCAAAACATTATCGATCTAGAAACTGTTTGTTGGTTATGTGAAATTTTCAAATTGAAATTAAAAGAAAAAAAGTGAGACTTAGACAGGTATCGAACCCCCAAACTTTACATCCTGAGGCAGATGTTCTAACCACTTCACCACAAGCTTTCCGCTCCTAGGCATGAGCTACCCTGAAGCTGGTACTGGGCAGTCTTTGCAGTATAGAACCTGAGACAGTTCTATACTTGTCTTAGACAAGGACATTTTTAGCGGCGATCAAACGTGCTGCGCTGAGACACTGTCTATAGCACACCGGCCATTATGTGTCTTGCAAATTGTCTTCCAATCGCAGAGATGTCTTAGGGTATCGTTGGCCGATAATGTTGTGACTGAAAAACAGGGCCCTGGATTATGAAACTGCCCCCTGGTCCCGTGCACTTTACTAATGTCACAGAGTTGGCACACCGCTAGTGAAAAGTTGGGTATGTACGAGTCAGAATCTGCGTCACCTCTCTAACCTCTCTTACCTGAAGGTGACGCGAGTATCCCACCTTAAAAAGCATCCCCTCACTTGATGCCTGACTCCTTGTTAGAGGTGCTTGCACACGCTAAATACATCATCTAGAGTTTAGAGTGGTCACATTGAACTTTCAGTGTGCTTCCAGAAAACTTTCCTTTCACTATCTGCATGTTGTTCAATGTGATAGTAAGAACAGAGCAGGGAGCCAGATTCTCAGGGTCTTAGAAGTGTGCCCAGCTAACCATGACTAATCACTGAAGACCAAAATAACTCATTGTCCCACTGGTGCTTGCTATGTTTTGATCCTAGTTAAAGCCTGCCCCCACCTACCACGATTCTGGTCCCGATTGGCCTTACGACGGCCTTCCCGACACCATTCCGATTGTAGCGTGAGGTCTGGCAAAATCGTGGTAGGTGGAACAGGTTTCTGCGATTCCGTCTGCGACAGCTCACGATAGGCTGCGATGAAAACGCCAATCGTAGAGGTCCCGATAATTTCCAACATGTTGGAAATTTCGTAGCCTGTCATAGGGTATTGTAGCCTATCGGGAAGATATTGTGGTCAGCATTTATGTTATTGGTCCTCCCAAGGCGTTGCCACGCTCTACAATTTCAAACTGTTGGACCTATCGGGGACCTCCCGATAGGTCACGATTTCCCCATTTCAAATCGTAGCGATCGGGAACCATGTCGTGGCCTATCGTGGTAGGTGGGGGTCCCCTCTTAGTCAGTTGCAGAAATAGCAAGTTGACTGGGTGCAAGTGGGTTAGAGAAAACTGTCCATAGACTGGATCTAATCCAAACCTTTTAATTGTTATTCACTTATAATTGCACGCTCATTCATCTATGATGAACATACTATTTGCTCCTAGTCTCTGAGCTGTGCCACCTGGGTTCATGGCCAACCTGTATCCGTCTGGACATTTCATTTTGTACATAAAGAGGACTTCAGAGAGCCCGAGACCTCCTGAATAATGAAGACCATTTTCTGTACACCAATTAAACCCAGGGACGATGTGGCTCAGCGTTATTCAACATTTATGGACGACTATCCATCAGCTAGGACTGTCTTAGCGAACAAGCTTAAATATTATTTGACGATAACCCTTCGTACGAAGTTATACAACAGACCCCTGATTCATAAAGTTAGACCAGGATGCAGTCTCATTATTCTATTCTATTCTCATGTTCTATTTCACCCCGGAATTGTAATGATATAAACAATTTTTGATACAAGTCTATTTAGAAAACTATCAGGGATAAGACCCAGTGAGGTTCTCTTCACAATTTACATTTATAACTAGCAATGTCATTAGTCATTGATAAAATTATCCCAGCTCGAAATACATTCAACATCCCTATCTCGATCATTATAGAGCTAAACAACTCAGATTTCAAAACTGATTGCCAAGGCTCCCCACAATGCCCTGATTCCCAACAGCAGCCATATTTAATTAGATTCCCACCTTGACAGGGCATAATGCATGAAGGAACTCGAAACACTGCATATTCTGTAAAGTAGTAAGGTGGGAAAATACAAACTGGTACACTGTTTAGAATAACATTGAATACAAGAAGTCTCAGTTTGTACGACGACTGCGAACAGATTCCATTCAGTCGCCCTAAGCCTGTCTTCATATGTGATGATTTAATGATTTGTGGACACATCTAAGGTCATTGTTCTCAGACTTTACACAACCCTGTGAACGTCCACAGAGTCGAGTTGTCCGCGGGCGAAACGTCCAGTCACACCGCTCCGGAATGATTCGATTTCTCTGCCAGATTCTTGACATAACTGGAGCTCAGATAGGAGAAGAGCGCTGCCCCTCCGGCCGCTAGGGGGCGTCCCTCTCAGATAAACATTTCCCGGCATTCCCCCGCGGCCACATCAAAGTGAGGCTCAGATGTGGGCGATATTGAGGGATCTGCTGGGCGCGCGTCCCCGGGTGTATGGGGAGTGACGTGTGGAGATGGGATCGGCGGGGGACGGTGGGAGTACCCCCCCCCCGTCCCGCCCCACGCCCCATTAGAGGACGTATAAATAACACAGGTGGAGGATCAGAGCCAAGTGGGCACGGTCCTTTCGCCCCCAACCCCCCCTGGCGGCCTCCTAACAAATTAGCCGGCCACCTGGCGGCGGAGGATGACACGACGACCCGTTGAGAGGCGATTACAGGTGAGGTACCCGGATGGGCCTCCCAGCAGTGTGAGTGGACCCCACGCCCTCTCCATCCACACCCGAGACCTCATTACCGAGACAGCCGGCCGTAAACGTTCATATTTACTACGGACACAGCCTGCCGTAAACGTTCATATTTACTATTGACACAGCCTGCCGTAAACGTTCATATTTACTACAGACACAGCCTGCCGTAAACGTTCATATTTACTACAGACACAACCTGCCGTAAATGTTCATATTTACTATTGACACAGCCTGCCGTAAACGTTCATATTTACTACTGACACAGTCTGCCGTAAACGTTCATATTTACTATTGACACAGCCTGCCGTAAACGTTCATATTTACTACTGACACAGTCTGCCGTAAACGTTCATATTTACTACAGACACAGCCGGCCGTAAACGTTCATATTTACTACGGACACAACCTGCCGTAAACGTTCATATTTACTACGGACACAGCCTGCCGTAAACGTTCATATTTACTATGGACACAGCCTGCCGTAAACGTTCATATTTACTACTGACACAGTCTGCCGTAAACGTTCATATTTACTACGGACACAACCTGCCGTAAACGTTCATATTTACTACAGACACAGCCTGCCGTAAACGTTCATATTTACTACTGACACAGTCTGCCGTAAACGTTCATATTTACTACGGACACAACCTGCCGTAAACGTTCATATTTACTACAGACACAGCCTGCCATAAACATTCATATTTACTACAGACACAGCATGCCGTAAACGTTCATATTTACAGTGGACACAGCCTGCCGTAAACGTTCATATTAACTATGGACACAGCCTGCCGTAAACGTTCATATTAACTATGGACACAGCCTGCCGTTAACATTCATATTTACTGTGGACACAGTCTGCCGTAAACGTTCGTATTTACTACAGACACAGCCTGCCGTAAACGTTCATATTTACTACTGACAGAGTCTGCCATAAACGTTAATATTTAAAGTGGACACAGCCTGCCGTAAACGTTCATATTTACTACAGACAGAGCCTGCCGTAAACGTTCATATTTACTACTGAGACAGCCTGCCATAAACGTTAATATTTACAGTGGACACAGCCTGCCGTAAACATTTATCATTATTACAGAGACAGCCTATCGTAAACCCTAATGTTTACTACGGCCACAGCCTGCCATAAACCCTCCCGTTTGCTACAGACACAACCTGCTGTAAACCCTCCCATTTACCATGCCCACAATCTATCATAAAACTTTCATTTAATATGGCTACAGCCTATTGCAGAACGTCCCATTTACTCTAGCCATGCTCAGTGACTGATTTATTAGTGGATGTTAATCATAACACATAACAGTATTCTCATTGTATGACTAATTAGTGGATGTTGATTACAGCTCAGATGGTAAGCTAGTTGTATGACTAATTAGTGGATGTTGATTATAAAGCAGACGGTACGCTCGTTATGTGACTAATTAGTGGATGTTGATTATAACGCAGACGGTACACTCATTGTATGACTAATTAGTGGATGTTGATTATAACGCAGACGGTACACTCGTTGTATGACTAATTAGTGGATGTTGATTATAACGCAGACGGTACACTCATTGTATGACTAATTAGTGGATGTTCATTACAGCGCAGACGGTACACTCGTTGTATGACTAATTAGTGGATGTTGATTATAACGCAGACGGTACACTCGTTGTATGACTAATTAGTGGATGTTCATTACAGCGCAGACGGTACGCTCGTTGTATGACTAATTAGTGGATGTTGATTATAACGCAGACGGTACGCTCATTGTATGACTAATTAGTGGATGTTCATTACAGCGCAGACGGTACGCTCATTGTATGACTATTTAGTGGATGTTGATTATAACGCAGACGGTACGCTCATTGTATGACTAATTAGTGGATGTTGATTATAACGCAGACGGTACGCTCATTGTATGACTAATTAGTGGATGTTCATTACAGTGCAGACGGTACACTCATTGTATGACTAATTAGTGGATGTTGATTATAATGCAGACGGTACACTCATTGTATGACTAATTAGTGGATGTTGATTATAACGCAGACGGTACACTCGTTGTATGACTAATTAGTGGATGTTGATTATAATGCAGACGGTACGCTCATTGTATGACTAATTAGTGGATGTTGATTATAACGCAGACGGTATGCTCGTTGTATGACTAATTAGTGGATGTTGATTATAACGCAGACGGTACACTCGTTGTATGACTAATTAGTGGATGTTGATTATAATGCAGACGGTACGCTCATTGTATGACTAATTAGTGGATGTTGATTATAACGCAGACGGTACGCTCATTGTATGACTAATTAGTGGATGTTGATTATAATGCAGACGGTACGCTCATTGTATGACTAATTAGTGGGTGTTCATTACAGCGCAGACGGTACGCTCATTGTATGACTAATTAGTGGATGTTCATTACAGCGCAGACGGTACACTCGTTGTATGACTAATTAGTGGATGTTGATTATAACGCAGACGGTGCACTCATTGTATGACTAATTAGTGGATGTTCATTACAGCGCAGACGGTGCGTATCATTGAGCCTGATGGTGACGAGTTGAGGACGCCGACTGGGGAAACATTCACGCTCAAGTGTGTGGGCGAGGAAGGCTCCTCCATCCAGTGGTTACACAATGGTATGTATCCAAACAGCGCTCTCTAAGGCCTGTTTCCATTGGCTGATATAAGGCCTGTCTCCATTGACCAATATAAGACCTGTTTCCATTGGCTGATATAAGGCCTGTTTCTATTGGCTGATATAAGGCCTGTTTCTATTGGCTGATATAAGGCCTGTCTCCATTGACCAATAAAAGACCTGTTTCCATTGGCCGATATAAGGCCTGTTTCTATTGGCTGATATAAGGCCTGTTTCTATTGGCTGATATAAGGCATATTTCCATTGACTGACATAAGGCCTGTTTCCATTGGCCGATATAAGGCCTGTTTCTATTGGCTGATATAAGGCCTGTTTCCATTGGCCGATATAAAGCTTGTTTTCATAAAAGGCCTGTTTCCATTGGCTAATATGAGGCCTGGTTCCATTGGCCAATATAAGGCTTGTTTCCATTGGCTGATATAAGGCTTGTCTCCATTGGCCAATATATTGCCTGTTTCCATTGGCTATTATGAGGCCTGGTTCCATTTACTGATATAAGGCGTGTTTGCATTGGTTGATGTAAGTCCTGTAATCATTGGCTCACACGACCACATTGACTAAACCATACCTCGTACCTCTAAACTGTATGTTCATATAACTACACCACTTTCCCCCACAGACAACCCCATCCACAGTATGGGCACGCGGGTGGTGATCACCACATCGCTGGACGTGGATGACCACAAGGTGAAGTCGCTGCTGACGCGACTGAGTGCGACTTCTATGGAGGCTGGTCACTACACGTGTCAGGATGCCAACAACCTCCTCAGCTCTGACACAGTACGCGTCACGCTGCTAGGTGCCCGCCTGGACTCCAGTAAGTCTCGTTAATCAGCCATATTGTAATTACACGATACAGACACAACCTCCTTTAATCAGCCATATTGTAATTACACGATACAGACACTACCTCCTTTAATCAGCCCTATTGTAATTACACGATACAGACACTACCTCCTTTAACCAGCCATATTGTAATTACACGATACAGACACTACCTCCTTTAATCAGCCATATTGTAATTACACGATACAGACACTACCTCCTTTAATCAGCCATATTGTAATTACAAGATACAGACACTACCTCCTTTATTCAGCCATATTGTAATTACAAGATACAGACACTACCTCCTTTAATCAGCCATATTGTAATTACACGATACAGACACTACCTCCTTTATTCAGCCATATTGTAATTACAAGATACAGACACTACCTCCTTTAATCAGCCATATTGTGATTATACGATACAGACACTACTTCCCTTAACCAGCCATATTATAATTATACGATACAGACCCCACCTCCTTTAATCAGCCATATTGTAATTATATGATACAGACACTACCTCCTTTAATCAGCCATATTGTAATTATATGATACAGACACTACCTCCTTTAATCAGCCATATTGTAATTATATGATACAGACACTACCTCCTTTAATCAGCCATATTGTAATTATATGATACAGACCCCACCTCCTTTAATTAGCCATATTGTAATTATACAATACAGGCACTACCCCACTTAGCTCTGACACAGTGCACGTCACGCTGCTCGGTGCTCGTCAGGACTCCAGTAAGTCTAGTTAATCAGCCATATTGTAATTACACGATACAGACACTACCTCCTTTAATCAGCCATATTGTATTTATGCAATATAGACACAACCCCACTTAGCTCTGACACAGTACGCTTCACGCTGCTATATGCCCGCCTGGACTCCAGTAAGTCTTGTTAATCAGCCATATTGTAATTATACGATACAGACCCTACTCTGAGTAAGGAGGAACAATGGTTCTGTGTGTTTAGGAATATATGATTTTATGGTAAGTATTATCGTAAAACTGGATGAGGTTTAATCTTGGCCACCGTATTCCACGACTGGAGTTTGGCAAAGTGACTTCATGAGGCAAAGCCGAGTGGAGTCCGGAGCCAAAACTTCAGGAGTGGAATGCGGTGGCCAAGATTAAAACGAATCAGGTTTTGATTTTATCCTACCCTATCTCTTCGATTTTGGAATATTACGTGATAACAATGCTGTATGCCACTAGTGGCATATAAAACTCCGTATGCCAGTCAGCGTGGCATACGGAAACCCAATGTTAAGCCTATGGGATTTTATATTAGGGGTAGGATAAAAAGATGTATATCAATGGTTGTGTGAATATAGGGGGACATTCAGTACATATAGGGGATATATGATAATTATTCGGTGAGTATAGGGGGATATATGATAATTATTTAGTAAGTATAGGGGATATATGATAACTATTCGGTGAGTATAGGGGGATATATGATAATTATTCGGTGATGTAGGGGATATATGATGATTATTTGGTAAGTATAGGGGATATATGATAATTATTTGGTGAGTATAGGGGGATATATGATAATTATTTAGTGAGTATAGGGGATATATGATGATTATTTGGTGAGTATAGGGGATATATAATAATTATTTGGTGAGTATAGGGGATATATGATAATTATTTGGTGAGTATAGACGGATATATGATAATTATTCAGTGAGTATAGGGGATATATGATAATTATTCTGTGAGTATAGGGAATATATGACAATTATTCGGTGAGTATAGGGGGATATATGATAATTATTTGGTGAGTATAGGGGATATATGATAATTAATCTGTGAATATAGGGATATATGATAACTATTCGGTGAGTATATAGGATATATGATAATTATTCGTTAAGTATAGGGGATATATGATAATTATTCTGTGAGTATAGGGGATATATGATAATTAATCGGTGAGTATATAGGATATATGATAATTATTCGTTAAGTATAGGGGATATATGATAATTATTCGGTGAGTATAGGGGATATATGATAATCATTCTGTGAGTATAGGGGATATATAAGATGACTAACTCTGAGTAAACCTGTTTGCAGTTCCCGTCCAGCTGGTCCAGCCGTCGTCCAGCCAGCTGCCGGTGGACCTGGACACGGGCTTCACGTTACAGTGTCGGGGTGACACGCGTGCCAGCCTCACGTGGTACATTAACAACACACTCATCTCACTGCTCAACACACCCGCCAAGGTCAGCCGCAACTCCTTTATTATACACCTGTGCATATTGTCATTATTCTTACTGACCTCTGCTCTGTGTATCATTTATTAGAAGGAAAACCACAAGATAAAAATAGCTTGGTCCGTACTCCACCGACTTTGACTGCAGAGTGATTCACGAAGTGAACCTGAGTGGATTACTCTGTGATCAAACGAGGTGGAGTGCAGACCAAGTTGTTTTCATCGAGTGGGTTTCCGATTTTATCTCACCCCGTATAACATTATTTATTGATAAAATGAATCACCCAATTAGCCATTGAGTATTGGGTACACGAACCTCACGGCCGTGGAGTACGAGTTCCTAATGTTAAGCCAATGGAGAAAAATACCGGTGTGAAATATGTGTATATAGATACATGTAGAGATGCACCGTTCACAGTACTGTGTTAGTGTTATGTAGATCATCAGGTATGTTATATGTATATAGGGATCAATGAATACGTCAGTTCTGTGTGGATAGTGTGTCCTGCTTCCACCAGGTGGTGTTAATCCATAATAATAGAAAAACAGAGGCACATCTAAACCAACATGTCAAAGGTCAGCAAGGCTGCTTTGAAAATACTACTATGTCATTATACACTTGTGCACGAATGTCTCACACTTTCTGGCCAGCTGTACAGATTTCATTCTGCACACTGTGCACGAATGTCTCACACTTACTGGCCAGCTGTACAGATTCCGTTCTGCACACTGTGTACGAATGTCTCACACTTTTTGGCCAGCTGTATAGATTCTGTTCGTGCACACTGTGCAAAACTAATAGTTCGGGCGCCCCATACCACGTGACTTGTTTTAAAATGGCCCTTTTAATGATTTACTGACCTGTATTAACATTGTAAGGGATGTTGTTGTAACACTTACTGCGCGAATACTGTATCAATTTGCGGGTTGTGATATCATATTTCGGACTACACGACCCCTGTATTGGTATTGTGAAGCCCGTTATCGGGAATACTTACCCCACATTGCAGGTCATGTTTTCTGACTACGCGTCTCCTGTATTGGTTTTGTGAAGCCTGTTATCCGGAATACTAACCCCACATTGCAGGTCATGTTTTCTGACTACGCGTCTCCTGTATTGGTATTGTGAAGCCTGTTATCAGGAATACTTACCCCACATTGCAGGTCATGTTTTCTGACTACACGACTCCTGTATTGGTTTTGTGAAGCCCGTTATCGGGAATACTTAACCCACATTGCAGGTCATGTTTTCTGACTACACGTCTCCTGTATTGGTTTTCTGAAGCCCGTTATCCGGAATACTTACCCCACATTGCAGGTCATGTTTTCTGACTACACGTCTCCTGTATTGGTTTTGTGAAGCCCGTTATCGGGAATACTTACCCCACATTGCAGGTCATGTTTTCTGACTACACGTCTCCTGTATTGGTTTTGTGAAGCCCGTTATCGGGAATACTAACCCCACATTGCAGGTCATGTTTTCTGACTACACGACTCCTGTATTGGTTTTGTGAAGCCTGTTATCGGGAATACTAACCCCACATTGCAGGTCATGTTTTCTGACTACACGTCTCCTGTATTGGTTTTCTGAAGCCCGTTATCCGGAATACTAACCCCACGTTGCAGGCCATGTTTTCTGACTATAGGACTCCTGTATTGGTATTGGTTATGGGACTCTCACCTTTTTTTCTATTTCTTTATTGTAATCTCTCGCACTTAGCGAGTTTTTCAGATACAACAGTGTTGATACAATAAATCCATGTCTATTAACAACGAGTATTTATGTAAATTACAAAGTTGTATGAGAGTTCTTTATGAGATGATGAGAATGTGTCATGAGATTGCAGGCCATATTAGGGCACGCAGCATCACCATTTGTTTATCAGTTTTTTAACTCATTCTTATCGGGACACTTCTGGATCCTAGAGGGGCTCTCACTCCCCGCCAATAAGCTGACTGCCGGACGGTTAACGATTTTAGACATGATACTTTGAACTTGATCTTATTGTCTGATCAGGTGCCGATTTTTCTGTCCTCTACTGGTACATCTAAACATCAATAACGCCGTCTTGTTCCAGGTGACGATGACGGAAGCCGAGGGACCAGCGAAGATGACGATCCTGACCCTGGACAGCGCCACCTACCGGGACAGCGGGCTGTACACGTGTCGTAATGGCCTTGACCTTGATGATAAAGACGAGGTGACGGTTCACGTCAGGCACCCAGGTGAGCAGGATGAAGGTACACTACACTTTACACGTCTCAGCACGAGTGGCATCTTGTATTGCCTCCTAACAACCCCCCATAGATGGACGTCAGCGAGTCAGCGAGTCAGCCTGCTGGCCGCGGCCTACACCCGCCTCCACCAGCCTCCACCACCACCCGCCACCACCAGCCACCGTTCTGTTGTCACTAGTGTACTAGAGGGAAACTGGATCAGTGCAAAGAACTCCAAAGTTACCCGGTGAGGATCGACAGAATTACCTAACGAGGCCTTGCCTGAGTTTCGTTAATTTCGAGATCCTCACCAAGTAATTTTGGATTTTTTTTATCAAAAGGAACCTGTCTCCCTATTATTATATACCTTCAAATATGGATAGAAATGGTGCTTTGTTTACATCCAATCGAGGGGGAAGCCACGTTGGCCATTATCGAGTAACTTTTAGATTTTCTTTACGCTTGTCTACGATCTGATTGGTCTAAATTCATTCACATGGTACCCTTTAACACGAAACAAGCACCCTCAGCACGAAACAAGCACCCTCGGCACAAACCATGTTGTTACTGCACAGTGAGCAGCAGCAGTATGTACCTGAGGAGTGTCCAGTCAGAGGTATATAATAATAATACTGTTTTTAGTCAGGGCAGTGACCCCCAGCCCTGTTCATTTTGTACTCACTCACATGTTTATAGCCTACCGTTGGACCCTGCTAACCTGGGTGTCCCAGAGCTTCTACTCCTGTTCAGCACTGAATCTTAAATGACCTTCTCCTGACCTTTCTGCTGTGACCTTCACAAAGACTACTCTAAATTGACAACTCCAACCGGACGAAACTTTGAGTTTATTCATGTATCCATCTTGACGAATCTGCCACTATAGGCCACGTTTTCTGATCTTTTCTTATAGATACGCCCATATTGATTGCCCTCTTATAGATACGCCCATATTGATTGTCCTATTAAAGATACGCCCATATTGATTGCCCTCTTTACGATATGCCCATATTGATTGTCCTCTTATAGATATGCCCATATTGATTGCCCTCTTATAGATATGCCCATATTGATTGCCCTCTTATAGATATGCCCATATTGATTGCCCTCTTAAAGATATGCCCATATTGATTGCCCTCTTAAAGATATGCCCATATTGTTTGCCCTCTTATAGATATGCCCATATTGATTGCCCTCTTAAAGATATGCCTATATTGATTACCTCTTATAGATACGCCCATATTAATTACCTCTTATAGATATGCCCATATTGATTACCTCTTTTATGACGAAATATTTGTATACATTCAGCCCAGCATATATTCAAAGCATCCATCAACATAAAAGATACTAAATTATAATAAATGATAAATATGCCAGCGATAACAGGTTTACGCGTGTTTACGCGTAGATTATATATCAGGAAACTCCAAGCTTGGTCCGGTGTCTCTGCTCTCTGACTCTGACTCCACTGTGCTGTCACCTCCAGGCAGGGAATACAGGCCACGCTCCGGGACACTTTGTGGTGCATTTAGCCTTCTTTGGTTGTTCCTCTTCATACTTTTCATTTTTCACTAATCATTTTAGACGTGGTTTTCAGGAAAGTTTTATTTGATGTGGTGTCTGGTTAGAAATAACAGGAATTTATCGTTCATTTCTTGGGTTTCTGGTCAAACAGATTGAAGTGGTAAATTATTGTGGGACACCAGTGGAGGTAAACACCGGATGCCCTCACTCAGTATCAATATACGACCACGTGATCGTTCTGAGATTCACGATAAAAAAAAGCAAGGAACCTCAAGTAGAGGCGAGGGGCAACTCCACAACATGTCTAGGTGGGCAGGCAGAGGGGAGAGGGAGGGGGAGAGAGGGAGTGAGGGAGGGAGAGAGAGGGAGAAAGAGAGAACGAGAGAGGGAGAGTGAGAGAGGGAGAGTGAGAGAGGGAGAGAGAGAGAGGGAGAGAGGGGGAGAAAGAGAGAACGAGAGAGGGAGAGTGAGAGGGAGAGAGAGGGAGAAAGAGAGAACGAGAGAGGGAGTGAGAGAGAGAGGGAGAGAGAGAACGAGAGAGAGGGAGAAAGAGAGAACGAGAGAGGGAGAGAGAGGGAGAGAACGAGAGAGGGAGAGAGAGAGAACGAGAGAGGGAGAGAGAGAGGGAGAAAGAGAGGAGAAAGAGAGAAGGAGAGACAGAGAGAGAGGGAGAGAGAGGGAGAGAGAGGGAGAGAGAGAGAGGGAGAGAGTGAGAGAGGGAGAGAGAGAGGGAGAAAGAGAGAAGGAGAGACAGAGAGAGAGAGGGAGAGAGAGGGAGAGAGAGGGAGAAAGAGAGAAGGAGACAGAGAGAGATGGGGAGAGAGAGGGAGAGAGAGGTAGAAAGAGAGAAGGAGAGACAGACACAGAGAGAGAGGGAGAGAGAGGGAGAGAGAGGGGGAGGAGAGAAAGAGAGAGAGGGAGAGAGACAGTGAGAGATGGAGAGGCAGAGGCAAATAGAGGCGGGAAGGAGAGAGAGACACAGACAGAGAGAGAAAGAGGGAGAGAGAGGAGGGAGGTAGAGAAGGGAACGAGAACTTGTACAAGTAGTCAGCCAAGACAAATAAGAACACGAAGGTTAGATTATCACACTATGCTGACATCGAAAACAGGTTATAACTACAGTACTATAAACAACGACTTCGCAGTCTATGTAAGCATGCGTTTATTAACCGATTGCTTTACTTCCAAAATGAATCCGTATTCAGTACAAGAAAATATCCCATGATACTCACCTAGTCGTGAATGTTACAGTAGATCTGGAAATGGAAAGTAAAGTATAACTGGTGGTGTAGAAGAAAAGTCAATTAATCTGAGACACTTTTTGAAGTGGTGCAAAACAGAAAACACCTGCTGGCTCCTGATTAAGAAGCATACGTCGAAATCCATCACCGATTCTCACCGACCCGATTACCGGTTATAATCGGGAACAGTGAAGATGATGTACGAGGGTACGCCACTCTCACCGATTATAATCGGGCATTCCCCCCGTGTGAGGAATGCCCGATTCTCATCGGGAAGGGGCGAGATCGGGCCAGGGAAGTGCGTACGTCGACAAATATATCACCGATTCCCACCGACCCGACGGATTAGTCGGGCAAAGTGTCGATGTCTGATAGGCTTTAGGCGAGACCTGCGACGTCTGATAGGCTTTAGGCGAGACCAGCGACGTCTGATAGGCTTTAGGCGAGACCTGCGACGTCTGATAGGCTTTAGGCGAGACCAGCGACGTCTGATAGGCTTTAGGCGAGACCAGCGACGTCTGATAGGCTTTAGGCGAGACCAGCGACGTCTGATAGGCTTTAGGCGAGACCAGCGACGTCTGATAGGCTTTAGGCGAGACCAGCGACGTCTGATAGGCTTTAGGCGAGACCAGCGACGTCTGATAGGCTTTAGGCGAGACCAGCGACGTCTGATAGGCTTTAGGCGAGACCAGCGACGTCTGATAGGCTTTAGGCGAGACCAGCGACGTCCGATAGGCTTTAGGCGAGACCTGCAGGCCTAACCCATTCAATTAGATCCGGGAATCGGGTCGGGGGAGGTGGGTGTGTGTGAGCGGGGGGGGGGGGGTGAAAGTGAGGCTGGGCATCGTTTCCACCTGAAATCTGTTTTCACAGAGCCATCTAGTGAGTGTTACAAATACCAACACCGGAAGCGCTCTGCCCGCCGGAAGTGGTGGAGACCCCTAGCGGGAGTACTTGAGTTACCCCATGTGGGGAATGTGAGGGGTAGAGCAGAGGGGGCGGGCAGGAGCGGGGGCGGGGGGGGGGGGTGAAACATGCCAACATCACTCCAACCCGCGAGCTGGAAAGTATTTCAAGGTAGACGATCTTGGAGGTTTGGAGCGGGTTCGGGAGGAGGTGTGTGTGTGGGGGGGGGGGGGGGGGGGAGAGGGGGTTGAGGGTGCTGGGAATTCCCACCTGTTGTCGATGAAGGGTTGGGTTGTCAGGGAGGTAGGGCAGGGACTGGGCAGGGGAGGGACAGGTGCCTGCAGTATGACCCCCGCCAGTGCTAAGATGTTTCTGCACTTAGGTGGTAAAGATTTAGTTTGTTCAGTCCCCGAAACCTGCTCGATTTCCCAGGTGAGCCTCACAGGTGTGGTCATTAAAGAGGGCAGCACTGAGTGCAGCTCACAGAGCAGCTCACAGTAGAGCTCACAGAGCAGCTCTAAATACAGCTCTCAGAGCAGCTCACAGTACAGCTCACAGTGCAGCTCACAGAGCAGCTCACAGTACAGCTCTCAGAGCAGCTCACAGTACAGCTCACAGAGCAGCTCACAGT
The DNA here is from genome assembly GCA_950022655.1 of Alentia gelatinosa. Classification (NCBI taxonomy): domain Eukaryota; kingdom Metazoa; phylum Annelida; class Polychaeta; order Phyllodocida; family Polynoidae; genus Alentia; species Alentia gelatinosa. The sequence continues at coordinate 1,493,498 of OX465583.1, forward strand.
ACAGCTCACAGAGCAGCTCACAGAGCAGCTCACAGTACAGCTCTCAGAGCAGCTCACAGAGCAGCTCACAGTACAGCTCACAGAGCAGCACACAGTAGAGCTTACAAAGTAGCTCACAGTACAGCTCACAGAGCAGCACACAGTAGAGCTCACAGAGCAGCTCTAAATACAGCTCACAGAGCAGCTCACAGTACAGCTCACAGAGCAGCTCACAGTAGAGCTCACAGAGCAGCTCTAAATACAGCTCACAGAGCAGCTCACAGTACAGCTCACAGAGCAGCTCACAGTACAGCTCACAGAGCAGCTCACAGTACAGCTCACAGTACAGCTCACAGAGCAGCTCACAGAGCAGCTCACAATACAGCTCACGGTACAGCTCACAGTACAGCTCACAGAGCAGCTCACAGTACAGCTCACAGTACAGCTCACAGTACAACTCACAGAGCAGCTCACAGTACAGCTCACAGAGCAGCTCACAGTACAGCTTACAGAGCAGCTCAAAGTACAGCTCACAGAGCAGCTCATAGTACAGCTCACAATACAGCTCACGGTACAACTCACAAAGCAACTCACAGTACAGCTCACAGAGCAGCTCACAGTACAGCTCACAGAGCAGCTCACAGTACAGCTCACAGAGCAGCTCACAGTACAGCTCACAGAGCAGCTAACAGTACACCTCACGGTACACCTCACAGAACAACTCACGGTTTAGCTCACAGTACAACTCAGAGTACACCTCACAGTACACCTCACGGTACAGCTCACAGTACAACTCACGGTACAGCTCACAGTACAACTCACAGTACAACTCAGAGTACACCTCAGAGTACACCTCACTGTACAGCTCACAGTACAACTCACGGTATAGTTCACAGTACAGCTCACGGTACAGCTCACAGTACAGCTCACAGAACAATTCCCAGCACAACTCACAGTACAACTCAGAGTACACCTCACTGTACAGCTCACAGTACAGCTCACAGAACAATTCACAGCACAACTCAGAGTACAACTCAGAGTACACCTCACTGTACAGCTCACAGTACAGCTCACAGAACAATTCACAGCACAACTCACAGTACAACTCAGAGTACAGCACAAAGATCAGTTCACAGTAAGCTCACAGTACAGCAAATGAGCAGCACACAAGTCAGCTGCTCCCACTAGACCTGCAATAACATGGACTGAGTGTGACTTCTGCATGTGGTTTTCGACAACAAACACCTTTCCTTAACACAAATAAAGTTCAGACTTGGCTTTGTTGATACTGATTAATTCAGAACATTCTATTCAAATAGTTCCAGTTCTAGCCCTACGACATGTTATGAAAAAGAATATTGAGAGAAAAAATATAGTTTGGAGGTGACCATTGGTACAAAAACGTGTCAAAACAATACACAGAAAAACCTGAGTTTAGTGTGAAAGCCTTTCAATGAATTTCCTCCATCCAGTTTTAATAACCATCTAATCTTTGAAATAAACTATTAAATCTTGGACAATGCTCTATATCAGTGTGGTGCTCCACCAAAAGGCTTTGCTTAAAGGCTCCGGCCGCGTGGCTTGCAGGTCTCTGCTCCTTTCCGGCTCACTTTTCTCTCTGTTAACTCTCGTCTATGCTTCTCTCCCTGTACTCCTCACAGGATGAAACTCCGAGTTTATTCAGTATCCATCTTGGCGTAACTTCCACTATAGGTCATGTTTTCTGATCTTTTCACATAGAAATGCTCATGTTGTCTGGCCGCCTATACGACGTAATGTCCGTATATACGACGTAATGTCCGTATATACGACGTAATGTCCGTATATACGACGTAATGTCCGTATATATGACCTAATGTCCGTAAACCTGGCCCGGATCAACATGATATACTAAATTCATATTATGAATTCATTGGCAGAAACTGACGTATATGAGACGACCAATACGTTCGATAGTAGATATTCCCATAGTGCCGTATTTACGCCAACATTATATATCAGGAAACTCCAAGTTTCATCCTGTGCCTGCTGTCACTCACCAGAATTCACTCACACCAATGACATGTGTCATGTCATTGTCCAGTCTTACAATCTCCGGCAGATGACGTCATCGAGGAACCGGAAACTGCGCCGACGGAGGTGCGCAGAGAGGTGTTGCGCGTCGGGTCGCCTATGAAGCTGCAGTGTAAGCTGGAGGCCCAGGCCGATCACGTGACCGAGTGGTACAAGGATGACCGCAAGTTGATGACAGACGGGAAGTACGTCATCAAAGACACAGGAGCTGCCGAGTTGTACATACAAAACACAGGTTAGTAAACAACGATACTTTTATCAAAGACTTAGAGCCGTCTAGTTGTACATACAAAACACAGGTTGGTAAATTAATACCTTTATCAAAGACTTAGAGCCGTCTAGTGGTACATACAGAACACAGGTTGTTTCATTACGATACCTTTATCAAAGACTTAGAGCCGTCTAGTTGTATGTACAAAACACAGGTTGGTGAATTACGATACTTTTATCAAAGACTTAGAGCCGTCTAGTTGTATGTACAAAACACAGGTTGGTGAATTACGATACTTTTATCAAAGACTTAGAGCCGTCTAGTTGTACGTACAAAACACTGGTTGGTGAACTACGATACCTTTATCAAAGACTTAGAGCCGTCTAGTTGTATGTACAAAACACAGGTTGGTTCATTACGATACCTTTATCAAAGACTTAGAGCCATCTAGTGGTACATACAAAACACAGGTTGGTTCATTACGATACCTTTATCAAAGACTTAGAGCCGTCTAGTTGTATGTACAAAACACAGGTTGGTGAATTACGATACCTTTATCAAAGACTTAGAGCCATCTAGTGGTACATACAAAACACAGGTTGGTTCATTACGATACCTTTATCAAAGACTTAGAGCCGTCTAGTTGTATGTACAAAACACAGGTTGGTGAATTACGATACTTTTATCAAAGACTTAGAGCTGTCTAGTTGTACATACAAAACACAGATTGGTAAATTACGATACTTTTATCAAAGACTTAGAGCCGTCTAGTTGTACGTACAAAACACTGGTTGGTGAATTATGAGACCCATCTCTGTCAATCTCAGTATGTCATGGTGTGACTTCAAGAAGCGAGTTGTTGCTATTCAGAGTACTCTATATGTTGCCTGCTCATATCAACTTCAAGTAGCGGGTAATTGCTATATGGAATAGTTTGCGACACCTTGTTGTATTAAACTTCAAGTAATCGGTTATTGAAATTCAGAGTATTTTATGATGCCTGGTTGCGTTTGACCTCAAGTAGCGAATTATTACAATTCTTAGTAGTTTAAGAAACTTAGTTGTGTTTGACTTTCAAGTTGTGAATTATGACGATTCAGAGTAGATTATGATAACTGGTTGTGTTTGATTTAAAGTAGTCAGTTATCAAGATCCAGTGTAGTTTATGATGCCCGGTTGTATTTCAGACTGGACTGATGCTGGTGTGTATCGGTGTACAGAGTTGTTCACGATGCCCGGTTGTACTTCAGACTGGACTGACGCTGGTGTCTATCGGTGTACAGAGTTGTTCACGATGCCCGGTTGTGTTGTATTTCAGACTGGACTGACGCTGGTGTGTATCGGTGTACAGAGTTGTTCACGATGCCAGGTTGTATTTCAGACTGGACTGACGCTGGTGTTTATCGGTGTACAGAGTTGTTCATGATGCCCGGTTGTATTTCAGACTGGACTGACGCTGGTGTCTATTGGTGTACAGAGTTGTTCACGATGCCCGGTTGTGTTGTATTTCAGACTGGACTGACGCTGGTGTGTATCGGTGTACAGAGTTGTTCATGATGCCCGGTTGTATTTCAGACTGGACTGACGCTGGTGTCTATCGGTGTACAGAGTTGTTCACGATGCCCGGTTGTGTTTGATTTCAGACTGGACTGACGCTGGTGTGTATCGGTGTACAGAGTTGTTCATGATGCCCGGTTGTATTTCAGACTGGACTGACGCTGGTGTGTATCGGTGTACAGAGTTGTTCACGATGCCCGGTTGTGTTTGATTTCAGACTGGACTGACGCTGGTGTGTATCGGTGTACAGAGTTGTTCATGATGCCCGGTTGTATTTCAGACTGGACTGACGCTGGTGTGTATCGGTGTACAGAGTTGTTCATGATGCCCGGTTGTATTTCAGACTGGACTGACGCTGGTGTGTATCGGTGTACAGAGTTGTTCACGATGCCAGGTTGTATTTCAGACTTGACTGACGCTGGTGTGTATCGGTGTACAGAGTTGTTCACGATGCCTGGTTGTATTTCAGACTGGACTGACGCTGGTGTTTATCGGTGTACAGAGTTGTTCATGATGCCCGGTTGTATTTCAGACTGGACTGACGCTGGTGTGTATCGGTGTACAGAGTTGTTCACGATGCCCGGTTGTATTTCAGACTTGACTGACGCTGGTGTGTATCGGTGTACAGAGTTGTTCATGATGCCCGGTTGTGTTTGATTTCAGACTGGACTGACGCTGGTATTTATCGGTGTACAGAGTTGTTCACGATGCCCGGTTGTATTTCAGACTGGACTGACGCTGGTGTGTATCGGTGTACAGAGTTGTTCATGATGCCCGGTTGTGTTGTATTTCAGACTGGACTGACGCTGGTGTGTATCGGTGTACTTTCCTGTACAGAGAAACTGGCGTCGTCATCGCCAACATCCTCTTCAACCTCACAAGTGAGTCCTCTAATGAAAAATAACAACGGGTAGAGTTTACTATAGAAATATCCAAATATGGGATGTATTTAGAAAGTGTTTTTTCGTTTCCTCGGTGATCAAGCTATAAAGGTGATTTACTATATTGCTGATATGTTCTGTTTATGCTGTCCCAGGTGCCCACAAAAATCTTACTAAATTTGGTTGTGTTCTCATGTGTTGCATGTGTCCGCTTCTCTGTAGCCTGGATAAATGATAAAAAAGGCTCGATCATACCGTGCTGAAAACAGACATGGAATGAACTAGATCTGGAAATCGAAACACTCCTCAGTAAACCGGCCTTTAAAAGAAATGTGAAGAACCTCGCCAGGCTCTGACTGTATTTCTATAAATACTCGCACTGATGAATGCTAGTACAGAACTAGATATTCTGTCAAACCATTCCCATTCCCATCATTTCACCATACAATTTGATACAGTTTATATTAGCTTCCCGTTTGGCAAAAGTATAACAGAATATCATTTATATAGAACTGCATCGAGAATCGTATAAATCATTTTACGATTCGAGTGCGGTTCTGGATTTATCTAACCCCTTTCTATGACATTAATTATCATCATAATTTCAGAATAATTAAAATATACTTAGCAAATCCATGTAACGCCATCTCAAATCCACTACGCCACGGCTGTGGCGTAGTATTGTCACTTAACGGGGTGATCGTTGAGTATTTTTTTTCTAATGTTATTCCTATGGCCAAACTTGTACCAGGGGTGAGATAAAACACTATATTCAACAGTACCAATGATCTATATCTGTATTGTATTTATACAAACATTGGCAATTTCTACAATTGTATGGAATGCAAGCTGATATTGTACTATAGTCCATGGATGTTCACTTTTTGAAGACCCTGGGCCCTGTTTTTCAGTAACGACATCGTCGGCCAACGATACCGTACGATCGTCCAGCGATTCCACTACATTCTGGAAGACACAAAATGGCCACTGTTCTATAGACACGATCGTAGTACGCCACTCACGATCGCCGCTAAAACTGTCGGCCGTCACGATAAGTATAGAACTGTCTTAGGTTCTATAACACGTCACTGTGCGTATATAGAGGATTTCTCCACTTCCCAACGGAATTAAGCCCTCTCACCCTCTCACCTCCCGATACGCAGTCAATACTGCATAAATTAGTGGAGGCGTCAGGAAAATACACTGGCCACCAGAGCAGATGATTGCTATGACGAAATTCAAACGCCGATAACTTTGGAACGCTGCGACCGTTTTTCTTCATATTTGGAACGATTATTTTTTATATGTATACCTTACCCGTGTTAAAATTTCATAGCTTGATTCTTACGGGATGTGAAGTTGCGCATTCGGTACGGCATGTCCATAGGTGTCATGAACGGACGACACTTTGGCCGATATTTTCAATCACGTGACCCCACGATTGTCTTGACTTAAAAACACGTCTGGACGCCCTGTGACTCTTACAGTCACGACATATCACCTATTCACTATAGTGTCGTGTCTATTGAACACTGACGGCAAAAACATGTCGCCCATAATGATTGTCGTGACTGAAAAACAGGGCCCTGGTCTTCTACACCTTACCAATCCCACATGGTTGGCCCATGGATAGTGATGAAAATCAATATAACCTCCCCTAAACTAGGCAGCATATCTAGACGTGTCAAAATATAAATAAATATGACTGTAATCTCTAACCTCTGTTGATTTTTTTGCTGACTCAGCAATCCCATGCACACCGCTGGCCCCCCCGCTGAACGGCACGTTTGTCACGTGCCCCCAGGATCCGGTGTACGGCGACTTCTGCACCTTCCGCTGCCACAAAGGGTTCCGCCTCACTGACAAACGTCCGCTCATCTGCGAAAGACCAGATGGGACTGGGGCCTACGTATGGAACCGCGCATCACCCAAGTGTATCGGTAAGTGTACTTACTCCACCACTCCATATGAAACGTAGTGGAATTTCCATTGGCCGACTTTCTGTGGTACAGATCAATTATTTCAGAAACCACTGACTGACAGTGTCGCACTATGAACCAAATATTGCCCACTGAAAACCGAGCAGAGACATGCCAACTGATTTCAGTGCCAATGAAAAGGGAATTTGACACCACAAACCACCAAAATATGCCTCCAACAGAGTCAAGGTGGGTTTAATTTGTTGTTGATGGAGCGCTCCACTTTTCCTCACATTGTTCATTGATCACTGAAGAAACAGCGATTTCTAGTGTCAGACTACTTCCACCACACCACTGAACAATATCTTATAGGTTGAGACCAGAAATCATTGAAACTTTTGTCGGCCAATGGAAATTCCACTAATAGGTTAGTACATCAAGAAGAACCCGCGGGGTATCGTTACTTTTACATCATACTGGGGTCTAATGAACCAGTCCACGCATCAAAGGAGACTCATGAGGCTCCTTTATGTCAGATCTTAGTATACGAACAACTTGTAAAGATGATGCCATCCTTCTCCAATTTATACAACTGCTGATGATCTTTTGCATGTTTTTGCTGTAATATTTTCTAGTATTATATTTGTATTTTTCTGTGTGATAACTGGATTATTATTTTGTTGTAATTGATCATTGATTTGTACATGGTGTGCTGCTAGTCTTGAGCATTTTTGACTAACCTTAGTGTAGGCACAGGATAAGAGCATTGTACTGACTCGACCATTCTAACACGAATGAATGCATGCCATAGGAACTCTGCTTGGGTATTCTCGAGTACCTGATTGGCATTGTAGTGTGGCAGCCATAACCCCAAAATAGATCCGTTTATTTATTATCTGGTGATTAGTTATGATCTGGATGTGGATATATAGTCATAATAGATGGTTTTATGGACACGTTGTTGCGTAGTAATACATGAGCGTTAGCAAGTGTATTTAGAGTGTAACCTCCAGTAATTTACAGAGCCACCTGTTCACAAAACCATCGTTTTTCAGTTGTTATCCTTTGTCATGAATGAGTTAAATTCAGGAACTTCCTGATCATAGGGTCTGCTATACCTAGCAGTAGGGACTACTTTTTTGTTTACCATGCATTTTCAAGATTGCATTTTCCTGCCACGAAGAAATAAAGTGAGATTTCTGTTGCCACAGATCAATGATTTTATTATGTTTTGCATCTGATTATTGTGATTGAAAGGATTTGGGAAGTACTGAATGTCCCATTGCTGTGAGAACTAGTAAGATGGCTAGCATTGAGCCACTTAAAAGATGGATAGCATTGAGCCACTTAAAAGATGGCTAGCATTGAGCCACTTAAAAGATGGCTAGCATTGAGCCACTTAAAAGATGGCTAGCATTGAGCCACTTAAAAGTGGTAAAAATGGCAGAGCTGCCATAGATTTCCTTTATCAGATCATTGCTTTTCATTTCCTTTGAAAGTTAGATTTGCTGAACTCGTTACATTTCATTTAAACTTTGGTTTTCTTTATGTTATTTTTCAATTTCACCTTCGAAAATGACCATTCTGATGTTTGACAAAGTGTTGAAGTTTGTTTGTTTGGTAGGTTAACGTCCAAAATATACCATCAGACTTACTATGGGTTTGACCGAATCTATGAGATGAATGTAGGTAGAAATCCCACCCCTACACATTTACCGAGGTGAGGGTTTTTTTTACTTCCCACACCACATAGACATGGTATGAGAAGGTTTGACCTTTTATATAGCAGTAAATCTACCACTGCTGGGTATGAAGGAGAAAGGTGGCTGTACACCACACCACATAGACTTGGTCTGAGAAGGACTGGCCTTTGATATAGCAGTAAATCTACCACTGCTGGGTATGAAGGAGAAAGGTGGCTGTACACCACACCACATAGACATGGTATGAGAAGGACTGGCCTTTGATATAGCAGTAAATCTACCACTGCTGGGGGTGAAGGAGAAAGGTGGCTGCACACCACACCACATAGACATGGTATGAGAAGGACTGGCCTTTGATATAGCAGTAAATCTACCACTGCTGGGGATGAAGGAGAAAGGTGGCTGTACACCACACAACATAGACATGGTATGAGAAGGACGGGCCTTTGATATAGCAGTAAATCTACCACTGCTGGGGATGAAGGAGAACGGTGGCTGTACACCATACCACACAGACATGGTATGAGAAGGACTCGCCTTTGATATAGCAGTAAGTCTACCACTGCTGGGGATGAAGGAGAAAGGTGGCTGTACACCACACCACATAGACATGGTATGAGAAGGACTGGCCTTTGATATAGCAGTAAATCTACCACTGCTGGGGATGAAGGAGAAAGGTGGCTGTACACCACACCACATAGACATGGTATGAGAAGGACTGGCCTTTGATATAGCAGTAAATCTACCACTGCTGGGGATGAAGGAGAAAGGTGGCTGTACACCACACCACATAGACATGGTATGAGAAGGACTGGTCTTTGATATAACAGTAAATCTACCACTGCTGGGGATGAAGGAGAAAGGTGGCTGTACACCACACCACATAAACATGGTATGAGAAGGACTGGCCTTTGATATAGCAGTAAATCTACCACTGCTGGGGGTGAAGGAGAAAGGTGGCTGTACACCACACCACACAGACATGGTATGAGAAGGATTGGCCTTTGATATAGCAGTAAATCTACTACTGCTGGGGATGAAGGAGAAAGGTGGCTGTATACCACACCACATAGACATGGTATGAGAAGGACTGGTCTTTGATATAGTAGTAAATCTACCACTCCTGGGGGTGAAGGAGAAAAGTGGCTACAGTGAGACTCGAACCCTGTTTGAGAGTCTGACAACCTTGGGATTAGGAGTCCAGTGCTCTTCACCACTCCCCACCCTGGTCACTTTAGTTATGTGACATATCTAGTCTGCACCACTCGGAGGCAAGGCAACCAAGAGGGTGAACAGATTGATCATTACTGTCCACCCCAGCAGACCAAATGTCGAAGATATATAACATAAAATGATAGATTTTATCAGTTTTTGTTGTCATATTCACCATTTAAAACGACAATTTATATGACGTAAGTGTCTAAGTGATTAAAGCATATATCTTTGGTCTTAATTGTCTCTTTTATCATGAGAGAATACCGTTCACAAAATAGGAATAGAAGAATGCATGACTATACGAATGAATGAATGAATGAGCAAATGTATGAATAAACATATGGTGGAATGTCTGAATGTATTACGAATCGAAAATTCTAGGAAGGAGCATAGAAATGAACATATTCATGAACATATTCTGAACAGCAGAATTCACCTCAGAATGAATCCCAGAATCGCATTTTCTAGGACTGTAGTATACAGAAACTGGCTTAGCGTCTTCGTATGTCGAAAATATGCATTAAATTAGTTAATCTATTTCAGTTTTAGTATTTTGACGTAAGAGAGAAGTCAGGCTATTTTTATATAAGTATACATATACACCTTAACTGGTGACATGTTACCTATTCACGTGGCGTACAGGGTATAGATATGATATGGGTAGGGCAGTATATAAGCGGGCAGTATTGAAGAAAAAACCGAGAAATTTTGGTCAAAGTTGTTATTCTCCACGAGTTTCATGTAGCCGGGTGAATATCATCTAGTGTTCAAACGAGTTGGAGAATAACAAATTTGGTCATAAATTTGGCCCAAAAGGAGTTGCTTTTTGTATGTATCTCACACCTGTGCACACTGAAAGAATGGATGAGATACAGGATATAGACCATGGAAATAAAGTACTTCCTATGCCTGTGGGGTATATATAATGGTTGGTTCGGAAAACACTCTGGCAGCAATAATCTGGGTGCGATCACAAGAGCTGTATTCATTAGGAAAGCAGAAAGGGAAACTATCGCTGTAAAAAGAGCACAATGAGGAGGTGAAGGGATTGCTCATGTAGTGGCTGGGTGTCGGGTACAGCCGAAGCTCCTCCGAAACACCACCACAGTTCTGGTCCAGAATGCCATCCCGGTGCTGGTCCCACCCGCGAACCCACAGCCACCCAGCACTGCCTGCTCTACCCGGGATCACACAGGAAAGACCCGGAGGCCTCAGCCCTGCTGATACCTGGGATCCCGGAATCCATCCGAAAGCAGGACCAGAAAGTCAACCACTGCGGACAGATAACCGGGACTGTCTGTCCCTGCCAAGCGGGACCTGAAGATCTACCACCCTTGGCAGGGAACAGAGACAGAGCCCTGTAGAGAGACCGCACATAGTCCAGTGTCCAGCTGAGCTGAGCAGGCTTCTCATATACACCTGCTGGACCTCACTGGGCATGTGCAGAACCCTGCTGGGTCCCCACTGGTTTGTCTGTGTGAGTCTGGTACCCAGCTGACCAGTCATCTTTGCTGGGACCTTTCCCACTACCACAGAACCAGCCTATGCTCTGGGTACCTGGCAGATGGCCAGATAACAGGTTGGACTGGTTCTAACACTGTGATGCATATACCTAGCGTGGCTGGCACTTCACAGAGCAGCCAGCAGCCATCCACCACAGGTCCTCTACACATACATGTGTCGAATATGACCAAACTGAGACAGCAAGCGACATGCACATGCTGAACATGTGAACTAGAAGCTGTCATTTCTACTTCCAATGGAAGAGCGCGGTACTCTAAAGCTCTGTCATAAAGTAGTGCACATGTCAGCAGCAAGGTGGGGGGAGAATCTTCTCTCTCACGACATCGGATGACATTCCTGTCACTCTCATAACAGAGATCTTATACCACCAGTATGCCCAAGTACCATGAAGATTCTGCTAGGACACTGCTAAGGATGTGAAGCCGCATACTGGCTTCCTGCGCCTAATCTTAGGGTTGGCACGGAGATAGGAAAGGCGCCCAGTGTGAAGCAGGCTGGTCACCTCAAAGCTACTCCAACTATTGTATGTTTAATTTGTTGATATGGAGCTGTGTCTCAAAAATGCTAGACTTTGATTTAGTTTGATATGAGTATATGTGGAATTGTACAAAAAACTGTATTATAAGGTATGCAAGTTTTGTCGACTTGTAACTCGAGAGCTTGCTTGAAGTATTGATCAGCTGCCTGTAAGTCCATGGTTTGGACATAAAGATCAACCATGAACTGCGGATGTTAGGACAGAGCCCTCAAGTATGATACAAAACTAAAAGAAAAACCAAAAAAACTATAGTACTATAATTTTCCGTTTTGGAACTTTTTTTTTTTTTTTTACATAATCTTCGCCTTGCACTAGTGATAACCATGACATAATACAAACATTGCCAGTAGTCTTCTCTGCAGCCATTAACATGACCTACATGATCACCATTAATACAAACAATCCCCGTTAACATGATAGTTACCATCAGTCACTGCGTACATCATAATTAATACAAACAATCCCCGTTAACATGATAGTTACCATCAGTCACTGCGTACATCATAATTAATACAAACAATCCCTGTTAACACGACCATTGCCATCAGTCACTTTGTACATCATGATTAATAAAAACAATACCCATTAACATGACCTACATTTATCACCATTAAAATAAACCATCCCCATTAACATGATCATTACCATCAGTCACTACGTACGTCATGATTAATACAAACAATCCCCGTTAACACGACCATCACCATCAGTCCCTACGTACATTATAATTAATACAAACAATCCCCATTAACATGATAGTTACCATCAGTCACTACGTACATCATAATTAATACAAACCACCCCCGTTAACACAACCATTACCATCAGTCACTACGTACATCATAATTAATACAAACAATCCCCGTTAACACGACCATTACCATCAGTCACTACGTACATCATAATTAATACAAACAATCCCCGTTAACATGATAGTTACCATCAGTCACTACGTACATCATAATTAATACAAACAATCCCTGTTAACACGACCATTACCATCAGTTACTACGTACATCATAATTAATACAAACAATCCCCGTTAACACGACCATTACCATCAGTCACTGCGCACATCATAATTAATACAAACCACCCCCGTTAACATGATAGTTACCATCGGTCACTACGTACATCATAATTAATACAAACAAACCCCGTTAACACGACCATTACCATCAGTTACTACGTACATCATAATTAATACAAACAATCCCCGTTAACACGACCATTACCATCAGTCACTGCGCACATCATAATTAATACAAACCACCCCCGTTAACATGATAGTTACCATCCGTCACTACGTACATCATAATTAATACAAACAATCCCTGTTAACAAGACCATTACTATCAGTCACTGCGCACATCATAATTAATACAAACCACCCCCGTTAACAAGACCATTACCATCGATCACTGCGTACATCATAATTAATACAAACAATCCCCGTTAACACGACCATTACCATCAGTCACTACGTACATCATAATTAATACAAACAATCCCCGTTAACAAGACCATTACCATCAGTCACTGCGCACATCATAATTAATACAAACCACCCCCGTTAACAAGACCATTACCATCGGTCACTGCGTACATCATAATTAATACAAACAATCCCCGTTAACAAGACCATTACCATCAGTCACTGCGCACATCATAATTAATACAAACCACCCCCTTTAACAAGACCATTATCATCGGTCACTGCGTACATCATAATTGATGCAAACAATCCCCGTTAACACGACCATTACCATCAGTCACTATGTACATCATAATTAATACAAACAATCCCCATTAACATGGTCATCACCATCAGTCACTGCGCACATCATAATTAATACAAACAATCCCTGTTAGCATGATAGTTACCATCGGTCACTACGTACATCATAATTAATACAAACAATCCCCGTTAACACAACCATCACCATCAGTCACTACGTACATCATAATTAATACAAACAATCCCCGTTAACACGACCATTGCCATCAATCACTACGTACATCATGATTAATACAAACAATCCCCGTTAACATGATAGTTACCATCAGTCACTACGTACATCATAATTAATACGAACAATCCCCGTTAACACGACCATTACTATCAGTTACTACGTACATCATAATTAATACAAACAATCCCCGTTAACATGACCATCACCATCAGTCACTGCGCACATCATAATTAATACAAACCACCCCCGTTAACAAGACCATTACCATCGGTCACTGCGTACATCATAATTAATACAAACAATCCCCGTTAACACGACCATTACCATCAGTCACTACGTACATCATAATTAATACAAACAATCCCCGTTAACATGACCATCACCATCAGTCACTGCGCACATCATAATTAATACAAACAATCCCCGTTAACATGATAGTTACCATCAGTCACTACATACATCATATTAATACAAACCACCCCCGTTAACACGACCATTACCATCAGTCACTACGTACATCATGAATAATACAAACAATCCCCGTTAACACGACCATTACCATCAGTCACTACGTACATCATAAATAATACAACAATCCCCGTTAACATGACCATTACCATCAGTCACTGCATACATCATAATTAATACAAACAATCCCCGTTAACACGACCATTACCATCAGTCACTACGTACATCATGATTAATACAAACAATCCCCGTTAACATGATAGTTACCATCAGTCACTGCGTACATCATAATTAATACAAACAATCACCGTTAACACAACCATCACCATCAGTCACTACGTACATCATGAATAATACAAACAACCCCCGTTAACATGATAGCTACAATCAGTCACTACGTACATCATAATTAATACAAACGATCCCCGTTAACACGACCATTACCATCGGTCACTGCGTACATCATAATTAATACAAACAATCCCCGTTAACACGACCATTACCATCGGTCACTGCGTACATCATAATTAATACAAACCACCCCCGTTAACACAACCATTACCATCGGTCACTGCGTACATCATAAATAATACAACAATCACCGTTAACATGATAGTTACCATCAGTCTCTACGTACATCATAATTAATACAAACCACCCCCGTTAACATGACCTACACATATCACCATTAAAATAAACTATCCCCATTAACGTGATCTTTACCCTCAGTCATTGCATACATCACCATTGATACAAACCATTCATACGAAACCAATCCCATTAAGAAACGCCTTTCTGTTGGTCAGTATCTCAACCATGACTAGAATCATTCCTGCTAGTCTACCACTGTCACTCTAATACAAACATTTACCACTCCCTATAACATCTCGGTCTGGGTCGATGACTAGAGTAATCTTAGACGCGCCTTGAACACTGCACCACACTCACCAGCCTTCCTCTCCTCGGCTTTATCCTACCCCTAATCAAAAACGCCATCGGCTTAGCAGCGAGCATGGCATAAATCTGTTTAAGCAGCTATTTATTCGATCTAAAATTGTCGAGGCGGGGTAGGATAAATACTAAGCGCCCCTCGGTGAGAATCCGTTTGGATTTAAGGAACTTGGCCAGTACTGCTTCTGTCTCCGCTCGGTGACCGCCTCGTGAAGATCACTACCCACACACGGGCCTTGTTACTTAAATCCAGATTGACTCTCATCTAGAGCCGCTTCTACTAATACCTCACCCACAATGCATCTCTCCTCCACCTAACTGCAGACGCCTTCCGGTCACATGACCTGTAGACGCTTGACGACTGACCGGAAGTGAACCTCGTTATCGGCGCTGCTCCTAGCAATCGATCTCTCCTTTCTTTTTGCCGTCAGGTGGCGATTTGTTTGACTCCGTGAGCGCAGTTTCCAACCAGGCCACCCACGTGACCTACGCCAGCCAATGGGAGCTAGTGACACATCTTGTGCTGGGCATACTTGTCGTGCCGTGGCTCTAAGCGTGGCTGCAGAGGATTGGCCTGTCCTTCCCTAGGACTGGACATGTGACTTTTACCATATCACCCTCACCACAAACCGGGTCAACAACAGAAACAGTGATGAACCTTTGAAGGTTTGATAAAACATATCGTGCAAAAGTTGAACAGTTTAAGTGGATATACAAAATGAAAGCATTATCCTTTTTGTTAGTTAATGAGAAGGAGAAACAGCCATATCAACTTGGAGTAGGTTATTTTATGTCTCTTTATGAAGAAACGAGTACCAAAGAGTGCCTAGTCAACATTTACAAGTTTTAGTGATTTGTGCATAAATCTTACAATGATTCTGCCTGAACTAAGTATATTGATATAAAGTTGATAAAACCAAGAAGTAGTCAGACAAAGCAGTCAGAAATATCACCCAGTCAAAGCAGTGTGAAGTGAGACAAAGCAATGAGAAGTGAGACAAGCAATGTGAAGTCAGACAAAGCAATGTGAAGTCAGACAAAGCAATGAGAAGTGAGACAAGCAATGTAAAGTCAGGCAAAGCAATGTGAAGTCAGACAAAGCAATGTGAAGTCAGGTAAAGCAATGTGAAGTCAGGCAAAGCAATGTGAAGTCAAACAAAGCAATGTGAAGTCAGGCAAAGCAATGAGAAGTCAGGCAAAGCAATGTGAAGTCAGACAAAGCAATGTGAAGTCAGACAAAGCAATGAGAAGTCAGACAAAGCAATGAGAAGTTAAACAAAGCAATGTGAAGTCAGACAAAGCAATGTGAAGTCAGACAAAGCAATGAGAAGTTAAACAAAGCAATGAGAAGTCAAACAAAGCAATGTGAAGTCAGAGAAAGCAATGTGAAGTCAGACAAAGCAATGAGAAGTTAAACAAAGCAATGTGAAGTCAGGCAAAGCAATGAGAAGTCAAACAAAGCAATGTGAAGTCAGGCAAAGTAATGTGAAGTCAAACAAAGCAATGAGAAGTTAAACAAAGCAATGTGAAGTCAGGCAAAGCAATGTGAAGTCAGACAAGCAATGTGAAGTCAAACAAAGCAATGTGAAGTCAAACAAACCAATGTGAAGTCAGACAAAGCAATGTGAAGTCAGGCAAAGCAATGTGAAGTCAGGCAAAGCAATGTGAAGTCAGACAAAGCAATGTGAAGTCAGACAAAGCAATGTGAAGTCAGACAAGCAATGTGAAGTCAGGCAAAGCAATATGAAGTCAGGCAAGCAATGTGAAGTCAGACAAAGCAATGAGAAGTCAAACAAAGCAATGTGAAATCAGACAAAGTAATATGAAGTCAAACAAAGCAATGAGAAGTTAAACAAAGCAATGTGAAGTCAGGCAAAGCAATGTGAAGTCAGACAAGCAATGTGAAGTCAAACAAAGCAATGTGAAGTCAAACAAACCAATGTGAAGTCAGACAAAGCAATGTGAAGTCAGACAAGCAATGTGAAGTCAGACAAGCAATGTGAAGTGAGACAAAGCAATGTGAAGTGAGACAAAGCAATGTGAAGTGAGACAAAGCAATGTGAAGTCAGACAAAGCAATGTGAAGTCAGGCAAAGCAATGTGAAGTCAGACAAAGCAATGAGAAGTTAAACAAAGCAATGAGAAGTCAAACAAAGCAATGTGAAGTCAGAGAAAGCAATGTGAAGTCAGGCAAAGCAATGTGAAGTCAGGCAAAGCAATGTGAAGTCAGACAAGCAATGTGAAGTCAAACAAAGCAATGTGAAGTCAGACAAGCAATGTGAAGTCAGAGAAAGCAATGAGAAGTCAGGCAAACCAATGTGAAGTCAGACAAAGCAATGTGAAGTCAGAGAAAGCAATGTGAAGTCAGACAAAGCAATGAGAAGTCAGACAAAGCAATGTGAAGTCAGACAAAGCAATGTGAAGTCAGACAAAGCAATGTGAAGTCAGACAAAGCAATGTGAAGTCAGACAAAGCAATGTGAAGTCAAACAAAGCAATGTGAAGTCAGACAAAGCAATGTGAAGTCAGACAAAGCAATGAGAAGTTAAACAAAGCAATGTGAAGTCAGGCAAAGCAATATGAAGTCAGGCAAGCAATGTGAAGTCAGACAAAGCAATGAGAAGTCAAACAAAGCAATGTGAAGTCAGACAAAGTAATGTGAAGTCAAACAAAGCAATGAGAAGTTAAACAAAGCAATGTGAAGTCAGGCAAAGCAATGTGAAGTCAGACAAGCAATGTGAAGTCAAACAAAGCAATGTGAAGTCAAACAAACCAATGTGAAGTCAGACAAAGCAATGTGAAGTCAGACAAGCAATGTGAAGTCAGACAAGCAATGTGAAGTCAGACAAAGCAATGTGAAGTGAGACAAAGCAATGTGAAGTGAGACAAAGCAATGTGAAGTCAGACAAAGCAATGTGAAGTCAGGCAAAGCAATGTGAAGTCAGACAAGCAATGTGAAGTCAGACAAAGCAATGTGAAGTCAGGCAAAGCAATGTGAAGTCAGACAAGCAATGTGAAGTCAGACAAGCAATGTGAAGTGAGACAAAGCAATGTGAAGTGAGACAAAGCAATGTGAAGTGAGACAAAGCAATGTGAAGTCAGACAAAGCAATGTGAAGTCAGGCAAAGCAATGTGAAGTCAGACAAAGCAATGAGAAGTTAAACAAAGCAATGAGAAGTCAAACAAAGCAATGTGAAGTCAGAGAAAGCAATGTGAAGTCAGGCAAAGCAATGTGAAGTCAGGCAAAGCAATGTGAAGTCAGACAAGCAATGTGAAGTCAAACAAAGCAATGTGAAGTCAGACAAGCAATGTGAAGTCAGAGAAAGCAATGAGAAGTCAGGCAAACCAATGTGAAGTCAGACAAAGCAATGTGAAGTCAGAGAAAGCAATGTGAAGTCAGACAAAGCAATGAGAAGTCAGACAAAGCAATGTGAAGTCAGACAAAGCAATGTGAAGTCAGACAAAGCAATGTGAAGTCAGACAAAGCAATGTGAAGTCAGACAAAGCAATGTGAAGTCAAACAAAGCAATGTGAAGTCAGACAAAGCAATGTGAAGTCAGACAAAGCAATGAGAAGTTAAACAAAGCAATGTGAAGTCAGGCAAAGCAATATGAAGTCAGGCAAGCAATGTGAAGTCAGACAAAGCAATGAGAAGTCAAACAAAGCAATGTGAAGTCAGACAAAGTAATGTGAAGTCAAACAAAGCAATGAGAAGTTAAACAAAGCAATGTGAAGTCAGGCAAAGCAATGTGAAGTCAGACAAGCAATGTGAAGTCAAACAAAGCAATGTGAAGTCAAACAAACCAATGTGAAGTCAGACAAAGCAATGTGAAGTCAGACAAGCAATGTGAAGTCAGACAAGCAATGTGAAGTCAGACAAAGCAATGTGAAGTGAGACAAAGCAATGTGAAGTGAGACAAAGCAATGTGAAGTCAGACAAAGCAATGTGAAGTCAGGCAAAGCAATGTGAAGTCAGACAAGCAATGTGAAGTCAGACAAAGCAATGTGAAGTCAGGCAAAGCAATGTGAAGTCAGACAAAGCAATGTGAAGTCAGAGAAAGCAATTTGAAGTCAGGCAAAGCAATGAGAAGTCAAACAAAGCAGTTAGGCGAAGTAGTCAAATAAAGCAGTCAGTAGTCAGACGAAGTAGACAGGAAACACATTATAGGGGAGAGATAAAAAAAACCATTGAGGTTCGTTTTATCGGATTGTGATAATCAGTGATACACAAATACAAAAGCTGAAACGGAATGCTTTGGTCTAACCAGAGCCTTAGTGCAATGTGAGGCGAGCTTCATGTGGGTTTTGTAGTTAGGAGTGTGATTAGGAGCAGTGTGCCATTGGCTTGTTTGATGTTTGAGGATGTGGACGTGTGTGCACGCAGAGTCTTCCAGGGGGGTGTTTCACTCGTTATGTACGATGCGATGGCTGGACGATACGACCTATAGAACGATGTACGACCTCGCAGACGATCCATGGCCAAGATCGTTACATAAATGAGATCGTAGGGAGACCCATGAATCGTTCATACAAATTGTCGTATGTTTGACATACATCCTACGAGGCAATATGTTTACTATGTGTAAGCTATGTACCCCCCCTCCTCCCCCACACACCAACGCATGACTACATCACTAACCCACAGCATTCAATTTGAGGTATGTCGATGTATTTCACTACTACCATTTCCTTTTTCATTGTCCTTGAATAAGGCCTCTTATTGCTTTTGATACATACAACAGTATAGATAATATATACAGTATAAATAAACAAATGTATATGGCTTTTATGTCTTATATCTCATTTATATTTTATATTACTAATGGTCTTAAATACATCATTGACTTATACATTTCAATTTTAGTTCTGAATGAATGAAATGAGTACACAACTACAGTACAAGCTACCCACGACACCCCCTAGAGGTGTCGTACATTACGATAATTTGGGCCGATCTAAGACGATTTGGACTATGTAGGTCACCATTCATGTAACGAGAATGGGGCCTGAAATTTTATCTTATCGTACTAATCTCGTAGCTCAACGATACGATGGTCCATGTAACGACAATGGCCCTACGACCATTGTGGGACTTTTTATGTGATCTTACGATGGTCGTACGATCCTTATGTAACAGGGCCCAGGGTCGCAGTAAAAAGAACGCAGTTTGTGTTTGGACTGATTGTTCTTACAGATAATATTACAAGTTGTCTTGAGAATGTTTAAATAAATCATATTCCAGCCATTTTTATTTAGGAGAAATTTGCGTTTTTGGTAAAGTTGTCGTGATGTATTAAAGTGAATTTTCATAAATGAATCGTTCTGGGTCTTTATTCAGCTACAATTCCCTGAGAGGGAAGCATGAAATTTATTTTATTGTTTGTGGAAAAAGAATGATTGATTGCAGTGGTTTTTAGCTGTTCACATTTTCAGATTTGTTTTTCTAATAGCATATTTGTTGTGAACACATTCCAAATATTGGAAAAGGTAACAGCAAGAAATTACTATGATGATGACTATAGATGCGTTGGACGCATCACGCTTTGTTTACAATTATTGACCATAACTTTACATATAAAGGATTGATAGAGGTGAGGTTTCCATATCATCACACATTCCTTTTTACACTGTAGGCCATTTGGACATTGAACTATAATAATTATAAGAGTTTTTAGAACAAGCACAACTCCACAGCAATCCGTAGTCGGTTTTAGATGATGGCTTTATTTGAACAGCAAGTTTTCACTTATAATTACACACTCACTCACAAGAGTGTCAATGTCGATCAAGAAAGGATCTGTGTCGATTTGGTGTAGACAATTTATATAAACAACTAGCAGTTTGAGAGTGGTGTGATCTGCAGCTACATCTACATTACAAGTCTTATTGAACAAATTGGACGTTAAACTACCCAAACAAACAAACAAGCATCCACATTACAATCGACATTTTACTGCAATAGACTGGTTATTAATTAATCGTGTTTAAAGATGATACATACAATAACGACTAGTTTTGTGTACGAGAGGCTGTAATCTCCTCGTTTTTGAGTATGTAATATATATTTGTTTTCGCTCGGATATTACTAGGCGTTAAGTACTCGGAAATAACGGCCACCCATACACAAAAATAGTCATTATTGTCCATGAGTTATTATACCTGTGCATGAATGGATGGATTCCATTCTGCACACGGCGAACGAATGTCTGACACTTACTGGTCAGCTGTATGGATCCCGTTCTGCACACTTTGAACGAATGTCTCACACTTACTGGTCAGCTGTATGGATCCCGTTCTGCACACTGTGCACGAATGTCTCACACTTACTGCTCAGCTGTATGGATTCCGTTCTGCACACTGTGCACGAATGTCTCACACTTACTGGTCAGCTGTACGGATCCCGTTCTGCACACTGTGAACGAATGTCTCACACTTACTGTTTAGCCGTACAGATTCCGTTCTGCACACTGTGAACGAATGTCTCACACTTACTGCTCAGCTGTATGGATCCCGTTCTGCACACTGTGCACGAATGTCTCACACTTACTGGTCAGCTGTACAGATTTCATTCTGCACACTGTGCACGAATGTCTCACACTTACTGGTCAGCTGTATGGATCCCGTTCTGCACACTTTGAACGAATGTCTGACACTTACTGGTCAGCTGTACGGATTCCGTTCTGCACACTGTGCATGAATGTCTCACAGTTACTGCTCAGCTGTACAGACTCCGTTCTGCACACTGTGCACGAATGTCTCACACTTACTGCTCAGCTGTACGGATTCCGTTCTGCACACTGTGCACGAATGTCTCACACTTACTGCTCAGCTGTATGGATTCCGTTCTGCACACTGTGCACGAATGTCTCACACTTACTGGTCAGCTGTACGGATCCCGTTCTGCACACTGTGAACGAATGTCTCACACTTACTGTTTAGCCGTACAGATTCCGTTCTGCACACTGTGAACGAATGTCTCACACTTACTGGTCAGCTGTATGGACTCCGTTCTGCACACTGTGCACGAATGTCTTACACTTACTAGTCAGCTGTACGGATTCCGTTCTGCACACTTTGAACGAATGTCTCACACTTACTGGTCAGCTGTACGGATCCCGTTCTGCACACTGTGCACGAATGTCTCACACTTACTGGTCAGCTGTACGGATTCCGTTCTGCACACTGTGCATGAATGTCTCACACTTACTGGTCAGCTGTATGGATTCCGTTCTGCACACTGTGCACGAATGTCTCACACTTACTGCTCAGCTGTACGGATTCCGTTCTGCACACTGTGTACGAATGTCTCACACTTACTGCTCAGCCGTACAGATTCCGTTCTGCACACTGTGAACGAATGTCTCACACTTACTGGTCAGCTGTACGGATTCCGTTCTGCACACTGTGCATGAATGTCTCACACTTACTGGTCAGCTGTACGGATCCCGTTCTGCACACTGTGCATGAATGTCTCACACTTACTGCTCAGCTGTACGGATCCCGTTCTGCACACTGTGCATGAATGTCTCACACTTACTGCTCAGCTGTGCGGATTCCGTTCTGCACACTGTGCACGAATGTCTCACACTTACTGCTCAGCTGTGCGGATTCCGTTCTGCACACTGTGCATGACGTAATAGTTGGTGCACTCCATACCACGTGACTTGTTGTAAAACAGCGTTTCTAATTACATCCAGTATATGATGATGAGACATGATGAGTGTCGTTTTGGTCGGACAGAGTCACCTTGTTCTTCAAACTGGTTTAATATATCCGTCCAACACAGCACGGTACGGATTTCATTGAGACACACCATCCCAGTCTTACCATTCTCCTGGGTTGTGAGTACATTCCCCGCATACGTCGCTATATCGAGTTAGGGAGGCCGGCTTCTTGGCCCGAGTCACGCCTTTACTAATTTGAACAAGACATATTCCCCCCGCCCTGTCCGCGCACCCACCGCCATCATTCACCGGCATCGCCAACCAACTCATGACCGTGTTTTTATAGTGAGCATCTCCCATAGCCCTCTCCCAGCTTACACCCTGAGTAATACAGCTCATATAGCCCTCTCCCAGCTAACACCCTGAGTCTGTGTACAGCTCCTATAGCCCTCTCCCAGCTCACACCCTGAGTCTGTGTACAGCTCCTATAGCCCTCTCCCAGCTTACACCATGAGTAATACAGCTCCTATAGCCCTCTCCCAGCTTACACCCTGAGTCTGTGTACAGCTCCTATAGCCCTCTCCCAGCTTACACCCTGAGTAATACAGCTCCTATAGCCCTCTCCCAGCTTACACCCTGAGTCTGTGTACAGCTCCTATAGCCCTCTCCCAGCTCACACCCTGAGTAATACAGCTCCTATAGCCCTCTCCCAGCTAACACCCTGAGTCTGTGTACAGCTCCTATAGCCCTCTCCCAGCTAACACCCTGAGTAATACAGCTCCTATAGCCCTCTCCCAGCTAACACCCTGAGTCTGTGTACAGCTCCTATAGCCCTCTCCCAGCTTACACCCTGAGTAATACAGCTCCTATAGCCCTCTCCCAGCTTACACCCTGAGTCTGTGTACAGCTCCTATAGCCCTCTCCCAGCTTCCACCCTGAGTCTGTGTACAGCTCCTATAGCCCTCTCCCAGCTTACACCCTGAGTAATACAGCTCCTATAGCCCTCTCCCAGCTAACACCCTGAGCCTGAGTACAGCTCCTATAGCCCTCTCCCAGCTTACACCCTGAGTAATACAGCTCCTATAGCCCTCTCCCAGCTTACACCCTGAGTCTGTGTACAGCTCATATAGCCCTCTCCCAGCTAACACCCTGAGTCTGTGTACAGCTCCTATAGCCCTCTCCCAGCTAACACCCTGAGTCTGTGTACAGCTCCTATAGCCCTCTCCCAGCTTACACCCTGAGTCTGTGTACAGCTCCTATAGCCCTCTCCCAGCTAACACCCTGAGTCTGTGTACAGCTCCTATAGCCCTCTCCCAGCTTACACCCTGAGTAATACAGCTCCTATAGCCCTCTCCCAGCTTACACCCTGAGTCTGTGTACAGCTCCTATAGCCCTCTCCCAGCTCACACCCTGAGTCTGTGTACAGCTCCTATAGCCCTCTCCAAGCTTACACCCTGAGTCTGTGTATAGCTCTTATAGTCCTCTCCCAGCTTACACCCTGAGTAATACAGCTCCTATAGCCCTCTCCCAGCTCACACCCTGAGTCTGTGTACAGCTCCTATAGCCCTCTCCCAGCTAACACCCTGAGCCTGAGTACAGCTCCTATAGCCCTCTCCCAGCTTACACCCTGAGTAATACAGCTCCTATAGCCCTCTCCCAGCTTACACCCTGAGTCTGTGTACAGCTCCCATAGCCCTCTCCCAGCTTACACCCTGAGTAATACAGCTCCTATAGCCCTCTCCCAGCTAACACCCTGAGTCTGTGTACAGCTCCTATAGCCCTCTCCCAGCTAACACCCTGAGTAATACAGCTCCTATAGCCCTCTCCCAGCTTACACCCTGAGTCTGTGTACAGCTCCTATAGCCCTCTCCCAGCTCACACCCTGAGTAATACAGCTCCTATAGCCCTCTCCCAGCTAACACCCTGAGTCTGTGTACAGCTCCTATAGCCCTCTCCCAGCTAACACCCTGAGTAATACAGCTCCTATAGCCCTCTCCCAGCTAACACCCTGAGTCTGTGTACAGCTCCTATAGCCCTCTCCCAGCTTACACCCTGAGTAATACAGCTCCTATAGCCCTCTCCCAGCTTACACCCTGAGTCTGTGTACAGCTCCTATAGCCCTCTCCCAGCTCACACCCTGAGTAATACAGCTCCTATAGCCCTCTCTTAGCTTACACCCTGAGTCTGTGTACAGCTCCTATAGCCCTCTCCCAGCTCACACCCTGAGTCTGTGTACAGCTCCTATAGCCCTCTCCCAGCTCACACCCTGAGTCTGTGTACAGCTCCTATAGCCCTCTCCCAGCTAACACCCTGAGTAATACAGCTCCTATAGCCCTCTCCCAGCTCACACCCTGAGTATTACAGCTCCTATAGCCCTCTCCCAGCTTACACCCTGAGTAATACAGCTCCTATAGCCCTCTCCTAGCTTACACCCTGAGTCTGTGTACAGCTCCTATAGCCCTCTCCCAGCTAACACCCTGAGTAATACAGCTCCTATAGCCCTCTCCCAGCTAACACCCTGAGTAATACAGCTCCTATAGCCCTCTCCCAGCTTACACCCTGAGTCTGTGTACAGCTCCTATAGCCCTCTCCCAGCTAACACCCTGAGCCTGAGTACAGCTCCTATAGCCCTCTCCCAGCTTACACCCTGAGTAATACAGCTCCTATAGCCCTCTCCCAGCTTACACCCTGAGTCTGTGTACAGCTCCTATAGCCCTCTCCCAGCTAACACCCTGAGTAATACAGCTCCTATAGCCCTCTCCCAGCTTACACCCTGAGTCTGTGTACAGCTCCTATAGCCCTCTCCCAGCTTACACCCTGAGTCTGTGTACAGCTCCTATAGCCCTCTCCCAGCTTACACCCTGAGTCTGTGTACAGCTCCTATAGCCCTCTCCCAGCTTACACCATGAGTAATACAGCTCCTATAGCCCTCTCCCAGCTTACACCCTGAGTCTGTGTACAGCTCCTATAGCCCTCTCCCAGCTAACACCCTGTGTAATACAGCTCCTATAGCCCTCTCCCAGCTAACACCCTGAGTCTGTGTACAGCTCCTATAGCCCTCTCCCAGCTAACACCCTGAGTAATACAGCTCCTATAGCCCTCTCCCAGCTTACACCCTGAGTAATACAGCTCCTATAGCCCTCTCCCAGCTAACACCCTGTGTCTGTGTACAGCTCCTATAGCCCTCTCCCAGCTTACACCCTGAGTAATACAGCTCCTATAGCCCTCTCCCAGCTTACACCCTGAGTCTGTGTACAGCTCCTATAGCCCTCTCCCAGCTTACACCCTGAGTAATACAGCTCCTATAGCCCTCTCCCAGCTTACACCCTGAGTCTGTGTACAGCTCCTATAGCCCTCTCCCAGCTTACACCCTGAGTAATACAGCTCCTATAGCCCTCTCCCAGCTTACACCCTGAGTCTGTGTACAGCTCCTATAGCCCTCTCCCAGCTAACACCCTGAGTAATACAGCTCCTATAGCCCTCTCCCAGCTAACACCCTGAGTCTGTGTACAGCTCCTATAGCCCTCTCCCAGCTCACACCCTGAGTATTACAGCTCCTATAGCCCTCTCCCAGCTTACACCCTGAGTCTGTGTACAGCTCCTATAGCCCTCTCCCAGCTCACACCCTGAGTCTGTGTACAGCTCCTATAGCCCTCTCCCAGCTCACACCCTGAGTCTGTGTACAGCTCCTATAGCCCTCTCCCAGCTTACACCCTGAGTAATACAGCTCCTATAGCCCTCTCCCAGCTTACACCCTGAGTCTGTGTACAGCTCCTATAGCCCTCTCCCAGCTTACACCCTGAGTCTGTGTACAGCTCCTATAGCCCTCTCCCAGCTAACACCCTGAGTAATACAGCTCCTATAGCCCTCTCCCAGCTTACACCCTGAGTCTGTGTACAGCTCCTATAGCCCTCTCTCAGCTAACACCCTGAGTAATACAGCTCCTATAGCCCTCTCCCAGCTAACACCCTGAGTAATACAGCTCCTATAGCCCTCTCCCAGCTTACACCCTGAGTCTGTGTACAGCTCCTATAGCCCTCTCCCAGCTAACACCCTGAGCCTGAGTACAGCTCCTATAGCCCTCTCCCAGCTTACCCCCTGAGTAATACAGCTCCTATAGCCCTCTCCCAGCTTACACCCTGAGTCTGTGTACAGCTCCTATAGCCCTCTCCCAGCTTACACCCTGAGTAATACAGCTCCTATAGCCCTCTCCCAGCTTACACCCTGAGTCTGTGTACAGCTCCTATAGCCCTCTCCCAGCTTACACCCTGAGTAATACAGCTCCTATAGCCCTCTCCCAGCTTACACCCTGAGCCTGAGTACAGCTCCTATAGCCTTCTCCCAGCTTACACCCTGAGTAATACAGCTCCTATAGCCCTCTCCCAGCTTACACCCTGAGTAATACAGCTCCTATAGCCCTCTCCCAGCTTACACCCTGAGTCTGTGTACAGCTCCTATAGCCCTCTCCCAGCTTACACCCTGAGTAATACAGCTCCTATAGCCCTCTCCCAGCTTACACCCTGAGCCTGAGTACAGCTCCTATAGCCTTCTCCCAGCTTACACCCTGAGTAATACAGCTCCTATAGCCCTCTCCCAGCTTACACCCTGAGTAATACAGCTCCTATAGCCCTCTCCCAGCTTACACCCTGAGTCTGTGTACAGCTCCTATAGCCCTCTCCCAGCTAACACCCTGAGTCTGTGTACAGCTCCTATAGCCCTCTCCCAGCTTACACCCTGAGTAATACAGCTCCTATAGCCCTCTCCCAGCTAACACCCTGAGTCTGTGTTCAGCTCCTATAGCCCTCTCCCAGCTTACACCCTGAGTAATACAGCTCCTATAGCCCTCTCCCAGCTTACACCCTGTGTCTATCAGTCTTTGTATCTCTAATAGTTAGCCTGTTTGTTAAGTAATATCTGAAATTAAGATTGTGTCAGTGATATTCATAAAATAACAAGAATGGCACTGAACCAACAGGTTGTACGGAATGAGGTGTGATTGGGAAGACTCGAGTGTTTTGTTTCTAGAAGGTCCGTTTTCATTGGCCGATTATTCTGCACCGATCTGCAGTCGGGAACCACCGATATGGCCATCACTTTTTTAGTGAAGATTACAGAATATGGCCACCACTGCCAGAATCTAAACGCATTGACTTTATCAGCAACCCTCAAGGTTTTAGGCTCAAAATGCACTATAAACAATGCATACAATCGACAATTATTTGATAGTGTCACTTTCTGTATGGAAACAAAAATGTCGGTGGGTGGCGTCACTGACTGCACGTAAGTATAAAGTAATTGGTGATCCTTCTCATACCATGTCTCTGTGGTGTGGGAAGTAAAAGAACTCTCACCTCGGTAAATGTGTAGGGGTGAGATTTCTACCTGAATTCATCACATAGATTCGGTCAAACCCAAAGTAGGTTTAGTAGAACATGTGGACGTTAAACTACCCAGAAAAACAAACCAACAAATCGGTGAAGGTGCAATTAATGCCTGGTTTTCACTGCATGCACAAGGCCATGTCGATGGAATCTCCAGGCTGAAACTTTGAGTGTCACGGAAGAAAGAAAAACGCTTTGATTTTGTCTCTCCTTGATCAAGTCGGTCGGTGGTGGCTTCCTCAAACTAATCAGTGATCATTCCAGAAACCTGTCTGTTTCCATTCACCGATCTATTTGTATTATTTTATTGATCTTGATGGAGAAACCATGCGTTATCGCTACTTGTATCTGAAAAACTCTAAACACTTTGGGAGATGCAATAATTGAAAAAAAAGAAAAAAAAGAAGGAAATCGGGCCTTGGTTTACTTAACAGAACCTCCCGGTGGTTAGCGACTGTAGATGGGTGCCTATAGACCGGCTTCAGTCCCTGTACCCTTCCACCTACTGGACCAGTCAGGGGAAGATTTATCACAGTAAATATCCAACGAATCTCCATAATCAAAGACATGAACAAATCTAATCGGTGCCCCAAAATCGGCCAATAAAAACCTCGTTTTGAAGTCCTGAACACAGGAAGAAGAGAGGACTGCCTGTACAGGGCTCCACACCAGGGGGGGGGGGTGTCGGGGGGTGTCGGGGGGTGTCGGGGGGTGTCGGGGGGTGTCGGGGGGTGTCGGGGGGTGTCGGGGGGTGTCGGGGGGTGTCGGGGGGTGTCGGGGGGTGTCGGGGGGTGTCGGGGGGTGTCGGGGGGTGTCGGGGGGTGTCGGGGGGGGGGGGGCTCTCTCCAGCCCCACCAGGTAGACACAACAATACACCGCTCGCCGTATGCAGATGGCAGCCTCTCTTTGAACTGACAAGACAAGATGGCGGCGGGCTATTCCCCGTTTATGAAGTCTGTCCCGGACTCGGCCGGCCGCCAGCTAGTGGTGTCTGAATGTCTCGTGTCTCGTCTGGTCTGCGGCGCCCACCTCGCCAGTTGACGGCGATTTATCTGTCAGACACTGGAAGCTGCGAGAGTTAATAACAACACCCGCGCGCCGAGACGGCGGGAAACGCTGTGGTCGTCTGCTGCAGATAACTGGTGTGACGTCTCGCGTCATCTCGTGACTTCTCGCGTCATCACGTGTACTCTCGCTTCATCACGTGACTTCTCGCGTCATCTCGTGTACTCTCGCTTCATCACGTGTATTCTCGCTTCATCTCGTGTATTCTCGCTTCATCTCGTGTATTCTCGCTTCATCTCGTGTATTCTCGCGTCTTTGATGAAGTCGGACTTTGTAGCATATAAAGAGTGTTTCCGTATTATTATTACCTACTATATCTATAACGGTAGAATTTCCGACATACATTTATATACCACAAAATCGTCAGAAAAAAAACCGCCATTTTATTAACTCATTGACAGTAGGCCCGAACATTATGCATCATCATGCCTGGAAGCGGGCAGTATTTCATAGAAGTTCGTGCAGGGGCATATAATGATAAATCTGAACAAACTCTCTACGCTCAGTCTCTGGGCCCGGGTTCCGTGGCCGCCGGAATGCTGTGGCAGAATGAAGGATAGGAAAACGTGGAGAATTTTGCCGCGGTCTGCTCGGTGTGAGTGACTCGCCTGTTGGTGGTTGTTGTGTGGGTCTATTCGGTGTGAGTTGAGTGACTCACCTGTTGGTGGTTGTTATGTGGCTGGGTCTGTTCGGTGTGAGTTGAGCGACTCGCCTGTTGGTGGTTGTTATGTGGCTGGGTCTGTTCGGTGTGAGTTGAGTGACTCGCCTGTTGGTGGTTGTTGTGTGGCTGGGTCTATTCGGTGTGAGTTGAGCGACTCGCCTGTTGGTGGTTGTTATGTGGCTGGGTCTGTTCGGTGTGAGTTGAGCGACTCGCCTGTTGGTGGTTGTTATATGGGTCTGTTCGGTATGAGTTGAGCGACTCGCCTGTTGGTGGTTGTTATGTGGCTGGGTCTGTTCGATGTGAGTTGAGCGACTCGCCTGTTAGTGGTTGTTATGTGGCTGGGTCTGTTCGGTGTGAGTTGAGCGACTCACCTGTTGGTGGTTGTTATGTGGGTCTATTCGGTGTGAGTTGAGCGACTCGCCTGTTGGTGGTTGCTATGAGGGTCTGTTCTGTGTGAGTTGAGCGACTCACCTGTTGGTGGTTGTTATGTGGCTGGGTCTGTTCGGTGTGAGTTGAGTGACTCACCTGTTGGTGGTTGTTATGTGGCTGGGTCTGTTCGGTGTGAGTTGAGTGACTCACCTGTTGGTGGTTGTTGTGTGGCTGGGTCTATTCGGTGTGAGTTGAGTGACTCGCCTGTTGGTGGTTGTTATATGGGTCTGTTCGGTGTGAGTTGAGTGACTCGCCTGTTGGTGGTTGTTATGTGGGTCTGTTCGGTGTGAGTTGAGTGACTCACCTGTTGGTGGTTGTTATGTGGCTGGGTCTGTTCGGTGTGAGTTGAGTGACTCGCCTGTTGGTGGTTGTTATGTGGCGGGGTCTGTTCGGTGTGAGTTGAGCGACTCGCCTGTTGGTGGTTGTTATGTGGGTCTGTTCGGTGTGAGTTAAGTGACTCGCCTGTTGGTTGTTGTTATGTGGGTCTGTTTGGTGTGAGTTGAGCGACTCGCCTGTTGGTGGTTGTTATGTGGGTCTGTTTGGTGTGAGTTGAGTGACTCACCTGTTGGTGGTTGTTATGTGGCTGGGTCTGTTCCGTGTGAGTTGAGTGACTCGCCTGTTGGTGGTTGTTATGTGGGTCTGTTCGGTGTGAGTTAAGCGACTCGCCTGTTGGTGGTTGTTATGTGGGTCTGTTCGGTGTGAGTTGAGCGACTCGCCTGTTGGTGGTTGTTATGTGGGTCCGTTCGGTGTGAGTTAAGCGACTCGCCTGTTGGTGGTTGTTATGTGGGTCTGTTCAGTGTGAGTTGAGTGACTCGCCTGTTGGTGGTTGTTATGTGGCTGGGTCTGTTCGGTGTGAGTTGAGCGACTCACCTGTTGGTGGTTGTTATGTGGCTGGGTCTGTTCGGTGTGAGTTGAGCGACTCACCTGTTGGTGGTTGTTATGTGGGTCTGTTCAGTGTGAGTTGAGTGACTCGCCTGTTGGTGGTTGTTATGTGGCTGGGTCTGTTCGGTGTGAGTTGGGCGACTCACCTGTTGGTGGTTGTTATGTGGCTGGGTCTGTTCGGTGTGAGTTGAGCGACTCACCTGTTGGTGGTTGTTATGTGGGTATGTTCTGTGTGAGTTGAGCGACTCGCCTGTTGGTGGTTGTTATGTGGCTGGGTCTGTTCGGTGTGAGTTGAGCGACTCGCCTGTTGGTGGTTGTTATGTGGGTCTGTTCGGTGTGAGTTGAGTGACTCGCCTGTTGGTGGTTGTTATGTGGCTGGGTCTGTTCGGTGTGAGTTGAGTGACTTGCCTGTTGGTGGTTGTTATGTGGGTCTGTTTGGTGTGAGTTGAGCGACTCACCTGTTGGTGGTTGTTATGTGGCTGGGTCTGTTCGGTGTGAGTTGAGTGACTCACCTGTTGGTGGTTGTTATGTGGGTCTGTTCGGTGTGAGTTGAGTGACTCGCCTGTTGGTGGTTGTTATGTGGGTCTGTTCGGTGTGAGTTGAGTGACTCGCCTGTTGGTGGTTGTTATGTGGGTCTGTTCGGTGTGAGTTGAGCGACTCACCTGTTGGTGGTTGTTATGTGGCTGGGTCTGTTCGGTGTGAGTTGAGTGACTCACCTGTTGGTGGTTGTTATGTGGGTCTGTTCGGTGTGAGTTGAGCGACTCGCCTGTTGGTGGTTGTTATGTGGCTGGGTCTGTTCGGTGTGAGTTGAGTGACTCACCTGTTGGAAGTTGTTGTGTGGCTGGGTCTGTTCGGTGTGAGTTGAGCGACTCGCCTGTTGGTGGTTGTTATGTGGCTGGGTCTGTTCGGTGTGAGTTGAGTGACTCACCTACTGCTCCTGGTTGGAGCTGGTGACTGCAGTCTGTACGCACCTCCTCGTGACCAGCCCCGGGCCCGCTCCGTCCAGGGGCCTGTTTAATAACCTAAATCTAACAGGGGCGTCTTTAATAATCTACATCTAACAGGGGGCTGTTTAATAATCTAAATACAACAGGGGCCTGTTTAATAATCTAAATACAACAGGGGCCTGTTTAATGATCTACATCTAACAGGGGCTCGTTTAATAACCTAAATATAAAAGGGCCTGACGAAAAGGATTATAATTTGCCAATTGAAACGGACTCATAGCCACGATGGGCTGGTGGGCCAGTGATGTGTAAGTGGCGGAATTGACAACTTCAACAAAGGTTGATTTTCAATGAATCGGGTGAAGCGTCCAATATAGACAATCGATCAGCAACTGGAAACACACCACCCATAGTCTACAGCGTCCATGTTTTACTCAAACACCTGCTGTATGCAAATATAACCAAACTAGTGGCTGCTAAAAAATCCCCGATTATGTTGTCGGCAGGTGTGAAGAGACCTCGGGGCGGTGGTTGGTAAGTGGCGGAATTCCCGGTGCCAGCCGAGGCCCGTACCCCCGAACACCGCCCGCTCTAAGTGGCCGCTTTTCCCGCCGCCCGCCGCCTCTTTATTTTTGTCGTCTGCTTTTTACACCAACAACTGCATACCTCAGTAAAACATAAACAAACCGATGCGCCCCCCAGCGGCCAGCCCCCACCGGAAGTCAGGTGCCCGCGCCGGTACTGGGGTTGTGTGGGTTGGCCGCCTGGTGTCGCTGCTGTTCGCGGAGGGGGGCAGTGGGCTTCCTGTCAGCGGGAAATATTAACAAGGTTTAATGTTCTCCACACTCAAGGTCAGTCATGGTTTAGTGTGCGATACGACCAAGGTCAATGCGCCTGCTATCAGACAGACAGAGAAGTTGACCTACATTCACGAGTAGCGCCCTCTGTGTACGTCGTGTGTACCTAGCAGCGTCTCTCCGCTGGTTTGTGGCGTGCACGACACCCAGTTCCGGTTTGTTTTCAGAATTTCAGAAAAGATGATTAAGACCCGGAAAACTAGCAACAAATGTTGATCATTCGTGAATGAGGGTGGAATCATTTAAAAAACTACAATTAAACATGTTGCGGTTCATTCCAGTCTGATGTTAGCTGGTTTCCATCGTTGTGTAGTCATAACCCTTGGGCCGTATCCCACAATTATTGCAGTTAAGCAGTTTCATATATCTTCAAATCAGAAATCCGATGCCGAAATAGAAATCTTGGATATTACTACTTCTACATGCCAAATCATATTCAGTTTATCCAGTTAGAAATGGGAATACGGTGGTTTACGGGGAGACAGGCGGCCGAGGTGTGGCCATCCAGTTGGGAGCGGATCCTTTACTTACCCGGGGCGATATTAGGGAGTTTAGTAACGTGTGGGGGGCGTATTGGTCATTTTCTGTAACCCATTGGCACCCACCCAACCTGCCATTTCTACCACTGCCTTTGTAGGGTTTAAATACGACCACATTATTTTACAAAGCACTATCATATTACCATTGTTGATGTGGAAATGACTCCTTTATGGAGCGCGGGAAATCACGCTCATATACGTCATCTAGAGAGGTTAGAATGCTCACACAGGCTTTCAGCTTACTGCAGAGAATCTAACACTTCACTATCCATGCACCAACTATAAAGGCCTGGTAAAAGGATCAGGTGGCCAGTATCCCTGTATCCCGTATCCCTGCCTCACTACTGACTTGGTTCCTTTAAATAGAACTGACTGAGTGACCATGTGAACGTGTGTCAAAGAGCAAACTGAGTGGCATAGCTGACCTATTAGCCAGAGAAGTAGGGCAGTTGACCAAGACCCGAAATGAAAGATTCAGTCACAACCACAACACATTGAATGTGATCTGTGGTATGCTAGACCAGGCACAAGTCAAAATCAAAAACGTTAGCCAACAAATGACAAACATCTCAAAAGAAATATACCAAATTATTGATATTCTCTTTCTTTTATTTTATCAGATTTTGGTATACCGCGCTCTTCCATTATGAATGGAAATAACATATGCTCCTAGTGGGTAAACTACCTGAAAAAATGCATTTTACAAAATGTGAAGTGCGATAAATGCATGAAAACAGAAATGAAAACAATGATCACATGATCATATGTATAGAAAATAAGGAAAGGTTTAAAAAAAAACAAACTTCCCCCCCCCACCGAGTTTCCCTAATGTGGCCCAATTTCCCCTACCCTGGCCCCTCAGTCATAACTCTCTACAGAATCCACTTTGTGATAAGGGGCCATCCATAAAGTACTTACGCACTTGGGGGCGGGGGGGGGGGGGAGAGAAATTTTCGAAAATCTGTGTATGCTCCTACTTTGTTCTATTGCGTACAAGATTGGGAGAAGGGGTGGGGGGGTCCAAAATTCAAGAAATTCTGCGTACGTACTTTATGGATGGCCCCTAACATGATTGGCGTTCACACCACACCCACACCACGCCCTGTATTAACTCTACAATATTCACTTCCTGATAAAATGATTGCCCTTCCTCTCACATCACCTCACCGCGCATGTGCAGGTCGCCCGGAAGTGCCGTGTGTAACGACACAATGCGCATGCGTTGACGAGACGCCACCTGCCTGTCAAACCGGGAACTAGGTTGTTCACAGCGCCTCGTCTTTGTTGTGTGTGTGTGTGGGTGGGTGTCTGTCTCTCATGTTGTGTGTGTATGTGGGGTTTCACAGCGCCCCCTTAGCGGCTGTCAGGGGAGTGGGACGTTTTCTGGGGACGCCCACTTGGAGCTGTCAGGTCTTGAGGACACGTTTCTCTCCGAGGCTCCTCACTAAGTCCCTGCGGACAGGTTCCGGTGACACAGTAACACCGCCCAGTCTATCAACGTCCATGTTCCGTGACAACGCCACTGATTATTTAAAGGCATTTCCTGCAATTCACGGCGGCGCCACCTGGTGATTTTTAAATAATCTCAATTATTAGTCAAACTGGTTCCGATGGATTCGATTATTTTGCGCCAACCATATGACAATTATGTGCACCATCTACAAGAGAATTATGTGCACCATCTATATGTGTGAAAGTCTAATTGAACAAATTGAATTTTAATCTACTCAAACAGACAAAATTCATATGTCGATTACATGCACCGTCCATATGCCGATTACATGCACCGTCCATATGCCGATTAAAGCCAATACACACTGTACGATTTCGGAACATGAATGTTCCTTTCTCGGCGACAAAAGAACAATCGTAAGCTCAGGCGAGGCCTAGAAAATGTGTCGGCCAATGTGACACCCCCCTACAGTAATTTGCTTAAGATTTGGAAATCCCCCCCATGGTGATGTACCTTTCTCGCCGACAAATTGCAGCCCAATGTTCCGAAATCGGGACCGATGAATTAAGGAACGTGTTCCTTCCCGTTGTCGCCGACAACGGAGTTTAAGAAATACCCCCCATGGTTCTTACCAATTATGGCCCTTAATTAGTCGCTGGGTGAGCAGAAATACTCATGCCACACACAGACTGAGGCCAGCTCACCGATTTAACTCCCATATACTGAGATTTATTACTTGTTCCTTTATCGGTGGCCCTAAATCGCTCACGATTTACGCAGTCAATCGTCCAGTGTGGACAGAATTTGCTTACGATTAACTCATGGTAATGGCTGCCATAAACGTTGTGGGGATAGTCAACGCTATGCACATATTCGCCTGAGACAAGTTAAATAGCCCTGACGATTCAGGGAGTTAATCGGTGGAAACGAAATTGTTCAGTGGGTATTGGCTTTTACATGCAGCGTCCATATGCCGATTACATGCAGCGTCCATATGCCGATTACATGCACATCCATATGCCGATTACATGCAGCATCCATATGCCGATTACATGCAGCATCCATCACAGGACTATGTGTACCATCCATATGCCGATTACGTGCACTATTCTATAAACAAGTGCAGGTTGTTTCACCATTCATGGAAGATCTGTCACACGACAGAACGAATGGTATTTGAATAAAAGCCAGAATTGCAAACACCACATTTTTGTCATTTAGGGTCCATCACCAAACCACCCTGCTATGGCAAGCACCTTTTGTTGGAAATAGCAATGTCACATGACATGTCATGTGATCTAAGTAATTTACCTTGGTGACTGATCATATTTTGTTATACCAAATCTAAGGTCAATATAGCTCTTATACATTGTCAAAATTTCTTTTGAATCAAACAATTATCTTTTTATCTATTGAATTTTGTATATAAGTATCAATGATGCCTGTAAGATGACTGGAGGCATCTTCCTGCCCTAGCCAGGGGACTGCCTGGAGGCATCTTCCTGCTGTTAAAGGGTCAAGGACATATTTCTATTCAAGTCTAATTAAACAAATTGTATGTTAAACTACCCAAACAAACAGACTTCTATTCCCTACTGCTGGGGAATGATGCCCTATTTTTTAAGATCGTATCGTCTGTAACTTTGTCAGATCTTTTTTAGCAATAGTGTGCATGTATTTGTTTGTGATTCTCTGGTAATATTTTAATTTGGTTACACCTGTGGTGAAGGTGCGACGTGCTGTGAAGCCCTGACTCGCCGGCTCTCTGAGGATGTTCCTCTCCACACGCCGTCTATTTTAAACTGGAAGTAGGTCACACAGCAGCACCGCGAGGTACCACTTTATCATAAACCACCAGAAACCCGGGGAACTGCCGACAGTGGTGTGAGAACCCCGGCCCTCATATAGCGTACAGAACCACAAAGACAAACCCGGCCCTCATATAGCGTACAGAACCACAAAGACAAACCCGGCCCTCATATAGCATACAGAACCACAAAGACAAACCCGGCCCTCATATAGCATACAGAACCACACAGAGACAAACCCGGCCCTCATATAGCGTACAGAACCACACAGAGACAAACCCAGCCCTCATATAGCGTACAGAACCACAGGAAAAACCCGGCCCTCATATAGCGTACAGAACCACACAGAGAGACAAACCCGGCCCTCATATAGCGTACAGAACCACACAGAGACAAACCCGGCCCTCATATAGCGTACAGAACCACAAAGACAAACCCGGCCCTCATATAGCGTACAGAACCACACAGAGAGAGACAAACCCGGCCCTCATATAGCGTACAGAACCACACAGAAAGAGACAAACCCGGCCCTCATATAGCGTACAGAACCACAAAGACAAACCCGGCCCTCATATAGCATACAGAACCACACAGAGAGACAAACCCGGCCCTCATATAGCATACAGAACCACACAGAGAGACAAACCCGGCCCTCATATAGCGTACAGAACCACACAGAGAGAGACAAACCCGGCCCTCATATAGCGTACAGAACCACACAGAGACAAACCCGGCCCTCATATAGCGTACAGAACCACACAGAGAGAGACAAACCCGGCCCTCATATAGCATACAGAACCACAGAGAGAGACAAACCCGGCCCTCATATAGCATACAGAACCACACAGAGACAAACCCGGCCCTCATATAGCGTACAGAACCACACAGAGAGACAAACCCGGCCCTCATATAGCGTACAGAACCACACAGACAAACCCAGCCCTCATATAGCGTACAGAACCACACAGAGACAAACCCGGCCCTCATATAGCGTACAGAACCAGAGACAGACAAACCCGGCCCTCATATAGCGTACAGAACCCCACACACAGAGACAAACCCGGCCCTCATATAGCGTACAGAACCACACAGAGACAAACCTGGCCCTCATATAGCGTACAGAACCACAATGACAAACCCGGCCCTCATATAGCGTACAGAACCACACAGAGAGACAAACCCGGCCCTCATATAGCGCACAGAACCACAAAGATACAAACCCGGCCCTCATATAGCGTACAGAACCAGAGAGACAAACCCGGCCCTCATATAGCGTACAGAACCACACAGAGAGACAAACCCGGCCCTCATATAGCGTACAGAACCAGAGAGACAAACCTGGCCCTCATATAGCGTACAGAACCACACAGAGAGACAAACCCGGCCCTCATATAGCGCACAGAACCACAAAGATACAAACCCGGCCCTCATATAGCGTACAGAACCACACAGAGAGACAAACCCGGCACTCACACAGCAACCCACAGAGACACCCAGCACTCACACAGCAACCCATCAACGGACACACCATCTAGACGCCATCTAGACATGTCACAAAACTAGTGAAACAGGTCCCTGGTGAGATTACGTTTGTTATTTACTAATTAGGTGTATAACAAAGTCAGCTAGGCACCAGCAACACGTGGTGAGATTACGCTGATTAGTGAGGTGTATAACAAAGTCGGCGAGGTACCAGCACCCTCGGCCGCCATTACGCTGGTTCTTTGCTGATCAGTGAGGTGTATAACAAAGTCGGCGAGGTACCAGCACCCTCGGCCGCCATTACACTGGTTCTTTGCTGATCAGTGAGGAGTATAACAAAGTCAGATAGGTACCAGCAGCCTGTGCTGACATTACGCTGGTTCTTCACTAGTCAGCAATGTTTAGTAAAGTCAGCCAGGTACCAGCAACCTGTACTGACATTACGCTGGTTCTTCGCTGGTTAATTAGGTGTAACAAAGTCGGCTAGGTACCAGCATCTCTTGCCAGCATACCGCTGGTTGCTCGCTGGTGTGTGAGATGAGCGTATAGCGTACACTAAGGGAGAGCGTCACCTCCTCACCATGTTCTGACCAGTCAGTACTCCGAACCAACTCTCAGATAGTCGGGATAGGCCGCGTTTACACCTGCCAACGGAAAACGTCGACAGTTCTTATCAGGAAAACTAGCGACTTTGACGAGTCGGAGTTGCTCTAGCGTGGCTCTGGCTACAACAGGACATATTGCAGTCTAAGATATTTCTGAAGGTGGTGCCCTCTCTCCGCTGCCGTTCTCAACTTTAGATCATTACAGATCATTTCACGTTACACAGGATGTTTGCCAGGGACCAGCGTAGTGATTTCTCTCAAGACTGGCAGATAAAAAAAACTACATTGATAAACTTTGATTTCGACATGGCTGGAAATAAATCATAAGAGAAAAGGTACTTCTGCCAATAGATCTGCAAAAACGAAGAACAGGTTTTAGTTTGTACCGAGATTCTCACTCTCGTGGCCCCTCAGTCTCCAAGCCTAGGTTTGGTTCACTATGTCTCTATGTGTGGGAGAATCTCCAAGCGGATCTTACCTTATCTTAGATATAGTAGGTAATAATAGTTTGAAGGCAGTACACCCCAGTTCAGCAGTTGCTGGGTTTAGAATTTTTCTGTTTACATTTGCTGATATTGTAACATGTAGTGATCCGTCAATGATGTCAGATTCTATGATTGGTGGTCAGAATCGGTTAGTGAAAAAGGGCCTTATTACCTATCACATATAAAACGTTAGAATTTTGTCGGATCCGCTTGGAGTTTTTCCCGTACATAGAGACAAAGTGAACCAGACCTATGCCAGGAGACTGAAGGGCCATGAGAGTGAGATTCTTGTGCAGTACTTAACTGAATCCTGCTAATTTTTTTGTGTTTCTCTACACAGATGTACTTCTATCCTTAAGATTTGTTTCTAGCTGTACTGAAAACATAATTTAAAACTGTATCTTTCCCATCTCCTTTCCTTGAGAGGTTGCAATGAGATCACATTTGGCTGGTAGTCGGTAAAGTCGGTGTCACATGAAATGATGGTTGGGAACTAATTGATAGTTTCAGGTATCAATAGTAGCGGGCTCCACTAAGCCCTCACCCTCACGAAGTCGCTAGTTCTACAGTCAATTCTCGGCAACTCGGCGATTTGTAATGAACTAGCGACTTCGTCGCGTCGTATCCTCCCCCTCCCTTAGTCTGTTCAAGGTACGTTCCCTGCTAGTGCTGTCCCCCTAAAGATAGGGGGACAGCACTAAGTGGTGCCCCCTACTATTAATACCTGGAACCATCATTTAGCACCCTCAGTACAACTTAGCACCGTCAGTACAACTTAGTACCCTCAGTACAACTTAGCACCCTCAGTACAACTTAGCACCCTCAGTACAACTTAGCACCCTCAGTACAACTTAGCACCCTCAGTACAACTTAGCACCCTCAGTACAACTTAGCACCCTCAGTACAACTTAGCACCCTCAGTACGACTGAGTACCCTCAGTACAACTTAGCACCCTCAGTACAACTTAGCACCCTCAGTACAACTTAGCACCCTCAGTACAACTTAGCACCCTCAGTACAACTTAGCACCCTCAGTACAACTTAGCACCCTCAGTACAACTTAGCACCCTCAGTACAACTTAGCACCCTCAGTACAACTTAGTACCCTCAGTACAACTTAGCACCCTCAGTACAACTTAGTACCCTCAGTACAACTTAGCACCCTCAGTACAACTTAGTACCCTCAGTACAACTTAGCACCCTCAGTACAACTTAGCACCCTCAGTACAACTTAGCACCCTCAGTACAACTTAGCACCCTCAGTACAACTTAGTACCCTCAGTACAACTTAGCACCCTCAGTACAACTTAGCACCCTCAGTACATCTATACACATCAGGACTCCTCAGATGGCGTTCCATCATCGATTAATTAAACCCAGTTTGATCTTTACACCAATATTTTCCCAGGAATGTGTAATAATGGGTCGGTGGTGCCAGATTATACAATCAGTGGACAGAATCGGCTGGTGTGAACTGGGTCTCAGTCTGCCTTACGTTATTGCCAGGCCGTCAGTTTGTAGTAGTCTGTGGTGGCCGTCCATAGACCCTCCAGAGGTTAATAAACTCCCTAATATCGCCCGGGTAAGTAAAGGATCTACTCCCGACTCGCTGGCTGCACCTCGGCCGCCTGTCTTCCGGTGAACAATCATTTTCTTATTTATAACTGGAGAAACCCAATAAAGTTTGAAATGTCTATGTAGAAATAACTGAAATTTTCGTTGCTGGCATCAGATTTCCAATTTGAAGATTTATTGAAACGGTTAAACTGCAATAATTGCGGGTTATGGGTCAAGGGTCTATCACCATACAACGACGGCAACCAGCGAACACTGGATCCTGTAAACAGACTGAATTATGGGATACCCCAATAGGGTCTATAATGGCCAAACTCTCGGCCTAACCAGCTCTCTATGTCTGTCTGTTTGTCTTTGAATGTCATGTATATTTACCACCGGAAGTGCGGCCATCTTGGCGGGCGTTCTCGATGCGGACCACACGTCACTTCCGCCCGCCTCCCAGATGCCCCCTGGAGGTAGTTAAAGGTTTCCCACCTGACCCTGCTGTATGCCCCCCTCCCGCCGGATACACCCTGACCACCTGCCGCTAGGGGCAGCACCAGCACGTGCACTTGACGGCCCTGAACCCACAAGCTGATGGACCCACAAGTCCAGTTCCATCGGCCGACGAACACGGCCCCCGAGTTCCTATAAAAATCTCTCACTCTACGTCAGTTTCAAATAAAGGCATATCCTACAATTCACAGTGGCGCCACCTGGTGATTTTTAAATATTGTCAATTATCAATCAAATCTAATTCAAAATGAGTAAATCTTACTTTTTAAGTTCATCCAATCTTAATAGGTAAAATAAGCCAAAGTAATGTAATGAAAAATATGGGTTTCTTCAATTCTCTCAAAGACAAGGAAGGTGACCTTTGGATTTTAAAACTGGAGTGTATTGGACTGCACATCTTTTGTATTCTGTGAACGTTTCAGGAGAATGACATGGGTATGAGTAGTATGAATGAGTAGTAGTAGTAGTAGTAGTAGTGGGTTGTAGGGATATAGGTGGGCTGGTATAGTAGTAGTAGTAGTAGTGGGTTGTAGGGATATAGGTGGGCTGGTATAGTAGTAGTAGTAGTAGTGGGTTGTAGGGATGTAGGTGGGCTGGTATAGTAGTAGTAGTAGTAGTGGGTTGTAGGGATATAGGTGGGCTGGTATAGTTGTAGTAGTAGTATTAGTGGGTTGTAGGGATGTAGGTGGGCTGGTATAGTAGTAGTAGTAGTAGTGGGTTGTAGGGATATAGGTGGGCTGGTATAGTAGTAGTAGTAGTAGTGGGTTGTAGGGATGTAGGTGGGCTGGTATAGTAGTAGTAGTAGTAGTGGGTTGTAGGGATATAGGTGGGCTGGTATAGTAGTAGTAGTAGTAGTAGTGGGTTGTAGGGATATAGGTGGGCTGGTATAGTAGTAGTAGTAGTAGTGGGTTGTAGGGATGTAGGTGGGCTGGTATAGTAGTAGTAGTAGTGGGTTGTAGGGATATAGGTGGGCTGGTATAGTAGTAGTAGTAGTATTAGTGGGTTGTAGGGATGTAGGTGGGCTGGTATAGTAGTAGTAGTAGTGGGTTGTAGGGATATAGGTGGGCTGGTATAGTAGTAGTAGTAGTAGTGGGTTGTAGGGATGTAGGTGGGCTGGTATAGTAGTAGTAGTAGTAGTGGGTTGTAGGGATATAGGTGGGCTGGTATAGTAGTAGTAGTAGTAGTAGTGGGTTGTAGGGATATAGGTGGGCTGGTATAGTAGTAGTAGTAGTGGGTTGTAGGGATGTAGGTGGGCTGGTATAGTAGTAGTAGTAGTAGTGGGTTGTAGGGATATAGGTGGGCTGGTATAGTAGTAGTAGTAGTAGTGGGTTGTAGGGATATAGGTGGGCTGGTATAGTAGTAGTAGTAGTAGTGGGTTGTAGGGATATAGGTGGGCTGGTATAGTAGTAGTAGTAGTAGTGGGTTGTAGGGATGTAGGTGGGCTGGTATAGTAGTAGTAGTAGTAGTAGTGGGTTGTAGGGATATAGGTGGGCTGGTATAGTAGTAGTAGTAGTAGTGGGTTGTAGGGATATAGGTGGGCTGGTATAGTAGTAGTAGTAGTAGTGGGTTGTAGGGATATAGGTGGGCTGGTATAGTAGTAGTAGTAGTAGTGGGTTGTAGGGATATAGGTGGGCTGGTATAGTAGTAGTAGTAGTAGTGGTTGTAGGGATGTAGGTGGGCTGGTATAGTAGTAGTAGTAGTAGTAGTGGGTTGTAGGGATATAGGTGGGCTGGTATAGTAGTAGTAGTAGTAGTAGTGGGTTGTAGGGATATAGGTGGGCTGGTATAGTAGTAGTAGTAGTAGTGGGTTGTAGGGATATAGGTGGGCTGGTATAGTAGTAGTAGTAGTAGTGGTTGTAGGGATATAGGTGGGCTGGTATAGTAGTAGTAGTAGTGGGTTGTAGGGTATAGGTGGGCTGGTATAG
Organism: Alentia gelatinosa; assembly: GCA_950022655.1. Taxonomy (NCBI): domain Eukaryota; kingdom Metazoa; phylum Annelida; class Polychaeta; order Phyllodocida; family Polynoidae; genus Alentia; species Alentia gelatinosa. The sequence continues at coordinate 1,536,743 of OX465583.1, forward strand.
TAGTAGTAGTAGTAGTGGGTTGTAGGGATATAGGTGGGCTGGTATAGTAGTAGTAGTAGTGGGTTGTAGGGATATAGGTGGGCTGGTATAGTAGTAGTAGTAGTAGTGGGTTGTAGGGATATAGGTGGGCTGGTATAGTAGTAGTAGTAGTAGTGGTTGTAGGGATATAGGTGGGCTGGAATAGTAGTAGTAGTAGTGGGTTGTAGGGATATAGGTGGGCTGGTATAGTAGTAGTAGTAGTGGGTTGTAGGGATATAGGTGGGCTGGTATAGTAGTAGTAGTAGAAGTAGTGGGTTGTAGGGATATAGGTGGGCTGGTATAGTAGTAGTAGTAGTGGGTTGTAGGGATATAGGTGGGCTGGTAGAGTGGTAGTAGTAGTAGTAGTGGGTTGTAGGGATATAGGTGGGCTGGTATAGTAGTAGTAGTAGTAGTGGGTTGTAGGGATATAGGTGGGCTGGTATAGTAGTAGTAGTAGTAGTGGTTGTAGGGATATAGGTGGGCTGGTATAGTAGTAGTAGCAGTATTAGTGGGTTGTAGGGATATAGGTGGGCTGGTAGAGTGGTAGTAGTAGTAGTGGGTTGTAGGGATATAGGTGGGCTGGTATAGTAGTAGTTGTAGTATTAGTGGTTGTAGGGATATAGGCGGGCTGGTATAGTAGTAGTAGTAGTGGTTGTAGGGATATAGGTGGGCTGGTATAGTAGTAGTAGTATTAGTGGGTTGTAGGGATGTAGGTGGGCTGGTAGAGTGGTAGTAGTAGTAGTAGTAGTAGTATTAGTGGGTTGTAGGGATGTAGGTGGGCTGGTAGAGTGGTAGTAGTAGTAGTAGTGGTAGTAGTAGTGGTAGTGGGTTGTAGGGATATAGGTGGGCTGGTAGAGTGGTAGTAGTAGTAGTAGTAGTATTAGTGGGTTGTAGGGATGTAGGTGGGCTGGTAGAGTGGTAGTAGTAGTAGTAGTAGGTGGTGGTTGTAGGGATATAGGTGGGCTGGTAGAGTAGGTGGAGGCCCAGCAGGGGTCCGCTGCTAAGTCCCCTGACATTCAGCTCTAACCTGCCGGCCCGACGTTGGCCTTTAGGTTTGCTGAGAAGTTCGGCCTCCACTTCTCCTCCCTGGATGCTTCTGGCTGTCTGCAGTCAGTCGCCCGCTAAACCTCGTCTATATACTCAATATTAACCAGATTCTCATATTAGTGTCCGAACTCTCTGGGTAGTCGATGCGTAGTAATACCCGAGCATGAGGGAGGATGTTGCGTCAACGACAAGGAGGTCAGACGAACGCTTCTGTGGGACACGAAGATACTGGGGCCTGTTTAATAATCTACGGTCGTAAATGGAGACCCTTCCATATGCCAACTTTGGTAAACTTTATTCAAATCTTATGGACAACCTTATGGGCCTCTAATACTATCTTAGCGAACAGACTTAATTACAGAACAGCCTCACCCTCCACTCAGCCCAGTACAAGTCAGTACAAGTTATTATCCTACCCTTAATAAAAAACGGTCCATAGGCATAACATAGGCAAATTAAGTGCGATTAAGTGACATAAAGTGCGATTTATGCCTCTAGGGGTATAAAAAAATCGACCAATCAGCGACCAGATTGTGAGCTGCTCCGAAAAAAAGTACCATTTGGACTCAAAAGTTCCGGTTGGACTTTGGTTGGTCGTTTAATCGATATTCATATTCTAGTAATCCAAAAGCGTAGAGACGGGGTAGGAGAAATACGAAACCAAACTCGAGTTAGACTTGTCAATGTTTATGCCGCTCTGGTCAGGTCTGTTCTTCACTACGCTCAGCTAACGCTTCGCGTAGTAATACACAACCTTCCCGTCCTGGCATAAACACTGACAAGTCTAACTCTCATTCACTTTTTACTAATTAAAGAATAACCCTTGTAAGAGGTAGAGAAAAGGGTCTTCATGTACGAGCCTAGATTATTAAACGAGCCCCTGCTGGGTCTCTGCACCTTTCCAATATCGCAAAGTGAAGAGACGCTTTTTGCAGCGTATTTGAGCGTCTCCCACGCTCTAAAACAGGTGGCGCCGTCTATCGGCAGACAGACGCGCTCACCTGCGCCTCGTTCTGACTCAGCGTTCATTGAGTCCGACAATAGCCTCGTACCAGTTACAAACGCGTCGCTGTATTTACCAGATCTTTGAGGATCGAGAGTATTTATAACGGAGGCGACTTGCAAAAAGCTGAATGAGGAGGGCGGGGACGGGAGCTGGGTACGTCCGGCGCCCTGCTGTATGTTTAGATACCGCCGACTGAGAGATCTCACCACAAAGAAGGGACTAAGCACACATGTGTATCCAACACTCGCAGAAAGAAGTGGACATGACAGTCCTGGAAATTTACACCCCAAAATACACAGCTCAAATACACCCCCCACCCCACAGTTTCGCCTAGACAAATCTGTCATAAGAAAATAAGAATTATACTGTGAAATAACAGGAAAATCTGCCTGACTGCCTGGCTGCATGCGAATTGATCTGACGTCCACTTTTATGAATCTGCGTGATTTGATGTGAAACAGGCCCCAGATTAGGACTACGGTCACGTGACCTCTTTATGGACGTCGTGCGGAGAATTAACAAAAAAAACATCATGGAGTTAAGACTGCAGCGACTTCTTCTCACAAGAACCGGAGCAGAGTCTACGTCAATAGCGAAACTTCCCAGTGCAGTGTGGTTTAGTGTCAGTCAATAGCGGGACTTCCCAGTGCAGTGTGGTTTAGTGTCAGTCTACGTCAATAGTGGAACTTTCCAGTGCAGTGTGGTTTAGGGTCAGTCTACGTCAATAGCGGAACCTCCCAGTGCAGTGTGGTTTAGTGTCAGTCTACGTCAATAGCGAAACTTCCCAGTGCAGTGTGGTTTAGTGTCAGTCAATAGTGGAACTTCCCAGTGCAGTGTGGTTTAGTGTCAGTCAATAGAGGAACCTCCGAGTGCAGTGTGGTTTAGTGTCAGTCTACGTCAATAGCGAAACTTCCCAGTGCAGTGTGGTTTAGTGTCAGTCAATAGTGGAACTTCCCAGTGCAGTGTGGTTTAGTGTCAGTCAATAGCGAAACTTCCCAGTGCAGTGTGGTTTAGCGTCAGTCAATAGCGAAGCTTCCCAGTGCAGTGTGGTTTAGTGTCAGTCTACATCAATAGCGGAACTTCCCAGTGCAGTGTGGTTTAGTGTCAGTCAATAGAGAAACTTCCCAGTGCAGTGTCGTTTAGTGTCAGTCAATAGCGAAACTTCCCAGTGCAGTGTCGTTTAGCGTCAGTCAATAGCGAAACTTCCCAGTGCAGTGTGGTTTAGTGTCAGTCAATAGCGGAACTTCCCAGTGCAGTGTGGTTTAGCGTCAGTCAATAGCGGAACTTCCCAGTGCAGTGTGGTTTAGTGTCAGTCAATAGCGAAACTTCCCAGTGCAGTGTGGTTTAGTGTCAGTCAATAGCGAAACTTCCCAGTGCAGTGTGGTTTAGTGTCAGTCTGTGTCAGTAGAGGAACTTCCCAGTGCAGTGTGGTTTAGTGTTTAGCTGGCTTAGCTGGTTGCCTTTAACAGAATGCAATGTAGTCACAATCTAGGGACCAGCGAATCTTGCTCCATTTTCCAAATGGCGGAGGCATCTCAAGGCAAGGCGATCAGAGAACTGCAATGCTAAATTTTGTGAGAGGCATAGCTAGAAATGATATTTTAGTTTGCATGACATTTATCCGTAATATCCGAGGGGATTACGACTGTTAGTACACTCCACAGTAGCGATCTAGGGACTCGGCAGATACGTTCATAGTAAAACGTACGTATTAGATGGATCATACGGAAGAACGATTGTGAAATCGAAAGCAATAAAGATCATAAAAAAATAAAAAATAAATGAGAGGACATCCACCAATCGCTACGCCTGTAATCTCTGCACGATTCAGGTCAAGGTCAAGGTCAATTGAACCGGAAGTGATGCCCTGTGATGATCCACTGAAGCCGTCTGATGTCGCCACGTCTTAAAATGGCGGCGTATCGAGTCTCTTCAGTCTCATGCGACTACACGAGATGCACGTGCAGATAGGACACTGAGTGCAAGACACAGATTCCCCGTAAAGATGGCGGGTCAGTGGATATCGCCACATTCACCAGCTGCGGGGATGTGAGAATATCATCCACCCTTTTCCTGTAACGATGGCGGGTCAGTCGATATCGCCACATTCACCAGCTGCGGGGATGTGAGAATATCATCCACCCTCTCCCTGTAAAGATGGCGGGTCAGTCGATATCGCCACATTCACCAGCTGCGGGGATGTGAGAATATCATCCACCCTTTCCCCGTAACGATGGCGGGTCAGTCTATATCGCCACATTCACCAGCTGCGGGGATGTGAGAATATCATCCACCCTCTCCCCGTAACGATGGCGGGTCAGTAGATATCTCCACATTCACCAGCTGCGGGGATGTGAGAATATCATCCACCCTTTCCCCGTAACGATGGCGGGTCAGTCTATATCGCCACATTCACCAGCTGCGGGGATGTGAGAATATCATCCACCCTTTCCCCGTAAAGATGGCGGGTCAGTCGATATCACCACATTCACCAGCTGCGGGGATGTGAGAATATCATCCACCCTTTCCCCGTAACGATGGCGGGTCAGTCGATATCGCCACATTCACCAGCTGCAGGGATGTGAGAATATCATCCACCCTCTCCCCGTAACGATGGCGGGTCAGTGGATATCGCCACATTTACCAGCTGCGGGGGTGTGAGAATATCATCCACCCTTTCCCCGTAACGATGGCGGGTCAGTGGATATCGCCACATTTACCAGCTGCGGGGGTGTGAGAATATCATCCACCCTTTCCCCGTAAAGATGGCGGGTCAGTCGATATCACCACATTCACCAGCTGCGGGGATGTGAGAATATCATCCACCCTTTTCCCGTAACGATGGCGGGTCAGTCGATATCGCCACATTCACCAGCTTCGGGGATGTGAGAAATATCATCCACCCTCTCCCCGTAACGATGGCGGGTCAGTCGATATCGCCACATTCACCAGCTGCGGGGATGTGAGAATATCATCCACCCTCTCCCCGTAACGATGGCGGGTCAGTCGATATCTCCACATTCACCAGCTGCGGGGATGTGAGAATATCATCCACCCTTTCCCCGTAAAGATGGCGGGTCAGTCGATATCGCCACATTCACCAGCTGCGGGGATGTGAGAATATCATCCACCCTCTCCCCGTAAAGATGGCGGGTCAGTCGATATCGCCACATTCACCAGCTGCAGGGATGTGAGAATATCATCCACCCTCTCCCCGTAACGATGGCGGGTCAGTGGATATCGCCACATTTACCAGCTGCGGGGGTGTGAGAATATCATCCACCCTTTCCCCGTAAAGATGGCGGGTCAGTCGATATCACCACATTCACCAGCTGCGGGGATGTGAGAATATCATCCACCCTTTTCCCGTAACGATGGCGGGTCAGTCGATATCGCCACATTCACCAGCTTCGGGGATGTGAGAAATATCATCCACCCTCTCCCCGTAACGATGGCGGGTCAGTCGATATCGCCACATTCACCAGCTGCGGGGATGTGAGAATATCATCCACCCTCTCCCCGTAACGATGGCGGGTCAGTAGATATCTCCACATTCACCAGCTGCGGGGATGTGAGAATATCATCCACCCTTTCCCCGTAAAGATGGCGGGTCAGTCGATATCGCCATATTCACCAGCTGCGGGGATGTGAGAATATCATCCACCCTTTCCCTGTAACGATGGCGGGTCAGTCGATATCGCCACATTCACCAGCTGCGGGGATGTGAGAATATCATCCACCCTTTCCCCGTAAAGATGGCGGGTCAGTCGATATCGCCACATTCACCAGCTGCGGGGATGTGAGAATATCATCCACCCTCTCCCCGTAAAGATGGCGGGTCAGTCGATATCGCCACATTCACCAGCTGCGGGGATGTGAGAATAAGGGTGTGATCATAATTCTAGATATTTGATAGAACAAGATATTCTTCTCTTTATTGTTTTGAGCGGTGTTATTGTTACTCTCTTGATTCGTCTCGGGCCTTAGACCCATGCAGTAACTTACAGATCTATACACTCGGCGTGTGTAAACTGGGCCTTTTCGTTCGACTCTCCAGGCCGGGGTTGGTTTTGGCCGCGCATGAAGAGAATGTTTGGTTTGGCGCCTCATTCACTCACTCAGCAGGTACCAATCAGCGTGCTTGTAACACTCTGACTTTGGCCACCGCTGAAGTAACACTTGTGAATGAGTTGTAACAAGGAGATAAGAATAGTCTACTGTGATCTTTTTGCTTCTACAGAGAGAAGTCGCTAGGTCCTCTTGGGCTTTTATCTTAAAGGTACTCATCAAGACAAATGCTGTTCTAGCCTCCTTTATTTTCCCCAGCTGTATCTAGGGGAATGCCATATAGCAGGCGGAGGGACGTATTTTTGCATCAAATGACCTCGAACGGCCATCCGTACAGGCTCAGTATATAACCACGTTTTCTCATATAACTATACACCTATGGCCGAACATGTATGAAATACTGCCCGCTGCTGGGGGTGTAGTATAAATAATGTTCGCGCCCGCTGTGGCAGCGGGCCGTAGTGAATAGCAGTGGCTTTTTGTGGAGCAGAAAAGTTAATGAAAACATATTTTTCAATCAGTAGGAGGTGTATAGTAATAAGAAAACGTAGTGACTGAGCCCGTACGGTGTCCGTTCTCGGTCATTTGATGAAAAAATACGGCCCTCTAGCCTGCGGCATCGGGCCGTATTTTTTCATCAAATGACCTCGAACAGCCACCTGTACGGGCTCAGTAACCACGTTTTCTCATACTACATACCTGTGCAATACTTTTGATAATTCTGTACTGCAGTCCCTGATACATTATAGATTCTGTACTGCGCCCTGTGACATACACTATCATGGAGAAACATCGGCGGACTGTAGACTTCACCTCAACATGGTTATCATGCCAAGTTGTGGCAAGATATGAATTTCAGATATCGGATGAATATAGAACAACCTTATAACGATCATACATCTACAAGACTCGATGAGGTTGACCTTATTTAGGGAAACTTGGCCTCATGGCCTCAGTCTGTATATAACATCAAGCCTCATCATGTCCTGTATAACGTACGGCCATAGTAAGGTTGTTTTATATGAATATTTGAGCAGTTCTAACAGCAGAAGACATGTCTCTTAGCCATGTCCCACTCCACGAGACTTCGGCTCATATTTGTACAGACCTGACTGTGCATGACAAGCGGGACAGCGTGCCCACGTCTCTCAGCCATGTATTGTTCTGCATGGGCAGCATGCGACTGAGACTTTGTATATTATATCATTTCAGGTCTGACGGCAGATGACATGCGGGACAGCATGCCCACGTCTCTCAGCCATGTATTGTTCTGCATGGGCAGCATGCGACTGAGACTTCGTATTATATTTGTACACACCTGAGGTTCGGTGACATGCATGACATCTTCCAGTCAAAATCCCACTCTATGTTGCCAGCATGTGTTGAATCTTCGTGTTATATCACTACAGGTCTAACGGCAGATGACATGCGGGACAGCGTGCCCACGTCTCTCAGCCATGTATTACTCCGCATGGGCAGTATGTGACTGAATCTTCGTGTTATATCACTACAGGTCTGACAGCAGATGACATGCGGGACAGCGTGCCCACGTCTCACAGCCATGTATTACTCCGCATGGGCAGTATGTGACTGAATCTTCGTATTATATCATTTCAGGTCTGACGGCAGATGACATGCGGGACAGCGTGCCCACGTCTCTCAGCCATGTATTACTCCGCGTGGGCAGCAGCCTTAAACTGCAATGTTATAGCGGCTCCTCTTGGGTCAAAGGGGGCCAGCAACTCCAAAATGGCGGCAAGTACACCATAGAGGAGCATGCACTCATCATCAAACATACCCGTAAGTGAAACATGTGTCCTCATCGAGTATGATTTTAACATGGTTGTACATGATGCAAGACAAAATGAGGCCATAAATACGTTCAACCTAATTCTTGTATCATACACAGTCATTGATAAATTATTCTATATTCATTTTACACTAGAAAATGATAATATTCTATTGTTAATATATGAAGAAGCCAGCAGAAGCAGAGCAGCAGGTTTGCACATGGGGATAGGGAGTTGGCTCAGTGGTTAAAACACTTGACCACAAGGTTGTTGGTTTAGGGTCCACTGCAACCATCTTTCTCCTCCATCTCCAGCAGTGGTAGACTTACTGCTATATCAAAGACCAGTCCTCCTCATACCATGTCTGTGTGCTGTGGTGTACAGCCATCTTTCTCCTTCATCCCCAGCAGTGGTAGACTTACTGCTATATCAAAGACCAGTCCTTCTCATACCATGTCTATGTGGTGTGGTGTACAGCCACCTTTCTCCTTCATCCCCAGCAGTGGTAGATTTACTGCTATATCAAAGACCAGTCCTTCTCATACCATGTCTATGTGGTGTGGTGTACAGCCACCTTTCTCCTTCACCCCCAGCAGTGGTAGATTTACTGCTTTTTCAAAGGCCAGTCCTTCTCATACCATGTCTATGTGGTGTGGTGTACAGCCACCTTTCTCCTTCACCCCCAGCAGTGGTAGATCTACTGCTATATCAAAGACCAGTCCTTCTCATACCATGTCTATGTGGTGTGGTGTACAGCCACCTTTCTCCTTCACCCCCAGCAGTGGTAGACTTACTGCTATATCAAAGACCAGTCCTTCTTATGCCATGTCTATGTGGTGTGGTGTACAGCCACCTTTCTCCTTCACCCCCAGCAGTGGTAGACTTACTGCTAAGGACATCAATCTTTAAAAACCCACTAAATTAGCACAACATTATTCTAACCTACAGTTAATCATAATGATACGATTGTTTTCACTATATGATAAAAAGAAATCTTGAAACACAATTGATTTATTGTTTTATAAAATTTGATCTTTAGATACATAAATAAAGCATCACCAATAGTAACCTCGTTCCTAAATCTTGGTTTATTATTGCCGACCAAAACAACATAGAACAGGGAGCTGTTTCAAAAGTCGAGTGAAGTCCCGCCAGCGGCACGTCGCATTTCAAAGCGAGAGGCCGCAACAGCGAGCGGCACTTTGAATCAAAGCGGCAGCAAAACCGCTACCAATACCCAATAGCGAGCGGCACCTCCACCTCGACAGGGGGTCGTTGCTCCTGTTTTTGTGGTATCGCTAGCTATAATGGGATTGCAATTTTATTTTTACGATTACTTTAACGATCCGACAATAAAAACGTTGCTCCAGTAATACTGGATTGTATCGCTATATTTCCGCAGTATCGCTAATTTTTACGATGCGATTACGATACAACAATGCAGGGGCACATATTGAATGAGACAGGGGAAGATTAATTAGTTTTTTAATTAAATACAGGTGGCACCATAGTTAAAACTGATCTGACACCTGGTGGTTTGGATCGCTATTTCCTATAGGTAAAAGAACAGAGGGCAGGGGTTAGTGGTGCCACCATGGATCGTTATTTGAAATGTCATACAAGGCTGTATTTAACCTACAGCGATGCGATATGCAGTGCTGTGAAGGTCCGCGTAAAAGTATCGCTAAAAGCAGTATTTTACGCGGCGATGCGCCTTTGCAATTACGACACGATCCGCAAAATTTCTGGAGCAACGTTTAGGCCCTCGTATCGCTATTCTGCGATCCGCAGCTTTATCGTAATCCTGGAGCAACAGGGCCCGGCGACGCTTCAAGTGCCATTGTTAGCTCTCGCTTTGGCAGTGAGTACTCTCGTTTAGCACCCTCCCGACCTTTGAAACAGCTCCCAGGTTCCATTCAGCCGCACTAACAAGTCTGTCTGTATCATTTTCCGTAATGCCACCCGTGTATCATTTTGTTCATAAGTATTCAAGGAGTCTCTTCATTTTGATACTTTATTGTTGACAGAGAAAAGTGACACGGGAATCTACGGCTGTAATGTGGTCAGAGAAGATTACACCTTGAAAGGCATCAAGAAGTTCAATGTCACAAGTAAGTACACCCTCACTGTCACTGTCACAAGACAGTACACACTGTCACTGTCACAAGATAATACACACCGTCACACTGTCTCTGTCACATTAAGTACACCGTCATGCTGTCTCAAGTAAATACACACTGTCACTGTCACAAGTCAGTACAACGTCACGCTGTCTCAAGTAAATACACACTGTCACTGTCACAAGTCAGTACACCGTCATGCTGTCTCAAGTAAATACACACTGTCACTGTCACAAGTCAGTACACTGTCACGCTGTCTCAAGTAAATACACACTGTCACTGTCACAAGTCAGTACACCGTCACGCTGTCTCAAGTAAATACACACTGTCACTGTCACAAGTCAGTACACCGTCACGCTGTCTCAAGTAAATACACACTGTCACTGTCACAAGTCAGTACAACGTCATGCTGTCTCAAGTAAATACACACTGTCACTGTCACAAGTCAGTACACCGTCACGCTGTCTCAAGTAAATACACACTGTCACTGTCACAAGTCAGTACACCGTCACGCTGTCTCAAGTAAATACACACTGTCACTGTCACAAGTCAGTACAACGTCATGCTGTCTCAAGTAAATACACACTGTCACTGTCACAAGTCAGTACAACGTCACGCTGTCACTGTAACATTAAGTACACCGTCATACCAGGAACAATGTCACACTGTCACAAGTAAGTACACTGTCACTGTCACATTAAGTACACCATTACTTTAGGAACAATGTCACACTGTCACAAGTAAGTACACAGTCTCACAAGTCAGTACACTGTCACAAGTAAATACACACTGTCACTGTCACAAGTCAGTACACCGTCACAAAGGAATACACACTGTCACTGTCAGAAGTAAACATAAACTGTCAGAAGTAAATACACCGTCTTACTGTCACATGTCAGTACACTGTCAGGCGGCAGTACACTGTCACACCGTCACAAGTTAATACACGCTCACTCTCCAAGCGGAACCTGCCTCACTGTGCGCTGGTTGCCCGCCGTTGACGGAGAGAATCCTCTGAATGCCGACGGGTACCTTGTCTCTGCGGAATAATACAAATTAAAGCCAGGTTCGTCCGCCAGGTGAACAACTCGCCCGGTGTTTACACAAACACAACCCGCCGTCTGCCATCACCCGACGCCTGATGGTAGCTCGGTGAGAGGTGGGGGGGGGGGGGGGCGGTCTGCACCCCTCAGCGCCTGGCGACAAGGGGGGGGGGTGTAAAAAACCTCACAGCGCGGATTGTCTGGAGGGATCGGGTGAGGAGGGATCGGTCGGCGCTGACGGACTCGGGTGTGGGTGGTGTGTGAGGGATACCCAGTTTAGGCCCCAGTCACACTGGCGAAAAAAACCGGCGTTTTCCCGTCTACGCACGTCTACGTTCTTCTACGCATTTTGAAATGTACAAATGCGCGGCGATGCGCGGGAAAATGCGGAGATGCGTAAATGAAAGTCGGAATGCGCCGAAAAACGCCACAATACGTACAGGAATGTAAATAAGCGTTGATGAACGTTGAGAAGCGTACTAAAGCGTTAAAGAAAAGCAAACAGATCCGTTCCAAATCTGTAGCTAATACGTGGTCCCCACCAATTCAAATACGTAGAAGAAACGCCAACATATACGCCAGTGTGACTGGGGCATTGCGCTGACAGCCGATTCCCACAGCCGATTATAGAATCGGCCACCGCCGCCGATTATTGGGTGTTCCCAATGAAATATCGGTTAGCACTAACTGCAAAATTCCAAACCAAAGCATTGATCTCTCAACCATACTTTGCGCAGTCTGGCATCCCCGACCGAGTTTTGACGGAGGCGGACTGGGGTGCGGGTGGTATGAGAGGCCAAGTTTACAGCTTCCGATTCTCACAGCCGATTTTCCCTGAGGGGCTGATTGTTTTCCCCATCACTGCTTTACAATTCCCTTGAATACCATGATGGTGAACTGTTTCACTTTTAGAGTATCTATCTAATCTTTTATAATAGTGTTACTACGAGTAAACGTGGTTACTGAGCCCGGACAGATGGCCGTTCGAGGTACTATTATAATAGTATTACCAGCGAAATGTGATCTCATTGCATTCTCTCAAGGAAAGGAGATTGAAAAACTACAGTTCTAAATCATGTTTTCAGTATGGCTAGAAACAAATCCTAAGGACAGAAATACATCTGTGTAGACAAACACAAAAAAGAGTAGCAGGTTTCAGCTAAGTACTGCACGAGAATCTCACTCTCGTGGGTCTTCAGTCTCCACGCCTAGGTCTGGTTCTCTATGTCTCTATTTACGGAATCATCTTCAAGCGGATCCGATGAAATTCTAACGTTTTATATGTGGTAGGTAACTATAGTAAAGCCTGTATCAAAAACTAGCACAGTGACCCCCAATATTCAAATTAAAAATATGTTATACAACACTTTATAACCATCGTATTGAGTTTCGAGGAACCTGAAATAGGTTTTAATTTTCAAGGTGAATTGTCAGATATGCCTTTAATTACAAAAACTAATGTTAACCTTTCAGTGCCACCCCTCTGTGTCTACAGTGGACCACTCCTTGTAGCGGCCACCCCCCGTATCCATGATCAGCTCTGATGTGGACTCTTCCACATGTTTTAACCAATCAATCACCGTCTGACAGTTAATTAGGTCAGAAACCACGTGACATCTTAATGAACCAATCGCTCATCGCAGAGGAGGTGTGAAGCGTAGCGCCCCCTATACCGACCTGAACCATATATACGAGACAGCCTCAGGGTGCCACTCTCAGCCAGCATGGCCAAGGGGCAGTAGGTGGAGGGGTAAGCACAGCGTGGCGGTAGGCAGCAGTAGGAGTGGTGGGTAGGACACAGGGACTGAGGCCAGTTTAGCCTTAGTCCGAGAAACCTTTACTGCCTAGGGACAGCGCTTCACAGTCAGAGCCTCTAGGACTAGTCTAGCCCAAGCCTAGCAATACTTGTGAGAAATAAGGCAGTATTCCACAACAAAAAACAGGCATAAAACATGGAGCTCTATTGAGCTCTATTGTGGTTTGGAATAGATTAGATATCACTCTATCAATATCTGAAAAGATTTTTGATAGAGCTCTAACAGTTTGTATGTAGTACCTGTTCTTAATTAGCCCATTTTTGCTAAATTTTCGTATAGAGTCTACATCACCTGTCAAATCAGTGCAGGTCGATTTGCTTGATTTGTAAATAATGTCACATCTAAAATAAGCGATGGAGCAACAAAACAAAGTATTATGGACCTTTTGGTATCGCATCTATCCCTGAAAACGCTTTAAAACATCTGTAGAAGGGATTCTCTGTGAGTTGTATAGCAGCCTGTCAGAGCATTCGTGGTGCTTTGTTTTGGTTCTCTAATATCGCTCAAGAAGATAGGGGGCGCTACGCTTCACACCTCCTCTGCGCTCATGGAGAGCACTTTTAAGCCCCGTTTCCGGTCACGTGGTCGAAGCCTCCTTCTCAGTTCTGATGAATGAGCGTGGAATTCCAAAAGTGACAAATTAAATGGTGCATCCAGTGAGCGTTTCTTCCCACGCTCAAAACCAGTATGATGATTCTGAGAAAAAAAGTATTAGCACAAAATGGATCTAATAATAATGATAATAATTCAAATCTTTCCACCTCAACCCAAATTCACCACGTTAAAATATCTTACCCATGTTAAAGTTAAAACAAATTATGAACGTTATAGATTTCACTGTGTTTAAACCTCTCGGTCGACAACGACTCTTTCACGCCTTAGTCACCTTGATAAAGGAGGTCAATCCCGAAACGTCGGTTCAACAAAATGCCTACTAAAATATTGGCCTGGCTTGAAGTTCTACTGTCATATCCACACATAATGCAGTCAGCGTTTGTTCACACGCTCAAAAGCAGTAAAGATAATTGTGAACATTTCTTAGTTTGACATTGTTTTGGTGTACGACACTTGGTGTGATGTTGTTGCCATGGTGACTTCAGTTTCTACAAATACCAGACGACATTTGACTGACGGCCGTAAGTAGAACGCCGGCTTCTTAAATCACAAAACCCAAACACGCGGCAAAACCTCGTTCTGTAGTGCTAAAAGAAACAGCGGCAAGACTGACTTTAAATTCACTGAGGTGCGGAGAACAGAAATGTAGTCAGGACCTTGTTATTCAGTCCCCAGTATCCATATGGGACTGTATGATCATTCCCCGATCCCCCTCTCAGTATCCATATGGGACTGTATGATCATTCCCCAGTCCCCCACTCAGTATCAATATGGGACTGTATGATCATTCTCCAGTCCCCCCACTCAGTATCAATATGGGACTGTATGATCATTCCCCAGTCCCCCACTCAGTATCAATATGGGACTGTATGATCATTACCCCGTCCCCCACTCAGTATCTATATGGGACTGTATGATCATTCCCCAGTCCCCCACTCAGTATCAAAATAAGACTGTATGATCATTCCCTAGTCTCCCACTCAGTATCAATATGGGACTATACGATCATTCCCCAGTCCCCCACTCAGTATCAATATGGTACTATATGATCATTCCCCAGTCCCCCACTCAGTATCAATATGGGACTATATGATCATTCCCCAGTCCCCCACTCAGTATCTATATGAGACTGTATGATCATTCCCCAGTCCCCCCACTCAGTATCAATATTGGACTGTATGATCATTCCCCAGTCCCCCACACAGTATCTATATGAGACTGTATGATCATTCCCCAGTCCCCCCACTCAGTATCAATATGGGACTGTGTGATCATTCCCCAGTCTCCCCACTCAGTATCAATATGGGACTGTGTGATCATTCCCCAGTCTCCCACTCAGTATCAATATGGGACTGTGTGATCATTCCCCAGTGCCCCACTCAGTATCAATATGGGACTGTATGATCATTCCCCAGTCCCCCACTCAGTATTAATATGGGACTGTATGATCATTCCCCAGTCCCCCACACAGTATCTATATGAGACTGTATGATCATTCCCCAGTCCCTCACTCAGTATCAATATGGGACTGTTTGATCATTCCCCAGTCCCCCACTCAGTATCAATATGGGACTGTATGATTATTCCCCAGTCCCCCACTCAGTATCAATATTGGACTGTATGATCATTCCCCAGTCACCCCACTCAGTATCAATATGGGACTGTATGATCGTTCCCTAGTCCCCCACTCAGTATCATATTGGACTGTATGATCATTCCCCAGTCCCCAACTCAGTATCAATATGGGACTGTATGATCATTCCCCAGTCCCCCACTCAGTATCAATATTGGACTGTGTGATCATTCCCCAGTCACCCCCACTCAGTATCAATATGGGACTGTATGATCATTCCCCAGTCCCCCACTCAGTATCAATATGGGACTGTATGATCATTCCCCGATCCCCCACTCAGTATCAATATGGGACTGTGTGATCATTCCCCAGTCCCCCACTCAGTATCAATATGGGACTGTATGATCATTCCCCGATCCCCCACTCAGTATCAATATGGGACTGTATGATCATTCCCCGATCCCCCACTCAGTATCAATATGGGACTGTATGATCATTCCCCGATCCCCCACTCAGTATCAATATGGGACTGTATGATCATTCCCCGATCCCCCACTCAGTATCAATATGGGACTGTGTGATCATTCCCCAGTCCCACCACTCAGTATCAATATGAGACTCTATGATCATTCCCCAGTCCCCCCACTCAGTATCAATATGGGACTGTATGATCATTCCCCGATCCCCCACTCAGTATCAATATGGGACTGTATGATCATTCCCCGATCCCCCACTCAGTATCAATATGGGACTGTGTGATCATTCCCCAGTCCCCCACTCAGTATCAATATGGGACTGTATGATCATTCCCCAGTCCCCCACTCAGTATCAATATGGGACTGTATGATCATTCCCCAGTCCCCCACTCAGTATCAATATGGGACTGTGTGATCATTCCCCAGTCCCCCACTCAGTATCAATATGGGACTGTATGATCATTCCCCAGCCCCCACTCAGTATCAAAATGGGACTGTATGATCATTACCCAGTCCCCTACTCAGTATCAATATGGGACTGTATGATCATTTTCCAGTCCCCCACTCAGTATATATATGGGACTGTATGATCATTCCCAGGTCCCCCACTCAGTATCAATATGGGACTGTATGATCATTCCCCAGTCCCTCACTCAGTATCAATATGGGACTGTATGATCATTCCCCAGTCCCCCACTCAGTATCAATATGGGACTGTATGATCATTCCCCAGTCCCCCACTCAGTATCAATATGGGACTGTGTGATCATTCCCCAGTCCCCCACTCAGTATCAATATGGTACTATATGATCATTCCCCGATCCCCCACTCAGTATCAATATGGGACTGTATGATCATTCCCCGATCCCCCACTCAGTATCAATATGGGACTGTGTGATCATTCCCCAGTCCCCCACTCAGTATCAATATGGGACTGTATGATCATTCCCCAGTCCCCCACTCAGTATCAATATGGGACTGTATGATCATTCCCCGATCCCCCACTCAGTATCAATATGGGACTGTGTGATCATTCCCCAGTCCCCCACTCAGTATCAATATGGGACTGTATGATCATTCCCCAGCCCCCACTCAGTATCAAAATGGGACTGTATGATCATTACCCAGTCCCCTACTCAGTATCAATATGGGACTGTATGATCATTTTCCAGTCCCCCACTCAGTATATATATGGGACTGTATGATCATTCCCAGGTCCCCCACTCAGTATCAATATGGGACTGTATGATCATTCCCCAGTCCCCCACTCAGTATCAATAGGGGACTGTATGATCATTCCCCAGTCCCCCACTCAGTATCAATATGGGACTGTATGATCATTCCCCAGTCCCCCACTCAGTATCAATATGGGACTGTATGATCATTCCCCAGTCCCCCACTCAGTATTAATATGGGACTGTATGATCATATCCCAGTCCCCCACTCAGTATTAAAATGGGACTGTATGATCATTCCCCAGTCCCCCACTCAGTATCAAAATAAGACTGTATGATCATTCCCTAGTCTCCCACTCAGTATCAATATGGGACTATACGATCATTCCCCAGTCCCCCACTCAGTATCAATATGGTACTATATGATCATTCCCCAGTCCCCCACTCAGTATCAATATGGGACTATATGATCATTCCCCAGTCCCCCACTCAGTATCTATATGAGACTGTATGATCATTCCCCAGTCCCCCCACTCAGTATCAATATTGGACTGTATGATCATTCCCCAGTCCCCCACACAGTATCTATATGAGACTGTATGATCATTCCCCAGTCCCCCCACTCAGTATCAATATGGGACTGTATGATCATTCCCCAGTCTCCCCACTCAGTATCAATATGGGACTGTGTGATCATTCCCCAGTCTCCAACTCAGTATCAATATGGGACTGTGTGATCATTCCCCAGTGCCCAACTCAGTATCAATATGGGACTGTATGATCATTCCCCAGTCCCCCACTCAGTATTAATATGGGACTGTATGATCATTCCCCAGTCCCCCACACAGTATCTATATTAGACTGTATGATCATTCCCCAGTCCCTCACTCAGTATCAATATGGGACTGTTTGATCATTTTCCAGTCCCCCACTCAGTATCAATATGGGACTGTATGATTATTCCCCAGTCCCCCACTCAGTATCAATATTGGACTGTATGATCATTCCCCAGTCACCCCACTTAGTATCAATATGGGACTGTATGATCGTTCCCTAGTCCCCCACTCAGTATCATATTGGACTGTATGATCATTCCCTAGTCCCCAACTCAGTATCAATATGGGACTGTATGATCATTCCCCAGTCCCCCACTCAGTATCAATATTGGACTGTGTGATCATTCCCCAGTCACCCCCACTCAGTATCAATATGGGACTGTATGATCATTCCCCAGTCCCCTACTCAGTATCAATATTGGACTGTATGATCATTCCCCAGTCCCCCACTCAGTATCAATATGGGACTGTATGATCATTACCCAGTCCCCCACTCAGTATCTATATGGGACTGTATGATCATTCCCCAGTCCCCCACTCAGTATCAATATGGGACTGTATGATCATTCCCCGATCCCCCACTCAGTATCAATATGGGACTGTATGATCATTCCCCAGTCCCTCACTCAGTATCAATATGGGACTGTTTGATCATTCCCCAGTCCCCCACTCAGTATTAATATGGGACTGTATGGTCATTCCCCAGTTCCCCACTCAGTATCAATATGGGAATGTGTGATCATTCCCCAGTCCCCCACTCAGTATCAATATGGGACTGTATGATCATTCCCCAGTCCCCCACTCAGTATCAATATGGGACTGTATGATCATTCCCCGATCCCCCACTCAGTATCAATATGGGACTGTATGATCATTCCCCGATCCCCCACTCAGTATCAATATGGGACTGTGTGATCATTCCCCAGTCCCCCACTCAGTATCAATATGGGACTGTATGATCATTCCCCAGTCCCCCACTCAGTATCAATATGGGACTGTATGATCATTCCCCGATCCCCCACTCAGTATCAATATGGGACTGTGTGATCATTCCCCAGTCCCCCACTCAGTATCAATATGGGACTGTATGATCATTCCCCAGCCCCCACTCAGTATCAAAATGGGACTGTATGATCATTACCCAGTCCCCTACTCAGTATCAATATGGGACTGTATGATCATTTTCCAGTCCCCCACTCAGTATATATATGGGACTGTATGATCATTCCCAGGTCCCCCACTCAGTATCAATATGGGACTGTATGATCATTCCCCAGTCCCTCACTCAGTATCAATATGGGACTGTATGATCATTCCCCAGTCCCCCACTCAGTATCAATATGGGACTGTATGATCATTCCCCAGTCCCCCACTCAGTATCAATATGGGACTGTGTGATCATTCCCCAGTCCCCCACTCAGTATCAATATGGTACTATATGATCATTCCCCGATCCCCCACTCAGTATCAATATGGGACTGTATGATCATTCCCAGATCCCCCACTCAGTATCAATATGGGACTGTGTGATCATTCCCCAGTCCCCCACTCAGTATCAATATGGGACTGTATGATCATTCCCCAGTCCCCCACTCAGTATCAATATGGGACTGTATGATCATTCCCCGATCCCCCACTCAGTATCAATATGGGACTGTGTGATCATTCCCCAGTCCCCCACTCAGTATCAATATGGGACTGTATGATCATTCCCCAGCCCCCACTCAGTATCAAAATGGGACTGTATGATCATTACCCAGTCCCCTACTCAGTATCAATATGGGACTGTATGATCATTTTCCAGTCCCCCACTCAGTATATATATGGGACTGTATGATCATTCCCAGGTCCCCCACTCAGTATCAATATGGGACTGTATGATCATTCCCCAGTCCCCCACTCAGTATCAATATGGGACTGTATGATCATTCCCCAGTCCCCCACTCAGTATCAATATGGGACTGTATGATCATTCCCCAGTCCCCCACTCAGTATCAATATGGGACTGTATGATCATTCCCCAGTCCCCCACTCAGTATTAATATGGGACTGTATGATCATATCCCAGTCCCCCACTCAGTATTAAAATGGGACTGTATGATCATTCCCCAGTCCCCCACTCAGTATCAAAATAAGACTGTATGATCATTCCCTAGTCTCCCACTCAGTATCAATATGGGACTATACGATCATTCCCCAGTCCCCCACTCAGTATCAATATGGTACTATATGATCATTCCCCAGTCCCCCACTCAGTATCAATATGGGACTATATGATCATTCCCCAGTGCCCAACTCAGTATCAATATGGGACTGTATGATCATTCCCCAGTCCCCCACTCAGTATCTATATGGGACTGTATGATCATTCCCCAGTCCCCCACACAGTATCTATATGAGACTGTATGATCATTCCCCAGTCCCTCACTCAGTATCAATATGGGACTGTTTGATCATTCCCCAGTCCCCCACTCAGTATCAATATGGGACTGTATGATTATTCCCCAGTCCCCCACTCAGTATCAATATTGGACTGTATGATCATTCCCCAGTCACCCCACTCAGTATCAATATGGGACTGTATGATCGTTCCCTAGTCCCCCACTCAGTATCATATTGGACTGTATGATCATTCCCCAGTCCCCAACTCAGTATCAATATGGGACTGTATGATCATTCCCCAGTCCCCCACTCAGTATCAATATTGGACTGTGTGATCATTCCCCAGTCACCCCCACTCAGTATCAATATGGGACTGTATGATCATTCCCCAGTCCCCTACTCAGTATCAATATTGGACTGTATGATCATTCCCCAGTCCCCCACTCAGTATCAATATGGGACTGTATGATCATTACCCAGTCCCCCACTCAGTATCTATATGGGACTGTATGATCATTCCCCAGTCCCCCACTCAGTATCAATATGGGACTGTATGATCATTCCCCGATCCCCCACTCAGTATCAATATGGGACTGTATGATCATTCCCCAGTCCCTCACTTAGTATCAATATGGGACTGTTTGATCATTCCCCAGTCCCCCACTCAGTATTAATATGGGACTGTATGGTCATTCCCCAGTTCCCCACTCAGTATCAATATGGGAATGTGTGATCATTCCCCAGTCCCCCACTCAGTATCAATATGGGACTGTATGATCATTCCCCAGTCCCCCACTCAGTATTAATATGGGACTGTATGATCATTCCCCGATCCCCCACTCAGTATCAATATGGGACTATATGATCATTCCCCAGTCCCTCACTCAGTATCAATATGGGACTGTTTGATCATTCCCCAGTCCCCCACTCAGTATCAATATGGGACTGTATGATCATTCCCCCGTCTCCCACTTAGTATCAATATGGGACTGTATGGTCATTCCCCAGTCCCCCATATAGTATCAATATGGGACTGTATGATCATTCCCCAGTCCCCCACTCAGTATCATTATGGGACTGTATGATCATTCCCCAGTCCCCCACTCAGTATCAATATGGGACTGTATGATCATTCCCCAGTCCCCCACTCAGTATCAATATGGGACTGTATGATCATTCCCCAGTCCCCCACTCAGTATCAATATGGGACTGTATGATCGTTCCCCAGTCCCCCACTCAGTATCAATATGGGACTGTATGATCATTCCCCAGTCCCCCACTCAGTATCAATATGGGACTGTATGATCATTCTCCAGTCCCCCCACTCAGTATCAATATGGGACTGTATGATCATTCCCCAGTCCCCCACTCAGTATCAATATGGGACTGTATGATCATTTCCCAGTCCCCCACTCAGTATCAATATGGGACTGTATGATCATTCTCCAGTCCCCCCACTTAGTATCAATATGGGACTGTATGATCATTCCCCAGTCCCCCACTCAGTATCAATATGGGACTGTATGATCGTTCCCCAGTCCCCCACTCAGTATCAATATGGGACTGTATGGTCATTCCCCAGTCCCCCACTCAGTATCAATATGGGACTGTATGATCATTCCCCAGTCCCCCACTCAGTATCAATATGGGACTGTATGATCATTCCCCAGTCCCCCACTCAGTATCAATATTGGACTGTGTGATCATTCCCCAGTCACCCCCACTCAGTATCAATATGGGACTGTATGATCATTCCCCAGTCCCCTACTCAGTATCAATATTGGACTGTATGATCATTCCCCAGTCCCCCACTCAGTATCAATATGGGACTGTATGATCATTACCCAGTCCCCCACTCAGTATCTATATGGGACTGTATGATCATTCCCCAGTCCCCCACTCAGTATCAATATGGGACTGTATGATCATTCCCCGATCCCCCACTCAGTATCAATATGGGACTGTATGATCATTCCCCAGTCCCTCACTCAGTATCAATATGGGACTGTTTGATCATTCCCCAGTCCCCCACTCAGTATTAATATGGGACTGTATGGTCATTCCCCAGTTCCCCACTCAGTATCAATATGGGAATGTGTGATCATTCCCCAGTCCCCCACTCAGTATCAATATGGGACTGTATGATCATTCCCCAGTCCCCCACTCAGTATTAATATGGGACTGTATGATCATTCCCCGATCCCCCACTCAGTATCAATATGGGACTATATGATCATTCCCCAGTCCCTCACTCAGTATCAATATGGGACTGTTTGATCATTCCCCAGTCCCCCACTCAGTATCAATATGGGACTGTATGATCATTCCCCCGTCTCCCACTTAGTATCAATATGGGACTGTATGGTCATTCCCCAGTCCCCCATATAGTATCAATATGGGACTGTATGATCATTCCCCAGTCCCCCACTCAGTATCATTATGGGACTGTATGATCATTCCCCAGTCCCCCACTCAGTATCAATATGGGACTGTATGATCATTCCCCAGTCCCCCACTCAGTATCAATATGGGACTGTATGATCATTCCCCAGTCCCCCACTCAGTATCAATATGGGACTGTATGATCGTTCCCCAGTCCCCCACTCAGTATCAATATGGGACTGTATGATCATTCCCCAGTCCCCCACTCAGTATCAATATGGGACTGTATGATCATTCTCCAGTCCCCCCACTCAGTATCAATATGGGACTGTATGATCATTCCCCAGTCCCCCACTCAGTATCAATATGGGACTGTATGATCATTTCCCAGTCCCCCACTCAGTATCAATATGGGACTGTATGATCATTCTCCAGTCCCCCCACTTAGTATCAATATGGGACTGTATGATCATTCCCCAGTCCCCCACTCAGTATCAATATGGGACTGTATGATCGTTCCCCAGTCCCCCACTCAGTATCAATATGGGACTGTATGGTCATTCCCCAGTCCCCCACTCAGTATCAATATGGGACTGTATGATCATTCCCCAGTCCCCCACTCAGTATCAATATGGGACTGTATGATCAATCCCCAGTCCCCCACTCAGTATCAATATGGGACTATATGATCATTACCCCGTCCCCCACTCAGTATCTATATGGGACTGTATGATCATTCCCCAGTCTCCCACTCAGTATCAATATTGGACAGTATTTTTTCATGGAAAAAGAAGTTAATTTTGAGGAAAGTCATGGTCTTTTTGGTATCTTTTGATGGAGCAGCAAATGGGTCTTAAAAATGTGCCACTTTTGAAAAAGAAAATCCTTGAAGTTATGTAAAAAGAAAATATAAAAAAATGAGACTATTTTGTGAAGCCAGATTCTCCTAATTTTTGTGTAAAAAGGATATGAAATATCTGAACCCTTGAAAACTTTTTAAAAAAACGACTACAAGTAAATTCGCCGAGCTCTCACTGGTTCTCCCTTTCAGTGTAGGACTGGGAGCCTCGGGCTATTTCCACTCTGAGATTTTAAAAGAGAAGCTTCACATGTGGCCTGTGCGGCAGTGTTTTGCTTACATGTGATTGACGGGTGGGTTAAGGAGCCCCCCACACTGTGTACCTCTCACGATCCTACCAAGGCCCAGTTTACACCAGCCGACGAGAAATACGCCGATGGAAAGGTAGCGTAGATCGGTGCAGTTACCTGGTGCTGGGGGACAGTACAATACAAGAGTCAACAGTGTGACCAGGGTCTACGGCTTAAGCCCAGTTTACACCAGCCGACGAGAAATACGCCGATGGAAAGGTAGCGTCGATCGGCACAGTTACCTGGTGCTGGGGGACAGTACAATACAAGAGTCAACAGTGTGACCGCGGTCTGCGGCTTAAGCCCAGTTTACACCAGCCGACGAGAAATACACCGATGGAAAGGTAGCGTAGATCGGTGCAGTTACCTGGTGCTGGGGGACAGTACAATACAAGAATCAACAGTGTGACCACGGTCTGCGGCTTAAGCCCAGTTTACACCAGCCGACGAGAAATACACCGATGGAAAGGTAGCGTAGATCGGCACAGTTACCTGGTGCTGGGGGACAGTACAATACAAGAGTCAACAGTGTGACCAGGGTCTACGGCTTAAGCCCAGTTTACACCAGCCGACGAGAAATACGCCGATGGAAAGGTAGCGTCGATCGGCACAGTTACCTGGTGCTGGGGGACAGTACAATACAAGAGTCAACAGTGTGACCGCGGTCTGCGGCTTAAGCCCAGTTTACACCAGCCGACGAGAAATACACCGATGGAAAGGTAGCGTCGATCGGCACAGTTACCTGGTGCTGGGGGACAGTACGATACAAGAATCAACAGTGTGACCACGGTCTGCGGCTTAAGCCCAGTTTACACCAGCCGACGAGAAATACACTGATGGAAAGGTAGCGTCGATCGGCACAGTTACCTGGTGCTTGGGGACAGTACGATACAAGAGTCAACAGTGTGACCACGGTCTGCGGCTTAAGCCCAGTTTACACCAGCCGACGAGAAATACACCGATGGAAAGGTAGCGTCGATCGGCGCAGTTACCTGGTGCTGGGGGACAGTACAATACAAGAATCAACAGTGTGACGAAGGTCTACGGCTTAAGCCCAGTGTACACCTGCAGACAGAAAATGCATCAATAAAATATCGGGAAGGGTAGGGACGGTCGGTGCTGCTCTGCAAGAATATATTGGTACCGATGATCGATGACAATGCAAGTTGTTGAGGCATCTGCACCTGACGACTGATCATATGTTTTACCTGCACCAATGGAGTATCTCTTATATCTGCGTTCCATCCCCAAATAATTCAATTTGATTTCGTATGTAGCCAGTGGCATTACCTGGGTCTGGAATTTTGTGGTTTTGGTCTTTGCTCTTTGAACAATATTTCATCAGGATTGTGTAATTTGCAGTCAGTGGTACCAGATTCTGTAATCGGGGGTGAGAATCGGCGGTTGTAAACTGACCCTTACTCTGATTGACGAGTGGGTTGAGGCACCTGGCCAGTCTGTGTACTTCTCCCTATTTCATCTCACTTTTGAGTTGTTGTTTTTTCAGTCGGTCTGCCCCTCCCTGTTCACACCTCGCCCGTCTGTACCGGAGACTCATTCTCCCCCCCCCCCCCCCAAACACACACACACTCTCACAGCGGAGATCGGGTAATGGGTATGGCGGGAAAAGTCAACGAGACAAAATAAATGGGGGCCACTTGGCGTGTTTTCTGTGTTGGTGTTTCTTCTGGGGGAGTTTGCGCCGGGAAGTGAATATAGATTACGTAGTGAGGGCGGGAGGGGCAGGCGGAAGGTGGCCCAAATAACACTCCCGCCTGGCGAGGATACACGCTGAAGGGGGTGATGTTGAAGGCTCATTGCTGGTGTGCTGGAGTGAGGATTGTTAAACAGGTTATCACCACCTGTCTATATACAGGGAGCTAACACCACCCGTACGTCTCACTGAAATGTTGTTCGTCTCAGTGAGACGTAAATGTAGTTCGTCTCAGTGAGACGTAAATGTTGTTCGTCTCACTGAGACAGAAATGTAGTTCGTCTCAGTGAGACGTAAATGTTGTTCATCTCAGTGAGACTGAATGTTGTTCGTCTCAGTGAGACGTAAATGTTGTTCGTCTCAGTGAGACTGAAATGTTGTTTGTCTCAGTCAGACTGAAATGTTGTTCGTCTCAGTGAGACGTAAATGTTGTTCGTCTCAGTGAGACAGAAATGTTGTTCGTCTCAGTGAGACAGAAATGTTGTTCGTCTGAGACTGAAATGTTGTTTGTCTGAGGCTGAAACATTGTACGTCTCTGTGAGATGGAATCATTATTTGTCTCAGTGAGACAGAAATGTTGTTTGTCTCAGTCAGACTGAAATGTTATTCGTCTCAGTGAGACGTAAATGTTGTTCGTCTCAGTGAGACTGAAATGTTGTTTGTCTCAGTCAGACTGAAATGTTGTTCGTCTCAGTGAGACGTAAATGTTGTTCGTCTCAGTGAGACAGAAATGTTGTTTGTCTCAGTGAGACGTAAATGTTATACGTCTCAGTGAGACTGAAATGTTGTTTGTCTCAGTGAGATTGAAATTTTGTTGATCTCAGCAAGATGGAAATATTCTCTGTGAGTTGAAGAAGGTGCACTCTGGACTAAGAAACAACGCCCATTATGAATCTTGTTTGTCTTGGGGAGGGAGAAACATTGTTTGCCTCAGTGAGATGGAAATATTTGTTTCAGTAAAATGGAATTGTTGTTTATCTTAATGAGAAAGAATCCTGTTCGTCTCAGTGAGACGGACATTTATTTTTCTCAGTGAGACAGAAATGTTGTTTGTCTTAGTGAGACAATAAGATAAAGAAGACGACGTTCGTTGATGTATACGACATTCTCGCCCTACCTGTCCTGTCTGTTCTGTTCCAGTAAACTCACCACACATTTCTGTTTTCAGCTCTGCCCTGCCCCAAACTGCCGCCGCTCGCGAACGGCAGCATCGACTCGTGCTCGCGGGAACCAGCGTACGGCGAAACCTGCGTCTTCCGGTGTTTCCTCGGCTACAAGCTAACCGGAAGTCGCTCTCAAGTGTGCGAGCTTGCGCACAACCAGTTCCGGTCCTACTGGACAGGCAACGAAAAGCCTGTTTGTATACGAGGTACGTATAATAAAAAAGCCTGTGTGTATACGAGGTACGTATAATAAAAAAGACTGTCTGTATGAGGTATGTACGGTGAAAAGCCTGTGTGTATGAGGTGTGTAAGGTGAAAAGCCTGTGTGTATGAGGTGTGTATGGTGAAAAGCCTGTCTGTGTATATGAGGTGTGTACGGTGAAAAGCCTGTCTGTATATGAGGTGTGTACGGTGAAAAGCCTGTGTGTATGAGGTGTGTACAGTGAAAAGCCTGTCTGTGTATGAGGTGTGTACGGTGAAAAGCCTGTGTGTATGAGGTGTGTACGGTGAAAAGCCTGTGTGTATGAGGTGTGTACGGTGAAAAGCCTGTGTGTATACGAGGTGTGTACGGTGAAAAGTCTGTGTGTATGAGGTGTGTACGGTGAAAAGCCTGTGTGTATGAGGTGTGTACGGTGAAAAGCCTGTGTGTATGAGGTGTGTACGGTGAAAAGCCTGTGTGTATACGAGGTGTGTACGGTGAAAAGTCTGTGTGTATGAGGTGTGTACGGTGAAAAGCCTGTCTGTATATGAGGTGTGTACGGTGTAAAGCCTGTGTGTATTAGGTGTGTACGGTGAAAAGCCTGTGTGTATGAGGTGTGTACGGTGAAAAGCCTGTGTGTATGAGGTGTGTACGGTGAAAAGCCTGTCTGTATATGAGGTGTGTACGGTGAAAAGCCTGTCTGTGTATGAGGTGTGTACGGTGAAAAGCCTGTGTGTATGAGGTGTGTATGGTGAAAAGCCTGTCTGTATATGAGGTGTGAAGGTGAAAAGACTGTCTGTATGAGGTACGTACGGTGAAAAGCCTGTGTATATGAGGTGTGTACGGTGAAAAGTCTGTCTGTGTATGAGGTGTGTACGGTGAAAAGCCTGTGTGTATGAGGTGTGTACGGTGAAAAGCCTGTGTGTATGAGGTGTGTACGGTGAAAAGCCTGTGTGTATGAGGTGTGTACGGTGAAAAGCCTGTGTGTATGAGGTGTGTACGGTGAAAAGCCTGTGTGTATGAGGTGTGTACGGTGAAAAGCCTGTGTGTATGAGGTGTGTATGGTGAAAAGCCTGTGTGTATGAGGTGTGTACGGTGAAAAGCCTGTGTGTATGAGGTGTGTATGGTGAAAAGCCTGTCTGTGTATATGAGGTGTGTACGGTGAAAAGCCTGTCTGTATATGAGGTGTGTACGGTGAAAAGCCTGTGTGTATGAGGTGTGTACGGTGAAAAGCCCGTGTGTATGAGGTGTGTACGGTGAAAAGCCTGTGTGTATTAGGTGTGTACGGTGAAAAGCCTGTGTGTATGAGGTGTGTACGGTGAAAAGCCTGTGTGTATGAGGTGTGTACGGTGAAAAGCCTGTCTGTGTATGAGGTGTGTACGGTGAAAAGCCTGTGTGTATGAGGTGTGTACGGTGAAAAGCCTGTCTGTATACGAGGTACGTACAGAAAACCTGCAGGTCCCCTGTACCTCATGGTCTAGTAATTTTTAGATTTTGTCAATAATCAGTTAGAGGGGGTTCCTTATGGTTCATTCGTCAATCGAGTAAATCTAACGTTTCTTCCAGTTTGTCCAAGCCTAATAGGTTATAAAGGCGAATTACGTTGCCTTGATTTATATAGGAAACGTACTCGAGAAAACGGTTTTCTTAAATTCTTTCAAAAACAAGCACGGTAACCTATAGTTTTAAAACTGAAATGTGTCTTAAATCTCCCATACCCTGTGAAAGTTAGAAAGTTTAAGGAAACTACCGGTGGCATTCAGTATTGTTGGATATTCTTTACAAAAAAATGTAAAAATAATTGATGTGGAAAATAATCCGTGACTGTTTCATATGCTGCCTTGTTGCCATTCTCAGATTTTTTCAACTAATAACTTGACTGTGAATGGCTGTATGCGGGAGCAGTGGTACAAAACTAATATAAGTATACGCGCAGGTGTATTATTTTAGTTCAAGGAAAGTGTCAGATTTTGTTCAAATCTTCCTCCATTGGCATTACTGCCCGGAATAGCGGTGATGGGCGCCGACACTTGACGCTGAGGTGTGGCGTTATAACGTGCCCGCTCCATCTCTACCCCCGCCAGTCAGAGCCGATGAACCCCTAGCGGCCGACATGAACGACATCACCTTCTACAATATGCCAGGTATATGAGGCAATTCCAACCAGGTGGCGCTGACCGGGCCCCGCCGACGTGGGGGCCGGCGACACTCTCCCAGCAGAGATAGGGTTACTGATCTCTGCCTCAACCCAACGCTGTGTGACGCCTAGAAGCCTAGACTAGCCAGGTCTGGAACTTCAGATGCCTAGACTAGCCAGGTCTGGACCTTCAGAAGCCTAGACTAGCCAGGTCTGGAACTTCAGAGGCCTAGACTAGCCAGGTCTGGACCTACAGAGGCCTAGACTAGCCAGGTCTAGAACTTCAGAGACCTAAACTAGCCAGGTCTGGACCTACAGAGGCATAGACTAGCCAGGTCTGGACCTACACAGGCCTAGACTAGCCAGGTCTGGACCTTCAGAGGCCTAGACTAGCCAGGTCTGGAACTTCAGAGGCATAGACTAGCCAGGTCTGGACCTACAGAGGCCTAGACTAGCCAGGTCTAGAGCTTCAGAGGCATAGACTAGCCAGGTCTGGACCTACAGAGACATAGACTAGCCAGGTCTAGAACTTCAGAGACCTAGACTAGCTAGGTGTGGACCTTCAGAGGCATAGACTAGCCAGGTCTGGACCTTCAGAGGCATAGACTAGCCAAGTCTAGACCTGGGATATGTTTAATAATCTAGGCTCCTACATGTAGGCCCTCTTCTCTATGCCATAGACACCCAGGGACGATATGGGTCAACTTTATTCAACACTTGTGGACGACCTTATGGACGACTAAGACTATCTTAGCGAACATACATAACAATAACACCTTTACGAGGTACAGAAAAGGGTCTTCATGTACCATTCTATGTTATTAAATGCCCTTAAGAAGAAGGGAATCAGAACTCAAACGCAGATGTATTATGTACTATTATGCGTCAAGAACTTACGACTTAATGACAGTTTCATCCAGTTTATACACAGACAGCAGGTGGCATCTTGGTACAGGGTGAGATGGTAAACTCTGTGCCGGGATTGGCTGTTGAAGACACAGCCAATGAGGACTGACCAGTCTCATTCCAGTCTGTCGCACATGCCAGGAGGGCCGCTCATGTCACTCACAACTCAGGTATCATGTTAGCGTGCCCTGCCCCCATGTGGGCAGACTGGGAACTACAGTAAGCGGTAATGATGGTAAACATACAATTCACTACATGGCCGCCGTACGGTCAACATCAAGACAGGGAGGAGCTGCTACAAAATGGTGACTGTCTTAATGCAGTCTTTTTGGTACTTATAAATATGGGCAATTTAGATGACTTAATCTCTTTGCATAGAAACCAATTTGATTGGTCATGATAGGGATGCATAGACTGGATCTCTACACCTGGTTCCCATGGTATCTACTGAAGACCAGTCTACATTTCCGATTCAAAATAGGCTAACTGTCAAAAGTTATGAAACTCAAACAACTCATATATTATGAGTTGGGAAATATTGCAATGGTCAAATGAGCTTTACACACAATCAAAGTGGGTTTTTTCCCAGCTCTAGACCACTTGAGCACTTCTGTTATGTTGACAAACAAAAACCTGCAACACATGAGGTGCTTTCTACTAAAGAAAGTAATCCCCAAGACTATGTCTGGTTTAACAAATAACAGAAATGAAAATATAGATATGTGCATCTATTTACAAGTAGAACTGAAATTTTTTTTCACGAAGCATCGAACCGAAACAACGGAACGACGCAACAGGAAAAAATTTGAACCTATAGAACTGAAAATACTCCCCAAAGAGCTAAGCATTTGAAAAACAACTAACACATTTGAAAAACTGGTGTATGGGGCAGATTCTGCCCCATACAGACAGGTCGGTGCAGAGATACAAACAGGGCAGGAAGAAATGCACAGGGTCTATGCTGGGAGAGTGTGCCGTCTAGACTGGGCTGAAATGCTGACAGCGCTTTTCGTGCTGAAGGTGAGGGGTGGGCATCTGGCTGTGTCTGTGTACAGATCTGTACCTACACTCTCCCACCCACCTCACTCTCCTAGCATTGTTTAGCTCGTCCCGCGGCTGTTACATAGCGGGGGATCCGCTAGGAGAGTGCTCACTGAGCTACACGTTTGATATTTGTTTATCGGTATTTCGTGTGATAGGAAAGTAGGAGCGCTGGCCATCAATTTAGACGAGAGGCCGAACAGGTGCCAGTAGTACCAACCTCAAGTCAAGTCAGGAAACCAGGTAGTCCCAGTGAGGAGAGTTAAGTTCAGAAATTCCACTAGAGTACCGTCAAGTCAAGAAAATACAGCAAAGAAACGCAAGTGAAGAAATTCTAGTGAAAAAGTAAAGTAATTCAAGTAAAGAAAGTAGAGTAATACCCCGCACCCACTTACTACGATTTCGCTTCCGACACGCCCCGATAGCCCTTCCGACACGCTTCCGACATAAATTCGAACGTTGTGTCGGAAGCGTGTAAATTATCGTAGTAGTGGAGGCCGGCTTCCGACAAGCGTTCCGACACGCCCCGACACGCCCCGACACGCCCCGACATGGCTTCCGACACGGGTGCCTTGTCGTAGGCCTTGCGACACCCTTCCGACATTTCCAACATGTTGGAAATGTCGGAAGCGTGTCGCAAGGCCTACGACACGGTGCCCTTGTCGGAACGTGTCGGAACGCTATCGTAGCGTTCATCAGTAGCGGAGGCAGGCTTCCGACAAGGGTTACGACAGCGTTCCGACACAGTCACGACGTTATAACATTGGCACCTATGAAAGCAATTGTAAGTCAATGGGCATTTGTATTTTCCTCTATATCTCCGTTAATACTTTGAAAATTTCGACAAAATTTCGGTTACATATTAATCACGATGTACCCTTTCAGTAACCCAGGAGTTTTAAAATATTTGTTAATAGAATATATAAGAATTCTAAAAAGTTCAATTTCATTTAGTAAAACCCATGCCACCTTCTTAAAACTTTACCAGACTATAGTATATGTATAATACTCCATATTAAGGTTTTAAAAATCATAGGTTACTCTCATCATTTTTGAAAGAATTGAGAAAAACTGTATCCTGTTGTAGCCTGTGTCGTAGCCCATGTCGGTTTGGTGGTTTCCTTTTTTTTTCGCCAAAAACCGTTACGACACGTTCCGACATGCTCCGACACGCTACGATATGCTCCGACAAGAGTGCTACGATTGCACTACGACAGAGAAATTCTGTGTTGGAGTGTGTCGGAACGCTTGTCGGAGCGTGTCGTAACTAGTGGGTGCGGGGCCTAATGCATGAAACGAAAGTCCAGCTAAGAAAGTCAAGTAAAGAAAATTAAATAATGTAAAGTAAAGATAGATAGGTAGATTAATTGATGAAAAGAAAGTCAAGTGTAGATAGTCAAGTTAAGACCTTCTGGCACAGAAAGTGTGGCAAAGAAACTCAAAATCAAGCAGATAAGAGTTTGAGAATTGAAATAATCGGGCAGCAAATTCCTCATGAGAAATGTCAACTTTGTTCTTGACCCTAACTGCCAATACAGTTGGGTGTAGGAGGTTGAGATTGTGTAAGTCGGCCGAGATACAGGTCAGAGTAAACAATAGCAGCAGGCTGCTCATGTGTGTGTGTGTGTGTGTGTGTGTGTGTGTGTGTGTGTGTGTGTGTGTGTGTGTGTGGTAGGGGGCCGTTTAGCCTAAAGCCCAGTTTATATGTATCTACCAATCTCCACCGCCGATTCTAATCAGTCAGATTAAAAGAAATACCACATGGGTGTCTATCTGTAGACCCCCAATGATCGGTGTAAACGCCTCAATGACTTGCAGTGGTCACTTTCTGATTGCAATGGTTCGTATCTCGACATCGATTTACTTTATTATTCACCCAATACGGAGTCTTCATACTAAACTATGGAGCCTACAGATCGCTACAGTACGGAAAGCCGTATTCTACGAGTAGAATACGAGGAAAAAGTCCCCAGCCCGGAGTGCGTGAGAATAGCGGCGGCGAGTTTGTGTTTCCTGATAACTTTATATTTGGTATGCTGGATGATGAATACAACATTACCCTGATTTTGATCTGCATGGTCGTATTCTCCTTGAAGTTGATACTACGCAATATCCTTGGATTCGCTCGGATATTACTACGGATAATACGACGGTGCGGATGAACACCATGGTAATACTGTGTATATATATTGGCCTATAAGTTGTAAGGTTGATGGGAGAACTAGCAATGACTCTGCGCCCTACAGTCGGCCTACCTCCATTGAATACTTGACCCGTAACGAACTCGACCCGTTTTAAGAACTTGACCCGCAACGAACTCGACCCGTTTCAAATCTTCTCAACTGTGACTAAATGCTATACTGTGTAGTAAGTATGTTACCCTGGATTTAAATTTGGTCTTCTCTAGGGAAGAAAACAAATAGAAACCAATTCCCCTAACCCTATCCCTAAAACCCTAACCCTTTCCTAACCCTAAACCCTAGGCCTTTCCTAACCTTATCCCTAAACCTATCTCTAATCCTAACCCTTTCCCTAACCCTAACCCTTACCTTAACCTTAACCCTATCCCTAACTAGTTAGGCCTTTCCATTTATATGAAAATGTTTTATTCACAAGTATCTGAAACGGGTCGAGTTCTCCAATCGAGTTCTCCATAATGGGTCGAGTTCTGCTGACAACTACGGGTCGAGTTCTGCTGACAACTACGAGTCGAGTTCTCCTGACAACTACGGGTCGAGTTCGTTTCGGGTCGAGTTCTCCAGTAACCCCTCAATTAGTGGAGTACGTGTAGCGGGTGTTTGTATTTACCCCAGTCCCTCATTACCACACCCCCTGGTGAGAGTTGATCACACTAAGCTACCATCGTACGACGAGATCCACGTTCTCACGAAAACCAACAGCTTCTGTCGTATTATTGGTCACTACGACTTTGCGTATTAACCCCTGAATGTGGGATTCTGTAGAGTGAGACCTGAAGTTGATAGAAAAAAATGAGATATTCTTACTTGTAATTATGTCCTCTATCTCATCAACTCATTCGTAGGCATTATTTCTCACATATCTTATGTATTTTATACATCTCTCACATATATGTCAACCAACAATCTACATCAATTTTATTTTCCCCGATCTCGCCTCCATAAAAAGTTAGGCCCCCTGTGGCGAACGGAATGGCCAGTAAGATGGAAATATTCATGCCCGGTGTGCCGGTATAATTACTTTAATATATTCATGCCCCGCCTGCCGGTATAATTACTTTAATATATTCATGCCCGGTCTGCCGGTATAATTACTTTAATATATTCATGCCCGGTGTGCTGGTATAATTACTTTAATATATTCATGCCCAGTGTGCCGGTATAATTACTTTAATATATTCATGCCCGGTGTGCCGGTATAATTACTTTAATATATTCATGCCCCGCCTGCCGGTATAATTACTTTAATATATTCATGCCCGGTCTGCCGGTATAATTACTTTAATATATTCATGCCCGGTGTGCTGGTATAATTACTTTAATATATTCATGCCCAGTGTGCCGGTATAATTACTTTAATATATTCATGCCCAGTGTGCCGGTATAATTACTTAAATATATTCATGCCCGGTCTTCCGGTATAATTACTTTAATATATTCATGCCTGGTGTGCCGGTATAATTACTTTAATATATTCATGCCCAGTGTGCCGGTATAATTACTTTAATATATTCATGCCCAGTGTGCCGGTATAATTACTTTAATATATTCATGCCCAGTGTGCCGGTATAATTACTTTAATATATTCATGCCCGGTGTGCCGGTATAATTACTTTAATATATTCATGCCCAGTGTGCCGGTATAATTACTTTAATATATTCATGCCTAGTCTGCCGGTATAATTACTTTAATATATTCATTCCCAGTCTGCCGGTATAATTACTTTAATATATTCATGCCCGGTGTGCCGGTATAATTACTTTAATATATTCATGCCCGGTCTGCCGGTATAATTACTTTAATATATTCATGCCTGGTGTGCCAGTATAATTACTTTAATATATTCATGCCTAGTCTGCCGGTATAATTACTTTAATATATTCATGCCCAGTGTGCCTGTATAATTACTTTAATATATTCATGCCCAGTGTGCCGGTATAATTACTTTAATATATTCATTCCCAGTCTGCCGGTATAATTACTTTAATATATTCATGCCCCGGTCTGCCAGTATAATTACTTTAATATATTCATGCCTGGTGTGCCGGTATAATTACTTTAATATATTCATGCCCGGTCTGCCGGTATAATTACTTTAATATATTCATGCCCAGTGTGCCGGTATAATTACTTTAATATATTCATGCCCGGTGTGCCGGTATAATTACTTTAATATATTCATGCCCAGTGTGCCGGTATAATTACTTTAATATATTCATGCCCAGTGTGCCGGTATAATTACTTTAATATATTCATGCCTAGTCTGCCGGTATAATTACTTTAATATATTCATGCCCGGTCTGCCGGTATAATTACTTTAATATATTCATGCCCGGTGTGCCGGTATAATTACTTTAATATATTCATGCCCGGTCTTCCGGTATAATTACTTTAATATATTAATGGGGTTAATTGAAGATGTCTCTGGTGAGCTTCTGGTGACGGATCTGCATTAAGAATGTCAACTTATCCTACCCCTAATAAAAAACGCCATAGGTTTAACATTGACTCAATGTATTTGACGGAGCGTTGAATAAAGTGTTATTTATGCACCGAGGGGAATAAAAAAAACAGACCAATCAGGGACCAGATAACGAAAGTAGATCCGGCAGCATTGATAAATGTGGCCATCCTCTGATGAGTGTCAACACGCTACTAACATGGATAGTTACCAGATTTTCTCTGTATATCGGTGAGATGGGGTAGGATAAAGACGAAACCGAACTCGAGTTAGCCTTGTCAATGTTTATACCACTCTGGTCAGGTCTGCTACCCACTACACTCGGCTAACGCCTTGTGTAGTAATATACAACCTGCCCATCGTGGCATAAACATTGACAAGGCTAACTCTCGTTTGGTTTCTGTTAATTACACCACAGACATCACACCTAACACGTCACCACACACCTCTACCCTCACACCTCACACTTCACACCTCATATCACACAACTCACACTTAACACCCCTACACTCACACCTCATATCACACCTCAAACCTCACACCTAACACCCCTACACTCACACCCCACACCTCACACCCCACACCTCACACCTCATATCACACCTCACACCTCATACCTAACACCCCTACACTCACACCTCACACCTCACACCCCACACCTCACACCTCACACCTCACACCTCACACCTCACACCTCACACCTCACACCTCACACCTCACACCTCACACCTCACACCTCACACCTCACACCTCACACCTCACACCTCACACCTCACACCTCACACCTCACATCTCACACCTCACACCTCATATCACACCTCACACCTCACACCTCACACCTCACACCTCACACCTCACACCTCACACCTCACACCTCACACCTCACACCTCACACCTCACACCCCTACACTCATACCTCACACCTCACACCTCACACCTCGTCTCACTCTCTTCTCTTCTCTCTCCTTTCAGATGTTCGGTCGAGCGCCTCAGGACACACGAGTGGTGCAGGCCTCGTCTCGCCGACTCTCGCGTTACTTGCCCTGCCACTTCCGCTGTGGCTGAGGGGGGTGAGGCTGCACTGAGGGGGCATCCCCTTGCCCCCCCCCCCCCCTGCTGCCAGCATGGACCTTGTCAGAAGTGGAGTTTCCCTGTGGAAGGACTGTTTCCATTGGCTGAAGAAAAGGGCACCAATTTTTTTAATTCTCCTAAAAGATGGTCCCGGCGGCCTCTGACAGCTCGTCGGTAGCTGGTAATCGGTGAGGATGCAGTGTGTATTGTTTCTACTGCATTATACGGGTCAATGCCGATTGGATTTCCCTGTTCAACAATTTTTGGTTCCCACTCATACAGATTTCAATCGGTGGTCAATCGCTGGATGGAACTGTGTGTCCACAGGTTATTGTCGTTGGAGTCTAAACCGCCCTCTGTTGTGGTTGACCGCCGACTGATTGTTGGACCCGCTTCATCCACGAGGCAACCCGGATTGAACTCATCAGTCCAACACTCACCGAAGATCAGTGTCCAGTCGATCAACTTTGATCTGGAGTGGAAACAATCGGTCGGCGGCTGCCAACAAAGTTAGCGGTATCTGAAGTCAAATTGAAAATTTGGTACCACGAGTCAACAAATGGAAAATTTGCTACAGCTGTGGAAGCATTGTGGATACAGAAGGTGAGCAGTGAAAGCTGGAGGGCAGGCTGAGGGTGGCCGGGACTCGTGCCTTCTGTGGACCTCCAGGTATCAGGTCCACCAGGCAGACAGTCTAACAAGGGACACCAAGCAGACAGTCTCACAAGGGACACCAAGCAGACAGTCTCACAAGGGACACCAAGCAGACAGTCTCACAAGGGACACCAAGCAGACAGTCTAACAAGGGACACAAAGCAGACAGTCTAACAAGGGACACCAAGCAGACAGTCTAACAAGGGACACCAAGCAGACAGTCTAACAAGGGACACCAAGCAGACAGTCTAACAAGGGACACCAAGCAGACAGTCTAACAAGGGACACCAAGCAGACAGTCTAACAAGGGACACCAAGCAGACAGTCTAACAAGGGACACCAAGCAGACAGTCTAACAAGGGACACCAAGCAGACAGTCTAACAAGGGACACCAAGCAGACAGTCTAACAAGGGACACCAAGCAGACAGTCTAACAAGGGACACCAAGCAGACAGTCTAACAAGGGACACCAAGCAGACAGTCTAACAAGGGACACCAAGCAGACAGTCTAACAAGGGACACCAGGCAGACAGTCTAACAAGGGACACCAAGCAGACAGTCTAACAAGGGACACCAAGCAGACAGTCTAACAAGGGACACCAAGCAGACAGTCTCACAAGGGACACCAAGCAGACAGTCTAACAAGGGACACCAAGCAGACAGTCTAACAAGGGACACCAAGCAGACAGTCTCACAAGGGACACCAAGCAGACAGTCTAACAAGGGACACCAAGCAGACAGTCTAACAAGGGACACCCAGGATATTTTTGTACAAAAAACTATGCATAGAGTACGGACCAATGTTGTATAATAATTCTTATCTCGATTAATATTATTATTGATATTATTATTATTATTATCGCAATAATGTTTTGTAGTTGACGAAGAGGTTGCAATCCCTACTCCTGCTTTTATATTGTGTTTGTTGTTGTTGTGGGTATGTCAGATGTCAGTGTTGGGTTCAGGTCAGATGCTAGATGTGTGACACACATTGGGTGACTATTGTGGAGAGATGGTGTCTCAGGACACTTCGCTACATCGCCAGCACGCTACGTTTATCACAGGGTGAAAGGTGGACACTACGCTACGCTAAAACTAATTCTTTTTCATGTATTTAAAGTCACTGTAAATAGGAAGTAAACTAAAGCCAACCTTTCAGGTGTATTACAGATACGTTTTGTAAATGTTCTGATGGAAAAACCATATCGTGGTGTCCCCAGCTGTCACTGTGGGAAGCCATAGCGTGGTGTCCCTGGGTGTCACTGTGGGAACCCTTATTGTGGTGTCCCTGGGTGTCACTGTGGGAAGCCATATCGTGGTGTCCCTGGGTGTCACTGTGGGAACCCTTATCGTGGTGTCCCTGGGTGTCACTGTGGGAAGCCATATCGTGGTGTCCCTGGGTGTCACTGTGGGAACCCTTGGCGTGATGTCCCTGGGTGTCACTGTGGGATCATGAGAACCCACAGCGTAGTGTCTGTAGCGTGGTGTCTATGTAGCATCTTGTCGCTATATCTAAAAGGAACTGCACTGAGATCTGTAGCCGATGAACATACGCCATGAGTTTACATTGCGGAGTAATCCCACGAGGCAGAGAGAAGTGAGATTTCACAGCAAACCAGCATAAATGTCATTTTCAGCGGCGATGAATTAGTGCAGTTCTCATTTTATCTCACCCCGATCACTGACTGATTGACTTACGTTTGTGATGTCTACTCCCATTGAGTACTGCTTTACAATACTCCATGGGTGTTGAGTACGAGTTCCAGTCTATGGGGAAATACTAGGGGTTAGGTAGCAGTATGTTGCTGCATGGGTCGATAATGATACTACCTGAGAAATACGTGATACCAGTAAACCTTCACTTAGCTGGGAATATTCAGAAACCCAGCTGTCTTCATCTTCATCTCAAACAAAGCCCTTCTCTTGTTGACAATGACGTCAATGCCGACTGAGCAACAAGATGTCGGATGCAGTCTTCTGACAGATCGACTACCACAACCCATGGAAACAAAGATGTCATCATGGAGTTTACATTAAGTAACGATGTAAACTAAACTCTTACTTAAGTGGGAAGGAGTACATATAAAAATGCCCACATTTATCATTCACCTTTAAAATACAAATGTCACAGTGTGTGGTATGGACCGTCATACGTCACAGTGTGTGGTATGGTCCATCATACGTCACAGTGTGTGGTATGGACTGTCATACGTCACAGTGTGTGGTATGGACTGTCATATGTCAGAGTGTGGTATGGACTGTCATATGTCAGAGTGTGTGGTATGGTCTATCATATGTCAGAGTGTGTGGTATGGACTGTCATACGTTACAGTGTGTGGTATGGACCGTCATACGTCACAGTGTGTGGTATGGACCGTCATACGTCACAGTGTGTGGTATGGACTGTCATACGTCACAGTGTGTGGTATGGACTGTCATACATCACAGCGTGTGGTATAGACGGTCATACGTCACAGTGTGTGGTATGGACTGTCATATGTCACAGTGTGCAGTATCGACTGTCATACATCACAGTGTGTGGTATGGACTGTCATATGTCACAGTGTGTGGTATGGACTGTCATACGTCAGAGTGTGAAGTATGGACTGTCATATGTCACAGTGCGCGGTATAGTTTGTCACTGATCTCCAATCTTCTTGTCCGTTAGGTATCATTCTAATTGTAAATGTCATTCAGCAGTTTCAGGTTCTAAACGATCGCTCATACGAACACAATGCGACCCATATCGTAAAAGTATGTTACCTCGTAACTTTAGTCCTTATTGCCTCCGTATTGCCTCTCTTCCTGTACCTGGCCTCACTTGACCGTATTAGAGTTAGATTTGTCTTGCCATGAACCACAGAGTCCTGTTTATAATGAATCTCAAGTTGAAGAAATCCGACCAAAACAAAGTGACGCTTGCAGGAAGCAGCAGTGACTGCGCGCGGTTCCCTCGTTATCTACGTAGACTACGATTAGCGCACGTACAGTGCTCCGTGGTGCAGGCCGCAGGGTCAAGGTCAGCTTGCAGATCTGTGGCGTGAAGCACGTCAGGAAGTAAGGTGCAACACAGCCACCACTGCACACATCAAGACACACTCTGGCAGTTACAACGCCCCTCAAAGTCCCTCCAAACTACAGGAGTACTCTACCCGCGCTAATCATATGGGACAGGAGAAGTGTGGGCTTTCAGTGTGAGGCGGAAACACTTACGGTGTGAGACGGAAACCCTCACGGTGAGAGACGGAAACCCTCTCGGTGTGAGACGGAAACCCTCACGGTGTGAGACGGAAACCCTCTCGGTGTGAGACGGAAACCCTCACGGTGTGAGACGGAAACCCTCACGGTGTGAGACGGAAACCCTCACGGTGTGAGACGGAAACCCTCACGGTGTGAGACGGAAACCCTCACGGTGAGACGGAAACCCTCTCGGTGTGAGACGGAAACCCTCTCGGTGTGAGACGGAAACCCTCACGGATCTCTCACTTCATTGTGATATGAATTTCCACCACGAGGCGAAGCAGTCCCTCGAATGCTGGGTGGTCAATCTACTTCCGGTCCAATGGATTCCCTCCCGCGATTTTTTACATTCACCTTTTTTTTCATTAGAGAACATTTTGTTCCTTTGTTTGATCATGTTCCTATGCGGCCATGCCGGGGCCTGTGATATGATGAAGGTGCCCCCTAGCGGTATATTTGAGCATCTCATGGCATCCAAATGGTCACCCTGGTTCCTTTGCTCCTTTTTCATTCTTTTTATATTCTATTATAGGTGCTTATCTGAGGAAGGATTTGTGAAATAATGAAACATGGTGTGTTTTTTTCTGCCCAGCTTATATCAATATCAGCAAAGTCTTGAAACCGGGACTTATTTTAAATAAAATACCTCAAAATCATTTAAAGGGGATTTTTTTGTAAGGCCAGATTTTTTCGCATTTTTGTGCATAAAAGGGATAAAATCACACATTAAATACTTGAAAGAGGGAGTCTTTATTTTCAATTTCTAGAACCGTCATGTGTTCATCTTTATTGTACAATGAGGAGCCCAGGAGACTTAAAACGGAAGACGGGGACACAGTCCAGAATGGGGGTTCACACTAGAGAACATAGGTGGCGCCACAGGAGGTGCCCAGTATCTGGGGCAGGAAGGAGGGCGACAGAGACATCTAGTGACTGTAGCCCTAACTAGGTGGGTGGCTGACGCCTATAGCCTCAGCCACTTGTCAATGGATACCTCATCTTTGTATAAATGAGAGGAAACTAGTCTATTCATATCGCTGTAGTCTATGTTCTGTGTTGATGTGGCCCCACTTTATACCTGCTGACATTAAAAGCATCACTAGAATATCTGGAAGGGTAGCTTCGGTCGGTGGTGCTCCCCAAGATTGTTGCTGTTTACACATACCGATATTTAATCAGGAATGTGTAATAATCGGTCAAAATCGGTCGGTGTATACATGGCCTGACAAAATACTGAAGCCTCTGATGAAATCTAACCGGGTGGAATCAATCAATGATGGATTGCCGGAAATCTTCATTATCCAACCCCTAATAAAAAAGATAGGCTTTACATTGGCCGAATGTATTCTGGTGAGCGTGCAGTAAAGTATTATTTATTGCACGCAGGTAACAAGTGAATTATTAGAGACGGGGTAGGATAAATACTAAACAGAACTCGAGTTAGTAGTGTTAGTGCTAATCGCACTCCGGTCAGGTCTGCTTCTCACTACGCTCAGCTAACACATCATGCAGTAATTCACGAACTGCCCATCATGAGATAAACACAAACACTACTAACTCTCCTTCAGTTTCTACTTAGTATTGCAGATAATTAGCAGAAACCAAACGAGAGTTAGCCCTGTCAATGTTTATGCCACGATGGGCAGGTTGTGTATTACTACACGAGGCGTTAGCCGAGTTTAGTGAGAAGCAGACCTGACCAGAGTGGTATAAACATTGACAAGGCTAACTTGA
Organism: Alentia gelatinosa; assembly: GCA_950022655.1. Taxonomy (NCBI): domain Eukaryota; kingdom Metazoa; phylum Annelida; class Polychaeta; order Phyllodocida; family Polynoidae; genus Alentia; species Alentia gelatinosa. The sequence continues at coordinate 1,578,759 of OX465583.1, forward strand.
GTTCGGTTTTGTATTTATCCTACCCCATCTGACCGATATACAGAGAATATTTGTAATTATCCATGTTAGTAGTTATCAATGCTGCCGGATCTACTTTCGTTATCTCGTCCCTGATTGGTCCGTTTTTTTATTCACCTCGGTGCATAAATAACACTTTATCCAACGCTATGTCAAATACATTGAGTCAATGTTAACCCTATGGCGTTTTTTATTAGGGGTAGGATAAAGTGTATAACATGTGTGACTTGCAGTGTCACCGATCATTGGTACTGTTTTCTCGGGGAGCACCCCCCGGGCGACGCTACCCTTCCCGATATTTTGATGATTCCTCGTCGGCAGGTGTAAACTGGGCTTAGATGGAACTTGTGCCCCGCGAGGAGAGTGTCAGCAGTTTGTGATATTTACGCTGGTCAAGTCTTCTACCGTCCAATCAGATGTGAGCCCAGCTCAGGGTAGTACGGGAAAACTGACTGCGGGTGGCAGCATTCTGCAGTTTCCAGGTGAGATTCCCGGAATTTACGAACCGAGGCTTTGGTCCAAGTTTGTAAATTCCGGGACCATCACCGAGAATTTCCGGAATTCTGACATCTATGATGAGCTTCCCTTTCACCACAAACCTAATGATAATGAAAATATGTCATATTTATCACTTGTAAACTTGTCGAGTCATTGGCCGTCAGAGAGAAACCGGGTCTACCCTTCATTTCACTTCACGCCATAGACTGCCATAACAGGCTCTCTGATTGGCCAGCTTAACATCACGTGGTCAACTTTGGTGTGAAACTTTCAGCCATGATATGAGAATTTCAGTCGTGGTATGAAAACCGGAAATATTACATACCCAGCAGCGGTATGTAACTATAGGGCGTACGGCTATAGGTATATAACAATTCTGTTTTTCCTGGACATACTTTTGCAACATGTTTTTTTCTTTGAATGCAAACTTACTTCTACTATGCATTAAAGTGAGTGCAGTTCGGCAGACATCTAGTTGGAGAAGTAAATCTCAGGAGCCTTTCACTTTGGAATTGTATCCATAAAAAGTTCATAAATGACTCGTCGATTCACGATTAGTCACATGTACATAGTAGGCCTATATGCTATATTGTCAATCCCCTGAGCACCTCTAGACAACTGGAGATCTTAGAGGAATAGAACTTGAATTAAGTTATTGTATAGATTGCGTGTTATCTTCAACTACTGATGTAATTAACCTGTATTTGTATATAGTGACAAAATGATGTACAAATTGCGGATGCAGACTTAAGTTTATTGTGGGTGTTGTTTGGGGACGGGGAATTTCTCCAGTTTTTCTATGACAAGGAAAATATCCTCCTTTATAATGAGGATTTTGATAAGTATAGCAACACTGGCAGTGTACACAAATATGTATATATATATATCCAAGAAGAAATCTACTAATATATTACAAAATATGACTAATATATGGCAGAGCATAAAAATAATATATCGTATTTAAATGGATGGTTGTTACTGCATCATACAAAAAGACATCGTGATATAGGATGGCAGCGGTGTCAGACGTATTTATATGATAATTTTTGTTCTCGAAATATTTTGTATTCCCAATGTAAAATGTTTCTGTTGGTTACCATTTGGTGTTAGGGCCTTGACATGTGTATGAACCTGTTATGGACCAAACATAATCACGGTTGGCAATAAATCCACAAAGAAGGATAAGTATTTATCCCAGACGTCCCCATTAAAAATGTATGGGGCCTAAGTAAATCATTACCCATTGTTTCTTAGCTGGTAGAACCCATAATCATTGATTAGATATTTAAAAATCATTAATTACGGGAAAATACACTCCAAACAGAGTTATAGTCCCTTTGTTTATATTTGGAGGGCAAAAGCTATGCATAGAGAGCAATAATATAGTCCCTACTGGAAGGCCCTATAATATGGAGATTCCTGGTTTAAATTTGTTCATGAAGGTGAACAGTAAATACAACAAATGATGGTTGTTTTGTGATCTGTTCATCACTTGACGCTGATGACATAATACAATCGCTATCGATTGTGTATTACTACATGTCAACCACTCGTGGAATACAGCCACCTGGTCACAGCACATCGGTCGTCGTGTATGAACCTCATGCCGTGCCTTGAGAAGTGTCTCATCAGGATTCACCTGAATCTCAAATAAATCAATCTGGAGTGACATTGCTGACGGATACACTATGCATTTCTGTACATAGTTTCTTAGTCTCAGGTACATTTTGGAAGCTGGACTCTTTAATGACGGTGATTTGGGCATGTTTTATTTGTAATATGCGTTATAAAGATTGATATATACGCGGGGATTCACTATGGGAGAAGTGTGTGTTTATTGTTTTATTGTAAGGTACTTAATCTATGACCTTCCAGTGCCAGATTCTGGTTTGAATCTTGATATTGTTACTATCTGAGATGCTAAGACAGTAAACTGAATGAAGTGAGTCCAGGGCCGTGTTCCCGTTACAAGCTTTATTGCTGATGTTGCTGCAATGACGGCTAGCTGCGGACTGACTAGTACATTGAGATGCCGCGCTATAGGATTACTCGGTGTTTACACACGGGGTGACAGTATTGATTGTAATTAAGGCCTCTTCGGGAATAACGCGGAGCGAGCTTGGCCACGTAGAAGAAAAAGCTCACCCTCGTTTCTCAATAGAGAAATTGGAAGATAACAATATTATCGGAACAAATCATTTTATATTCATGATATAAAACAAACAAAACATACATTTCCCGAGAACCTCAACTTATGGTGCTAATGCTAATTAAGTTTTTGTACAAGAGTATATTTTTGTGGGTGTAAACAGAGTGTTTTCTAATATCACAGCAAGATGAAAAATGATGAAATCTACTGGTGCCATAATGGAAATCTTGAAGCATCCTTTGTTTTGAAAATTTGGTGACATTTGGTAACTGTTCCAACCTAAATGTAGATATGTTACAGTTGGTTTTGTGATGATACTTTGTGAAATCTCTATTTTAGTGTTCTTCTTTTAGGTTTGTGTAGGATGGAGATGGCTGGGTGGACATCACTAGTTGTCTAACATGTCTAACCACTTAACCCTTTACTGCAGGATGTAAGGTGATTGGGTCCACAAGATGAGTGTGGTGGTGTCAATAAAAATCTACAAAAGCAGAAATCGTCAGATATTTTCCTTTCTCTCGCAGATCATCCCTAATAAGGCTACTCACATTGATACCTGAACAACCTTAGTGTAAAGTTCCAGTCTATACATCCCTATTGTGACCAGTTATATTGGTTTCTATGTGAAGAGATTAGTCATCTAAATTGTCATATTCATAAGTACCAAAATGACTGCATTAAGACAGTCACCATTTTGTAGCAGCTCCTCCCTGTCTCGATGTTGACCTTACGGCAGCCATTTAGTGAATTGTATGTTTACCTTCATTATCCCTCTAGTTCCCGGTCTGGCCACATGGAGGCAGGGTCCGTTGACATGACACTGGCACCTGAGTTGTGAGTGACATGAGTGGCCCTCCCTGACATGTGCAACAGACCGGAACGAGACTGGTCAATCCTCATTGGTTGTTGCTTCAACAGCCAATCACAGCACAGAGCTCAAAGCTTACCCTCCACCAAGAAGCCACCTGCTGACTGTTTAAAAGCTGATGAACCTGTCGTTAAATCAGTTAATTTTTTGACTCATAGTAGTGCCCAGTACATCTGTGTTTGAGTTCTTACTCCGTCTTCTTCAGGTCTACACCTAGCTAGTCTAGGGTTCTAGGTTTACATTAGGCTTCAATGAGCCTGGGGCCCGTTTCAATAGAATGGGTCACTAAGCCACTCAGTGACATGTTTAGTGACCCCAATAGTGACTTGAATAGCAGAAAATATTTGGTCACTGTAGGGGAGGTGTGTCTTGTCACTATTGTGGATGTGTCCCTAGTTTGGTACAGCGTAGCGGAAAAACATGTTGGGTACCCCATCTCACATACTCATGTCCTCCCGGGAACAAGTGATGTCAAGATGAAGGTCACCGCATAAATTAGCGACTGCGCTTGAGTAATTCTGCACTGGACACCAGAGCAGCATTTCTATGACAAAATGCAAATGCGAATATCGTTGGATTGCATGAGTCGATCTCCTTCATATTTGGCATGTTTATAAGTTATATGTGTCCCTAACTAGGGTTAAAGTCTCATAGCTCAATTCCTAAAGGAAGTAAAGTTACACATTTGTGACAATAGAAGCAAGAGGTTATACCCTCTCGCTATTTAGGACCACTACAGTGACCGGATATGGTGATGGTGATGCGACTATTAGCACCCGTCTGTAAAACGGAGTCACAGAATCGGTTGTCACTAAACTACTGCAACGCAACCTGTCACCATCGTGTCACTACACCCAATAACGGACGTCCTACAGACTATTGAAACGGGCCCCAGTTCTCTTGAGACATTGGCGCCAGAACTGGCGTGACCGACAGTTCAAGGTTGTTACTGGCTTTCATTGGGGCAGGAAACAGTTTACATGTCGATGTCTTACAGGTCTAAGACATTGATATATTATTCCCGACTCTCACCGAACTGTTGGTCGTGATAGATTGGTAACATATGTCGATGTCTTACAGGCTCAATCTCTTTGGCAGCCAACCTGCTATTTGTACAACTGCGTCCAAATGTATCAATCCTCAGTGGGTCTTGAGGTAATTCGGTCTCTACTGATTGGTCATGGTCAGCTGGTCTCGCCTCTAAGACCCTGAGACACTGAGGCCCTGGGCCTCTGAACCTTAGTCCACGCATCTTTACGTTTTATACTAACACACTAAACAACAGGAGGGGATTTTGTGAAAATGGACAACTTAAATTCTGAAACAGCTGACCACATTCCGTTTATTATAAAGAGACACGTATTTTCAAACACACGAAAACATTCATTAGGTTTCTCTGTCATATTCACAGAGTCTAGTTTAGAAACAGCTATGAGTACAATCAACATTCAATCTTCTGTCAAACTGTTCCACACATCGGGGTTTAAGTCTATTCAGATATTACAGATTAATTCAGAGTTTCTAGTATTCCTCATATTTATTTCGCATTGTGAAACTTCCAGGGCATTAGGCACATAGCTATTGTGTTATGGAGGCGGCCATCTTGCCCCCGACACCACACAAAACACCAGGTGGCGGGGGCAGTTGTCCTGACTTGCAACGAAAGGGTTTTAGCCTCGTCTCACGAGTGAAAATCACAGAGCATTCAAACGAGTTGGGGAATGACTTCATTAACCAAAACGAGATGCTTTCTGTATAAATTTATCTCACGCCTGTACACACTAAAAGATTGGACGACACACAAGATATAGACCATGGAGAATGGACTGCAATACATGTAAGGGCATGGAGAACGAGTTACTAATGTTAAGCCTACAGAAATACCAGGGTTGAGATAATCATAAAGAATATGCCTTAGTTCTATCATTATCCGCCAAGAATCCAGGGCCCTGTTTTTCAGTCACGACAATCGTTATGAACGACATGTTTTTGCTGTCAGTGTGCTATAGTCGCGACATTTTAGAGGGTCGGACAATGATCGCCGCTCTACGACACGTAGGGCGGTGTGAAGTGTGCTATAGTCACGACACATGGAAGGTCACGTGGGTAAATTTGTCTCCCAAACTGTCTTAGACCTAAGACATCTATGGATATGTCGTACAGAATGTGCAACTTCACTTCCCGTGGGAATTAAGCGATGAAATTTTAACACGAGCAAGGTATATATATAACCTATAATCGTCCCAAATATGATGAAAATCGGCGACATCGTTTCAAAGATATCGGTGTTTGGAATTCGTCATAGCAATCGTCTGCTCTGGTGGCCAGTGTACGAGCATGCCTCCGCTAATTTATGCGGCGACCTTGACCCTCTGCAGCTGTCACGTGACAAACACAGCTGGTTCTCGGTTCCAGGGTATCACAGATGTCGGAATCGGAAATTCACTCACTTTCCATGGGAATTAAGTCATGAAACTTTAACACGAGTAAGGGACACCCGTAACATATAATCGTACCAAATATGAAGAAGATCGGACTGTCGGATTTGCCGATATAACCAAAACAATTCTATATTTGTCGTAACAAACGACAATTTTCACGGCGATCTTCCGTGGCGCACTACCATCGTGACTATAGAACACCCGCCATCTTTTGTCTTTCAAAATGTCGTACATTCGCTGTACGATCTTAGGGTGTCGGTAATAACGATTGTCGTGACTGAGAAACAGGGCCCAGTGCTATACTGAAGATGGCGCCACTGTAGTCAGGGGGACAACTGTCTCTATATTTGATAAAACTCTGTATGACGGTCACCCCCATAACCAAACAGCTTTGTGCCATTTAATGAGAGAAAATGCTTTGCAAAGACTCTGGCATTGAGAGATATCAAGGCTTGCTTAGTAAAATAGCAACGATAGCAGCATTTAGTAATTCGCCATAAACAGTGATTGGGAGCTGGACACTCCTTTGTAGGCCACAGGAAAATGACATGATTCATCATCGGGTATAATTTAAAATAGTCCTTCTCCCAGATCATATCAGTGTCTTGAGTGTAGAATAAAATGATGTTCTATTCCATTTAATTGGTGGATTTATCATCTACAGGCACTCCCCCTCAGAGTACCAGAACACATGCTGACAGTTGGGCCTAGTTCTACACTCTCAGCCACTTGCTGTTTGTGAAATGTCACTCTGGACAGACCAAACTGGTAACATCGAGTATTTATCAAATTCCTTTACAAAAATATTCAGTAGCAGCCGGTTATATGCATACACATTCCACACTTCCGGTCTACCATGTATAATACTTTTTACAAAATAAAAACTTTTACAAATGGAAAAGACATATTCGATCATACACGTCGGACAATATTTGGAGGAGAAGCACCTCGATACCTCAGCTAGACTCGCGGTATGAAATGTCATCAACACAACCTTGTTTTGCTTCATTGCTCAATCCTCAGCATTTGGATCAGTTCACAAATTCTGTTTTTATTTGTTACTTATGTTTCCTTCACTGGACAAAGCCTTGAGTTCATTGATTTGTTCATCTTGGCGTATCTACCACTAAATACCTCATAGATAAACCCATATTGCTCACTCTGTACATGCAACGTAATAGACCTTATTGGGGTATCCCATAATTCAGTCTGTTTACAGGATCCGGTGTTCGCTGGTTGCCGTCGTTGAATGGTGATAGACCCTTGACCTATATCCCACAATTATTGCAGTTTAACAGTTTTTCTTTTTATAAATCTTCAAATTGGAAATCTGATGCCGTGATAGGAAATTTCAGTTATTTCCACATATACATTTCAAATTATATTCGGTTTCTCCAGTTAGAAATCAGAAAATGATTGTCTATCGGAAGACAGGCGGCTGAGGTGCGGCCAGCCAGTCGGGAGCGGATCCTTTACTTACCGGGGCGATATTAGGGAGTTTAGTAACGTCTGGAGTGTCTATGTCCATATCTCCAGTCTGGAGATACAGCGCTACAACATAATAGATACTAAATAAATATGATATATTCATTGGCAGAAACTGACGTATTTATGATGACCAATACGGTGGATGATGAATACGCCCGCGATGCCGTGTTTACGCGTGTTTACGCCAATATGATATATCAGGAAACTCAAAGTTCCATCCAGTGTTCGATTGTCGCGATTTGCATGGGTCCTCAACAGTCACTTGTGAAAGTAGGTCACGGGGATGTGAGGCTTGCATCTCTGTTTTACTGCAGGGGTCATTTAGGGCCACTCAAAGAAAACTAGTTTCTCATCACCAAGCCATGAAAAATATGACGAGGGCGGCACAGAACTATTGGTTGTGTAGGCAGTTTGAAAATAGATATGAATACTAGGGTTTAGAGCTTACCTAGATACACATAATACAGTGAATGCATCCCTGACATCAAGAGATATAATTTGATACCAAATACACATACCTCTCATAATTTGTATCAAGGTTCATCTCATAAAAAAAGAAATAATAACAACAAAATCTTCTAAAAACGTTTTTGCTGATGGGTGCAGTGATGAGAAACAAGTTTATTTTTGAGTGGCCTAGTTTTCTTCCATTCACTCAAAGGGAGTCAAAGTGAGCCAACTAAAACTGCTCAAACCAGTACTTCAGCTTACAACTGTAGGGGTTCGGGTAGTCAAGCGGTATTTGGTTCGCTTCACGCTAGGTGCCGTGAGTGCCAATCCCTGCTGTGCGGTAAGGCCGGTGGACCCGTGTTTGCAAATACTATGGGTTCACCCGCATTACGTAACTCGGCCAGTATATATAGGCCGAGTCCGCAGCGGGTCGACAGGTTACTTGTGCGATCTTCTCCATTAAGTGAACAACTTTGAGCCTCAGAGACTGCTAGGTTTCTCCGGAAACCTTTCAGCAGTGGAGAGAACAGATTCTCTCACCTTGCGCGACCTAGCACATCTGTGCTAGGCGACTGTACGAAAAGAGACAGGTCTCAATAAACCTTATTGTACCTGAAAGTGTCTGAAGTCTGGTTTTGTGTACTAGGCTAAGCTAGGTTGTACATTCCGCATCTCCCTGACTTACCGAGGATATACCAAACCAACCCATCCAGAGAGCACAAGCACAGGGTAGCGACTTGTCTCAAGCCGCCGGATAGGTTGAACTAGGCCCGGTTGTGAGGATGCACCCAACAAACCGGCGGTCCGCAACACAACCATGAACGAGGCCTAGTGCTTGAGCTTTGTGGTTTTGAGGGTACAATTTCATTTTGATATCTCAAACTACATTTATCTGAGCCTTGGGCACCTGTATCCGGAAACACTGTTCTGAGCACGGGTATCTACCGTTTCAGTGGGTTAACTCTGACTCCCGATGAGGAATACTTGATTCAAAGATTATTGCAGATTAATGTTGATCTTCTAACTGTCTGCCTTGATATTGTACTAGAGCACAAAGTCGGCAATACTGAGTGGTCAGTGGAAACAGAGCGTGGACTTTCAGAATCAACAATTTGGGCTGAGATTAATTCTCAAGGAGAACCACCAACCGACTTGTTGGATCCTGCTCAGGTATAATCGGTGACTGATTCATAGGGAAACGCCAGCGTACGGTCAAACAAGCTGCAGTATCCTTACTCAGAACTTACACAGCAATATGATAAAGATATTCATAGCTCAATGAATTCATTCACAAGTCTAGATTTATGGTCGTGTGATTCAAAATATGTCCACAAGAAGATGTAAATGTATGGAGTTGACTTTGAGGGTGTTCCCTGCGGGGTCAAGGGAGGGTCAAGGGAGGGTCAAGGGAGGGTCAAGGGAGGGTCAAGGGAGGGTCAAGGGAGGGTCAAGGGAGGTTCTCTGTATAAATGCCGACACACGAATGCCTGATGAAGCATGTTTCTATTGGCCGACAAAAATGGGGGAGGTTTTTTGAGTTCTCCTAAAAGCCTGTTTCCATCGACTGATATTGCGTCAACAGTGCTAAAGGTCCGTCGGTGGTTCCTGACTGTAGATCGGTGACGACCAATGAAAACGGGATTTTAGGAAAACTAAAAAAATCTCCGCCGTTTTTGTGGGCCAATGGAAACGGGTCTTTAGCGTACACACAGTCACACTGTCACACTCAGCAGGGACACATCGTAGCTATTCTGTGACATCACAAAAATGGAATAACGAATGAGAATTGAATTTAGCGTGTGTGACAAATGGATCTACTTTTCTGAAAGCGCCGGAAGCATCTGAACATGTCTGTGTTCTTTGGTGTGATCTGTTTACTACACAAGTCCTATATCATCGCCCAGTGATTGGAAAGTCTTACTTATCATGGGTATTTAGAATCTTGCCTACAATACTGAATTTAGTTGGTTATATATCACCATATGTTTGGATTTTTCAATTTATTTAGTGTCAGACAAAAAAAAACTGGACAAATGATGTCCTGCAACTATTGCAATGCCATGCCAAAGGAGCTAACAAAGGGGGTGTTTTTTATGGTATAAAATGTTACTCTAACATTCATAAAACAAAATGATTCTGAGTGATTGTAGTTCAGAGCATGTGAAGCCAAGTGGTAGGTAAATACCAGATTAACTAACAACTGAAAGAGTGTGACAGCTGATTCATACAGGGTTACTAATAACAGGCAACCAATAAGAGATAGGAATACTGATAACAGAACCAGTGTAATAGCCAATAGGAGACAGGATTACTAATAACAGAATAAATGTAACAGCCAATAGGAGAGAGGATTACTAATAACTGAATGAATGTAACAGCCAATAGGATACAAGATTACTAATAACAGAACCAGTGTAACAGCCAATAGGAGAGAGGATTACTATTAACAGAATAAATGTAACAGCCAATAGGAGACAGGATTACTAATAACTGAATGAACGTAACAGCCAATAGGATACAAGATTACTAATAACAGAACCAGTGTAACAGCCAATAGGAAAGAGGATTACTAATAACAGAACCAGTGTAACAGCCAATAGGAGACAGGATTACTAATAACTGAATGAATGTAACAGCCAATAGGATACAAGATTACTAATAACAGAACCAGTGTAACAGCCAATAGGAGAGAGGATTACTAATAATAGAACCAGTGTAACAGCCAATAGGAGACAGGGTTACTAATAACAGAACCAGTGTAACAGCCAATAGGAGACAGGATTACTGATAACAGAGTGAATGTAACAGCCAATAGAAGGCAGGGTTACTGATAACAGAACCAGTGTAACAGCCAATAGGAGACAGGGTTACTAATAACAGGACCAGTGTAACAGCCAATAGGAGACAGGGTTACTAATAACAGGACCAGTGTAACAGCCAATAGGAGAGAGGATTGCTAATAACAGAATGAATGTAGCAGCCAATAGGAGACAGGGTTACTAATAACAGGACCAGTGTAACAGCCAATAGGAGGCAGGGTTACAAGTAACATAAAGAGTGTAACGGCCAATGAGATTGATGTACACATGTACGATGGGACAGGACTAACCCTGGTCTTGGCGGTGAAGCAGACAGTGGTTTGCACAGAGGTGGGAATGCTGAGACGGAGAAATGTGGAGAAATCCTCACGAGTTACTCAAGTGTCTTCAGCCGACACGAAGCTTTGACAACAATCAAGTATCTGAGTAGAAAATGGTCATCCGCTAAATCTACGAGCACCTTTTGTGAACAGTCCCTATTATCATGTATCATGGTGTATCAATACGGCCATGTATCATTGGTTCTACGTTCCTCATACAGTCTTGTGTCTACCATTCACACCATGAAGTTAGTCATCATTTAGGCTTGATTCCATTTACTTGAATTATATCCCAATAATGTCCCAGTAGACTCCATATGTTTAGTATGGAGAGTCCATATCAAGTAGGTAATAATATTGTATTTATTACCCACCTTAAAAGTACAATGATCATAATGTAATTTATAATAATCAATATATTTGAGGTCCATAAACGATGGGTGTTAATCATCTCACCCCTGGTATTTTTTCCCATAGACCTAACATTTGGGACTTGTACTCCATGCCCGTGGAGTATTGTCATGACATATTTTCAGTGGTTACTGATCTCTATACAGATCCTTTCCAGAAACTATTTCGGTTTTCCTGAGGTCCCCTACCTTTGCAGTGGCCACTTTGTAAAAGATGAATATTAAACTATTATGAACGTGGAATATATCGCCAACAAGATACCATGTTTTATACAACACAACATGATACATGATACATGATACAGTCGGACAGTGATACCCGGCGGCCCCCACCTAGTAGCCAAAAAGTACCTCACGATCGTCCTCAAATACCCAGAATAATGTGACGCTTCCACCTGCCGATTATGACCACCGATTATGGCATTTCACACCGCCGACCGATTATGCGACACATATAGTGCATTAATTGTCAGGTGAAAATGGTTAATGATCTTTATAGACCGTGAAAATTATCGGTCGGTTTTTATTCTCCAGGTGGAAACGCCGCATTAGGGGTTAACTTGGTTCCTGAAACAAAAGATCTAGATGGATTCCACAAAATTGAAAAAAATTACTTTTGGATTGGTATCAATTATGAACAAATGATATTGATGATAAATATTAGTATCAAACACATCGTGTTTTCTATGAAGTAATCAATATTATTTTGGTTTTTTTTAAGACGATCTAATAGATTAGAAATACTATGAATTTAAATTCAGGCTATGAGTCTAAGGCCTGGCGTCCACCTACTACGATATGACTCCGATATGGTCTACGATGCACCTCCCGATAAAAAATCAAATCACGTCGGAAGGTCACCTAATTTCGGGCCAGTTGACCACGATTAGACACGAATAAAAACCCCGTGCATGGTGGATTGGCATGTCGAGACATGTGTCTACGATTTTGCACCTTCCCGATATGTCTCCGATATTTGCCTTTTGTATCGGTGCCATATCGGTAGGTCTAAATTTCTAGGATTAGATTAGCTAGTTATAACAGTTAATTTATCTAAAAAAAAATCCAAATAGTTACGTCATTGTGAAATAGTTACTGAAACCAAGCCAACATCACGTTAATAGTTGGAATCATGAATACTGTAATGACAAAAATTGGAAAGTAGCTGCAAAAAAGATAACTAAACCAAAAAAAAAAAGAATTCAAACTTGAACTCAAGTTAAATAAGGGGTCGTGTTGGCCAAGACTCCTTGATATCAGAAAAATAAGTTTCAAAAAAGGGGGTTAAATGACACCAAACTGTATCCCCTGCTCCTGTCAGTGGAAGCATCCTGTGTGGGTGGTACAGGTGGGGGTCGGGACTGATAACTGACACAGGGTAAAGAGTCTACGGCCAGCTCACACCTCCACACCACCGATTACTGGATCTCACACCGCCCACCCATTGTTACATTTTCACAACTTTCGAAGCCATCACATGAAATTAAACCGCATTGAATTAATCAGTGATGGAATGCAGATTTCGGGAATACTCCATCGGACCTGATGCATCTTGCAGTGTCACTGAATAGCGGTACTGATATTTTCTCGGTGAGCACCAACCAACTGACGCTACCCTTACCGATATTTTATTGAAGCATTTTCCATCAGGTGTAAACTGGGCTTAAGCCGCAGACCGTGGTCACACTGTTGACTCTTGTATCGTACTGTCTCCCGGCACCAGGTAACTGCGCCGATCTACGCTACCTTTCCATCGGTGTATTTCTCGTCGGCTGGTGTAAACTGGGCTTAAGCCGCAGACCATGGTCACACTGTTGACTCTTGTATCGTACTGTCCCCCAGCACCAGGTAACTGTGCCGATCTACGCTACCTTTCCATCGACGCTACCTTTCCATCGGTGTATTTCTCGTCGGCTGGTGTAAACTGGGCTTAAGCCGCAGACCGTGGTCACACTGTTGATTCTTGTATTGTACTGTCCCCCAGCACCAGGTAACTGTGCCGATCTACGCTTCCTTTCCATCGGTGTATTTCTCGTCGGCTGGTGTAAACTGGGCTTAAGCAGCAGACCATGGTCACACTGTTGACTCTTGTATCGTACTGTCCCCCAGCACCAGGTAACTGTGCCGATCGACGCTACCTTTCAATCGGTGTATTTCTCGTCGGCTGGTGTAAACTGGGCTTAAGCCGCAGACCGTGGTCACACTGTTGATTCTTGTATCGTACTGTCCCCCAGCACCAGGTAACTGCGCCGATCGACGCTACCTTTCCATCGGTGTATTTCTCGTCGGCTGGTGTAAACTGGGCTTAAGCCACAGACCGTGGTCACACTGTTGACTCTTGTATTGTACTGTCCCCCAGCACCAGGTAACTGTGCCGATCGATGCTACCTTTCCATCGGTGTATTTCTCGTCGGCTGGTGTAAACTGGGCTTAAGCCGCAGACCGTGGTCACACTGTTGATTCTTGTATCGTACTGTCCCCCAGCACCAGGTAACTGTGCCGATCTACGCTACCTTTCAATCGGCGTATTTCTCGTCGGCTGGTGTAAACTGGGCTTAAGCCGCAGACCGTGGTCACACTGTTGATTCTTGTATCGTACTGTCCCCCAGCACCAGGTAACTGTGCCGATCTACGCTACCTTTCCATCGGTGTATTTCTCGTCGGCTGGTGTAAACTGGGCTTAAGCCGTAGACCGTGGTCACACTGTTGACTCTTGTATCGTACTGTCCCCCAGCACCAGGTAACTGCGCCGCCGCGCATGAGGACTCTGCTGCAGCTCGATCACCTTGGGCGCAGGGTTCTGAAAGCTGTAGAGTTTGTAGCGCGGTGTGAATTCTTGCAGATTCTCACAGGGCGAGTCACACCGTGAACCAGCTGGTGTGAGATCTCGGCGTATTCGATGATTGGGCGGCAGGAATTGGGCTGAAATAGAAAAAAAGACAGGTTGTGACTTAGCATTGAGAACTAGGAGCAATTGGCATGTTCATCATTGATGAATGAGCGTCCAATTATGAATGAATAACAATTAAAAGCTTGGGTTTCATTCAGTCTATGGATAGTTTTCACTAACCAATTTGCACCCAGTCAACTTGTCATTTCTGCAACTGCCTGAGTCTAGCATCTAACCATATCAAGCACCCCTGGGCCCTAGGTATTCCGGTCTTGACTGATTGGTCATGGTTTGCTATGCACGCCTCTATGCCCTTAATCCACTGGCCCTCTGCTTCTCTCTAAATACCACAGTGAATAGCACGCAGATAGTGAAGGGATAGTATTTTTGCAGTATGCTGGAAATCTATATGTGACCTCTCTAACCTTTAGGATATGTATATAGAGCGTGCAAGTAGCTCTAATAAACACCGGGTGCTTGCCAAAAGGCAGGTGGCCCAGGCAGAGTGTGGAGCTCCTGTCTTGACTGTCAACCCCTACGTTTGAACTCTGCCCTTCCCTCATTTGCCCAGACCCCTCCATAATGTATATTGGCAGCCAGCTTACACACCTCAGTCACTCTTCTCCCAGACACTGAGGCATCAACATCTCCAGGACTGATGAGCATCACTACAGCGAGGAGGGCAGGACAATGTAGGTCTCTGGGGCCTGTTTAATAATCGAGGCTCGTATATGAAGACTCTTTTCTGTACCTCATACAAGGGTTATCTTTTAATGATATTTAAGTCTGTTCACTAAGACAGTCTTAGCCATCCATAAGGTCGTCCATAAGAGTTGAATAAAGTTGACCCACATCTTCCCTGGGCCTCTATGGCATGAAGAAAAGGGTCTTCATGTACGAGCAAGATTATTAAACGGGCCCCAGGTTATACCAGAACTTGGGCTCATTCTGTGAGTAGGAGACTTCTACTGGTTATGAAATCATCACAGCACTGGAGGAAACATTGGTCACTGCCTAATAGTTGATTGATGACAGCTACCACCATATCCCCGCTCACTCCCTCTGGATCAGTATCAGGAATTTATCATAGACTTTTATCATTTGAAGATGTATAATAAAGGAAAATTACCTGACATTTAATCTGATAATCATTACTCACTCCCCAACACATCCAGTCTGTTTTCCTGCTGTACACATTTAACACCCACCTTTATATACAAATGGAGGCATGGGAGAGGTTGAGCGTGGAATGCTACCGATGAAGATGGGCACGGGAAGAGTGAGAATGGAGCTCGACATGTCTATAATCAGCTGAAAAATAAACAACAACTCAGTTTATAATGACTCATTAAACCTCAGAACATCACTTAAGTAGTAAAATAACCCTGATGAGGTTAAATCAGTCAAAACTACAATATCACTTTAGTAATAAAAGTAATGCTGATGAGGTTCAACCAGCCGAAACTACAACATCACTTTAGTAGTAAAACAAGCCTGAAGAGGCTCAACCAGTCGAAACCTCGACATCCCTTTAGTAGTAAAACAACCCTGATGAGGCTCAACGAAACGAAACATTGGTTCACTACTACTGCATGTTATCAGCCTTAAAATCATCAATAAAGCCTCAGCCAATCACATTTGGTGGATTTCTGGTTGTTTTGTGTTTATATAGACATATAATATACGCGGGACACTTACCACCACTTGGTACTGACTGTATGTAATATACGCAGGACACTTTTCACCACTTGGTAGTGGCTGTATATAATATATGTGGGACACTTACCACCACTTGGTAGTGGATGTATATAATATATGCAGGACACCTACCACCACTTGGTACTGACTGTATATAATATACGCGGGACACTTACCACCACTTGGTACTGACTGTATATAATATACGCGGGACACTTACCACCACTTGATACTGACTGTATATAATATACGCGGGACACTTACCACCACTTGGTAGTGGCTGTATATAATATACGCGGGACACTTACCACCACTTGGTACTGACTGTATGTAATATACGCAGGACACTTACCACCACTTGGTAGTTGATGTATATAATATACGAGGGACACTTACCACCACTTGGTACTGACTATATAATATACGCGGGACACTTACCACCACTTGGTAGTTGATGTATATAACATACACGGGACACTTTTCACCACTTGGTACTGACTGTATATAATATACGCGGGACACTTACCACCACTTGGTAGTGGATGTCGATGAACTTGCAGCCCTCCAGGCACGACGGGGTGACGACGGGAACCTCCAGGCCCCGCGTCGTCCAGCACTGGCGTTTTCCCGGCTTCACCGCATCCCCCGCTACCCGCTGCAACTCCACCGTCACCTGGCGGCACTTCTCAGAGGTAGAGCCGTACCGCACCACCTGGGGACAGCAAAGGGAATTATATGCCAGAAAATACTGTAAATACCAACCTCCGCAAGAGTAGTGGTAGTTGACACGTACCACCATACTGTGCCGGTATGGCGACGTACCACCATACTTTGAATACGATTGATTGCACTTAACACAGAAATACGTAAATAAAACAGATAAATAATGCACAGAAATATTTTGCACAAAAATTTTTTCATACAATTTCTACACAAGAAATGGTTTTCGTATCTACAATTCCCCATGGGAACGCAGATATGGAATATCAATGGAGAAATACACACATAATGCACAGAAATAGATACAGAAAAGTTCTAAATAATATTATGATCATGAATAACGCAAAAACATTTTGTTTCCAATTTCCAAGGAAGATTGGGTGGTGAACATAGTCATGTCCGGCAGATGAATAGGTCCAGAGGCATTCAAGACTATTTTCTGACCTGGTACAGTGATGGGGCAGGGCTAAGAGTGATGGGGCAGGGCTAAGAGTGATGGGGCAGGGCTAAGACGGATGGGGCAGGGATACGACTGATGGGGCAGGGATACGACTGATGGGGCAGGGATACGACTGATGGGGCAGGGATACGACTGATGGGGCAGGGCTAAGACTGATGGGGCAGGGCTAAGAGTGATGGGGCAGGGCTAAGAGTGATGGGGCAGGGATACGACTAATGGGGCAGGGCTAAGACGGATGGGGCAGGGATACGACTGATGGGGCAGGGATACGACTGATGGGGCAGGGATACGACTGATGGGGCAGGGATACGACTGATGGGGCAGGGCTAAGAGTGATGGGGCAGGGCTAAGAGTGATGGGGCAGGGCTAAGAGTGATGGGGCAGGGCTAAGACTGATGGGGAGGGCTAAGACTGATGGGGCAGGGCTAAGACTGATGGGGCAGGGCTAAGACTGATGGGGCAGGGCTGAGACTGATGGGGCAGGGCTAAGACTGATGGGGTTAAGACTGATGGGGCAGGGATACGACTGATGGGGCAGGGATACGACTGATGGGGCAGGGATACGACTAATGGGGCAGGGCTAAGACTGATGGGGCAGGGATACGACTGATGGGGCAGGGATACGACTGATGGGGCAGGGATACGACTAATGAGGCAGGGCTAAGACTGATGGGGCAGGGATACGACTGATGGGGCAGGGCTAAGACTAATGGGGCAGGGCTAAGACTGATGGGGAAGGGATACGACTGATGGGGCAGGGCTAAGACTGATGGGGAGGGCTAAGACTGATGGGGCAGGGCTAAGACTGATGGGGCAGGGCTAAGACTGATGGGGCAGGGCTAAGACTGATGGGGCAGGGCTAAGACTGATGGGGAGGGCTAAGACTGATGGGGCAGGGCTAAGACTGATGGGGCAGGGCTAAGACTGATGGGGCAGGGCTATGACTGATGGGGCAGGGCTAAGACTAATGGGGCAGGGCTATGACTGACCTGGTTCAGGGCTAAGGCTGTCGTCTTGATGCGGCGTGGCGATACGTTGCTAACGTCCATGTCGGCGTGGACCCGCTGGCCCGGGACGAGGTGGGCCGAGGCGAGGCGGATCGAGGCGTCAACTCGGCCCGCCTTACAGCAGGAGGCGTGCAGCAGGAACTCCCGGTCTGCGCCTGGACACTGCAACACACACCAGATTTATCATGCACCTATCATGTACGGTGCCCACAGTAAACCACGACCCATCTACAACACACAGCTTTATTAATCACCATAACAAAGTCCCCATGTACCACACCACAGGAAACCACGACCCATCTACAACACACAGCTTTATTAATCACCATAACAAAGTCCCCATGTACGGTGCCCACAGTAAACCACGACCCATCTACAACACACAGCTTTATTAATCACCATGACAAAGTCCCCATGTACGGTGCCCACAGTAAACCACGACCCATCTACAACACATACCAGCTTTATTAATCACCATGACAAAGTCCCCATGTACGGGTCACAGTAAACCACGACCCATCTACAACACACAGCTTTATTAATCACCATAACAAAGTCCCCATGTACAGTGCCCACAGGAAATCACGACCCATCTACAACACACCAGCTTTACTAATCACCATTACAAAGTCCCCATGTACCACACCACAGGAAACCACGACCCATCTACAACACACAGCTTTATCAATCACCATTACAAAGTCCCCATGTACGGTGCCCACAGTAAACCACGACCCATCTGTAACATATACCAGCTTTATCATCCACCATAACAAAGTCCCCATGTACGGTGCCCACAGTAAACCACGACCCATCTACAACACACAGCTTTATTAATCACCATGACAAAGTCCCCATGTACGGTGCCCACAGTAAACCACGACCCATCTACAACACACAGCTTTATTAATCACCATAACAAAGTCCCCATGTACGGTGCCCACAGTAAACCACGACCCATCTACAACACATACCAGCTTTATTAATCACCATGACAAAGTCCCCATGTACGGGTCACAGTAAACCACGACCCATCTACAACACACAGCTTTATTAATCACCATAACAAAGTCCCCATGTACAGTGCCCACAGGAAATCACGACCCATCTACAACACACCAGCTTTACTAATCACCATTACAAAGTCCCCATGTACCACACCACAGGAAACCACGACCCATCTACAACACACAGCTTTATCAATCACCATTACAAAGTCCCCATGTACGGTGCCCACAGTAAACCACCCATTGATTACGGCCTCAAAGTCATGATTACATGATGGTCATAAACCACGAGAGGTTGATGTGTAGCAATCCACAAGCATGAGCGAGTGTATCACAACGTATACCTTGATTTGGTTACAGAGCCGCCTGTCCACAGAACCATGGTTTGCTGTTTTCATTATCCAATCAAACTGTTATTCCCTGGTAGGGCTGAGTCCTGCTGTATCAGAGGGGTTCAACAGGAAATACGAGAACAAAATAAGAGGCTAGATGTTAAGAGATGTAGCTGCTATGTCAGACCATTATAAAAATATCATAAATATATACATATAAAGGACATTAGGAGATAATCTGTAGTGATATGACCTTGGACTGACCTTGTCGGCGGCGAGGCTGCTGAGGTCAAGGTCGCGGATGACGGGGAAGTAGGTCTTGGTGCGCACGGACTGGTCGTCTGGTAGACCCTGGAGAAGTGCCTCCACGTGGTAGCGCACCCAGCCGTGCGGCCCCTCGTAGGAGGAGGGGATGCCAGCACACAGCAGCACGCTGAAGGGCAGGAGGTGCCGCCCGGCCTCCAGGGTCTCCGCTACAGCCGAACCCCGCCCTACGAGAAAGAGACACAGAGCGGTAATGACGGGCACACATTGTACGTACAGGGCCTACAGCCGAACCCCGCCTTACGAGGAAAAGACACAGAGCGGTAATCAGTGACACATTGTACATACAGGGCCTAGAGCCGAACCCCGCCCTACGAGAATAAGACACAAAGCGGTAATGACGGGCACACATTGTACGTACAGGGCCTAGAGCCGAACCCCGCCCTACAAGAATAAGACACAGAGCGGTAATGACGGGCACACATTGTACATACATGATCTACAGCCGAACCTCGCCCTACGAGAATAAGACACAGAGCGGTAATGACGGGCACACATTGTATTACAGGGCCTATAGCCGAACCCCGCCCTACGAGAATGAGACACAGAGCGGTAGTGACAGGCACACATTGTACATACAGGGCCTAGAGCCGAACCCCGCCCTACGAGAATAAGACACAGAGCGGTAATGGCGGGCACACATTGTACGTACAGGGCCTAGAGCCGAACCCCGCCCTACGAGAATAAGACACAGAGCGGTAGTGACGGGCACACATTGTATTACAGGGCCTATAGCCGAACCCCGCCCTACGAGAATAAGACACAGAGCGGTAGTGACGGGCACACATTGTATTACAGGGCCTATAGCCGAACCCCGCCCTACGAGAATAAGACACAGAGCGGTAATGATGGGCACACATTGTACATACAGGACCTAGAGCCGAACCCCGCCCTACAAGAATAAGACACAGAGCGGTTATGACGGGCACACATTCTAATGTAAGGATGACAGACATATATCAGGGGGGACAGTCCAGTCGAAGCAGTCTGTTTAGGGCTGTAGTGGGAAACCAAACATACATTGGGGTGACAGTCCAGTCCATGCAGTGTGTTTGGGATATAGTGGGAAGATAGGCATATTTCTTGGTGCGAGTCCAGTGACAGCGGTGTGTCTAGGTTGTAGTGGGGACAGACATATATCGGAATGATGGTCCAGTAGTAGCAGTGTAGCTGGGACTCTAGTATGATAACAAACATATATCTGGGACCTGTTTCACTAGTTTCGTGACAAAACTGTTAGACAGACATGAAAAGCGGCGCCAACAATGCAAGCAAGAACGGACAAAACGAAGTCTAATGTCTAATTCTTATGAAACCGGACACACCGTGTTTGGGGTGTGTCTTGTCCTAAGAGCAGCTACTTGTGTTTCACGAAACTAGTCAACCCCAATCCGTCTGTATGGTGTCACAAAACTAATGAACTTATGTCACAAAACTAATGAAACTGGGGCCTGTTTCATAAATTTTGAACGATCATCTAAAAAATCGTACAATGGTCGTAGGGAGGATATTGTTGCATATCTGGGTTTTCTCGTACATGTAAGACCTTCGTACGATATGATCAAATGAGAATGGCATAAATTGTTACATAAATATTGACCTACATCGTGCAAATGGTCTTATATCGTCCCAAATCGTCCTAACGTACGACACCTCTAGAGGGTGTCGTGGGTCTCGATTCATGTATTCATTTCATTCACTCAGATCTAAAATTGAAATAAAGCTTTATTAATGTTAAGATACACAACTTCCTTGAAAAAATCCTTGAAAAATGACTAAAATTGACTGAAATAGTTAAGACTCAAATTTGTTCTGTTAGTTAAATTCTAGTAGGCTGATCGTTAAGACTGGAACCCAATAGCTCATAAGCAGTGTGCATGGATGGGAGAGGGGGGGTGCATAGCTTCCACATGGTAGATCTATGATCCCTTGCGATGTATGTCAAAGATAGGATCATTTGTACGAACGATTCATGTGTTTCCCTATGATCGGCTTTATGTAACTAAATTGGACTACCATCGTCCACGAGGTCGTACATCGTTGGATAGATCTTATCGTACAATGGTCGTATCGTTCAAAATTTATGAAACAGGGCCCAGGTCCAGGGTGACATTCCGGTCGTAGCAGTGTGTAGTGGGGTGACAGACGTATATCAGGGTGCAGTAGCAGTGGGACAGGGGCTCGTAGTTGTATATCAGGGTGTAGTAGCAGTGGGGCAGGGGCTCGTAGATGTATATCAGGGTGCAGTAGCAGTGGGGCAGGGGCTCGTAGACGTATATCAGGGTGCAGTAGCAGTGGGGCAGGGGCTCGTAGACGTATATCAGGGTGCAGTAGCAGTGGGGCAGGGGCTCGTAGACGTATATCAGGGTGTAGTAGCAGTGGGGCAGGGGCTCGTAGACGTATATCAGGGTGCAGTAGCAGTGGGGCAGGGGCTCGTAGACGTATATCAGGGTGTAGTAGCAGTGGGACTGGGGCTCGTAGATGTATATCAGGGTGCAGTAGCAGTGGGGCAGGGGCTCGTAGACGTATATCAGGGTGTAGTAGCTGTGGGGCAGGGGCTCGTAGACGTATATCAGGGTGTAGTAGCAGTGGGACCGGGGCTCGTAGACATATATCAGGGTGCAGTAGCAGTGGGGCAGGGGCTCGTAGACATATATCAGAGTGTAGTAGCAGTGGGACCGGGGCTCGTAGACGTATATCAGGGTGTAGTAGCAGTGGGGCAGGGGCTCGTAGACATATATCAGAGTGTAGTAGCAGTGGGACCGGGGCTCGTAGACATATATCAGGGTGCAGTAGCAGTGGGGCAGGGGCTCGTAGACATATATCAGGGTATAGTAGCACTGGGGCAGGTGCTTATAGGCACATCTATATCAAGGTCTGGAAGCCCTGCTGGCTCTGAAGGCTACATGTTTCCCTGTTAATCCAGCTGGAGGCAGCCCGGAATTCCCCAGCGCCGTATAAATCCTCTGTTGCCTGACGGCTGTGTGAATGAAGGCCGTGGTCACGTGTAGTCCCACTCTCCTAGCACAGATCTTGCGCTCCACTTTCTGTGGCGCTTATATCTCTGCTCCATCACCACTTTTTGAAATATCCTAAATTCTTAGCGCTTTGGGGATTATTTTGTGGTTCACTTGTAGATAGAGATGCACATATTGATATGGTAAATAATATACACTCATTTCTGTGGGTTTTTTAATATCAAATCAGACATAGTCATAGGGGTCACTTTCCTCAGTGGAAAGCACTTCATGTGTAATTGGATTTTGTTTGTCAACATGACTCATCTGCTTACTTGATGGAGCAGTCTAATCAACTGTGGATTCACATTATAAAGGGATTTAAAGCAGAAAAAGGAACAGCTATTTTGCCTCTGAAGATCATTTCACAATACTAATATTTCCCAACTCATGATATATGAGTTGCTTGAGTTCCATAGCTTTTGACAGATTCGAAATGTGGGCAGATGTCATTGGGTTGAGGCAGTGTGGTATTTGCTGGGAGAGTGGTGTGGTGGCGGGCAGTGTGGTATCTGCTGGGAGAGTGGTGTGGTGGTGGGCAGTGTGGTATCTGCAGGGAGAGTGGTGTGGTGGCGGGCAGTGTGGTATCTGCTGGGAGAGTGGTGTGGTGGCGGGCAGTGTGGTATTTGCTGGGAGAGTGGTGTGGTGGCGGGCAGTGTGGTTTGGTGGCGGGGAGAGTGGTGTGGTGGCGGGCAGTGTGGTTTGGTGGCGGGGAGAGTGGTGTGGTGGCGGGCAGTGTGGTGTGGTGGCGGGGAGAGTGGTGTGGTGGCGGGCAGTGTGGTATCTGCTGGGAGAGTGGTGTGGTGGCGGGCAGTGTGGTATCTGCTGGGAGAGTGGTGTGGTGGCGGGCAGTGTGGTGTAATGGCGGGGAGAGTGGTGTGGTGGCGGGCAGTGTGGTGTAATGGCGGGGAGAGTGGTGTGGTGGCGGGCAGTGTGGTGTAATGGCGGGGAGAGTGGTGTGGTGGCGGGCAGTGTGGTGTGGTGGCGGGGAGAGTGGTGTGGTGGCGGGCAGTGTGGTGTGGTGGCGGGGAGAGTGGTGTGGTGGCGGGCAGTGTGGTGTAATGGCGGGGAGAGTGGTGTGGTGGCGGGCAGTGTGGTGTAATGGCGGGGAGAGTGGTGTGGTGGCGGGCAGTGTGGTGTGGTGGCGGGGAGAGTGGTGTGGTGACAGGGAGAGTGGTGTGGTGGCAGGGAGAGTGGTGTGGTGGCGGGCAGTGTGGTATCTGCTGGGAGAGTGGTGTGGTGGCGGGGAGAGTGGTGTGGTGGCGGGCAGTGTGGTGTGGTGGCGGGGAGAGTGGTGTGGTGGCGGGCAGTGTGGTGTGGTGGCGGGGAGAGTGGTGTGGTGGCGGGCAGTGTGGCTGCCTGAGGCCGGGCATCGCTCCGCCTACAAAAGCCGCTTTGATTGCGCTCACTTTCATTGCCTCTGCACGCCTGACAGCGCCGAGCGACCTCTCTCAGGACGCCTCTCAGATGAAAACACACCTTCATATCAAGACCCAAGACTCTACAGTCATTGCTCAACAGACCTCACCCAATAGTACTCACATGGCTCTAAGACACTTCTAAGACACCTCTATGACACCTCCAACCTTGTCTTGGGCTGAGACCCTTTTGCAGCCAATTTGAGCTAAGATACCCTAAGATATCTTAAGAAAATCTTGACTAAAAGACACCTCTAACACCCCTAAGATGTCCCAGCCAAAGATATTTCTAAGATCCTCTAAGATATCTTGTCTATAGCACACTTTTGTCTTAAGACGGTCTTGGCCTAAGATAATCTGGACTAAGAAACAAGACCCAGGGGCCCGGTAATAATCTAGGATCGTACATGTAGACCCTTTTCTGCATCCCATAGAGACCCCATGTGGGACAACTTTATTCAACACTTATTGACGACGTTTTGGACGGCTAAGACTGTCTCAGCGATCAGACTTAAATATCATCAAACGATATCCCTTGTACGAGGTACAGAAAATGGTCTTCATGTACGATTCTTGATTATTAAACGGACCCCAGGGCCCTGTTTCATAAATTTTGAACGATACGATCATTGTACGATAAGATCTATCGAACGATGTACGACCTCATGGACGATGGTCGTCCAATTTGGTTACATAAAGCCGATCGCAGGGAAACACATGAATCGTTCGTACAAATTATCGTATCTTTGACATATATCTTAAGGGATCATAGATCTACTATGTGGCAGCTATGCACCCCCCCCCCTCCCATCCATACATAGTGCTTATGACCTATTGGGTTCCAGTCTTAACGATCAGTCTCCTGGTATTCAACCCACAGCACAAATTTGGGCCTTAGCTATTTCAGTCAATTTTAGTCATTTTTCAAGGATTTTTTTTTAAGTTGTGTATCTTAATGTTAATAAAGCTTTATTTCAATTTTAGATCTGAGTGAATGAAATGAATACATGAACCGAGACCCACGACACCCTCTAGAGGTGTCGTACGTTAGGACGATTTGGGACGATATAAGACCATTTGCACGATGTAGGTCAATATTAATGTAACGATTTTTGCCATTCTCATTTGATCATATCGTACGAAGGTCTTACATGTACGAGAAAACCCAGATATGCAATGATATCCTCCCTACGACCACTGTACGATTTTTTAGATGATCGTTCAAAATTTATGAAACAGGCCCCTGGTTTCCAATACAACCTACACGACACACACATAGAAGTGGTTCTACCTCAGTCTCAGGCCTCACTTTACGACACGTAGAAGTGGATCTCAGCCTCAGGCCTCACTTTACGACACGTAGAAGTGGATCTCAGTCTCAGGCCTCACTGTACGACACGTAGAAGTGGATCTCAGTCTCAGGCCTCACTTTACAACACGTAGAAGTGGATCCCAGTCGCAGGCCTTACTTTACGACACGTAGAAGTGGATCTACCTCAGTCTCAGGCCTCACTTTACGACACGTAGAAGTGGATCTCTGTCTCAGGCCTCACTTTACGACACGTAGAAGTGGTTCTACCTCAGCCTCAGGCCTCATTCACACCACATACTTGGAGGCAGGATTGAGTGTCACAATTCTATCTTTTATCATACACCATGTGTTATGATGATTTATCTCACCACTGGTATTTTTGTCACATAGGTTTAACATTGGGGCTTAGCAATATTATACAGAACTGGCTTACTGTCTCTGTACGTCAAAAATATGCGGTATAACTATTGAATATATATCTGATTAATAATTTTACAAAGTATTTTGACTTACTAAGTCAGTCATCCTGTTTTTATATCATCATATACTCAAAAATGGCAAAATTTTATTTCAGAATGTGATGTCATACCCCATACGTCACAGTGTGACGTACGTCCATAACTATGTTAAGGGTAGCGGGCGGTATGTGAAGGTCATACAGGCAGAGATATACAATAAAAACAATATACATATATCATCTTGTCTTGAATTGATCAGCTTCTAGTAATAAGTGTAGATACGGAAGTCTACTATAGTAAAATAAACGTTTTGACGTCCTCACCTTGCCCCCAGAGAAGGAAGTTGTCACTGAAGTAAATCTCCTCCGCAGAGTGCTCGATCTCCGTCTTCTCCTCGTCATCTCTCTGCTCGGACCACTTGACGAAAGCGCCCCCGTAAACCTTCAGCTCGACACCTGAAACCGGGCAAAGAAACCTGTGACAGTTACCACATTATACTCAAACCGGGCAAAGAAACCTGTGACAGTTACCACATTACACTCAAACCAGGAAAAGAAACCTGTAACAGTTACCACATTACACTCAAACCAGGAAAAGAAACCTGTGACAGTTACCACATTACACTCAAACCGGGAAAAGAAACCTGTAACAGTTACCCCGTCAAACTCCAACCAGGCAAATAAACATGTGACAATTACCTCTATACACTCAAACCGAGCAAAGAAACATGTAACAGTTACCACATTACACTCAACCCGAGCAAAGAAACCTGTGAGAGTTACCACATTACACTCAAACCGAGCAAAGAAACCTGTGAGAGATACCACATTGTACTAAACAAAACAAAGAAACCTGTGACAATTTCCGCATTACCCTCAAAACTAGAAAAGAAACCTGTAACAGTTACCCCGTCAAACTCCAACCAGGCAAAGAAACATGTGACAATTACCACATTACACTCAAACCGGGCAAAGAAACCTGTAACAATTACCATTAATTCAAAGTATGCAAAGTAGCATGTGACAGTTACCACGTTACACTGAAACGGGGCAAAGATGCCTGTGACAATTACTATATGTACATTCAAAGTATGCAAAGTAGCATGTGACAGTTATGGCATATACAAAGAAACCGGTAAAGATACTCTAGCTGATTGAATATATGTAAGTCTTTTACAGTGAGGCTTGGGGAATTTCTTGCATACCATCCGTTCCGACCCATGTCGTATTTATTGCTGTACGTCACTAGGTCAAGTATGGGGTTGGGATAATTCTGACCGACAATTTTACCGCATATTCATGACTACTCACACCCTCCCGCACCCTCCCACACCCTCCTACAACCCCCCCCCCCCCACACCCACTCACACCCTCCCACACCCTCCCACGCCCACTCACACCCTCTCACACCCTCCCACACCCTCCCACACGCTCTCACACCTACTCACACCCTCCCACACCCTCCCACACCCTCTCACACCCTCCCACACCCTCCCAAACCCTCCCACACCCTCTCACACCCTCCCACACCCTCCCACACCCTCCCACACCCTCCCACACCCCACTACAACCCCCACACCCTCCCACACCCTCCCACACCCTCCCACACCCACTCACACCCTCTCACACCCTCCCTCACCCTCCTACACCCACTCAAACCCTCCCATACCACCCACACACTCTCACCCCCTCCCACACCAACCCATACCCTCTCACACCCTCTCACCCCCTCTCACACCCACCCACACCCTTCCCGTCAGGAGATTACCCAGCATGCTCCTCTCCTCCACGTTTTTTTGGGAGTCAGTGAAGCTCGTGATTGTTTAGAAGTTCTCTTTCTGGTTCTCCACGTTTCTAGTTGACTCTAAATGCTGAGCTGACATTTGGGAATCGCTGATTAGCTCCAAGCAGATTAACAGTATCCCGTTATCAGGCGGACAGGACCTCTGCTGGGAGACTGAGAGTAAGCTCGAATGATAACAATAAACAGTGGACAAGAACACATTGAAGAGTGGGATGGATACTTCTGAATGTATTGTGATGTCAAAATGTTAATAAATCCAATCCATTTTCCTTTAAAGGTGCATATGTGATAACACAGTCGAGATTAGGATAATTTTTACAGCCGTGATTTGACTGAAGACCACTTATAAATACTGGATCTTCTCCTCTCCATCTCAATGCCAATTTAATCCCATAATAAAATACTTGTACCTTAATCACCTTGCTTGTCTTTTTTGTGGACTTTGACCTAACTCATTTATAAATGCATAGGATGCATATATCTATATATTTTTTTTATCATTATTCAAGTAATAGAGGTATATCATCCGAGTGCAGTTTGAATCTTCCTGTGTATGTTCACTTATTAATTGATTATTATTTAATCATTAGGCAGTGCTCAAGGTTTCTGTTGACTGTTGTTATATAAAGTCTACGAGAGAATATTTACCCCAACACGGCGATCAAACGCTAACTCAGAACAGAGCCGAGATCTCACAGGAACCAATCTCCGCTAACCCAGAACAGAGCCGAGTTCTCACTCACAGGAACCAATCTCCGCTAACCCAGAACAGAGCCGAGTTCTCACAGGAACCAATCTCCGCCAACACAGAACAGAGCCGAGATCTCACAGGAACCAATCTCCGCTAACACAGAACAGGGCCGAGTTCTCACTCACAGGAACCAATCTCCGCTAACTCAGAACAGAGCCGAGTTCTCACTCATAGGAACCAATCTCCGCCAACACAGAACAGAGCCGAGTTCTCACTCACAGGAACCAATCTCCGTTAACTCAGAACAGAGCCGAGTTCTCACTCACAGAACCAATCTATGCTAACTCAGAACAGAGCCGAGTTCTCACAGGAACCAATCTTCGCTAACCCAGAACAGAGCCGAGTTCTCACAGGAACCAATCTCCGCTAACACAGAACAGAGCCGAGTTCTCACAGGAACCAACCTCCGCTAACACAGAACAGAGCCGAGGTCTCACACGAACCAATCTCCGCTAACACAGAACAGAACCGAGTTCTCACAGGAACCAATCTCCGCTAACACAGAACAGAGCCGAGTTCTCACTCACAGGAACCAATCTCCGCTAACCCAGAACAGAGCCGAGTTCTCACAGGAACCAATCTCCGCTAACACAGAACAGAACCGAGTTCTCACAGGAACCAATCTCCGCTAACACAGAACAGAACCGAGTTCTCACAGGAACCAATCTCCGCTAACACAGAACAGAGCCGAGTTCTCACAGGAAACAATCTCCGCTAACACAGAACAGAGCCGAGTTCTAAGTCACAGGAACCAATCTCTGCTAACACAGAACAGAGCCGAGTTCTCACAGGAACCAACCTCCGCTAACACAGAACAGAGCCGAGGTCTCACACGAACCAATCTCCGCTAACACAGAACAGAACCGAGTTCTCACAGGAACCAATCTCAGCTAACACAGAACAGAGCCGAGTTCTCACTCACAGGAACCAATCTCCGCTAACACAGAGCAGATCCGAGTTCTCACAGGAACCAATCTCCGCTAACACAGAACAGAGCCGAGCTCTCACAGGAACCAATCTCCGCTAACTCAGAACAGAGCCAAGTTCTCACAGGAACCAATCTCCGCTAACACAGAACAGAGCCGAGTTCTCACAGGAACCAATCTCCGCTAACACAGAACAGAGCCGAGTTTTCACAGGAACCAATCTCCGCTAACACAGAACAGAGCCGAGTTCTCACAGGAACCAATCTCCGCTAACACAGAGCAGAGCCGAGTTTTCACAGGAACCAATCTCCGCTAACACAGAACAGAGCCGAGTTCTCACAGGAACCAATCTCCGCTAACACAGAACAGAGCCGAGTTCTCACTCACAGGAACCAATCTCCGCTAACTCAGAACAGAGCCAAGTTCTCACAGGAACCAATCTTCGCCAACACAGAACAGAGCCGAGATCTCACAGGAACCAATCTCCGCTAACACAGAACAGAGCCGAGTTCTCACTCACAGGAACCAATCTCCGCTAACTCAGAACAGAGCCGAGTTCTCACAGGAACCAATCTCCGCTAACACAGAACAGAGCTGAGTTCTCACTCACAGGAACCAATCTCCGCTAACACAGAACAGAGCCGAGTTCTCATTCACAGGAACCAATCTCCGCCAAACCGCTCGAGATCCAGCGAGAAGTGATGGAAATTCAGGAGAATTGATAGGTCACGTGGTCGGAAGTGACAGTCCCGCTTTACTTCCCTTCATGCAGTGCGAGAAGTGTATAATTAGAGTCCATGCTAGGATTGATAACGAGGCTAGGGGAGAGGGAGAGGCAGGGGAGAAGGAGAGGGGGAGAGAGAGGGAGAGAAAGAGAGAGGGGGCGACAGAGAGATACAGAGAGAGACAGACAGATAGAGACAGAGAGACACAGACAGATAGAGACAGAGAGACAGAGAGAGAGTCAGCGAAAGAGACAGAGAGACAGACAGAGGGAAGAGATACATACAGAGAGAGACAGAGAGAGATAAAGAGAGACCGATAGAGAAAGGGAGGGAGACAGAGAGACAGAGAGACAGACAGAGGGAAGAGATACATACAGAGAGAGAGACAGAGAGAGATAAAGAGAGGGAAGAGACAGTGTCAGAGAGAGAGGGGGAGAAAGACAGACAGAGAGGGAGAGCGAGACAGACAGACACAGAGAGAGACACAGAGAGAGACACAGAGACAGAGACAGAGAGAGAGACAGAGAGGGGAGGGGGACAGGGAGAGACAGAGAGAGACACAGAGAGACAGAGAGAGACACAGAGAGAGACACAGAGAGAGACACAGAGAGACACAGAGAGGGGGACAGGGAGAGCAGTGAGGCAGGTCTACAAAGAGGTTGTCCCTTTAAGGTGGTATTTATCACTACATTTCCTTTATAGAAATCAATCAAATATATTTAGGATGTGCCTTAAATCTCTTCAAGCTGACACGTAGTAATATTGGAGTGCAGTCATATACGGCATATAGCCTATGATCCATGGGGGCGGCCATGACGCCCCCCCAGTAGGTGTTCTTCACTAATGGAGGTGAAAATGTAAGTGTTCTTTTTTTTTTTTCTTTTTTTTTTTTATTCAATAAACTCCAGTTCTAACCAAGGTAAGATCTTCCACTAAAGGAGGTGTGAAAAAAGTGAGTGATAATTGGGAATTGTCACAACTCTAGCCTTGCTGACAACTGTTTATAAAGTGTTCCATGTGAAAAACATCATGTCCTTGGTTTAATCATTATGTTATCTTGCTCTGGGATGGGTGTAGGCAGTCAAGGGAACCACGGTAAAATATTGAAAGGCAGTTGAATTTTTAAGAACAAAGAGCAGAATGCAGCTTCTGTCCCCCCAGGGGGCCCACCATACTGCTGGCCTCCTTGTGACTGCTTTATGAACTAACAATGGCTCTGTCCCCTATATGGACACATTACAGACCTAGTCTGCGGAGGGGAGTGGTCTAGTGCTGCCACACACCGTCACGGGGCGGTAATTATAATTATAATTAATTGGTGAGTAATGAGGCCGCTGTGTCGTGTGTAGGCGACACGTGAGGACGGCGAGACTACAGGTCGGACACACCACACTCACAACCAACGAGGGTTGACGCCTTGTAATACACAAGCGCTGTGTCGTGTGTAGGCGACACGTGAGGACGGCGAGACTACAGGTGGGACACACCACACTCACAACCAACGAGGGTTGACGCCTAGTAATACACAAGCGCTGTGTCGTGTGTAGGCGACACGTGAGGACGGCGAGACTACAGGTGGGACACACCACACTCACAACCAACGAGGGTTGACGCCTAGTAATACACAAGCGCTGTGTCGTGTGTAGGCGACACGTGAGGGCGGCGAGACTACAGGTGGGACACACCACACTCACAACCAACGAGGGTTGACGCCTAGTAATACACAAGCGCTGTGTCGTGTGTAGGCGACACGTGAGGGCGGCGAGACTACAGGTGGGACACACCACACTCACAACCAACGAGGGTTGACGCCTTGTAATACACAAGCGCTGTGTCGTGTGTAGGCGACACGTGAGGACGGCGAGACTACAGGTGGGACACACCACACTCACAACCAACGAGGGTTGACGCCTAGTAATACACAAGCGCTGTGTCGTGTGTAGGCGACAGGTGAGGGCGGCGAGACTACAGGTGGGACACACCACACTCACAACCAACAAGGGTTGACGCCTAGTAATACACAAGCGCTAGTTATGGCACTGCACGAAAACCACCATTTTATTAATATATACGCCATTGCAGAAGTGCGTGTATTGGCTGAATATTGACTTGTTTTCATTCATACACGCTCAGGGTTTATATACGGACGCGTCTTGGCGGTATTTCACACCCGGCGTATATGAGAGGAAATATCCTCTCCTCCCGCCGCCTCCCGCCCGTTTGTGTTGGTAGAAGTACAGGTGTCGTCAGTGGGAAACCTTCTTCACTGGACGTTTAAATCCACTACAGATGAGGCGTATATACACGGGGAATAGGACGACCTTGTATACGCAATAGTCATATTTATATACGGCGGGCGCATTCATATGTATATGTTTCGTGCAGTATGGTATCTGACAGATTTTAAACAAAGGGTCAAGGTTTATAGGATCGCCATACATTCTCAATGTGCACTTTGTATACGATGGATAATGAATACAGGGTACAATACCCGCTCTCTTGTGTCCCCAGTCGCGGCCAGCTGCTCGTAGGTCCGTGCACATTGGCCGATTATTGCCGACCGAACAGCAGTCTGGAACCAATGATCGATTAAAGATCTGGGACCTGTTTCACTAGTTTCGTGACATGTGTAGATGGCGTCTGTGACACCATACAGACAGATTGGGATTAACTAGTTTCGTGACAACACAAGTAGCTGCCCTTAGGACAAGACAGACCCCAAACACGGTGTGTCTGGTTTCATAAGAATTAGACATTTCGTTGATACTGGCGCTGTCGTGTCACTGTTAGGCTTGGTTCCGCCTGTGTACTCCGTTCTTGCTTGCACTGTTGATGCCGCTTTCCATGTCTGTCTAACACTTTTGTCACGAAACTAGTGAAACAGGTCCCAGGTCTTATTGGTCAATAATATGTTGGCCAACACATTTATTGGAGGCCAAAGGTTGGGCAGTGTAAACAGCCCTTATGCTGATTGGTTTCAGTGACAACATGGTGAGTGTAAACAGGCCTTATGCTGATTGGTGTCAGTGACAATGTGGTGAGTGTAAAAAGGCCTTATGCTGATTGGAGTCAGTGACAACATGGTGAGTGTAAACAGGCCTTATGCTGATTGGTCTCAGTGATAATGTGGTGAGTGTAAACAGGCCTTATGCTGATTGGTTTCAGTGACAATGTGGTGAGTGTAAACAGCCCTTATGCTGATTGGAGTCAGTGACAACATGGTGAGTGTAAACAGGCCTTATGCTGATTGGTCTCAGTGATAATGTGGTGAGTGTAAACAGGCCTTATGCTGATTGGTTTCAGTGACAATGTGGTGAGTGTAAACAGCCCTTATGCTGATTGGAGTCAGTGACAACATGGTGAGTGTAAACAGCCCTTATGCTGATTGGTTTCAGTGACAACGTGGTGAGTGTAAACAGGCCTTATGCTGATTGGTGTCAGTGACAACATGGTGAGTGTAAACAGGCCTTATGCTGATTGGTGTCAGTGACAACATGGTGAGTGTAAACAGCCCTTATGCTGATTGGTGTTAGTGACAACATGGTGAGTGTAAACAGCCCTTATGCTGATTGGTGTTAGTGACAACATGGTGAGTGTAAACAGGCCTTATGCTGATTGGTGTCAGTGACAACATGGTGAGTGTAAACAGGCCTTATGCTGATTGGTGTCAGTGACAACATGGTGAGTGTAAACAGGACTTATGCTGATTGGTGTCAGTGACAACATGGTGAGTGTAAACAGGCCTTATGCTGATTGGTGTCAGTGACAACATGGTGAGTGTAAAGAGGCCTTATGCTGATTGGTGTCAGTGACAACATGGTGAGTGTAAACAGGACTTATGCTGATTGGTGTCAGTGACAACATGGTGAGTGTAAACAGGCCTTATGCTGATTGGTGTCAGTGACAACATGGTGAGTGTAAAGAGGCCTTATGCTGATTGGTGTCAGTGACAACATGGTGAGTGTAAACAGGACTTATGCTGATTGGTCTCAGTGACAACATGGTGAGTGTAAACAGGCCTTATGCTGATTGGTGTCAGTGACAACATGGTGAGTGTAAAGAGGCCTAATGCTGATTGGTGTCAGTGACAACATGGTGAGTGTAAACAGGCCTTATGCTGATTGGTGTCAGTGACAACATGGTGAGTGTAAAGAGGCCTTATGCTGATTGGTGTCAGTGACAACATGGTGAGTGTAAACAGGCCTTATGCTGATTGGTGTCAGTGACAACATGGTGAGTGTAAAGAGGCCTTATGCTGATTGGTGTCAGTGACAATGTGGTGAGTGTAAACAGGCCTTATGCTGATTGGTGTCAGTGACAATGTGGTGGGTGTAAACAGGCCTTATGCTGATTGGTGTCAGTGACAACATGGTGAGTGTAAAGAGGCCTTATGCTGATTGGTGTCAGTGACAACATGGTGAGTGTAAAGAGGCCTTATGCTGATTGGTGTCAGTGACAACATGGTGAGTGTAAACAGGACTTATGCTGATTGGTGTCAGTGACAACATGGTGAGTGTAAACAGGCCTTATGCTGATTGGTGTCAGTGACAACATGGTGAGTGTAAAGAGGCCTTATGCTGATTGGTGTCAGTGACAACATGGTGAGTGTAAACAGGACTTATGCTGATTGGTCTCAGTGACAACATGGTGAGTGTAAACAGGCCTTATGCTGATTGGTGTCAGTGACAACATGGTGAGTGTAAAGAGGCCTTATGCTGATTGGTGTCAGTGACAACATGGTGAGTGTAAACAGGCCTTATGCTGATTGGTGTCAGTGACAACATGGTGAGTGTAAAGAGGCCTTATGCTGATTGGTGTCAGTGACAACATGGTGAGTGTAAACAGGCCTTATGCTGATTGGTGTCAGTGACAACATGGTGAGTGTAAACAGGCCTTATGCTGATTGGTGTCAGTGACAACGTGGTGAGTGTAAACAGGCCTTATGCTGATTGGTTTCAGTGACAACATGGTGAGTGAATGCTGCACCTCCTCAGATGAATACGGCCCCATCTAATATTCATAGCGCTCTATGCCCTGCTCCATTATCTCACCAGTGAGTTTCAGTTTGAACAGCACCACTTTGAATGAGGCAGCTTGTTGGAGGTTGTGGCTGCGGGCTGGCCGTGCTGGACAATGGTAGATGGGAAATCATGTTGAGGTGTTGTGGTCCGGGCAGGTAAACCAGGTATCCAACATGTCTGTCTAATTCTGAACTGACTGGATATATTAGTTAATATACTCGTATAGTGATAGATGGCAACTGCTTGAATGCGTATCTGCATAAAAAACTACAGAAAAAGTTATAGAATTGAAATGAAATCGGTATATTAAAAAAATGTTGATGGCACAATTTTCGATAAATATGATAAGCCTGAGAAGATTTGCTCATACAAATAAAGGGAGCACGTGTTAGCATGGATGGTCTAAATTGTGGCCAGATCAGATTTGGAATCAATTCAATGATTTAAAGTCAATTCTCATGGAATAAGACTTGGTTATTTCAAACCCCGTTTTAACAAACACTCAGTTAGAACCAAGTAATTTGTCTGGTCCCGCTTATTTCCTGCACATTTCCATAGTACAACAACCCTGTTATTAAAAAACACACTCAGTAAGAACCAAGTAATAAACCGATTATTTACCCTACATTTCTATAGTTTAACAACTCGGTTATAACAAACATCAAGTACTAACCCGATTATTTCCTGTACACTTCTAGAGTATAACTACTCTGTTATAACAGACACAAAGAAATAACCTGACTATTTCCTGTATATTTCTATAGTATACCAACTCTGTTATAACAGACCTAGGTTATAAGTAATTTCTCTGGACCCTAGAACGATGTCCTGTTGAGGTTTGACGGTAATAACCGCCGCCCACTCACCACCAACAGGTGGCCGCCGCCCGGGTGACGGCCGGCCTTACTCCGCAGAGGACAGCGGGCTGAGGGCGTGGTCCTGTCACCTGCAGTCTCTACGGGACAGGTGAGTCGTCCCCACACCTGTCTGCATGGACAGGTGTGGGGAGAACTCACCTGTGGTAATCTCACCTGTGTCGCAATAATCTACTCCTGGTCAGCACTGCAGGGTCGTGGTTTGAGATTCAAAGAGATGTGAGGTAAGATTCATATCAACACACACTGCCACGTCAGGGTTTCTAAATCTCAGAGTTAAAGTATCGTTATGTTGTGAGGTCAGATTCATATCAACACACACTGCGGCGTCATGGTTTGTGAATCTCTGAGTTAAAGTATCGTTATGTTGTGAGGTTAGTTTCATATCAACACACACTGCTGGGTCGTGGTTTGTGAAACTCTGAGTTAAAGTATCGTTATGTTGTGAGGTTAGATTCATATCAACACACACTGCCGCGTCATGGTTTGTGAATCTCTGAGTTAAAATATCATTATGTTGTGAGGTAAAATTCATATCAACGCACACTGCGGCGTCATGGTTTGTGAATCTCTGAGTTAAAGTATCGTTATGTTGTGAGGTTAGACTCATATCAACACACACTGCTGCGTCATGGTTTGTGAAACTCAAAGTTAATGTATCGTTATGTTGTGAGGTTAGATTCATATCAACGCACACTGCCGGGTCATGGTTTGTGAATCTCTGAGTTAAAGTATCGTTATGTTGTGAGGTTAGACTCATATCAACACACACTGCCACGTCATGGTTTGTGAAACTCAAAGTTAATGTATCGTTATGTTGTGAGGTTAGATTCATATCAACACACATTGCTGCGTCATGCTTTGTGAAACTCTGAGTTAAAGTATCGTTATGTTGTGAGGTTAGATTCATATCAACACACACTGCTGGGTCGTGGCTTGTGAATCTCTGAGTTAAAGTCCCGTTATGTTGTGAGGTAAGATTTATATCAACACACACTGCCACTTCGTGGTTTGTGAATCTCTGAGTTAAAGTATTGTTATGTTGTGAGGTTAGATTCATATCAACACACACTGCCGCGTCAGGGTTTGTGAATCTCTGAGTTAAAGTATCGTTATGTTGTTAGGTAAGATTCATATCAACACACACTGCCACTTCGTGGTTTGTGAATCTCTGAGTTAAAGTATCGTTATGTTGTGAGGTTAGATTCATATCAACACACACTGCCACTTCGTGGTTTGTGAATCTCTTAGTTAAAGTATTGTTATGTTGTGAGGTTAGATTCATATCAACACACACTGCCGCGTCAGGGTTTGTGAATCTCTGTGTTAAAGTATCGTTATGTTGTGAGGTTAGATTCATATCAACACACACTGCCGGGTCGTGGTTTGTGAATCTCAGAGTTAAAGTATCGTTATGTTGTGAGGTTAGATTCATATCAACACACACTGCCGGGTTGTGGTTTGTGAAACTCTGAGATAAAGTATCGTTATGTTGTGAGGATAGATTCATATCAACACACACTGCCGTGTCATGGTTTGTGAAACTCAAAGTTAATGTATCGTTATGTTGTGAGGTTAGATTCATATCAACACACACTGCCAGGTCGTGGTTTGTGAATCTCAGAGTTAAAGTATCGTTATGTTGTGAGGTTAGATTCATATCAACGCACACTGCCGGGTTGTGGTTTGTGAAACTCTGAGATAAAGTATCGTTATGTTGTGAGGAAAAATTCATATCAACACACACTGCCGCGTCATGGTTTGTGAAACTCAAAGTTAATGTATCGTTATGTTGTGAGG
Source organism: Alentia gelatinosa (assembly GCA_950022655.1). Lineage (NCBI taxonomy): Eukaryota > Metazoa > Annelida > Polychaeta > Phyllodocida > Polynoidae > Alentia > Alentia gelatinosa. The sequence continues at coordinate 1,616,764 of OX465583.1, forward strand.
TTAGATTCATATCAACACACATTGCCGCGTCATGGTTTGTGAAACTCTGAGTTAATGTATCGTTATGTTGTGAGGTTAGATTCATATCAACACACATTGCCGCATCATGGTTTGTGAAACTCTGAGTTAATGTATCGTTATGTTGTGTGGTTGGATTCATATCAACAAACACTGCTGGGTCGTGGTTTGTGAATCTCTGAGTTAAAGTCCCGTTATGTTGTGAGGTTAGATTTATATCAACACACACTGCCACTTCATGGTTTGTGAATCTCTGAGTTAAAGTATCGTTATGTTGTGAGGTTAGATTCATATAACCAACACTGCCGGGTCGTGGTTTGTGAATCTCTGAGTTAAAGTATCGTTACGTTGTGAGGTTAGATTCATATCAACACACACTGCCACTTCGTGGTTTGTGAATCTCTGAGTTAAAGTATCGTTATGTTGTGAGGTTAGATTCATATCAACACACACTGCCACTTCGTGGTTTGTGAATCTCTGAGTTAAAGTATCGTTATGTTGTGAGGTTAGATTCATATCAACACACACTGCCGCGTCGTGGTTTGTGAATCTCTGAGTTAAAGTATCGTTATGTTGTGAGGTTAGATTCATATCAACACACACTGCTGGGTCATGGTTTGTGAAACTCTGAGTTAAAGTATCGTTATGTTGTGAGGTAAGATTCATATCAACACACACTGCCGCGTCATGGTTTGTGAAACTCTGAGTTAAAGTATCGTTATGTTGTGAGGTCAGATTCATATCAACACACACTGCCACTTCGTGGTTTGTGAATCTCTGAGTTAAAGTATCGTCATGTTGTGAGGTTAGATTCATATCAACACTCACTGCCGCGTCAGGGTTTGTGAATCTCTGAGTTAAAGTATCGTTATGTTGTGAGGTTAGATTCATATCAACACACACAGCTGGGTCATGGTTTGTGAAACTCTGAGTTAAAGTATCATTATGTTGTGAGGTAAGATTCATATCAACACACACTGCCGCGTCATGGTTTGTGAAACTCTGAGTTAAAGTATCGTTATGTTGTGAGGTCAGATTCATATCAACACACACTGCCCCTTCGTGGTTTGTGAATCTCTGAGTTAAAGTATCGTTATGTTGTGAGGTCAGATTCATATCAACACACACTGCCGCGTCAGGGTTTGTGAATCTCAGAGTTAAAGTATCATTATGTTGTGTAGTTAGATTCATATCAACACACACTGCCGCGTCATGGTTTGTGAATCTCAGAGTTAAAATATCATTATGTTGTGAGGTAAAATTCATATCAACGCACACTGCGGCGTCATGGTTTGTGAATCTCTGAGTTAAAGTATCGTTATGTTGTGAGGTTAGACTCATATCAACACACACTGCTGCGTCATGGTTTGTGAAACTCAAAGTTAATGTATCGTTATGTTGTGAGGTTAGATTCATATCAACGCACACTGCCGGGTCATGGTTTGTGAATCTCTGAGTTAAAGTATCGTTATGTTGTGAGGTTAGACTCATATCAACACACACTGCCACGTCATGGTTTGTGAAACTCAAAGTTAATGTATCGTTATGTTGTGAGGTTAGATTCATATCAACACACATTGCTGCGTCATGGTTTGTGAAACTCTGAGTTAAAGTATCGTTATGTTGTGAGGTTAGATTCATATCAACACACACTGCTGGGTCGTGGCTTGTGAATCTCTGAGTTAAAGTCCCGTTATGTTGTGAGGTAAGATTTATATCAACACACACTGCCACTTCGTGGTTTGTGAATCTCTGAGTTAAAGTATTGTTATGTTGTGAGGTTAGATTCATATCAACACACACTGCCGCGTCAGGGTTTGTGAATCTCTGAGTTAAAGTATCGTTATGTTGTTAGGTAAGATTCATATCAACACACACTGCCACTTCGTGGTTTGTGAATCTCTGAGTTAAAGTATCGTTATGTTGTGAGGTTAGATTCATATCAACACACACTGCCACTTCGTGGTTTGTGAATCTCTTAGTTAAAGTATTGTTATGTTGTGAGGTTAGATTCATATCAACACACACTGCCGCGTCAGGGTTTGTGAATCTCTGTGTTAAAGTATCGTTATGTTGTGAGGTTAGATTCATATCAACACACACTGCCGGGTTGTGGTTTGTGAATCTCAGAGTTAAAGTATCGTTATGTTGTGAGGTTAGATTCATATCAACGCACACTGCCGGGTTGTGGTTTGTGAAACTCTGAGATAAAGTATCGTTATGTTGTGAGGATAGATTCATATCAACACACACTGCCGTGTCATGGTTTGTGAAACTCAAAGTTAATGTATCGTTATGTTGTGAGGTTAGATTCATATCAACACACACTGCCAGGTCGTGGTTTGTGAATCTCAGAGTTAAAGTATCGTTATGTTGTGAGGTTAGATTCATATCAACGCACACTGCCGGGTTGTGGTTTGTGAAACTCTGAGATAAAGTATCGTTATGTTGTGAGGAAAAATTCATATCAACACGCACTGCCGCGTCATGGTTTGTGAAACTCAAAGTTAATGTATCGTTATGTTGTGAGGTTAGATTCATATCAACACACATTGCCGCGTCATGGTTTGTGAAACTCTGAGTTAATGTATCGTTATGTTGTGAGGTTAGATTCATATCAACACACATTGCCGCATCATGGTTTGTGAAACTCTGAGTTAATGTATCGTTATGTTGTGAGGTTGGATTCATATCAACAAACACTGCTGGGTCGTGGTTTGTGAATCTCTGAGTTAAAGTCCCGTTATGTTGTGAGGTTAGATTTATATCAACACACACTGCCACTTCGTGGTTTGTGAATCTCTGAGTTAAAGTATCGTCATGTTGTGAGGTCAGATTCATATCAACACACACTGCCGCGTCAGGGTTTGTGAATCTCAGAGTTGAAGTATCGTTATGTTGTGTGGTTAGATTCATATCAACACACACTGCCGCGTCAGGGTTTGTGAATCTCTGAGTTAAAGTATCGATATGTTGTGAGGTTAGATTCATATCAACACACACTGCCAACTCCTAGTTTGTGAAACTCTGAGTTAAAGTATCGTTATGTTGTGAGGTTAGATTCATATCAACACACACTGCTGGGTCGTGGTTTGTGAATCTCTGAGTTAAAGTATCGTTATGTTGTGAGGATAGATTCATATCAACACACACTGCTGGGTCGTGGTTATAGATGCTTTATTATACTTTTACTTTTACTGCAAACTGCCTGTGTATAAAGTATAGATGTTTCTGTGACAGTCTGCCGATAGCTGAGCCTGTTACTGCCTACTGCCTGTGTATAAAGTATAGATGTTTCTGTGACAGTCTGCCGATAGCTGAACCCGTTACTGCCAACTGCCTGTGTATAAAGTATAGATGTTTCTGTGACAGTCTGCCGATAGCTGAACCCGTTACTGCCAACTGCCTGTGTATAAAGTATAGATGTTTCTGTGACAGTCTGCCGATAGCTGAGCCCATTACTGCCTACTGCCTGTGTATAAAGTATAGATGTTTCTGTGACAGTCTGCCGATAGCTGAACCCGTTACTGCCAACTGCCTGTGTATAAAGTATAGATGTTTCTGTAACAGTCTGCCGATAGCTGAACCCGGTACTGCCTACTGCCTGTGTATAAAGTATAGATGTTTCTGTGATATTCTGCCAATAGCTGAACCCGGTACTGCCTACAGCCTGTGTATAAAGTATAGATGTTTCTGTCACAGTCTGCAGATAGCTGAACCCGGTACTGCCTACTGCCTGTGTATAAAGTATAGATGTTTCTGTGACAGTCTGCTGATAGCTGAACCCGTTACTGCCTACTGCCTGTGTATAAAGTATAGATGTTTCTGTGATAGTCTGCCGATAGCTGAGCCCGTTGCTGCCTACTGCCTGTGTATAAAGTATAGATGTTTCTGTGACAGTCTGCCGATAGCTGAACCCGTTACTGCCTACTGCCTGTGTATAAAGTATAGATGTTTCTGTGACAGTCTGCCGATAGCTGAACCCGGTACTGCCTACTGCCTGTGTATAAAGTATAGATGTTTCTGTGACAGTCTGCCGATAGCTGAACCCGTTACTGCCTACTGCCTGTGTATAAAGTATAGATGTTTTTGTGACAGTCTGCCGATAGCTGAACCCGTTACTGCCAACTGCCTGTGTATAAAGTATAGATGTTTCTGTGACAGTCTGCCGATAGCTGAACCCGTTACTGCCAACTGCCTGTGTATAAAGTATAGATGTTTCTGTAACAGTCTGCCGATAGCTGAACCCGTTACTGCCAACTGCCTGTGTATAAAGTATAGATGTTTCTGTGAAGTATAGATGTTTCTGTCGATAGCTTAGGCTCATTGCCATCTCGTTGGTTCAGCGCCACATGCGGAGACTGATTAAGACATTAATTGTCGCTGTGTCATGGTGATAGAGAGTCTGAGGAAGCCGTTTAATAAGGACAGAGAGTGTGTGGGGATGTAGGCAGGGTGTTCAATCTCTACCACATGGTGTTCACTCTCCCCCCGTTTACAGCATCCTGCGACCCGTTTTCACCAAATAGAGCTGTAGATGTTAGTGTCGTTCATCTGGTTTCCTGTGTGGCTGAGTGAGTGGCTTCGGATTGTGTGGGAACCTGGCTTATCAGTGGGTTGAGTGGAGCATCAAAGTGACCAACTATCTGAAGCTTGTCAGGCATATCTTAACCCTTTAAGGACGGGTGCCTGTGGCCAAGCTACTGCCTGGAGGACGGGTGCTGGTGGGCACTCTATACCGCTAGGGGATGGGCAAACAGTCGTTAAAACCCACAATTCAATTGTTTACCCATGTGATAAGATGTATAATCTTAAATATTTTATTTCTTTTGAATAGAAATACTAATTATGGTATTATACATACATTCTGTGAAAATTTCATTAATATTCCTCCATTATTTTTTGTTAAAAGCGATTTTGTAGATTTTTGAGAAATGATGCCTCAAGGCATCATTCGCCCTGGGATGGATGATGCCTCAAGGCATCATTCACCCTGAGCTGGATGATGCCTCAAGGCATCATTCGCCCTTAAAGGGTTAATAAATATCTCAATTATCGACCATAAAGAGTAAATAAAGAGCAGACTGAACCTCAGGTCGTTTTTGGATTTCACAATTTTTATCAGGAACGTGTAAGAATCAGTCGACGGTGGGGGAGGCAGGTTCTCGACTTGTCGGGCATGTCGGCCAGTGTGAACAGGGCTATGGGGGTCGTGGGCATGTCGGCCAGTGTGAACACGGCTATGGGGGTCGTGGGCATGTCGGCCAGTGTGAACACGGCTATGGGGGTCGTGGGCATGTCAGCCAGTGTAAACAGGGCTATGCGGGTCGTGGGCATGTCGGCCAATGTGAACAGGGCTATGGGTGTTGTAGGCATGTCAGCGGGTGTGAACAGGGCTATGGGGGTCGTGGGCATGTCGGCCAGTGTGAACAGGGCTATGAGTGTCGTGGGCATGTCAGCCAGTGTAAACAGGGCTATGCGGGTCGTGGGCATGTTGGCCAGTGTGAACAGGGCTATGGGGGTCGTGGGCATGTCGGCCAGTGTGAACACGGCTATGGGGGTCGTGGGCATGTCAGCCAGTGTAAACAGGGCTATGCGGGTCGTGGGCATGTTGGCCAGTGTGAACAGGGCTAGGCAGGTCGTCTGACTCTCTGCTCGTTGTTCCGGTGTGAGGAAGTCACTCTCACAATGAGCTCCAATCAACTCGTCTCAGGACGCTCACTGCGGCGACAAGTTAGGAGGGAACGTGCAATAAATCACAATAAGGAGAAGCCAATTTCATCTGGACCGGGATGAGACTGGTGAAAGTTCGGGAGCTACGGTCTTTTTCACGACTTCTCGAACAACAATACCATACGGATATTTCTTTTACACCGATTACAAAGTCCACATTGAAAATGTACGGCGCCACAGTAAACCATGACCCTTTGTTTTCGTGTTGTCAGAAACAATATCCAGTGATAACAGGAAAATAATCCCTTTATGCTGGAGAGCAAAATATGATATACTATATGAATATTATGAATTATTGTGTTTAATTTGTTCAAGAAGATGGATATTACATACAATAAATAATGGTTTGTGGACAGGCAGCTCTGTAGACCACACAAGATTGGGTTAGTAATAAGTTGGCTAATGCTTGTGTGTTACTACGCATCAACCTTTCATGATTTATACCCCCCTGTACACAAAGCCATCAACTATTGTCGCTTTATTATCCATCGTATACAAAGCCCCCATTAAAAATGTATGGGGACTCAGTAAACCAAGACCCATTGTTTACAACCTGTCAGATACCATAACTGTCCTGATTCCCCGGTCCTGACTCCCCGGTCCTGACTCCCCGGTCCTGACTCCCCGGTCCTGACTCCCCGGTCCTGACTCCCCGGTCCTGACTCCCCGGTCCTGACTCCCCGGTCCTGACTCCCCGTTCCTCACTCCCCGTTCCTCACTCCCCGGTCCTCACTCCCCGTTCCTCACTCCCGGGTCCTCACTCCCCTCACTCCCCGGTCCTCACTCCCCAGTCCTCACTCCCCGGTCCTCACTCCCCGGTCCTCACTCCCCGTTCCTCACTCCCCGTTCCTCACTCCCCGGTTCTCACTCCCCGGTCCTCACTCCCCGGTCCTCACTCCTCGGTCCTCACTCCCTGGTCCTCACTCCCCTCACTCCCCTCACTCCCCTCACTCCCCTCACTCCCCGGTCCTCACTCCCCGGTCCTCACTCCCCGGTCCTCACTCACCGGTCCCCACTCCCCGGTCCTCACTCCCCGGTCCTCACTCCCCGGTCCTCACTCCCCGGTCCTCACTCCCCGTTCCTCACTCCCCGTTCCTAACTCCCCGTTCCTCACTCCCCGTTCCTCACTCCCCGGTCCTCACTCCCCGGTCCTCACTCCCCGGTCCTCACTCCCCGGTCCTCACTCCCCGGTCCTCACTCCCCGGTCCTCACTCCCCGGTCCTCACCCCCCTCACTCCCCTCACTCACCGGTCCTCACTCACCGGTCCTCACTCACCATCCCTCGTTGAACGCCCTCACCGCACCCTCCACTCTCAGATCAATGAGATTTCAGACGACTTTCGTCTGGCGGGTCCTGAAGGTGAAGGTCGTCAACACGCTGCATGCAGCCTCCCTACACTGGCCACCAGAGCAAGGCCTGCTGTGTCACATTAACTCTGGTGCGTGGTTAACCCTGGGAGGTGTTTTCAAACTAAGAATGATACTGTCTGTCCGATTACCATCACGACTTCCCTCAGGCGACAGTGACCACGATCGGAGACTCAGTCCGTCTCTTAATACGGCACAAACAAGGGAAACCTTGAAGTCTGTACACAGTCGTATTTATAGGTTAGCAAAGATACGGAAATCTATTAGTAGGGAAGTAGCTCGACAAATCTATTGCACATGTATTCGGCCAATTTTTGAATATGGAAGCTTCATTTATGGGGGGGGGGGGGCGAGACAGGCTGATATAAATGCACTGTAGAGGGCGGAAAATAGAGGTCTTAGGGTCGTACAAGGCTTCTTTCAGCGAAAACAGACTATACAAGACCTACACCGATCCCTAGATGTTGAAAATCTTGATGAACGTAGGCATCTCAAGCTTGCTAAAATAATGTATAAACACTCCCGAAATGAGGATTTAATGGACCATAGTTATCGACGAACTAGAAGTTCGACAAAGAAGGTATGTCCACAGGCACAAGACTAGTTGCTACGCCAAATCGCCAATGCATAGGGGAATTAGGTTATGGGACAGTTTAAGTAATGAGACCCAACACCTTGAGACAGTTGCTGCTTTCAAGCGCGCTCTGAAGCAGAGCATGTCACTGTTATATGAGTAAGTGACCTAGTTAAGAAGCCGTTTAGCTGCACTGTTGTTTTTTTTTGTTTGTTTTTGTTTTTTCCGCCGCTAGGGGCGTTAATATGTCTACAAATGTACAGGGAGTCAACCACATTGTCAAATGGAAGATCTGGTGTACCAGAATTTGATAATAAAAAACTATATGGTCCTCAGAATCCCAGGACATCTTTTGTGTTTTTTATTCTTTACTGTTTTTCTATATTAGTGGAAAACGTTGAGTTTCCAGATGTTTGATCTTCAAGGCGCATTGTCTGAGATGAGATGATACAGGCAGCCTTTCCGCCACTCCCCACACTGGAGACTCGCGTGGAGGCACTCTCCCCGCTTTAATTGCTATACCAGCGCCATTATTCTCGTGTCTGATCACGGGGCAAGGCAATTGGAAAACTACAGCTCTAAATTATGTTTTCAGTACAGCTAGAAAACAAATCTTAAGGATAGAAGTACATCTGTGTAGACAAACACAAAAAAGAGTAGCAGGATTCAGTTAAAAACTACACGAGAATATCACTCTTGTGGTCCTTCAATCTCCATGCAGGGAGTGTGCATGCACATGTTCCCACTCTCCCAGCAGATGTTTCGCGGTGCTAACGCTAACTAATCCCTGCCTCAACCCAACGCTGGTTCCCTGGGTATCCACTAAAGACAGGGAGCACCAGCTAACAATTCAGATTCAAAAGAAGGCAACTGGTATTCACCACTAAATACCGTCTTTTCTGATCTTTTCTCATGAATACCGTCTTTTCTGATATATACGATGGAATGTCTGAATATGTTGGACAAAAAAAAGATTTGCAGTAATTATTATGAAATGCCTCAAAGGGGTTAAAAGTAAAGGTTTACCTATCATTACGGAAACTACACTCTCATTAACAGTATAAGATGTATAAAACATGGGGTGAGAGAGGGAACAGTATAAGACGTGTAAATCATGGGGTGAGAGAGGGAACAGTATAAGACGTGTAAATCATGGGGTGAGAAAGGGAACAGTAGATGTATAAAACATGGGGTGAGAGAGGGAACAGTATAAGATGTATAAATCATGGGGTGAGAGAGGGAACAGTATAAGATGTGTAAAACATGGGGTGAGAGAGGGAACAGTAGATGTATAAATCATGGGGTGGGAGAGGGAACCGTATAAGATGTATAAAACATGGGGTAAGAGAGGGCACAATATAAGACGTGTAAATCATGGGGTGAGAGAGGGAACAGTATAAGATGTATAAATCATGGGGTGAGAGAGGGAACAGTATAAGATGTATAAATCATGGGGGGAGAGAGGGAACAATATAAGATGTGTAAAACATAGGGGGAGAGAGGGAACAGTATAAGACGTGTAAATCATGGGGGGAGAGAGGGAACAGTATAAGATGTATAAAACATGGGGGGAGAGGGGAAACAGTATAAGATGTATAAATCATGGGGGGAGAGAGGGAACAGTATAAGATGTATAAAACATGGGGGGAGAGGGATTAGTAGAAGATGTATAAAACATGGGGTGAGAGAGGGAACAGTATAAGACATGTAAATCATGGGGTGAGAGAGGGAACAGTAGATGTATAAAACATGGGGTGAGAGAGGGAACAGTATAAGAAGACCCCATCTTCATGAAATTTAGATCCAACGAATAGTTGCACAACCAACAATTTATTCCATGCCACAATGAATGCAATCACTGAATGTTAAGCCTTGGGATTTTGTTATTAGGAGTAGGAAGAAAGGTGAAGCGGGACAAATGGAGGAGAGAAGAGGGTGAGGTAGAAGACCTTAATACCATGAGCAGGATATGAGTGGTTTCTATAAATATACACTCGGAGAGGCAGATTCCTCATGTAAAGGTTTAAGGTGGATCAGTTGGTTGATAGTGATTCCGCTGTAGTAACATCAGACGGATCAGATCTGAGACGGGGAGGACAGAAGGGTTTTATCTGTGCTGAGGGAGCTCCAGAAGTCAGGTCCTCAAGCTAAAGTGCATGTGTACTGGAGACATATTTATCTGGTTACAGTGCATGTGTACTGGAGACATATTTACCTGGTTACAGTGCATGTGTACTGGAGACATATTTACCTTGTTACAGTGCATGTGTACTGCAGACATATTTACCTTGTTACAGTGCTTGTGTACTGCAGACATATTTACCTTGTTACAGTGCATGTGTACTGGAGACATATTTACATTGTTACAGTGTATGTGTACTGGAGACATATTTACATTGTTACAGTGCATGTGTACTGCAGACATATTTACCTTGTTACAGTGCATGTGTACTGGAGACATATTTACATTGTTACAGTGCATGTGTACTGCAGACATATTTACCTTGTTGCAGTGCATGTGTACTGGAGACATATTTACCTTGTTGCAGTGCATGTGTACTGCAGACATATTTACATTGTTACAGTGCATGTGTACTGGAGACACATTTACCTTGTTATAGTGCATGTGTACTGCAGAAATATTTACATTGTTACAGTGCATGTGTACTGCAGACATATTTACCTTGTTACAGTGCATGTGTACTGCAGACATATTTACCTTGTTACAGTGCATGTGTACTGCAGACATATTTACCTTGTTACAGTGCATGTGTACTGCAGACATATTTACATTGTTACAGTGCATGTGTACTGCAGACATATTAACATTGTTACAGTGCTTGTGTACTGCAGACATATTTACCTTGTTACAGTGCATGTGTACTGGAGACATATTTACATTGTTACAGTGCATGTGTACTGCAGACATATTTACCTTGTTACAGTGCATGTGTACTGCAGACATATTTACCTTGTTACAGTGCTTGTGTACTGCAGACATATTTACCTTGTTACAGTGCATGTGTACTGCAGACATATTTACCTTGTTACAGTGCATGTGTACTGGAGACATATTTACATTGTTACAGTGCATGTGTACTGCAGACATATTTACCTTGTTGCAGTGCATGTGTACTGGAGACATATTTACCTTGTTGCAGTGCATGTGTACTGGAGACATATTTACCTTGTTGCAGTGCATGTGTACTGGAGACATATTTCGCCCTGTTACAGTGCATGTGTACTGCAGACATATTTACATTGTTACAGTGCATGTGTACTGCAGACATATTTACCTTGTTACAGTGCATGTGTACTGCAGACATATTAACATTGTTACAGTGCTTGTGTACTGCAGACATATTTACCTTGTTACAGTGCATGTGTACTGCAGACATATTTACATTGTTACAGTGCATGTGTACTGCAGACATATTAACATTGTTACAGTGCTTGTGTACTGCAGACATATTTACCTTGTTACAGTGCATGTGTACTGCAGACATATTTACATTGTTACAGTGCATGTGTACTGCAGACATATTTACCTTGTTACAGTGCATGTGTACTGGAGACATATTTACATTGTTACAGTGCATGTGTACTGCAGACATATTTCGCCCTGTTACAGTGCATGTGTACTGCAGACATATTTACATTGTTACAGTGCATGTGTACTGGAGACATATTTACATTGTTACAGTGCATGTGTACTGGAGACATATTTACCTTCTTACAGTGCATGTGCACTGCAGACATATTTACATTGTTTCAGTGCATGTGTACTGGAGACATAGTTCCGTCCCATGGCCTAAAGGAAATGCCTGTGCACGAACATTCGTTCGGGAGTGATAAAACGGGTTACCATGGAGATGATAGGCAATAAGCAGGAGGCATGATACCGGATAAAAAGCAGATCCTCAGCACGCATGGCATTGTCACCCCGCCCTCCACTCACCACCCTCACCCAGTGCCAAGAGCCACACAAACACTCTCAGAGGACCTGCTTTAAGCACTGCTCTGTAGGCAGAATGATGGTTGTGTAGAGTGATGAATAAACATTGCGGGCATACCAGGTGTTTGATGAGAAGAGCAGTGTAACACAGGAATGACAGTGTAGGATCTTTACATGTAAAACGAGATACAAACGAGATACACTCTGCTAGATAGCGTATCTGTCCTAACCTAGGCAGTGTATCTGTCCTAACCTAGGTAGCGTATCTGTCCTAACTTAGGCAGTGCTTATGTCCTAACCTAGTCAGTGTATCTGTCCTAACCGAGGCAGTGCTACTGTCCTTACCTAGGCAGTGTATCTGTCCTAACCTAGGCAGTGCATCTTTCCTAACCTAGGCAGTGCATCTGTCCTAACCTAGGCAGTGCATCTGTCCTAACCTAGGCAGTTTATCTGTCCTAACCTAGGCAGTGCATCTTTCCTAACCTAGCCAGTGCATCTATCCTAACCTAGGCAGTGTATCTGTCCTAACCTAAGAAGTGCATCTTTCCTAACCTAGGCAGTGCATCTGTCCTAACCTAGGCAGTGCTACTGTCCTAACCCAGGCAGTGTATCTGTCCTAACCTAGGCAGTGCATCTTTCCTAACCTAGGCAGTGCATCTATCCTAACCTAGGCAGTGTATCTGTCCTAACCTAGGCAGTGCATTTTATCTAACCTAGGCAGTGCATCTGTCCTAACCTAGGCAGTGCATCTGTCCTAACCTAGGCAGTGTATCTATCCTAACCTAGGCAGTGTATCTGTCCTAACCTAGGTAGTGAATCATACTTAGCATATTTGTCTCATGCTAAATTGCATATCTGTCCCAAGCTAGGTAGTGAACATGTCCCACACTGGGAAGTGTATCTGACCCATGCTTAAAAGCTACACAGATCCCATTTTCTCTTAGTGCCAGGGTGTAGTCCCCAGTTATAGGTACTACTCACACTGAGACCCACAGCTGTCAGTGAGTAGTGTAGTCAGAGAGTGACCCCCACAGCTGTCAGTGAGTAGTGTAGTCAGAGAGTGAGACCCACAGCTGTCAGTGAGTAGTGCAGTCAGAGAGTGAGACCCACAGCTGTCAGTGAGTGGTGTAGTCAGAGAGTGGGACCCACAGCTGTCAGTGAGTAGTGTAGTCAGAGAGTGACCCCCACAGCTGTCAGTGAGTGGTGTAGTCAGAGAGTGAGACCCACAGCTGTCAGTGAGTAGTGTAGTCAGAGAGGACACTGAGACCCACAGCTGTCAGTGAGTAGTGTAGTCAGAGAGTGAGACCCACAGCTGTCAGTGAGTAGTGTAGTTAGAGAGGACACCAAGACCCACAGCTGTCAGTGAGTAGTGTAGTCAGAGAGTGAGACCCACAGCTGTCAGTGAGTAGTGTAGTCAGAGAGTGAGACCCACAGCTGTCAGTGAGTAGTGTAGTCAGAGAGTGAGACCCACAGCTGTCAGTGAGTAGTGTAGTCAGAGAGTGAGACCCACAGCTGTCAGTGAGTGGTGTAGTCAGAGAGGACACTGACCCCCACAGCTGTCAGTGAGTAGTGTAGTTAGAGAGGACACCAAGACCCACAGCTGTCAGTGAGTAGTGTAGTCAGAGAGTGAGACCCACAGCTGTCAGTGAGTAGTGTAGTCAGAGAGTGAGACCCACAGCTGTCAGTAAGTAGTGTAGTCAGAGAGGACACTGACCCCCACAGCTGTCAGTGAGTAGTGTAGTCAGAGAGGACACTGAGACCCACAGCTGTCAGTGAGTAGTGTAGTCAGAGAGGACACTGAGACCCACAGCTGTCAGTGAGTAGTGTAGTCAGAGAGGACACTAAGACCCACAGCTGTCAGTGAGTAGTGTAGTCAGAGAGTGACCCCCACAGCTGTCAGTGAGTAGTGTAGTCAGAGAGGACACTAAGACCCACAGCTGTCAGTGAGTAGTGTAGTCAGAGAGTGACCCCCACAGCTGTCAGTGAGTGGTGTAGTCAGAGAGTGAGACCCACATCTGTCAGTGAGTAGTGTAATCAGAGAGGACACTGAGACCCACAGCTGTCAGTGAGTAGTGTAGTCAGAGAGGACACTGACCCCCACAGCTGTCAGTGAGTAGTGTAGTCAGAGAGTGAGACCCACAGCTGTCAGTGAGTAGTGTAGTCAGAGAGTGAGACCCACAGCTGTCAGTGAGTAGTGTAGTCAGAGAGGACACTGAGACCCACAGCTGTCAGTGAGTAGTGTAGTCAGAGAGTGACCCCCACAGCTGTCAGTGAGTGGTGTAGTCAGAGAGTGAGACCCACATCTGTCAGTGAGTAGTGTAGTCAGAGAAGACACTGAGACCCACAGCTGTCAGTGAGTAGTGTAGTCAGAGAGTGAGACCCACAGCTGTCAGTGAGTAGTGTAGTCAGAGAGTGAGACCCACAGCTGTCAGTGAGTAGTGTAGTCAGAGAGTGAGACCCACAGCTGTCAGTGAGTAGTGTAGTCAGAGAGGACACTGAGACCCACAGCTGTCAGTGAGTAGTGTAGTCAGAGAGTGAGACCCACAGCTGTCAGTGAGTAGTGTAGTCAGAGAGGACACTGAGACCCACAGCTGTCAGTGAGTAGTGTAGTCAGAGAGTGAGACCTACAGCTGTCAGTGAGTAGTGTAGTCAGAGAGTGAGACCCACAGCTGTCAGTGAGTAGTGTAGTCAGAGAGTGAGACCCACAGCTGTCAGTGAGTAGTGTAGTCAGAGAGTGAGACCCACAGCTGTCAGTGAGTAGTGTAGTCAGAGAGTGAGACCCACAGCTGTCAGTGAGTAGTGTAGTCAGAGAGGACACTGAGACCCACAGCTGTCAGTGAGTAGTGTAGTCAGAGAGTGAGACCCACATCTGTCAGTGAGTAGTGTAGTCAGAGAGTGAGACCCACAGCTGTCAGTGAGTAGTGTAGTCAGAGAGTGAGACCCACAGCTGTCAGTGAGTAGTGTAGTCAGAGAGGACACTGACCCACAGCTGTCAGTAAGTAGTGTAGTCAGATAGGACAAGGCTGCCGGCACTGCTTCAGTCCGTCTCTATTTAGTCAAATGATGTACTTCCCACATCAAACTTTACAAATGTTATGACAAGGCGGTCACTGATGCTGCCTTCACTTTGTTTAGTAATTGAATTACTTCAGTGAATCTCAATATTCTCTCAGAACTAAAGAAGAAACCAACGAGTCATTCAAATGATATGGAGATTGACGACTGTAACCAAAACGAGTTGCTTTGTGAATTCATCTCACCCCTGTACACATTAAATGAACTTAATGATCCCTGTGTGTGTGACGTCATCGCCCATTGAGTACCAGTACTCATACTTGAAGGGTCATGGAGAACGAGCTCATAACGTTGAGCCTATGGGACAAAAATGCCGGGGGTGAGATAAAGACCAGGAACTGCACGGAGACACAAGCAGGGCACAGATCCCACAGGAGGGTGCGGGATAAAAGAAGAGCGATTAACCAAGACAGCGGCCACCGTAACGACAAGATCCCACCACTGAGAGAGGGGCAAGCCCCGGGCAGCAGGAAGACGAGGGGCAGCAGGGAGAGGAGGGGCAGCAGGGAGAGGAGGGGCAGCAGGGAGAGGAGGGGCAGCAGGGAGAGGAGGGGCAGCAGGGAGAGGAGGGGCAGCAGGGAGAGGAGGGAGAGGAGGGGCAGCAGGGAGAGGAGGGGGAGCAGGGAGAGGAGGGGCAGCAGGGAGAGGAGGGCAGAAGGGAGAGGAGGGGCAGCAGGGAGAGGAGGGGCAGCAGGGAGAGGAGGGGCAGCAGGGAGAGGAGGGGCAGCAGGGAGAGGAGGGCAGAAGGGAAAGGGGGAAGAGAAAGGGCAGCAGGGAGAGAAAGGGCAGCAGGGAGAGGAGGGCAGCAGGGAGAGGAGGGGCAGCAGGGAGAGGAGGGCAGCAGGGAAAGGGGGGAGAGAAAGGGCAGCAGGGAGAGAAAGGGCAGCAGGGAGAGGAGGGCAGAAGGGAGAGGAGGGCAGAAGGGAGAGGAAAGGCAGCAGGGAGAGGAGGGGCAGCAGGGAAAGGGGGGAGAGAAAGGGCAGCAGGGAGAGAAGGGGCAGCAGGGAGAGGAGGGCAGAAGGGAGAGGAGGGCAGAAGGGAGAGGAAGGGCAGAAGGGAGAGGAAGGGCAGCAGGGAGAGGAGGGGCAGCAGGGAAAGGGGGGAGAGAAAGGGCAGCAGGGAGAGAAGGGGCAGCAGGGAGAGGAGGGCAGCAGGGAAAGGGGGGAGAGAAAGGGCAGCAGGGAGAGAAAGGGCAGCAGGGAGAGGAGGGCAGAAGGGAGAGGAGGGCAGAAGGGAGAGGAAGGGCAGCAGGGAGAGGAGGGGCAGCAGGGAGAGGAGGGAGAGAAAGGACAGCAGGGAGAGGAGGGGCAGCAGGGAGAGGAGGGGCAGCAGGGAGAGAAAGGGCAGCAGGGAGAGAAAGGGCAGCAGGGAGAGGAGGGCAGCAGGGAGAGGAGGGAGAGGAGGGAGAGGAGGGGCAGCAGGGAGAGGAGGGGCAGCAGGGAGAGGAGGGGCAGCAGGGTGAGGAGGGCAGCAGGGAGAGGAGGGGCAGCAGGGAGAGGAGGGCAGCAGGGAGAGGAGGGGCAGCAGGGAGAGGAGGGGCAGCAGGGACTTACACTGAGGGGCAGCTGGGACTGTAGGTGGCAGACAGTATCTCAGGATGTCAACATAATGTAGATTTATAATATCATTAATCACGCAATGATATTACTATACTATACTAATAGTGACTCGAGTTATCGAGTCCCTATTAGCGAAACGGACTTGTTAACAGACATTGACCTAAGCCTCTTGATAAATATGGACAGAGTAACAGACTATTTATTTGATGAAAAAACAGTGTATTATTATTAGTATTACTACGAGTATCAGTATGACTATTATAGCATTGTAATTATAATCCAAATAATGTTGCTTTGTTTGTAAACTGTCAGGTTGTTACGCAACGTTTGCGAGGAAGGACAACGAATCTCCATTGAGAGCAAATAAAAGCTGTCTTAAAAGACAAGACACCACGGGGCGGAAGGTGCTTCTCTCAGGGCCAGCTCACTCGTCGTATTCCCAGCTCCGTCCTGGACCCGTTTTCCCGCCAAAATCAATGTGGCACGTTGGAGTGCATTAGTACGGCCCTAACTCAACAGAGGGCGCAGATAGGAGCGTGAACTAAGATGGCCGCCGGCGGCGTGTTGTGGGTAGAGTTATAAAGAATGACGGGAACCAGCGGCAGACGAGACGCGGCGAGACGCGGCGAGAAGCGGCGAGACTTCCGCCATGTTTGTTGTAAAATTATGGAAGCAGACGACAATTAAAAATGAGGCTCACGAGCTAAATAAAATTTCTTTGGAGAGCGACAGTAAATCAAATTAACCAGATATTAATGAGAAATGTAACTATTAATTCTCATTATTATATCTCTGGAGAGAAAAGGCAAGTTCTTTTTACAGGAAGTATGGGGCACACGCTTAGATACGTTGCTTGAAGGTTACAGAGGTCGAGAGGTTAACCCTTCACTATCTACGGTGCCAGCTCTGTGACATTGTCAGGGTGTAGAAGCCCAGTGTTTTCAGTCTTAGAGGAGTGCCCAGCTGACCTTCACCAATCGCTTAACACTAAAATACCTCATTAACCCACATATTTGGAACCTGTAAAGGGTAGGTAACAAGAAAAATACATACAAACCTTTGAATTGTATTTTTACCAATTCCATGTTCATTGATCAGCGATGAACATAACATTTACGTTAAGTAACACTTAGGTAAATAGATACTGTCATTATATAAGATAAAAATGAGGGTTGTGGGATATCAAATAGGAGGAAACAGGAGCAACTGAAGACTTCATTGCGGAGCAAGGTAATCATGAGTGAGTGATGAACATTCAATCAGTCCAACCTTCTATCAAGAGAAGGAGGTAATGTACTTGTAGTCAGTAGCTGATACTGGACACCAGGGCCCTGTTGTTTAGTCACGACATCCTATATGTAAGACATCTTACAGCTGTCAGTGTACTATAGAGAAGACATCTTTGGGAATCGACCAACGATTGTCCTTGAGCGACACTTAGGCTGCAGCCAGGTGTGCTATAGTCACGACACTTTGGTTAAAAATGTCTTCCAAAGTGTCTTAGACGTAAGACATCTATGGACATGTCGTAGAGAATGCGCAACTTCACTTCCAGTAAGAACTAAGCGGTCTGAATTTTTTTACACGAGTAAGGCATATCTATAACCTATAATCGTACCAAATATGAAGAAAATCGGCCGGACCGTTCCGCCGTTATTTGCGTTTGAATTTCATCATGGCAATCGTCTGCTCTGGTGGCCAGTGTACTTTTCTGTCAAGGGCGCTGCATATATTAGCGAGGCGTGCTCTGATGGTCTCTGATAGACACCTGGGACCTGTTTCAGTAGTTTCGTGACATGTCTAAATGGCGTCTGTGACACCATACGGACAGATCAACGGAAGTTGCAGCACTTAGGACAAGACAGACCCCAAACACGGCGTGACCGATTTCAAAAGTATTAGACACTTTCTGTAGGAATTAAGCAATGAAAATTTAATACGAATAAGGGGTACGTATCAACTATAATCCCTCCAAATATGAAGAAAATTGGCTCTTCCGATCAGCTGATATTTTACATCAACTGTGACATGCGTTTTGAAACCCGACACAATTGTTTTCACTATTGCTTGCACTGTTGGTGCCACTGTTGATGTCTGTCCAGGCCTAATGTCACGAAACTACTGAAACAGGTCCCAGATGCACTGCCTAAGTTAGGACACCAGAGCAGACGTTTGCTATGACGAAATTCAAACGCGAATAACGGCAAAACGGTGCAGCCGGTTTTCTTCATATTTGGTACGATTATAGGATATATATATCCCTTCCCCGTGTCAAAATTTCATTCCTGGATTCATAAGGGAAGTACTAGAAATTGTCTATAGAGATAGATAGTTTGATAGAGCCTAAGATAATTCTATACTTGTCTTAGACAAGGACAATTTTCGCGGCGATCGAACGTGCCGTGGTGAGACACTATCTATAGGACACCGGACATTTTGTGTCTTGCAAATTGTCTTCCAATCGCAGAGATGTCTTAGGGTATCGTTGGCCGATTATGTCGTGACTGAAAAACAGGGCCCAGGACAGGAGAGAGTGTAGGTCCAGGCACAGAAACTACTGAAAATAACATCATATCACATTTCTCACGTGATTTCGGAGAGTTAACTCAGATGAAACAGATTTTGTTTTGTAAAATTAAACCATGTGTTCCTTTTGTAGTTGATGTCACAAACCTTGATATCATCCAACAGCAGCAACAGTGTCCGTCATCACAAAGTCACAGAATCACATCAGAGCCGTGTGACAGTCACACAGACAGCTGTAGGAGTCACTCAGCGACTAGTGACACAGAGATGTGACAGTCATACTGACAGCTGTAAGAGTCACACAGTAACTAGTGTCACAGAGATGTGACAGTCATACAGTTACTAGTGACACAGAGATGTGACAGTCACACTGACACCTGTAAGAGTCACACAGTAACTAGTGACACAGAAGTGTGACAGACAGGACACAGACAGCACACAGACAGGACACAGACAGGACACAGACAGCACACAGACAGCACACAAGACACAGACAGCACAGAGACAGCAGAAAGACAGGACACAGATAGGACACAGGACACAGACAGCACACAGACAGGACACAGGCAGGACACAGATAGGACACAGACAGCACACAGACAGCACACAGACAGCACACAGGACACAGACAGCACACAGACAGGGCACAGACAGCACACAGACAGCACACAGACAGCACACAGACAGCACACAGACAGCACACAAGATACAGACAGGACACAGACAGGACACAGACAGCACACAGACAGGATACAGACAGGACACAGACAGCACACAGACAGGATACAGACAGGACACAGACAGCACACAGACAGCACACAGACAGCACACAGACAGCACACAAGATACAGACAGGACACAGACAGGACACAGACAGGACACAGACAACACACAGACAGGACACAGACAGGACACAGACAGCACACAGACAGGATACAGACAGGACACAGACAGGATACAGACAGCACACAGGATACAGACAGCACACAGACAGCACACAGACAGGATACATGCAGGACACAGACAGCACACAGACAGGATACAGACAGCACACAGACAGGGCACAGACAGCACACAGACAGCACACAGACAGCACACAGACAGCACACAAGATACAGACAGCACACAGACAGCACACAGACAGCACACAGACAGGATACAGACAGGATACAGACAGGACACAGACAGCACACAGACAGGATACAGACAGGACACAGACAGGGCACAGACAGCACACAGACAGCACACAGACAGCACACAGACAGCACACAGACAGCACACAAGATACAGACAGGACACAGACAGGACACAGACAGGACACAGACAACACACAGACAGGATACAGACAGGACACAAACAGCACACAGACAGGATACAGACAGGAAACAGACAGGATACAGACAGCACACAGACAGCACACAGGATACAGACAGCACACAGACAGCACACAGACAGCACACAGACAGCACACAGACAGGATACAGGCAGGACACAGACAGCACACAGATAGGATACAGACAGGACACAGACAGGATACAGACAGCACACAGACAGCACACAGTATACAGACAGCACACAGACAGCACACAGACAGGATACAGACAGGACATTGTCAGAGCAGCTCACGGTGACAGAGACAGGGCACACGGTAACTCGTGACAGAGTCAGCTCACGATGACAGAGACAGGACACTGTCACATGAGCCCCCCTCCCCCCCTCCCCCCCCCATCACGGTGACACAGACAGAGTCAGCTCACACGGTGACAGGGACAGGACACTGTCAGATGCGTCCCCATCACGGTGACACAGACAGAGGGACAGGACACTGTCAGATGACCCCCACCACCTCCCCCCCACCACGCTTACACAGACAGAGTCAGCTCACACGTTGTCAGATGAGCCCCCCATCACGGTGACACAGACAGGACACACGGTAACTCGTGACAGAGTCAGCTCACACGCTGTCAGATGACCCCACCTCCCTCCCACCACGCTGACACAGACAGACTCACCCAGGACGTGCACGTCTCGCTGCAGCTCCAGCCTCAGCACGCCTCTCAGCGTGCGCCCGCCGCTGTACACCGCCTCGGGCTGCTCCAGGTCGATGTAGACGGTGGCCATGGCTGGCAAGGCGCCGGGCAGGGAGTGGTGGCCGGGCGCCGGGCCGCCGTCCGTCCGCCCGCCGTCCTCATCTACCGCGCCGAGCTGCACGGGGAGCTGCACGGGTAGCTGCTCGGCCCAGTACCGTGTGAGGTCCGGGCACCACCAGCCTCCTGCAGCGCCTACTGCCCGCTCCGCGCTGCTCGGCCGACTGACTGCCGGGCGGGGTCCGGCCACACGGAGCAGCAGCGCGCAGCAGTCTCCTGCAGCTAGCTCACGACCAGCACGCAGTGGAGACCAGCGTGACGGCGGACGGATGGACACTTCTCACCGGGAAGGCGGGAGAGGGCGAGAAAACGCGAGATGACGTGAAATGAAGCGCGATAACGCGAGATAAGGCGAGTGAATGCGAGAAAACGCGAGATGACGTGAGATAACGTGAGATGAAGCGAGAGAAGGCGAGAAAACGCGAGATAATGTGAGATAACGTGAGATGAAGCGAGATGGTGCGAGAGAAGGCGAGAAAACGCGAGATGACGCGAGATGACGCGAGATGACGCCTGAGGACCTGCAACGGTTCTGCACACCTTTAAACAGACGACACACACACTAGTCTCGTGGACTATTCACTGCTGTTTAATGTAATACAACATCTGTAATGTTCATATTGAAGGCAAATAGATTGATCACTCTTTAAGCATTTGTGAGCGCCTCGCGCCATGCCCGAAACCGGAAGTGATCTATTCATTTAGGTGTCACAACACTAGGTACAAATATAACATCTCCCTTTTTTTTTTTTTTGAATAACTAGCGACTTCGTCGAATTATATTTGGCTAACGATTCCTAACTGCCGTAGTGCCCCCTAGCGGGTGAACTGGAAACCATCATTATCTAGCAGTAATCATTTCGGAGGACACAGGTGCTTGAGCTGATCATCAGCGATCAGAACTATTTGGATTGACACCAGCGAAAGTTGAGATCTCATTGGTTTCTCATGAGACTAGCAGATAAAAAAACTACATTACTAAACTTTGATTTCGACATGGCTTGAAATATTTCATAAGAGAAAAGTTAATTCTGCCAATAGATCTACAAAAAAGAAGAACAGATTCTAATTGTTTCCTCCACGAGATTCTCACTCTAGTGGCCCCTCACTCTCCAAGCCTAAGTCTGGTTCACTCTGTCCTTATGTGCGGGGAGAAGTCCAAGCGGGTACTACCAGAATCGTAGTTTTTTAGATATAGTAGGTAAAAATATAGGCTAATAGTATTTAGCTGTATGACATTGTCCTTCGACCAATTTTCTTTTGAGTATGTCTGTAACACACATAGAAGAATTCGTTCGATCTTCAATTAAAGAAAGCAATGTTATTTATAGTTAAATGTGGTACTTAAATGAATGTCTGTGAAAAATGAATCAGCATTAGCATAACATATAACTTTTAAAACTAATCAAGTGTCAAATGTTAACTGTTCAAGTTCTCTTCTTAAAAACTTTAGAGGTAATATAGGTGGTGATAGGTATATATATGTGTGGTCTAGGTTCAAGAACCTGACCAACCGTTGGGGCTATGGTCCTCAGGACCAGCTCTTTTAGCACACACAATAAGTAACATGATCCTGTAGTTTGATTGGTGCTCTGCGAATTCTACCACTTGTGCACATGACTGGTTGTTGTGTAGTTCCTCGTGTGCATAGTGGCAGTGGTCTATGTCTTGGTGTGGGTAGCTTCTGTGGAGTTCCTGGTATTCAGCTCTCCTAGGTATTGGCTGAAGTACTGACGGGGAAGCAATCGTCTGGTTGACTGCTGGCTGCGGGGCAGTTTGCTGTTGGACTGCATCCTAAAAGTGATCATTCATTATTAGTACGATCATAGGTGGACCTTCTTTGGTATCCAGTAGATGTTGTCTGTTCCTGCGATATACCTGGCCACCGGTGTTCATGACCAAATAGGAACGAGGAGCACCATGAGTTGCCAGCTCCCATGTGCAGCGTTGACGGATATCGACTCCATCTCCAGGGTTTAACTCAGTCAGAACTTTGGTACCTCGATTATAGTACCACTCCTGTTTTCGCTGACGGTTCTCCAGTTGGTGTTTTGAATCGACAACTACCTCTGGCTGTAACAGTTTCTCCTTCACTGGTAATGTCGCTTTCAGTCGCCTGCTCATCAAGAGATCTGATGGTGAGTATTTCATCCCAGCTACAGGTGAGGTAGGTAGTTCAATAAAGTAGGATGTGTACTCATACCTTCCTTATGAGCCTTTCTCAGTAGCTGTTTCACAGTTTGAACTTAGCGCTCACTAAGTCAATTACTCCTTAGATAAGTCAGACTGGATGTAACAAGTTCAAATTCCCAGTCTGTTGCAAACTGTTTAATTTCACGAGAAGCAAATGGCATGTTGTTACTCATAAATACATCAGAAACACCATATGGATTTCGTAAAGAAAAAGGAACAACTGACGCCGTTATGCACTTAGTGACTGATCTATACTCAAATTGAAATAACAAACGTCTGACACCTTGCCTTTTTATTGACTTTAGTAAAGCTTTCGACCGAGTCAATCAAAAAATAATTATTGAAAAACTATTAAAAGATTTCTCTATGGGAAAATTGGTCACTAAGTGCATAGCTAGTTACCTATCTAGTAGAACACAGTGCACTAGAGTAGGCAGCTCTCTGTCCTCTAGCGTCGACAATTTTAAAGGTGTACCTCAGGGAAGTATTTTAGGTCCTTTACTTTTTAACTGTTTTATAAATGATATCAAAGATCTACCTTTTCAATGTCCTCATATTTTTTACGCTGACGATTTGGTTTTATACACAAGTGATAACAATCTTTTGAGCAGTTTCCACCGACTACAATTGGATTCTGTACTATTAGAAGACTGGTGTAAAAAAAATGATATGTTAATTAATGAGAAGAAAACAAAATTGCGTATTTTTGGTTCCGAAACGCTGTTATGAAGAAATAGAGAAGTTATTAGTACATCAAATATAATGATAAACAATAGTGTTATACCCAAATGTGACTCATTTAAATACTTAGGTATTACATTAGATAGTAGCCTCTCATGGAAAAACATGGTAAACTGTACAATTAAAAGTGTAAGCCAGCGGCTATTCCAATTGCAGAAAATTAGGAGGGATGTCACTAAGGACACGTGTATCAGGATATACAAGACTATGATCTCGCCATTTTTTTTATTATAGTCGTTATTTCATACTTCGTGCAAACAAGTCCTTGTTAGAAAGCATACAAAAGCTACAGAATAGGGGCCTTCGGATCTGTACCGGCCAAAAAATAAAGGATGTTAGTATAAAAAAAACTACATGAGGCGTGTAACTTTGATGCCCTAAAAGACAGAAGAACATACTTGCTGTATAAATACATAAAACGGTATTCAAAAAGCCTGTTAACCAGAAATCCTAGAACTAGGTCCGACCTTAAACGACAAATAAGACTAAAGCGCCCACGTACTGCTTTTTACAGAAGAAACCCTAGATATCAAGGAATGTTATTGTGGAATGCCCTACCTGTTGAAACTCAGAACAGTTCCGGTTACCTATATAAAAAGTATGTGAAATTAAAGGTAAAGTTCCTCTGGGAGGAAAATTAGCTTGTTATGAGTCTCACGAATATGTAAACATTGTCTCTGTTCATCTCCATCCCATTACCACTGTTTGTATGCATGTACTCACTTGTATTATATGCACTAAGTTGCTCTGTGAAGGCTACTATGAGGTTGGACTTAGTAACTCATCGCAGGAGGCACACAAATCCTGCTGAATAGCAGAATGCCTTATGTAACTATTCTCTACTGAAATTAAAAATATAAAAAAAATGTCGCGAGAATATGGCTTCATGTTTCTTGATGACTGTCCCTGCTGCCTTGTCGGGAAGACTAACGACTTGGGGATATTTTGAGAAGTAGTCTACTACAACCAAATGATCAATGTTACCACAGGTAAAAATATCAGCTCCAAGCTTACTCCATGGCTGGTGTGGAACCTTGTGTGGTATCGCCGGTTCCCTCTGGTTGTCTGGTTGATACCTAGCACACACTTTGCATCTTGAAACGATTTCTTTGATGTCACATGATATCCCAGGCCAATACATGATTTCGCGGCTCTGGATTTACACTTCTGCATTACGAGATGGGCGTCATGTACCCTTTGTAGCATGTAGGTCCTTAACTCCTTCGGAATTAACAGTTTTTCTCTAACAAACACAATACCTTGTGCCTCATCCCTCAATGGCCAGTACTCGCGTGTTTCTGCTGGACAACTCCACTCGTGTTCTGGCCATCCTGGCCTGTTTTATAAGGGTTTGAAGTACATGATCATTCTTTGTGGCCTCGACCATCTCAGCCTGAGGGGCAAACCCCAAACTATTATCAAATGCCATGAGTGAGATTCTCGTGGAAAGAAAACGTTCTGGTGGCCCTTTCAAAACTCCGCTGATTCCCTTCCCCCACCCACCACCATAGATTTCTACAGCAACCTAAGTATTTGGCACTACTCAAGCATCTGGCCGTGTGGAGCAGTTAGCAGAGCGTTCGACTGGGAATGCGAGTGTCGGCAATTCGGACCCCGCTATTGGCAGTCCGACATCTCATTTTTCTATATTTTCCCGCTAACTCGGACTCGAAGGAGTCGCTAGTATATGAGTAACTTAATCCATTCTTATTAAGGTGTTATATCACCAGAAATACCGACTGGGGGCACCAGTAGGCGATCACCATACCCTCAGAGGAGACTTCGGTGGGCGATATTGTGACGTACATGCCCACCTTATTTACGGGTCGGCTATTGTTACCGCCACACGTCTTCAACCTACCTACACGCTGAAATCTCGTCTTTTGTTATCAACTAGCGACTTCATCGAGTCGGAGTTGGCTACCACCACAGAGTAAAATATCTCTACTCTGTGCTACCACTCCCACCCCAACCTGTCATGCTGAACACAGGGCGATCGTACATTCCTGACAGTGGCGCCTCCTCTCGGGCATTCTCGTGCTTTACAAAGACTCCTACAGGTGGCGTGCACTACAGACTAACTATGGCAGAACATGAATATTCAAATAGGGGATGGGCCCCAAGTTCTGGTAGACGCGTCCATGTTCGATTTCAGCGTGATTTAGGAACCAGCAAAACTTGCGCCATCTTGTAATGGCGGAGGCTGTGACACAGCTTGTCTCAGGGTAAGGAGATTAGTTAACTACACTATTGAATTTAGTTTTCAGCATTGCTAGAACTAAATCATGAGAGAAAACGCAAATCTGAGTGAAGACCTACTAAAAAGAACACCAGGGCCCTGTTTTTCAGTAACGACATCGTCGGCCAACGATACCGTATGATCGTCCAGCGATTCCATGACATTCTGGAAGACACAAAATGGCCGCTGTTCTATAGATACGATCGTGGTGCGCCACTCACGATCGCCGCTAAAACTGTCGGCCGTCACAACAAGTATAGAACTTTCTTAGGTTCTATAACACATCACTGCGCGTATATAGAGGATTTCCACTTCCCGACGGACTTAAGCCATGAAATTTTAATACGAGTAAGGGATACACATAACCTATAATCGTACCAAATATGAAGAAAATCGGCATTTAATTTTGTCATAGCAATCGTCTTCTCTGGTGGCCAGTCACCCTCCAACCTCCGGATCCGCAGTCTATCTCAAGGTCGCTGCATAAATTAGCGGAGGCGTAGGGAAAATACACTGGCCACCAGAGCAGACAATTGCTATGATGAAATTCAAACGCCTATAACTTCGGAACGGTGCAGCCAATTTTCTTCATATTTGGGACGATTATAGGTGTTATATATACCTTACTCGTGTTGAAATTTCATCGCTTAATTCCCACGGAAAGTGAAGTTGCGCATTCTCTACGACATGTCCATAGGTGTCATGAACGGATGACACTTTGGGCGACAATTTCGATCACGTGACCCCACGATTGTCGTGAAAAACACGTTCGGCTGCCCTACGCCTCTTAGACTCATGACATATCGCCTATTCACTAAAGTGTCGTGTCTATCGAACACTGACGGCAAAAACACGTCGCCCATAACGATTGTCGTGACTGAAAAACAGGGCCCAGGTTTAGGTTTTTCTGCACATGAGAATCTCACTCATATGGCACTTCAGTCTCCATGGACAGGTCTGGTTCTGTCTGTTTCTATATGGGGGAGCAACTCCAAACAGATTCTGTCAAAATCGTGCCTTTTTATATGTGGTAGGTAATCATGTCCAATAAAGTTCCGGCGGTCATTATGCTTGTTGGCTCCTGGGTAAAATGGCAACTTAATACTGGTCATGTTTTCCTTCCCAGTACTATTGGCGTGAAAGCCGCCGCAACAATAGTTTCTTTGTTATGCAACAGGCCCCGACCATAGATCATTCCAGAATAGATAAATAAACTAAAAAAAATTGAAAAAAAAAGTAGAAAAGATTATCTAAAAATCACCAGAACAATCTTGGGAGGTCTTTAAGTTAATTTGAATTTCACTGTTTTGATATCAAACGGTTAAATACCCCCCCCCCCCCCCAAAAAAAAAAAATCCTATTTTGAAAGAGTTCATATAAATTATTGACTAGAATAATTGACAAATGATTACTATCAAAGTCATTTTATTGTCCTAATATAATCGACAAGCCTAGGAGTAATTTCGCAATATAAAATATACACAACATAAAAAGACATTTGAACATCACTGCATGTATAAAAATAGTAAACAGTAACACAGTCTCGAGCTGGTCGGCGATCGGACGGACTTAGCTATCTGGGACGTCTACACTAGATATCACATTCAGCCATCTGGGACGTCTACACTATATATCACAGTATTCACCTTGGAGCAACATTCACCGTTTTCTTCAACAAGAAGTGAGCAAATCACAGGCACTGAAGTCTAATCGTCCACGTCTCGCCTTAACTGCCCCGCCATTTCTTAGTTTTAGTTTTTAGTCTGGTGGACTTCGAAGATGCTACACTTTGACAAGACTATATTCTTGTTTTTACTAAATTATTCATTATTACAATAATATAACTGGGTATGAATCATGAGTTGATAATTCTACTTTCACCCACAACATCCTATTTATTGTGGTTTTTGGTTTGTTGCCCGATATTTCATGTTATATCAAAAATACATCTAATGATAATAAAAATGAAAACTACTCCAGAACCAGTCATTCACATTTCCATTTCCCGATTTTAGATATGATTTTTTTTAGGGAGTTTACTTATAAGGACAATTGTCATCGCTGTAAGTCATTAATCAGAGTTTATAGAATACTTGCCTCGTGGACACATGCATGTGTTACCACTGTGAATGCGAGGCAACTTTCACAACCTCAAGGGCCTGTGTGCTGCGAGAAATGGTTACCCCAGGAAGAATGGTAATTATCGCCCACCCAATACGCGCATGCGTTTGCACACGTTCTTCCGCTATCACGGATTATTGGACGTACTACTATTTTGATGTGATTTTCATGTAAATAAATGAAAAGAATAGTATTTCGACATGAGAATTACATGTCATGATATGTCGTAATATGGTTAGTTTCGGCAAATTGTTCAATTTCCAATCGTGGACTTCAACACTGCACATGTTCGCGTATGCACACAAGATACTAGTGTGCAATAATTACCATTTTTCCCAGGGTAACCATTTCTCGCATCACACCCGTTCCACCAGACCGGCCTTAAGTACAACTCTGTCGTGCATATGCTAATAGTGTACAAACCCACAGGCCCATTCCACGGGTGATGTGACACTGCTGTCATGTAGGTGCTTCAGGTACCCCGCGGAAGCTAATTTATTAGGTTCTACCATTTCATCGCGTGGTGGCCGCCATTGAGCATGTGGCCTCCTCCACCAGACCCACTTCTATACCCGCCTGACACAAGGTGGTCATGCCGTGCCGTGTTTCGGCCAGGCAGTCGCCTTGGTGGAAGAGGCCCTTAAACAAGTGAACAGGAGTAAAATATGCCGCAGTAAACAGATAAGCAGGACCTTATGATACATGCTTTAAGGCCGCTCTCAAACATTCTAGCCGCTAACATTTAATAAAGCCTGTTTCCATTGGCTGAATAAAATGATGGAGATTTCTTCAGTTCTTCGGAAAGCCTGTTTCCATCGACTGATATTGCGTCAGCAGTGCCAAAGGTCCATTGTGGTTCCTGACTGTAGATTGATGACGGCCGATGAAACAGGCTTTTAGGAGAACTAAAAAAATCTCTGCCGGTTTTGTCGGCCATTGGAAACGGCCTTATGGACGGATTCGCTCATAGATATTTGATATTCTTCATAATCGACGATATATATGGCGAAAATCATGCTACCTTGAATCAACAGTATTGTCTTCAGATAAACATTTCAACAACAAAACATTAGTGAGGTGAATTTCAATGATAATAAAGCTATCTACTATAGTTTCATGTCCAATCTCTGCTTATATTGGGAAAGTTTGGGTTTAGGGAATATAACATAAATTGTATATGAACAAAAAACAAGCTTGCCTATAACAGTCTATATAACAGGTCACAGTCTTACAAGAGTCTACATAAATAATCGAGCACCATCGTAACTTAACCCGCCTAATAATATGGAGAAACCAAACAAGAGTTAGTCGTTTTGTTGTTTATCGCACGACGGAAAGATCACGTATTACTGCGCGAGGCGAAGCCGAGAACCGTAATATGTGATCTTGCCGGAGTGTGATGAACACTAACACGACTAACTCGAGTTTGGTTTAGAATTTATCCTACCCCACCCGTCTAAATTACTTCTACATTAACGAATGACGTCATTTGTCAAGTGTATCCCACTAGAGCAATATTTTTCATTTTTCTGAACTCCAGACCAAATACAGTGACCCAAAGTTAAGCCTATGGAGTTTTTTATTAGGGGTAGGATAAGTACCAAGTCTACACGATCTCTGGATACTACATCATCCAATGATTCTCACGGTGTAAACGGTGCACACTGCGCTACCTTCTACACACCCTCAAATTATTTCTGTTTATGGGTGGAAAAAAAAGTGTGAATATGACAAAACACTAATGGAACCTTCCAGAAACATCACTTTTTCAAAATATGTCATGGGTTCTGAAAGAAAAACCATAGCATGGTGGCTGTGTATAGCGTAAAGTCTTTCATCTCACCCCTAGGGGTCGTTGCTCCAAGTTTTGCGGATCGCAGAATAGCGATCGGAAGTCGAAATCGTTGCTCCAGATCTTTTCTGGATCGCATTATAATTATGTCGCCATCTATATCCGATCAAAAAAGGTTATAATGAACCTTTCACCTATGAAACTGAAAATGTGAAGTTGTAAAAGGTAGCGATACAACATGAAAATAATGATACTACACGACACGATCCGATATTATGTTAAAGTACAAGGTGGCTTCGCGACTAACGAGCAAGCGACTGGATGTGTAAGGCTTTCCCTCTTCTGGGCGCTAATTAATTCAGATGAACTCTTCAGAACATGACCATGATTGGTCACAAAAAACAAAAAAAAATCCAAAAAAGAAGATTAAACACCACAGTCGAAATCACTCTCACTTGGATTTTTCCTGAACTCTCCATTGAGAAAAACGAAAAATCTGAAAGGAAAAATATTTTTAAACAACGATCCGATATTACTGGAGCAACGCTTTCCCCACATTTCTAGGAGCAACGACCCTCTGGTGTGTACTTTCTCCCACAGACTTAACATCGGGAGCTATTACTCAACGCCCATGGAGTATTACAAACAATTACTCAAAGGGCGATGACATAAGAAACATTGGCCGATCAGTCAGTGATAGGGTGAGATAAAATCTGAACCGCACTCAATTTCTACTTACTGAAAATACACCATTTGCTTTGCCTCGTGAGATTACTCTACAACAAAACTGTGGCCTATTTTCAGTGGCTGTGGATCTTGATGCAGTTCCGTCTTATTAGTATTTATCCATATCCAGGACTCTAGGCATGACTATGTGCTTATCGCACTGTTCTATTTCTCTAGTGACTATAGAGATTGACGGGATACTTCGTTTTACCAGTATAACAGGACACCCGGGGAGACCACGTCCTTCAGGCCGCGACACCAGGGGCCCGTTTCAATAGAATGGGTCACTAAAGCACTTAGTGACATGTTTAGTGACTCAAATAGTGACAGGAATAGTGACAAAATTTAATTCTCGTTTCAAAAGGCATGTCACTATTCGTGTGGTGTGTCAGTTCACTGTTGGTGACATAGTGACATTGCTGCCTGGGCCTTACAATGGATGGTGTTAGTGCTCTCGGGAACAAGTGGTGTCAAGGTAAAAGTCGCTGCAGAAATTAGTGACAGGCTTGAGAAATCCTACACTGGCTATCAGAGCAGCATTTTCTATGACAAAATTCAAATGTGAATATCATTAGATTGCATGGACCGATATCCTTCATATGTTGCATGTCTATAAGTTGTATGTGTCCCTAACTTGGGTTAAAGTTTCATAGCTTTATTCTTATGGTAAGTAAAGTTAAGTGTTTGTGACATCAAAAACGAGAGGGTATACCCTCTCGCTATTATAGACAGTATAGTGACCCTTTTAGTGACCGGACAGCCACTTCTGAAATGGTACAAGCCACTATTTGCGGCTGTCTCTTATCCTATGTCCCAGAAACGTTTGTCCCTTAAGTATTGAAACGCGAAGTACCGCTATTGTGTCACTAAACCCAATAACGGACGTCCTACAGACTATTGAAACGGGTCCCTGAACCATCCAAAAATATCACGACTTTAAACAAACAAGGTGAATTTACACGCAGAAAACCCATCTTCACTTCACACCCCCCGACAAAGATCAGCATATCACAATCATAAAATCTGTATCTTTTATCTCACCCCTGGTATTTCCCCCCCACAGAGTTATCATTGGGACTTGTACACAACGTCCATGGAGTATTGTAAAATAATTACTCAATGGGTGATGACGTCACAAACGTTAGCCAATCAGTCAGTGATAGGGGTGAGATAAAATCTGAACCGCACCCGATCCATAGTCACTGAAATCATTCATTTTGGTCTGCTGCGTAATCTCACTCGGTTTTACCTCGTGATATTACTCTGCAACCAAAACTCATGGCGTATTTTTAATGGCTACGGATCTCCCTGCAGTTCCTTCTTATTATCTACAAAGCACAAAGCCGTTCTAGTATGGGTGCTGCCATTCATCACCCTCAACAAGTGGCGTCCCTCTGTGGTTAGAGTCTGAACTATCAATGAGTCGAATATCACGGAGGTCAACTGGTGGCGTCACCTCACGGAGAGCACCGGTATAACCTCCGCTAGCGGATGATAGGGGAAACAGGGTAGGTGATGTGACCTATGAAAATATCATACTTCCTGAAATATAGAGAGTACCTGGACGACAAAACAGAGGGCCGTTTAATATCTGGAAGGATTCTCCTAGGACGGTCATATGGTATTCGTAGGACGGTCATATGGTAGTTCTAGGACGGTCATATGGTCTTCGTAGGATGGTCATATGGTATTCGTTGGATGGTCATATGGTAGTCCTAGGACAGTCATATGGTAGTCCTAGGACGGTCATATGGCAGTCCTAGGACAGTCATATGGTTGTCCTAGGACGGTCATATGGTAGTCCTAGGACGGTCATATGGTAGTCGTAGGATGGTCATATGGTAGTTGTAGGACGGTCATATGGTAGTCGTAGGACGGTCATATGGTAGTCCTAGGACAGTCGTATGGTAGTCCTAGGACAGTTGTATGGTAGTCGTAGGACGGTCATATGGTAGTTGTAGGACAGTCATATGGTAGTCGTAGGACGGTCATATGGTAGTCGTAGGACGGTCATATGGTAGTCCTAGGACGGTCATATGGCAGTCCTATGACAGTCGTATGGTAATCGTAGGAGGGTCATATGGTAGTCGTAGGACGGTCATATGGTAGTCGTAGGATGGTCATATGGTTGTCGTAGGACAGTCATATGGTAGTCCTAGGACGGTCATAGGAGAGTCCATATTTAAAACTGAAGGCTTGCATCATGAACTGTCCTTCTGAAGGGTTCAGGTCAGGAGAAGGAGAATAACTTACGGACGACACTTAACGTGATCGCTCTCCCATCCTCATCATTGTCCTCTCCTACCAGAGTCTTTATCCTTCTCACTGTCACCAGATATTAAACGGCCTCCAGACTTCAATGAACATATAAACAGGCTTTTATTTCTCCTTCTTGGCAACTTTAGACCCCAACATCCGATGAGTCTGAACGCAAATACACCCTGCAGAAGGCACTTGTATCTATTCGAGGAGGTAAATATTTAACATCAGGACAAAATTGACGACAGTGAACGGAAGCACAGTTTTAACTCAGCCAAACAGCCGCAGAACCCAGTCACCGGAACTGGTGGACATCTTAGAGTGATCTCCGAAACCACGCGTGAGGCACGTGAGACACGTGAGGTGTGGGGCACGTGACGTGTGACGTGTGAGGCACGTGACGTGTGACGCGTGAGACACGTGAGACACGTGAGTCACGTGAGGTGTGGGGCACGTGACGTGTGACGTGTGAGGCACGTGACGTGTGACGCGTGAGACACGTGACGTGTGACGCATGTGATGCCTCATTGTGAAACCACGCGTGAGTCATGGGAAGTTGTGGTCGACCTGAAACTGAAAGTGGAGGAGAAGTGAAAGTCGACCACTGAGATCTTCTCTGTCCACACAAGGAGACTGTGACCGGCAGCGGAGCGGTTATATCCACGACAACTGGTTCCTGTGTCAGATATATCCATGACAATGGAATAGGGCGCTGGGCCAGATATATCCATGATAACAGGAAGTTTTGCTGTGTCAGATATATCCATGATATCAGGAAGTTTTGCTGTGTCAGATATATCCATGACAACTGGAAGTTTCGCTGTGTCAGATATATCCATGATAACAGGAAGTTTCGCTGTGTCAGATATATCCATGACAACTGGAAGTTTCGCTGTGTCAGATATATCCATGACAACAGGAAGTTTTGCTGTGTCAGATATATCCATGACAACAGGAAGTTTTGCTGGGCCAGATATACACATGACAACAGGAAGTTTTGCTGTGTCAGATATATCCATGATAACAGGAAGTTTTGCTGTGCCAGATATATCCATGATAACAGGAAGTTTTGCTGTGCCAGATATATCCATGATAACAGGAAGTTTTGCTGGGCCAGATATATCCATGATAACAGGAAGTTTCGCTGTGTCAGATATATCCATGACAACAGGAAGTTTTGCTGTGTCAGATATATCCATGACAACAGGAAGTTTTGCTGGGCCAGATATACACATGACAACAGGAAGTTTTGCTGGGCCAGATATATCCATGACAACAGGAAGTTTTGCTGGGCCAGATATACACATGACAACAGGAAGTTTTGCTGTGTCAGATATATCCATGATAACAGGAAGCTTTGCTGTGTCAGATATATCCATGATAACAGGAAGTTTTGCTGTGCCAGATATATCCATGATAACAGGAAGTTTTGCTGTGCCAGATATATCCATGATATCAGGAAGTTTTGCTGGGCCAGATATATCCATGATAACAGGAAGTTTTGCTGGGCCAGATATATCCATGATATCAGGAAGTTTTGCTGGGCCAGATATATCCATGATATCAGGAAGTTTTACTGGGCCAGATATATCCATGATATCAGGAAGTTTTGCTGGGCCAGATATATCCATGATATCAGGAAGTTTTGCTGGGCCAGATATACACATGACAACTGGAAGCATTGCTTTGCTGAGTTGTGTAGAATCACTTGTGTTGTTATTGCCAGCATCCATGACGATTCAAAATATCAGTGTGCAAAATATATCCAAGACAACTGTATTACTACACTGAACATATCGATGAGGATTGCAAGTATCATATGCAGGCCACAGGATGTGTAACTGTGCCAAGAACATCCATAACAACTGGAAACATTGATGTGCTTTTCCGCGATGACCGGGACTGTGACTGTGCCGAACAGGGATATTAGAACCTCCATGGGGGGCGCTCGGACTCGGACCGACGGGGACTCGCCCCGCTGCGGGGGACGAGACGAGGAATGTGACTCCTCCCCACCAGAGGGCCTGGTGAACTATCTGGCCTTGACCTAGACCGAGACCTCTCGGCTGACCTCTCGGTTGACCTCTCGGTTGACCTCTCGGTTGACCTCTCGGCTGACCTCTCGGCTGATCTCTGGACTGACCT
The DNA here is from genome assembly GCA_950022655.1 of Alentia gelatinosa. Classification (NCBI taxonomy): domain Eukaryota; kingdom Metazoa; phylum Annelida; class Polychaeta; order Phyllodocida; family Polynoidae; genus Alentia; species Alentia gelatinosa. The sequence goes on from OX465583.1 coordinate 1,651,935, forward strand.
CTCGGCTGACCTCTCGGTTGACCTCTCGGCTGACCTCTCGGCTGACCTCTCGGCTGACCTCTCTATTGACCTTGGGCTGCAGAGTGGACCTAGACGCAGGCCCGGTCGGGTGGAGACCCGGATGTCACAGCGGACATGTCCACTGCAATTGGGAGAAACTGCGGATGGGATGTTCCGGTAGGACTGCGCAGGTCGCAGGAGTGACTTCCGGATGTCCAACTGGACCGGAAGTCGAAATGCTGCGCGCGACTCACGCGTCAGGTGTTGGAGTTTGGCTTCGGTTCTGCGGATGTCGACTTGGAGCGGAACATCAGTCCCCAGGCTGCACAGAAAATGAACAGTTCAAACTGTTATAGATGAGTTCAGTCAACTGTGAAGAAACGCAACTGTAAACATAGAGGGCTAAAACAGGGTGTTTAATGTTTCTTTACAATTGACATCCCCGAGACACACGGGCAATGGACTACCACCCTACAGACGGGCGACTAGTGTGCACAAACTGACGGTATCTAACCTCTGATAATCACTGATAAGAAGTTGTGCACATCGTTGGCCATGCATGGCTGATGAGAATTCTGCCTCACTTTATGATGCGGTGAAAACTTATGGAAAGTTTGTCCTATGGTTAAATGATGGCTGTACAGCTTATTATTGCACTATAGTGATAACTGGAATTATGGAATTTAATGTGAATATGAAACTGTAAATCACTGTGAAACCACTGCTGACACCCAGCTGAGTGGGTTTTGGCCAACTCGCTTAAACCTACGTGTAGCAGCACAAATAGCAATGGTGCTGCCACCTGTTGTGCCGACTTCATACTAGTCTACCACTGCTTGGGGTGAAGGAGAAAGGTGGCTGTACACCACACCACATAGACATGGTATGAGAAGGACTGGTCTTTGATATAGCAGTAAATCTACCACTGCTGGGGGTGAAGGAGAAAGGTGGCTGTACACCACAATACATAGACATGGTATGAGAAGGACTGGTCTTTGATATAGCAGTAAATCTACCACTGCTGGGGGTGAAGGAGAAAGGTGGCTGTACACCACACCACACAGACATGGTATGAGAAGGACTGGTCTTTGATATAGCAGTAAATCTACCACTGCTGGGGGTGAAGGAGAAAGGTGGCTGTACACCACACTACATAGACATGGTATGAGAAGGACTGGTCTTTGATATAGCAGTAAGTCTACCACTGCTGGGGATGAAGGAGAAAGGTGGCTGTACACCACACCACATAGACATGGCATGAGAAGGACTGGTCTTTGATATAGCAGTAAATCTACCACTGCTGGGGGTGAAGGAGAAAGGTGGCTGTACACCACACCACACAGACATGGTATGAGAAGGACTGGCCTTTGATATAGCAGTAAGTCTACCACTGCTGGGGATGACGGAGAAAGGTGGCTGTACACCACACCACATAGACATGGTGTGAGAAGGACTGGTCTTTGATATAGCAGTAAGTCTACCACTGCTGGGGATGACGGAGAAAGGTGGCTGTACACCACACCACATAGACATGGTGTGAGAAGGACTGGTCTTTGATATAGCAGTAAGTCTACCACTGCTGGGGGTGAAGGAGAAAGGTGGCTGTACACCACTCCACATAGACATGGTGTGAGAAGGACTGGTCTTTGATATAGCAGTAAGTCTACCACTGCTGGGGATGAAGGAGAAAGGTGGCTGTACACCACACCACATAGACATGGTGTGAGAAGGACTGGTCTTTGATATAGCAGTAAGTCTACCACTGCTGGGGGTGAAGAAGAAAGGTGGCTGTACACCACTCCACATAGACATGGTGTGAGAAGGACTGGTCTTTGATATAGCAGTAAGTCTACCACTGCTGGGGATGAAGGAGAAAGGTGGCTGTACACCACACTACATAGACATGGTGTGAGAAGGACTGGTCTTTGATATAGCAGTAAGTCTACCACTGCTGGGGATGAAGGAGAAAGGTGGCTGTACACCACTCCACATAGACATGGTATGAGAAGGACTGGCCTTTGATATAGCAGTAAGTCTACCACTGCTGTGGATGAAGGAGAAAGGTGGCTGTACACCACACCACATAGACATGGTATGAGAAGGACTGGCCGTTGATAGAGCAGTAAATCTACCACTGCTGGGGGTGAAGGAGAAAGGTGGCTGTACACCACACCACATAGACATGGTATGAGAAGGACTGGCCTTTGATATAGCTAACTCTCCTCCCCCTTACTACACATGACGAGATGTGTCTATTTCACGGGTCCCGTCAATATGATGGTAGTCCACAGTGTTTTACGCCCACAGGTTTGCCCAGACAAGACTGATTAGACTCACATCTACATGCAGTTTATTCTGGTTAAAAAGATGAAATAATTCTGTTAAATACATTTTGTTTTTTTGTTACCCATCCGAATAAAACGTTGGCAGATGAATTAGCATATTCATGCACATTATACAATGTTTAAAATGATTATATATCACAAGTATTTCATATCAAATCAAAGATACTTTTTTATATCTTAAGAGGTACATATATACAAAGCAGTGGAAATAACATCGCCAATGACATTGCAGGAAAAAGTACAATCTCGTTTGTTTGGTCCAGTTTTATAATTTATTCTATCCTGTTTCAATTAGGAGCTAAAAAGCAAGAAGTTTTATTATTTCGGTTAAATCATCATTGATCAGTAAAAAAATGCTTCCGGAAACGGGTGTTCCACTGGACCGACAGAGGGTATGAAAAGTGCGCCAAACGGTCGCCATACGGTACCAGATTCCTATACAACATATATTCTCGCATATTTAATCGCCAAAACGCTCACAGAAGCGAGAGATAACTAGGAGCAAATAGTATGTTCATCATTGATGAAGGAGCGTGCAATTTTAAATGAATAACAGCTAAAAGGTTTGTGGTACATTCTATGGATTGTCTTTTGAAATCCACTTGCACTAAGTCAACTTGCCATTTTTACAACTGCCTGAGTCTAGGATCAAAACATATCAAGCACCAGTGGGTCTTGAGGTATTTTGGTCATGAGTGATTGGTCATGGTAAGCTGGGCACCATCTTTGACCCTGAGACACTGGCTCCCTGCTCTGTCCTTAGTGTCACAGTGAATAGCACACAGATAGTGAAGGGCTAGTTTATATGCAGCACCCTGAAAGTCTATGTGGACCCCTCTAACCTCTAGATGATGTAAATAGCACGTGCAAGCACGCTCTAATAAAGCGATGCAACGCAAACGGTCGCCTGCAGCCAAAGACGAGTGTTGGGCGGGCGGGAGACAATCCGCTCATTCCACAGGGCCCTGGGCCTTGTCGAATGAGGAGCCAGTTCTGGGCGAGGTTTACAAGTTGTGTGTGAGACGAGGCTGTGAAGCCGATCAACACGACCACGAGTAAATCCATGTTCGGCACATCTCCCCCAGGTCCGCGTCCCGTAGCCCTCCGCTCATTGGTGGAGACGCCTAAGTCTAGACGTGCTCCCATTGGTTGCTAATGACGCATTTCTCTAGTCAGCCCTCGCGACCCGACTCCGGTGTGGTGCCAACATTGGTTACCCTGCCAAAAGTGGTAATTATCGCTCACTCTATCCCAGCATGTCTCTTCCCGTCCTCTACCGCTTAGATTTCACGGACGATTCTAGGGTTCATATAGCCTCGTAAAACATAGCAAAAGTCATACTTATCCGAACTCTTTTTTTTCCCCTCTAATAGGCTCTCCTATGTCGTTGAACCAACTCATGAAGTTATTATTACGTTCAATTTTCCCGCTTAAAATTAGAAGATGAGTATAAGATGTCGTAAAATGCTGCTTTTCTATAAATAGCCACTCTCCACGCAGAGATTCTGCGCTCTACATCCTGCGGCCGCTTGTATTAGCAAGCGATAGCGCCACGAAAGATCTGCTTGGAGAGTGATCAAAAGCGGGAAAACTCCGAACAGATATTAGGCTCAATTTGCTTAGTGCGCATGTACAAACTAGTTGTTCGAGGGCCGATGAATTTGTCACTCTCCAATCGTGGAATGCAAGAGTGCGCATGTTCGCGCATGCGCAAAAGAGAATAGTGAGCGATAATTACCACTTATAGCAGGGTAACCAATTTTGGCACCACACCGGTCGGTGGGCAACTCACGGAGTCTCGGTATGCGGCAGCGCGGAGACTGCGGGAACCGGCGAAGCTGGCGCATCGGAGTGGTCATTAAGGCTTTGGTTGGCCCGATCATTAGGGGGGGGGGGGGGGGGCGATGGGCAGAAATACAAAATTTCTTGGTTGTTTTTTGGGCCTGTACTTCGTGGGTATCATTCTCCACGTTGCCGCCAGGGGGATTGGAGTCTTGTGGTTTCGAATCATTACAGAATTCTCGGCAGGTGTCGTGAGATGACCTCTTAGGGGCGGAATATATATCATTCAAACTACATATTGATGTGTCTGGGATGTTCTGTTAACCCAGAAGTGAGAGTATTTATCTGTTGTATGGGAATCGTTATCCCGGACGCACGGCCCGCCCCAGCCGCTCGGCGTTCAGGTCGACTCTATCACAACGGGCTTAATTCCTGATCGTGTGCAAATCTTCGCTTTGCGGTAACGGTCGTTCGGCTCAAATCCTCGCTTTAATTATCGCTCGCTGCCCGCAGGAGGGCGACGCTATCGGCCCAGTGGAACAGTCTCTTACGTTAGCATGGCTGTGTGGTTAATACCATTATCAACGTAAAATTATAAAACAGAAAAAAATCTGCTGACGTTTCTTTTAGAATACAATGGAGGATAATCCCTGAAAATAGCCATTCTTAATCTGAACCTTACTTATTACAAATTACTAAATTACTAAAAACGAGATAGAACTCTTTCTCTGCAATATAAAAGGAAGTACATATTACATCAAGTAACATAAAATTGTGAATTTTAACAATCTTTTCCTACTTGACTATGAAGCAAATGGGAGAAAACTTCATTTTACCTCATGCACCCTGTAGGAATTGACTAGAGGTATCCCAACCTAGAAATTAGTGAGAAATGTATGTTTATATGAGTACACCAGTTCCTTCACCAGACAGAGCGAACACACAACACGACAACGAGTACGAGTGGTCAGAGCAGGGGAAATTCACGAGTAGGTCCAGGGACGAGCGATCCATTAACGATCTTATCGCTGTCTTTGGGGTGTTCTCGTCAAAATGGTCGGTCTTTACAGGAGACCTGTATTATAGATAGATCATTATACAACTAGAGAATAAGCCATAGTGTTGTGGACAGTATCCTTAAACCACGCGAGGTTGAGGCATAGTAATACACGAGTGTTAGTGAGTGTTTTACGGCGTCAACCTCGCGTGGTTTACAGAGCCGCCTGTCCACAAAACCATCGCTTGTCGTATTTATTATCCATCTTTTCCAATAGATTAAACCAAGAATTGACATTATGAGGTATATAACGTGGGACAATCTCCCCTTCCAATCATAGGTATAGTGTTGTATATACAACTAGATAAGACCGAATCGTGAAATTCGCCACATTACAACTAGGTTAGACTAAAACAGGGCCAACTAGTGTGGGTTCACTGAAGCGGCAGGGTGCGACCTAATGTGCGACAACTTCAACAGGTGCGGCATTAAAGGCATGTCCTACAACTCCCCGTAGCGCCATCTGGTGATTTAAAAAAGGTTATCAGCAAAAACCGAATCCTTATGATTCATTCTAATACTAAATGAGAAAATTTAACGCTATGGAGAATTTACCGAAACCCGATAAGTAAAATAAACAAATTTACATTTGCTTGATTCAAATACGACATGTATTGAAAAAAGTGTCTTTCATTTCCCCCCAAAAATAAGTGTGGTGACCTCTAGTATGTAAATGTGTAAAACTTCATATTTACTAAATTCTGTGAAAGTTTAAAGACAATGAGATGGCTTTTACTATGTAAAAAGTATTTTTTTGAAATACTGGTCTCAAAATAAAAAGCTAGCACGGTGACCCCCGATTTTTAAAATGAAGTATGCGTTCTACAACACTTTGAGATTATAATATTCAATTTCCAGGAAATTGATATGGGTTTCGATTTTCAAGTTGAATTGTCGGATATGCCTTTAAGGATAACAAAACAAAGTGAAATAAGGTGAAGTTGTTAACAGGGAATGTAAGGAGTTAAGGCTAACTGTGGGAGTTAGACACAAAGGATGGACGTTACGTAGCTCTATCTAACATTGGCTCACATTTTCTGAGAGGTGAGGTCAAAGGTCACAGATGATCAAAGGACCATCGTTCTCCTCCGATTCTGATTCACTAGATGTCAGAGAAAAGACGGAGGAACTGAAAATAAGAATCGTCAAAATCAGCAGAGTTCTTGTAGAGCGACTGAGAGTCCACATCGGAGAGGAGGGTATTTAGTGAGAGAATCTGCTGGGAGAGTGAGATACGTTAAGGTATTTCTATACACAATGGGGCAGGAACAACCAAGCGGTTTTATAAAGTTATATACACCAAGACGAAAAGGAGAAAATGACGCTTTTAAATACAGTTCACATACTTTACATAATTGTATATTATAGAGTTTAAGGACAGGACACAAAAACAGGAACGATAATTAAGTAACATTGTATCATACATATGTAAATGGTCCACGTTGATTGGGTTGAAATATTAGAATTAGCATATAAATAAATACAATGGCAGACATATATGAATGAATAATGATTTTGTTCAAATGGAAAATATCTGAATTAAACTGTGTTGTTTTCTATTATTTTTCCATTTGTTTCTAATTTCCGGTTAAAATTCTTTTTTACACATTTAAACTATTTTGGATATAGTGAGGTTTTCATTATGTTTTCTATGCATACAATAGCCGAGTTGCCACTGCACCAAATACTACTCTTTTAACTGTTTCCGGTTAGTGATGTTCAATTTGTGCCTCAGTCCTGATTCGACATAGTGTACGAGTGTTTTATCATTATGTGTAGCGCTTTACACATTTCCAGTAAAATCCACAGTGCGCAACATTGGTGATGTTTTAACGGCTGTTGACATCACTTACCGGAAGTAGTATATTATGACATTGTATCAGTCAATTCAAACTCACGGGCCATCAAATATTTGCCCTGGCACTGTTCAGCAACTGAGTATTTATTAACAGGTACAGACGCCATGTCTGTTCTCCACTTATTATACACTTTAAAATGTTAGCAACTGATAAGAAGTTATCGTAAATAGACAATTGATGAGTATTGTGGGCACCCAAAGCTGGGCCGTACAGAATCATACGGCCCAGTGGGCCACAATTAGATTTATATTTTCTTTTCCAAAAAATCCATCCTAAAAAATCAGTGGTGTATGGGGATTTAATTTCATGTTCCTGTGATTTCTGAGGAAATTTTTTTTTTTAGATTTATACATTTATACATGAGGGAGCAGTGGTCAGAAAGCATAAGGCTGATGTTCACAGTTGTATAATAAATTGGTAAAGGAGAAACTTCTGGGTATGTGACTTTGACGGCCATGAAAATGTCACCAATGTTGTGCACAGTAGATTCAACTTGGAGATAGGACATGAAGTGTACGGAGTGCTTTATCATTATGTGTAGCGCTTTTCACATTTCCAGTGGTAAATCTACCGTGCACAACATTGGTGATGTTTCATGGCTGTTGACGTCACTTACCGGAAGTAGTACATTGGTTAAGCGGAAACTCCCCCATTATGGGAGCATGAGGTTTACGTCACAGCGTGGTAACGGCAGACACGTCACCCACCTGTAGTCTGTCACTGGGCGTTTCTCCGGCGTCTTGTGATCTAGGTCAGCCAGACGCAGGGCTCGGGTCACGTGACTAGACGCTGGGGTGACTTTCGGCGTTCTGCGCATGTCCCCAGCCTCGATATCGCTCTCAAGGTCAGCCAAGGTCAACTCTCCACTGTGCGCGTTTCCGTTCTCCTCCCGAACGGCACCGCGCGCAAGATCCGGTCGGCCATCTTGGATGTGGTCGTGGTGTGGGTGTTGGCCACTAGGCGGCGTGTCGGAGAGGCCGCCGAGGAGTTGGACGGCCGCGTCCACATCCTCCTCCGTCGTCGGCGTTTCCGCTTCCGCTTCCGGTGACGTCATCTCGGCCTGGTATATCTCGCGGGCCACGTTACCGGAAAGAGAATGCGCGAGAATGGCGCTGGCGTCATCGTCCGTGTCGTCAAAACTCTCGTTCAGCAGCTCTGGGGCGGGGACTCGGGCGGGGGGGTTGTTGTGCTTGTCGTAGGGGGGCGGTGGGGCGGCGTCGGGGGGTAGGAAGGCCTGGGGGTCGGAGGTGAGGAGGGGGCTGTTCCGGGGGCTGTGTGATAACTGGTTCTGAAGTATTCTGTTCTCAGTGCGGAGCAGCTCAACTCGCCCCGCGTCTGTAAGACAAACAAAGCCCGTCACATCACCACATCACCACATCACCACATCACCACATCACCACATCACCACATCACCAGCCCACTGTCTCTACACCAGTATCAACAGTTCACAGTCTATACCCCTCAGCATCTACAAAATATCAAACATTGAAATAACCACCCCCCCCCCTAATGAGTAACAGGAAAGGTTTGTTATAGTTCAATAGAAAAATGCATATATTAATGGATATATATGATTATTATTTATGAGGTAAATAACAGAATATATACGACATAATTCCATGTGTCTTTGAGATTAGATTCTGAGTCTGAGAACACGTTTATTAACGTTATATTCATCATTGGTTATTGTTTAAGATATGGTTAGTCAGACACCACCACGTGATCATCAATATGTTAATAATATACACCAACCTGATAATAAATTACAATCATTTACATTCTCTTAAAAAGAAGTGAGTCCAGATCACGATAAAAGAACCACTGAAGACACACACCACACTCTACCTTTGACTTCACACCCCCACGTTCTTTTTACATCTCAGATTTAAATGTGACTCGGAGATGTTTTATTGTCCATCGATAACAAAGTCTACATTGAGAATATTATGCGGCGCCACAGTAAACCACGACCCACTGTTTGTATGTTGTGAGAACCCATAAGTATCGATGACGGATTTGAGACTCTTTGACTGTGACCTCAAAGTCATTGAATAGGGGAAAGTAGTCCGTTTGTGCTGGAGAGCAAAACAATAGTCGTTAATGATATGCACTTTATTATAAGGCAATTTCCGGATTTAATCTATTGGAGAAGATGGATAATAAATACAACGAACGATGGTTTTGTGGACAGGTAAACCACTCGAGTTTGACTGATGTTTGTGTATTACTACACTCGTGGTTTATGGGCACCTGTCCATGGATAAAGGATGTGTTCCATGAGGCTTTCTGATCTGGCACCGTCCGATTGCCATCCGGGCACTGCGCGGCACCATATCGTTAGAACATGTGTAGTGGAGCGGGCCACATGCTCTACGACAGTGACCATCCGGCGGTTGTAAGGCCAAAGCCGGCTGAAATCTGATTAATTAGCTTTTACCCGTTACCCACCAGTGGTGCCTGTACGGCTGCCATACAGCGTCAGCCGTGGACCGGCCAGGGTTCCGTTGTTTTGTACACTATAAACATGTTTGGCAGACTCCCGATGGAGCGGGAATCGGGCCAGCCCGGTGGAACACACTCTTTACGGTGTATGTGATCAGATGTACAGTGCGCATCTCCGGTTAGTCAGGGAGCTATCTTACATGGTGGCCCCCATAGGGGGAGGGCTATGCGTGGTCCTGTGGGGATGAAGCGGGGCTGGGCAGACCATGCCGGGTGGGGTTAGAACCACCCTGTTAGTAGGCAGGAATCGATCAGCCAATCAAACACGCTGTTTATCGTCTCTGAAGAAGGCACGTCCATCTTTGACCATTTAATCCGAGACCTTGGTATATATATACAGTACATAGCATATCCTGTTTCCCCGGTCATCCGCTAGGAGATCACAGGGAATTCCGGTGCCATCCGTGAGGTGGCGTCTCGAGCCGTCCTCCATGTTATTCCCTCCATTGATAATGCACGAGGGGTGCCACATGTATGTCGTCAGGGCTAACTGTGGCTGTTTGTCGCATATTGCATAACAATTTTCTATCTCACCCCAGGTATTTTTTCTCCACAGACTTAACATTGGGAACTTGTATCCAATGCCCATTAAGTATTTGGAAAAATTACTCAATGGGGGAATTGCATCACAAATGTTAGCCCATTAGTCAATGTGAAGGGTGAGATAAATTCAGAAACCCATTCAAGTTTAGGGTCAGGGCTTGATCCCATCTTGTTTGAATCGCTACATAATTCATGCAGCTTCGCCTTGTGAATTACTATGCAATACAAACTCGATGGGATACAAGCTCTGATCCTAAATATTTCTTCTGTATTATAATAGTGATAGTCCCAAATCCTGGCCACTGATTGGCTAATATTTCGTGACGTCACGAAGCAATAGTACGCCATGCAGATGGCATACAACACACAGTATACCATATTGTTGCGCTACGTTAAATCTAAGGCAGACAATATTAGGGGTGGGGTAAATTAATGATTCTCATCGAGTTAACCAGCACCGGTTTATCTACTTGACTACTCTACGAAGCTCTGATTGGACTATTGAGACAGGAAGCAGTCATAATCGACCTCTTATCAACCAATCAGCGCGAGGGAACAAGTCACGTGACCTACATGTGCGTCTAAACGACCAATAAACGGAGGTGTTGCGGAGCGAGCTAGGCTAAGCGTCATTCCACATCTCCACTGAAAGACACACAGACAGACAGAGCTACTCGCGCGTCCGTCAACATAAAAAAATACACGAGACGAAACTTTACTCAAACTAGTGTGAAGAAAGTCGTGAATACTTCCGGTGTTAATTTGATTATCGTCAAGTCAGACGGAAACTACATGGATGAAGTGGGTTTTGGAAGAATCTATTTATCACAGAAAAAATTACTAAGGGCGACAAAATTTCTTATTAAGAGATTTACGCCAAAGCGAGGGGAAAATTATCATAAATGCTACATAAGAAATTCTTTAACTAACAAAAGACTAAAATTCAATGAAAAGGGCGAAATAGAAGTTTTAGCGTAAATTCTCTGCAAAAAGTGCAGAAAAAGGACTGAAAAGCGTTGACAAAATTGTTAACTATGTTGAGGAATGCCGGGAATGGTCTACGGGGGAGTTTCCGATTAACCGATGTACTACTTCTGGTAAGTGATGTTGAGAGCCATAAAAAGTATATTTAACAGTGGAAATGTGAAAAGTGCTACAAATAATGATAAAACACTCCATACACTTCATGTGCAATCTCCAAGCGACTGTGGCACAAAATGAACATCACTTACCGGAAACAGTTTTTGTAGAATAGAAACCATTGTTCGTAACAGATTAAGATTTAAACTCTTATTATGTTGTTTCACTAGTTTTGATGACGTAGCGGATTAAGATCTATGCTCTTATCATGTCGTGTCACTAGTTTTAATGACAGCAAATCAAGATCTACGCTCTTATTATGTCATGTGACTGGTTTTACTGACGTAATGAATTAGGATATACACTCTTATTATGTCTATCTCTGGTTTTAACCCTATCGCGCCGGGTACCCACGGCAGGGGTACAGTCATGGAGCCGGGTACTAGTGCCAGTGACTACCGCTAGAGGCCGGGCATATGGGCCTATTGTGAACATTTTGATCTCTGTATCACGTGACATGACACGTGATATTTAATACTATTTTCTATTTCACCCGGAATATCAAATATCATGTTATATCTACGCTCTCTTTATGGATTTGATGACGTAGTGGATTAAGATCTGCGCTGATATTATGACGTGTCACTGGTTTTAATGACGTAGTAGATTAAGATCTACGCTCTTATTATGGATTTGATGACGTAGTGGATTAAGATCTGCGCTGATATTATGACGTGTCACTGGTTTTAATGACGTAGTAGATTAAGATCTACGCTCTTATTATGGATTTGATGACGTAGTGGATTAAGATGTGTGCTGATATTATGACGTGTCACTGGTTTTAATGACGTAGTAGATTAAGATCTACGCTCTTATTATGGATTTGATGACGTAGTGGATTAAGATGTGCGCTGATATTATGACGTGTCACTGGTTTTAATGACGTAGCAGATTAACATCTAAACTCTTATTTTGGTTTCGGTGACGTATTAGGGTGCGGTATTAGACCCCCCGCAGAGAACCTACGTTAATCCCACGTGACCGATGATACCACCGGAAGTGATGCACCTAGAGTGCGTGCGCAACCACGAAGGTAATACCCAGCGCTCACGTGACGTGCCTAACGTCAGATGACGTCACGAAGGGGATGACGTCAGAGGCGCGCGGCCTGACGTCAGCGGCGCTGGTTGTGGCGAGAGTAATGACGTCATGGCGGTGTGTCGTGACGTCAGCACTATTTGCGGTGACGTCAGCGGCGTGAGGCGAGGGGCGTGCCGGGAGGAAGTACCTCGTTTGAGCTTGCGCAGTTCGTTGCTGGTGGAGGAGCGGAGCTGCTCCTCGAGACACTCGATCTGGCGGTCCTTGGCGCGGATCTCACGGCGGAACTTGTCCTGCAGCTTGGCGCGGTCCTCGTCGAACATCTGCTGCAGGTCGTCGAGCCCGTCGCGCAGGTCCGAGGCGTCCTGCAGCGCGATGTCGCGCTCCCGGAGCAGCCCGTCGGCCTGTCGCCGCAGCTCTGTGAGTGAGTGGTGGGGCAAGTGAGACACACGGTGCGGGCACGGCAACACGGGGTGACAAAGAGGCACACGGTACGGGCAGGGGTAAATACGGTACAGTCACGGGCAGAGAGAGGAGGAGGGACCAGGTAAATACGGTAGAGTCACAGGCAGAGGGAGGAGGAGGGACCAGGTAAATACGGTACAGACACGGGCAGAGGGAGGAGGAGGGACCAGGTAAATACGGTACAGTCACAGAGGGAGGAGGGACCAGGTAAATACGGTACAGTCACTGGCAGAGGGAGGAGGGACCAGGTAAATACGGTAGAGTCACAGGCAGAGGGAGGAGGGACCAGGTAAATACGGTACAGACACGGGCAGAGGGAGGAGGGACCAGGTAAATACGGTACAGACACGGGCAGAGGGAGGAGGGACCAGGTAAATACGGTACAGTCACGGGCAGAGGGAGGAGGGACCAGGTAAATACGGTACAGTCACAGAGGGAGGAGGGACCAGGTAAATACGGTACAGTCACAGAGGGAGGAGGGACCAGGTAAATACGGTACAGACACAGGCAGAGGGAGGAGGGACCAGGTAAATACGGTACAGTCACGGGCAGAGGGAGGAGGGACCAGGTAAATACGGTACAGTCACAGACGGAGGAGGGACCAGGTAAATACGGTACAGTCACAGAGGGAGGAGGGACCAGGTAAATACGGTACAGACATGGGCAGAGGGAGGAGGGACCAGGTAAATATGGTACAGTCACGGGCAGAGGGAGGAGGGACCAGGTATATACGGTACAGTCACAGACGGAGGAGGGACCAGGTAAATACGGTACAGTCACAGAGGGAGGAGGGACCAGGTAAATACGGTACAGTCACAGAGGGAGGAGGGACCAGGTAAATACGGTACAGTCACTGGCAGAGAGAGGAGGAGGGACCAGGTAAATACGGTACAGACACGGGCAGAGAGAGGAGGAGGGACCAGGTATATACGGTACAGACACGGGCAGAGAGAGGAGGAGGGACCAGGTAAATACGGTACAGACATGGGTAGAGGGAGGAGGGACCAGGTAAATACGATACAGTCACGGGCAGAGGGAGGAGGAGGGACCAGGTAAATACGGTACAGTCACGGGCAGAGGGAGGAGGAGGGACCAGGTAAATACGGTACAGTCACAGACGGAGGAGGGACCAGGTAAATACGGTACAGTCACAGAGGGAGGAGGGACCAGGTAAATACGGTACAGACACGGGCAGAGGGAGGAGGGACCAGGTAAATACGGTACAGTCACGGGCAGAGGGAGGAGGGACCAGGTAAATACGGTACAGCCACAGGCAGAGGGAGGAGGGACCAGGTAAATATGGTACAGACACAGGCAGAGGGAGGAGGGACCAGGTAAATACGGTACAGTCGAGGGCAGAGGGAGGAGGGACCAGGTAAATACGGTACAGACACGGGCAGAGGGAGGAGGGACCAGGTAAATACGGTACAGTCACGGGCAGAGGGAGGAGGAGGGATCAGGTAAATACGGTACAGTCACAGACGGAGGAGGGACCAGGTAAATATGGTACAGTCACAGAGGGAGGAGGGACCAGGTAAATACGGTACAGTCACAGAGGGAGGAGGGACCAGGTAAATACGGTACAGCCACAGGCAGAGGGAGGAGGGACCAGGTAAATATGGTACAGACACAGGCAGGGGGAGGAGGGACCAGGTAAATACGGTACAGTCGAGGGCAGAGGGAGGAGGGACCAGGTAAATACGGTACAGACACGGGCAGAGGGAGGAGGGACCAGGTAAATACGGTACAGTCACAGAGGGAGGAGGGACCAGGTAGATACGGTACAGACACGGGCAGAGGGAGGAGGGACCAGGTAAATGCGGTACAGACACAGGCAGAGGGAGGAGGGACCAGGTAAATACGGTACAGACACGGGCAGAGGGAGGAGGGACCAGGTAAATATGGTACAGACACAGGCAGAGGGAGGAGGGACCAGGTAAATACGGTACAGTCGAGGGCAGAGGGAGGAGGGACCAGGTAAATACGGTACAGACACGGGCAGAGGGAGGAGGGACCAGGTAAATATGGTACAGACACAGGCAGAGGGAGGAGGGACCAGGTAAATACGGTACAGACACGGGCAGAGGGAGGAGGGACCAGGTAAATATGGTACAGACACAGGCAGAGGGAGGAGGGACCAGGTAAATATGGTACAGACACAGGCAGAGGGAGGAGGGACCAGGTAAATCATAAGCGGGAGGATGGCTGCAGGTTTAAAGAACTCGCTTCTAGATGAGTAGTCAGCAGTTTGATATTTTGAAGAGATCAGGGTGTTTTGTGTCAGTTGTGGGAAGATTCTGAGAAACAGAGGAAAGGATGTAACTGAGGCGTGTATAAGTGTGTGTTTGAGGAGAAGAGATTGATTGACGAATGGAGAGGTATATAAAGACAGGGTGTGAGGTGGGTGTGTATGTGTGTCGTGATCACGCTATAGCAGACTATACTAGACTATAGTATAGGCCCTCCGACGAGGTAATGTCCAAGGTATGATAGTTGTGTACATGTCTATGCATTGTGTACACTGTCGTGCTGGGTAGGTTGCATAATAAGATCACATGTACCTTCTTTGTAAATCTAATTGTTCCTAATTCTGTGGAAATACCCTCCGGGAGAAGTGGTATGATGATGCAGTGATATAATCTAGAAATACACCACGCAGTAGCATTTGATTTAGAAATCTGTCAAATGTGTTATGCGGGAAAACTGACTGAGGCTGAGTGAATTCCGGAGTTACGAGGTGAGTGTTGCAGGATGTCATCACAAGGCCGTTAGACCAAGTAATGTGAATTTTAGGACTTTCAGCGGAATTCTTTCATTCTCTTTCTATTATCATATAGCTTTGATTATTGAAATTATGTCATCTTTCTCACTTGTCAACATGCTAATTTGACTGCCAACACAGGCGCACATGTGCCAGTGTCTCTGATTGGCTGAGAGTGCCTCACGTGGTCACCCTTGTTTAACGAAACAATCACCCACGGTGCGAAACATTTATTTACAATGACACTGGTATGTAACTAAGGAGTGTTTGACAACAGGCATATAATGATATATAGATATTTATCTGTATATCAGTAAGATTGGAGTTTGAGTTGTGGTCTGGTATATAATGATATATATATATATTCATCTGTATATATATATGTGTGTGTGTATTGTGGATGTGGGGTGTATGTCAGTGGTGGATGTTTATCTGTGTACTGTGTGTATTGTGGATGTGGGGGGTGTATGTTAGTGGTGCATGTTTATCTGTGTACTGTGTGTATTGTGGATGTGGGGTGTATGTTAGTGGTGCATGTTTATCTGTGTACTGTGTGTATTGTGGATGTGGGGGGTGTATGTAAGTGGTGCATGTTTATCTGTGTACTGTGTGTATTGTGGATGTGGGGGGTGTATGTTAGTGGTGGATGTTTATCTGTGTACTGTGTGTATTGTGGATGTGGGGTGTATTGTTGTAGTGCATGTTTATCTGTGTACTGTGTGTATTGTGGATGTGGGGGGTGTATTTTAGTGGTGCATGTTTATCTGTGTACTGTGTGTATTGTGGATGTGGGGGTGTATGTTAGTGGTGCATGTTTATCTGTGTACTGTGTGTATTGTGGATGTGGGGGGTGTATGTTAGTGGTGCATGTTTATCTGTGTACTGTGTGTATTGTGGATGTGGGGGTGTATGTTAGTGGTGCATGTTTATCTGTGTACTGTGTGTATTTTGGATGTGGGGTGTGTATATTAGTGGTGGATGTTTATCTGTGTACTGTGTGTATTGTGGATGTGGGGGGTGTATGTTAGTGGTGGATGTTTATCTGTGTACTGTGTGTATTGTGGATGTGGGTGTGGATGTCAGTGGTGCATGTTTATCTGTGTACTGTGTGTATTGTGGATGTGGGGGTGTATGTTAGTGGTACATGTTTATCTGTGTACTGTGTGTATTGTGGATGTGGGGGTGTATGTTAGTGGTGCATGTTTATCTGTGTACTATGTGTATTGTAGATGTGGGGTGTATGTTAGTGGTGCATGTTTTTCTGTGTTTTTCTTTTAGTGTACTATTATTCCGGGGCATCATATTTATAACAATTTCCAGGCACGGCTGGTCCCCCATACATTTGATCGTAAGTTACAACATGTGTTTCAAGCGGTTAGGTATTCATTGATTTCCAGCATGGTAATAAGTACATAAGCACAAGAAAAATAGTGTATGGTACACCAATAATGATGGTGATGGTTGATGATTATTGATTGAATTTCAGTGTTTTGTGTATTGTGTGTATCAGAGGATGTGTGTATGTGGGGGGGGGGGGGGGGTGTATGTAAGTGGTGCATGTTTTTCTGTGTACTGCTTTTATCAGTGGATGTGTGTGTGTGTGTGTGTGGGGGGGGGGGGGGGTGTATGTATGGTTTGTTCTGTCTACCATCTCACTCTCCAGGCACAGTAGGGATGGGGAGGACACACAGACAGACGGGGAGAGTGCTCAGTGAGACAGGGAGGGAGGAATGATGACAATCATTGCAGCATCACTCTCACTTAAACCTAATCATGATGCACACACGACCAATAATCAACTAAATTATAACATTA
Source organism: Alentia gelatinosa (assembly GCA_950022655.1). Classification (NCBI taxonomy): domain Eukaryota; kingdom Metazoa; phylum Annelida; class Polychaeta; order Phyllodocida; family Polynoidae; genus Alentia; species Alentia gelatinosa. The sequence goes on from OX465583.1 coordinate 1,669,242, forward strand.
ATCAAACACATGCCTCACTTATAGTCATTGAGGGGAGGAAGGGTTTTATTTTGGAATTTTCTTAGAACATGGATTTTTTGTTAGTTCAAAGCTTGAGTCCATTTACATAAATTATGTCCCAATCCTGCTCGGGCCATGTTCGGGCCCGATTTGGATCTGAGCTAAAGCAGCCCCGATTCGGGCCCGAGTGGTGATCGGCACCAAATTCAGCCAACAGGAATCAAGCCTTGATTCAGATTTATTTTTTCTTAATCAAGAGCGATCAAATAACACTGAAAATTTATTTCCTTTTTGCGGATTTGGACTATATGTTAATATTGTGCATCTGTGCATCAGAATCAGAAATAGATTGAAAGGTAAAGCACATGTAGAATAGATTGTAAGACTCAAAATTCTTCAAATCAAAAGCAAAATTTGTAAAACAAAATATTATACATCGATCTTGGAATGTACTTAAAAAGTGTTTTTATGACTAATCAAAATGGCCACCATATCAAAATGTATTTAGAAAACATTGTGTTCAAAATGACTGACACTTAGATTCTTGATATAGATTAGGAGCCACGCTGAACACGTTTAGATGAATGTTAAATCTGTGAGCGTCAAACATTGGATGCGTTAGGATAACATGCCCCTGAGTGGACAGCTCGCCCCACTCCTGGGCCGCTTTGACTGGGGACTTACCGTCTCGTTCCTGTTGGAGTTCACTGATTCTCTGCTGTAATTCTTCTCTCGTACTCCCGGAGCTGAAAGAGTCACACAGTCACTGAGAATAATACTCAAACTTATATACATACATACATAGATAAATAAATAATTATATATATATATATATATATATATATATATATATATATATATATATATGTATGGTGTCTGAGCTGTATATATATATATATATATATATATATATATATATATATATATATATATATGTATATGTAGTCATATAATTGTTTACATGGCGTCCATTGTTTTATTATCCACCTAATACGAAGTGCCCATAGAAAACACATAGGGCGTTTGTATGGACATACCCGGCGCATACGGATATGTTGTATGCTCCGGGTGGCGCATACGGAAAAATAGTGCGTATGGGAAAATAGTGCATAACTAAAATGAACTGATATCGACATGCCACTTGCCCAGAAAAGGTGGATAATAAATACAATATAGACTGGTTTCAGATAAAAGCGGTTGTATGCTCCTCGGAGTTGTCTCTCCGCAATATCCTCGCATATGCTCGGATATTACTACGCGTCAACTCCTCGGAGCATACGGCCGCTTGTATCTGAAACCAGTCAATATTGTGTATATCTGCTACAGATATCACTCAGCTCCACTTCGTGACATCATTCGCGAAGACAACTCACACCATATAAATAATGATATGAAATGTTTCATGATAGTATTATGGGTTCACCGTATTACACCGTATTACACCGTATTACACCGTATTACACCGTATTACATATCTCAAAACTTACCTCACTGCTAACATGCAGACACAAGCCAGAGGCATGTTAGCAAAAGATCAAATTCATGAGAGAAAAGCAATGCAAGAAAGCAATTGTTCTAATAACACTGAACACTATGTAAACAGTAATATAGAGAGACGTGGTTAGTGTGGCTGAATGGAATCTGTTCTACAACACAACATGGAACGGATGTAATGCAGCCCCACTCTCTATGGCTCCCCATTGTCATACACCTGATTTAGCCTTTGAATAGAGGAAATATCCGCCATTCTTTCCGTTTCTGAGAGCAGGTCACGTGGTACGGAGGCATTTTAGCGCAGACTGCGTAAGGCTTTGATGTTAATGTGATACATTCGCCTATAGGTATATAATAAAATGATAAAAGATTAAGAGCACGATACACAATCGACAGTTACTCACATGAGCGTAGTGTCACAATTCTCATACGGTGCCTCAGATTTGTAAATATAAATGTATCCACCACGTAAAGCGATCTACTTAAGTAAAATACTACTACAAATGTGACGAATATTCATATGTGAGAAATGCAGAAAATAGCGGTGTTTGCGGCTGTAAAATGAATGTGATTGTTTACGTCTCGGCGCTAACATGAATCTGTGATTGTCTCTCTGAGTGCGGCTCTAAGCTGAACACTTCACCGCTCAGTGCCAGTGGCTCTAATATAAGCGGGACCGTTTCTGCTTGATAGGTGTGGTTCTAATATAAAAATAACCTTTTGAGTGTGAGTGGTTGTGGTTCAAATATAATCATAACTATGTGTGGCTTGTTGATTGTGGTTCTAACATAATGAAGATTGTGAATCGTTTGATGGTGGTGGCTCTAATATTAATAATCTAACTGTCTGCGTATGATGGTGGTGGCTCTAACATTAATAATCTAACTGTCTGCGTATGGCGGTGGTGGATCTTACATTAATAATCTAACTGTCTGTGTACGGCGGTGGTGGATCTTACATTAATAATCTAACTGTCTGCGTATGGCGGTGGTGGGTCTAACATTAATAATCTAACTGTCTGCGTATGGCGGTGGTGGCTCTAACATTAATAATCTAACTGTCTGCGTATGGCGGTGGTGGATCTTACATTAATAATCTAACTGTCTGCGTATGGCGGTGGTGGATCTTACATTAATAATCTAACTGTCTGCGTATGGCGGTGGTGGATCTTACATTAATAATCTAACTGTCTGCGTATGGCGGTGGTGGATCTTACATTAATAATCTAACTGTCTGCGTATGACGGTGGTGGCTTTAACATTAATAATCTAACTGTCTGCGTATCGCGGTGGTGGATCTTACATTAATAATCTAACTGTCTGCGTATGGCGGTGGTGGATCTTACATTAATAATCTAACTGTCTGCGTATGGTGGTGGTGGCTCTAACATTAATAATCTAACTGTCTGCGTGTGGCAGTGGTGGCTCTAACATTAATAATCTAACTGTCTGCGTATGGTGGTGGTGGCTCTAACATTAATAATCTAACTGTCTGCGTATGGCGGTGGTGGCTCTAACATTAAAAATCTAACTGTCTGCGTATGGCGGTGGTGGCTCTAACATTAATAATCTAACTGTCTGCGTATGGCGGTGGTGGCTCTAACATTAAAAATCTAACTGTCTGCGTATGGCGGTGGTGGATCTTACATTAATAATCTAACTGTCTGCGTATGGCGGTGGTGGCTCTAACATTAATAATCTAACTGTCTGCGTATGGCGGTGGTGGATCTTACATTAATAATCTAACTGTCTGCGTATGGTGGTGGTGGCTCTAACATTAATAATCTAACTGTCTGCGTATGGCGGTGGTGGCTCTAACATTAATAATCTAACTGTCTGCGTGTGGCGGTGGTGGCTCTAACATTAATAATCTAACTGTCTGCGTGTGGCGGTGGTGGCTCTAACATTAATAATCTAACTGTCTGCGTATGGCGGTGGTGGATCTTACATTAATAATCTAACTGTCTGCGTATGGCGGTGGTGGATCTTACCCTGGTGAGACTGGACCGGAGTCTCCAGGTAAGGAGACCTCCAGTTGTCCTGGTCGCAGGCGTTAAAACATGAACTGACATTATTATTAAAACCATGCAGGGGGGACCCCTGAAATAATGTAGTACTTCTGGTATGTGAGACGAACTGCCATAGAAACGTCGCCAAAGTGTGCACAGTGGTCAGAATGTACACTGGCCGCCAGAGCCACACTACGTCAGTTCTGCTCGGGTTAAATCCATGGCCATCATAAATAAGCAGCTGCTAGACCCAGAAGCGGGAATCGTTTGCTGCTCTCCTAACATATCTTTTGTACTGCATGGAGAGTGTATTATTTCATAATCTCGAACCCGATTTTCAATTTTGTTATTTCCATTCGTGAATAATCTTCGATACAATGAACATAAAGCTAGGTTTCATTATCAATATGTTGATGAATATTACTGCTTTTAGAGTCTATATAGAACAGAACTACTTGGGTTGAGGCACACAGCAGATGCTGTATGTGATTTAACCCGACCGACCCCGATGTCGTAGCGCAGACAGGGGTCGGTCGTCAATCTAGGAGATATGCGGCACTCACCAGTTCTGACTGTCGTCACAGAGGGCGCTCGTGTCGTTCTCCGTGCGCTGACTAGCCTCGTTTTCAGCGTGAGACGGCATGGATGACGTCAGAGCCTCGATAGCTCTGTCCCTGTCACACAACACAAGAAACGCAGTTTAATGACAGTCCATAGGTATCAGAATAGGGTGAAGGGTTACTGCAAATTGCTGTTTAAGTCTGAAATGACAGTCCATAGGTATCAGAATAGAGTGAAGGGTTACTGCAAATTGGTGTTTAAGTCTGAAATGACAGTCCATAGGTATCAGAATAGGGTGAAGGGTTACTGCAAATTGGTGTTTAAGTCTGAAATGACAGTCCATAGGTATCAGAATAGGGTGAAGGGTTACTGCAAATTGGTGTTTAAGTCTGAAATGACAGTCCATAGGTATCAGAATAGGGTGAAGGGTTACTGCAAATTGCTGTTTAAGTCTGAAATGACAGTCCATAGGTATCAGAATAGGGTGAAGGGTTACTGCAAATTGGTGTTTAAGTCTGAAATGACAGTCCATAGGTATCAGAATAGGGTGAAGGGTTACTGCAAATTGGTGTTTAAGTCTGAAATGACAGTCCATAGGTATCAGAATAGGGTGAAGGGTTACTGCAAATTGCTGTTTAAGTCTGAAATGACAGTCCATAGGTATCAGAATAGGGTGAAGGGTGTACTGGAAATTGGTGTTTAAGTCTGAAATGACAGTCCATAGGTATCAGAATAGGGTGAAGGGTTACTGCAAATTGCTGTTTAAGTCTGAAATGACAGTCCATAGGTATCAGAATAGGGTGAAGGGTTACTGCAAATTGCTGTTTAAGTCTGAAATGACAGTCCATAGGAGTACTGGAGATTGCTGTTTAAGTCTGACGAGCCACACATATATCGCCGACAATATCTAAAAAAGAAGCTGAGTTACTTTGATGCTCCATAGATCGAGAATACCTTCTTAATATACTAAAAAGGGCAAGCTCAGTCTCAGGAGTCAACAATTTCTGTCAAAGGTTCTTCATAGTCGGTGACTTTCAGGTAGAAATATTGGGTTACAATATGAGATGACACATACAAAGATATTGTATGATATCGAGTATATGAACTTGATGAAGAGAGTTTTGCCTGGTGTAATGCCTTACTTTAATGGACAATTAAACAGAAATACATGATGGAGGTTTAAATGATACAATAACTGATGAAGATTTTGAAGACACAATTGTTTACCATGGAAAGGGAAAAATCCCCACACCATGGAAGAGGGAGTACAACTAATTAATTGGGAGGGGATGTTTATACTAGTAATTGATGAAGATTGAGATTTTCTATATGAAAGAATAAAAAAGAGCCATTCTGGAGTATGAAAGACACTCTCAATATGTGTGAGCATCAGAGCTGAAGCAACAGGAATGAGGTAAACCTGATGAGTCTCCTGGTTTCATCAGAGCTGAAACAGCAAGAATGAAGTAAACCTGATGAGTCTCCTGGTTTAATCAGAGCTGAAACACCACAAATGAAGTAAACCTGATGAGTCTCCGGGTTTCATCAGAGCTGAAACACCACAAATGAAGTAAACCTGATGAGTCTCCTGGTTTCATCAGTGCTGAAACAGCAAGAATGAGGTAAACCTGATGAGTCTGATGGTTTTAACAGAGCTGAATTAAATACTTTTTAAATGGATGTAACCCATGGAGTTTCTTGCATGAATTCCTATTAAAAGACATACACTGAAGAGAAAATATCTTTATCATATACCTCTAGCTGAACACTCAGTTACATACTGCTGCTGCTCACTGTGCAGTAACATGTTTCGTGTTGAGGGTCCTTGTTTCGTTACCAAGGGTGTCAGGTGATGAAATTCACCAATCAGGTCGTAGACGAGCGTTAAGATATCGTCATATTTATCAATATTGGAAGGTATGTAATTATAGGGGAACAAGTTCTTGTTGAAAAAAATCCAAAATTAAGTGGAGAGAACCTTGAAAATTACACCTGCACACTTCCTGAAGATTAGCATGTCCTCGTTTTGGAACATGAATATTCAGTCTTTATAAGAGACGTTCTTACTGGAGGATATCTTATAAACTTAAAAAGTATGAAAATAATTTACAAAAACCCAACTTAAATTGTAAACAAAAACAGCCAAAGATTGAGGTAAATTAGGATGGACACACAAAAAAAGAACAGCATGCACAAAATGTCACCAACCCTCAATCACAAAATGCCAGAAGCCCCCAGTGACAAAATGTCCCCAGTCATAAAATGTTCATATCAAACTAAACTAAATTCCCCTGAGTCTTAGAATTGTTGAAACACATGATAGATGGCCTTGCGAGTTCATTATCCTACATACATAGATCTGTTGTCTCCACACAACTTAGAGCATGTCCCCCTGTATCCACATAGCCTTGAGCTTATTCCCCTGTATGCACACAGTTTAGAGCTTAGTCCCCTGTATCCACACAATTTAGAGCTTATCCCCTGTATCCACACAGCTTAGAGCTTACTCCCCCTGTATCCACACAGCTTAGAGCCTAAACGATGTCATGCAGTTAGAGAACTCCACTCTGGGGTACACAGAGTCATACCGGGCCCTGGGATTGCGTGAGTATTTTGCACTTGATACAGCCGAGCTGAGGACTCTGATCCGCCATGATGCTTCTTTCTGAGAGTTTGTCCTGCAGGAAGGAGATGTAACAGAGATTTACACCTTGGACGGTAGCACCACTGATATACCCTGATGTGGTTTCGTAGATTCACAATGTGAATGTTAACACCACTGATATACCCTGATGATGTTCCGTAGATTCACAATGTGAATGTTAGCACCACTGATATACCCTGATGTGGTTTCGTAGATTCACAAAGTGAATGTTAACACCACTGATATACCCTGATGATGTTCCGTAGATTCACAATGTGAATGTTAGCACCACTGATATACCCTGATGTGGTTTTGTAGATTCACAATGTGAATGTTAACACCACTGATATACCCTGATGTGGTTTCGTAGATTCACAATGTGAATGTTAACACCACTGATATACCCTGATGTGGTTTCGTAGATTCACAATGTGAATGTTAACACCACTGATATACCCTGATGTGGTTTCGTAGATTCACAATGTGAATGTTAACACCACTGATATACCCTGATGATGTTCCGTAGATTCACAATGTGAATGTTAACACCACTGATATACCCTGATGAGGTTTCGTAGATTCACAATGTGAATGTTAACACCACTGATATAACCTGATGATGTTTCGTAGATTCACAATGTGAATGTTAACACCACTGATATACCCTGATGAGGTTTTGTAGATTCACAATGTGAATGTTAACACCACTGATATACCCTGATGAGGTTTCGTAGATTCACAATGTGAATGTTAACACCACTGATATACCCTGATGAGGTTTCGTAGATTCACAATGTGAATGTTAACACCACTGATATACCTGACGATGTTTCGTAGATTCACAATGTGAATGTTAACACCACTGATATACCCTGATGAGGTTTCGTAGATTCACAATGTGAATGTTAACACCACTGATATACCCTGATGAGGTTTCGTAGATTCACAATGTGAATGTTAACACCACTGATATACCTGACGATGTTTCGTAGATTCACAATGTGAATGTTAACACCACTGATATACCTGACGATGTTTCGTAGATTCACAATGTGAATGTTAACACCACTGATATACCTGACGATGTTTCGTAGATTCACAATGTGAATGTTAACACCACTGATATACCCTGATGAGGTTTCGTAGATTCACAATGTGAATGTTAACAGTAACACCACTTACCCCAGAGATGTTTCATAGATTTACACTGCAGATAGTAACACCATTGAGATATCCCAATGATGTTTCGTAAGTTCACACTGTGAATGGTTGCACCACTGTAATACCCCGGTGATGTTCCATAGATTTACACTGCAGATGAGATGCTATTCAGTCAGAGAGAAACCAACCAAATTTAGATTGCTGCACTTTTCTCATAACTTTCTCTGACACTGAGTCTTTCTCTTTAATTTGTATAACCAGCTTGAAGTAGCGGGATTTCTTACTAGGTGTGGTTTACAGCCAATGAGAAAGAAAACCAGGTGTAAAAAATCTTTGGGTATCTGTAATGGGTATTTTATGAATATCAATCACAAGATTTCTTATTTCAAGAACTTTTGTACCGAACTAGACTAGTAGTTTATGCCCAAAATTATGAAAATAAGGGGCAAAGAAACGGCCAGAAAGATGTACATCTGAATTCATCAAATTGAGAAATTTTACTATTATATGTATAAAGGAACTGAATAAACACTGCTCGAATAATAAAGACCAAAACCAGATATCACCAGATTTCATTGATAATCCTAATGACTAGGAGAAGGTTCACAGGGCCTTGAGACTAGTGCAATATTTTCTATATCTGTATTCAACCTCTGGCCAGAAACAAAGTATGATGGGTATGAAACGACCATCTAGGATGTTCACCTACCTTGCCTATGTGATCACATTCTGTTGTGAGCTCTTATCGTATGTTACTAGGCAGAAAGGGTCCACAAAATTATGAGCCTTCTCAAATGAAACCTTTTCCAATTTGGTCAAATGAATGGAAGGGGTTTGATATAATGCATTCAACCTTTTTCATTTGACAGGTTAAGGCTTAATGAAACTTACCTGGTTTAACTATCTAATTGAACCAGCTTTGAAAACGAAGTAGTTTTAGTTGTGAAAAGATGAACAAAACAATGTAATGTATTTTCAGGTCTTTAGATTCAAATAATCATTCCTGTAGCAGGTCAACCTTGGACTTAAATATACTTAGAAGTAAATGTTGAGTGATTCTATTGAGGTTTTAGGCTGACTATGTCTGGTTCTTATCATTGTGTGAATACTCTGAGGTTTAAGGCTGACTCTGTCTGGTTCTTATCATTGTGTGAATACTCTGAGGTTTAAGGCTGACTATGTCTGGTTCTTATCAATGTGTAATACTCTGAGGTTTAAGGCTGACTATGTCTGGTTCTTATCATTGTGTAATACTCTGATTCAGTAGGTGTTAATCTGATTCAGGGAAAATTTGATGCATTACTGAGCCTTATTTTATTGTAAAACCTCATCTTGTTGATTTGTAATCAATATTTACTGCATCTATCAAAGGTTCTGAAAGTTTATTGTTTCTGATGGGATAGTTTTATCTTACACAAAAGATGGTGATTTAAATAGAACTGAACGAGAGTCGGCCTGATTAGTTTTTATGCCACGATGGACAGGTCGTGTATTACTACACGAGGCGATAGCCGAGTGTAGTGCGTAGCAGACCTGACCAGAGTGGCTTGAAAACTGGTCAGGCTAACTCAAGTTCGGTTCTGTATTTATCCTACCCCGTCTCTACACTTCAGGTGTGAGTTATATTTTTTGCGATTATTCTGTATCATGCTAGCAACATCTGAATGGGCATTTTGAGTGCAACTGGAACTTTTTTCGTAGTAGCTGATATCCTGGTTTCTGATTGGTCAATTCTTTTTATTACTCTAGTGGCATAAAAAAACACTTTATGACACAGCATGCCACATAAAATTTGCCTATGTTAAGCTTATGACGGCTTTTTATTAGGGGTAGGATAAAGGATCTTCCTGTTGATAACCCCGGTAGATTTGAACAACATAACATCTGCCAACTGGTAGCTGGGCCAGATTGGAGAATGTTAACTAACTAGTAGCCCCGGCAGGTTTAACATCAGCCGACTTTTAACCCTGGCAGATTTGAGCAACATAACATCAGCCGACTGGTAGCCATGGTAGATTTGAACAACATAATGTTAACCTACCAGTAGCCCCTACAGATTTGAGCGAATTAACTATAATTAACTGGTAACCCTCGCAGATCTGAAAAACCAGAGGAGGTGTGAAGCGCAGCGCCCCCTATAGTGACTTGGGTCATATATACGATCGCGGCTGCCTCACAGTGCCACTTTCAAACATGCCAGCAAGAGGGAAGGAGCTCTGAGAAGAGCCCACACCAAAACATGCAAAATGCAAATAGCTCTTGTGTCATGAATAATAGGCTGATTTTGATAAACAAAACATTGATAGAAACCTAAGACATGGGCCTATTTAGTGATACACATATCATATACCTGTGCTATGGTTAAGGTTTCCTGTCGTAGGTTGAACATTGGAATTTGTGAGAAAAAAAAGGTTGTATTCCACGACACAAAACAGGCACAAAACGTGGAGCTCTATTGAGCTCTATTGTGGTTTGGAGTACATTAGATTTCACTCTATCAATATCTGAAAATATTTTGGATAGAGCTCTAATAGTTTGTATGTAATAGCTGTTACCAGTTAGCCTATTTTAGCATAGGAATCCGCATTCAGCTGTCATTTGAGACCATGCCAAAACGATAGGGGGCGCTACGCTTCACACCTCCTCTGCTGAACAACATAAGATGAACGGACTGGTAACTCACCTGTCGACCACCTCGCGCTTGGTGACCTTGAGCTGTTGCTCCAGGTCCTCTATGGCCTGGTCCTTGACCTGAATGACCTCCAGTAACTTCTGCAGCTCGGTGCGCATGTTTGTCAGCTCGTTGCCCACGTCGTCCAGCGATTGCTGCATTCACAAACAGGCACATGAAGCAGGGAGAGGACCTCACCCCTCCTACGACCATAGACGTAACGTTGTACTCAATGCCCATGGAGTAGTGTAAATGATCAGTCTGTGATGGAGGTCTTAGAAGGAAACCCACGAGATGAAAATAGCTTGGTCCGTACTCCACCGAGTTTGACTGCAGAGTAATTCACGAAGCGAAGCTGAGTGAATTACTCTGTGATCAAACGAGGTGGAGTACAGACCAAGTTATTTTCATCGAGTGGGTTTCTGATTTTATCTCACCCCGTATAACATTAATTATTGATGAAATGAATCACTAAATTAGCCATTGAGTATTGGGTACACAAACCTCATGGCCGTGGAGTACGAGTTCCTAATGTTAAGCCTATGGAGAAAAATACCGGGGTGAGATAAAGATCTGAACCACAGTCCATCTGTAGCTACTCAAATACGCAATTCATTTTGTTTTTCTACGTAATCTCACTCGTGAGATTATTCCACAACCATGACATATTTTTAGCAGCTACGGCTCAAGCAGTTGGTCCTTTTTATCATCACAATAAACTTGTGTTACGACAAACTTGATTATAAACAATATTATGTTACAACAAAGCAATTTGCCCACTCCCATTCATATTCTATACATTTCCATGGTCAAGAAACTCCTAACAAAGTGTGTCAAAGATCTAATGCACTAAAGTGTGTTAATCATAATCATAGTCGTCGATTCAGTATCCCTCTTTCTTTTAAAACTTCCCCAGGTCCCTTGCCCCACTTGTGGTCGTGAGGTGGTAGCTGTAAGTCACGTTAACCCTTTCCCTGCAGCACCCAGTTTCCCTGCTCAGTATTACACAGCCTAAAGGGGGGCGTCCACCAACCACGACAAGGCTACGACAATGGCTTTCCGACAAGGTCCACGACAGGCCTACGATTGGAAAGCGTGTCGTAGCCTTGTCGTGGTTGGTGGACCCTAGTTCCCAACAAGAGTCTACGACCAGGCCATGACAGGCTGCGACTGGAAGCTTGTCGGGGGCCTGTCAGGGGCCTTCCGACAAGGCTACGACAATATTGAACATGTTCGATTTTTGCTACGACTGGACCTTTGTCGTGGTGTGTTGTGGTTTCCTCGATATCACTGTCATAGTGTGTCGGAACCATGGGCGCCTTTTTTACGGCAACCAGCAACGTCTACGACACGCCCCGACAATCAAATCAAAGTCCATTATGCTCCTGTTAATTTAAACAATTATTTTTTTCATTTATTGAATTTTCTGTTTAAGTATCAATAATGCCTCTAAGATGCCTGGAGGCATCCTTCTGTCATAACCAGGGAAATGCTTGGAGGTATCGTGCTGCCATACCCAGGGGAATGTCTGGAGGCATCATGCTGCTTTAACCAGGGGAATGCCTGGAGGTATCATGCTGCCATAGCTAGAGGAATGCCTGGAGTGATCATGCTGCAGTTAAAGGGTTAAACTAGACAAGAAGTGTATAAAATATCTCAGAGTATGTTCTCCTGAGCCTCTTGTCAAAACGTAACACCACATATAATAATAACAGCTGAACAAAACGTACACTTTTAATTGTGTAGACTTGTCTATGTGCAGTGATGAAAATGTTAATGGAAAGAAAGATCTTATACTACATTAAATAACAGTTGTGGTTCACGTGTATTTGTGAAATACAAATAAGAACGTTCTGCAGGTGGACACAGACTGGACACACATGTGACTTTGGTGTTTCTCTGAAGGGTTTTATTATTTACCATATACCCATGACGTATATACTGTAAATACGCACCCTTTACCATATACCCATGCCGTATATACTGTAAATACGCACCCTTTACTATAGACCCATGACGTATATACTGTAAATACACACCGTTTACTATACACCCATGACGTATATACTGCAAATACGCACCCTTTACTATACACCCATGACGTATATATACTGTAAATATGCACCGTTTACTATATACCTATGACGTATACTGTAAATACGCACCGTTTACTATATACCCATGACGTATATACCATAAATACGCACCGCAGAGTGATTGCTAGTTCAACCATCACCCGCCAGCAATTTGAATGATGGCGCCACTGTAGCACTGGTATCAGTTGAGATAATATTGAGACGAGGCTAGAATTCTTCCCTGGGAAGCCCCCTAAATTCTTTTGATAAAATCCGTTGATAATTGGTCCCACCACCTGATGTTTTGGATGGCGTCTGGATGGGCAAACTGGCCGCCTCCATAGCACAATAGCTCTGTGCCCTATAGCGTATACACTCTGTACGGCACGCTGTGCAGTACACTGTTTTATCCTACCCCTAATATAAAATCCCATAGGTTTAACATTGAGTTTCCGTATGCCACGCTGACTGGCATACGGAGTTGTATATGGCACTAGTGGCATGCAGAATTGTTATCACGTAATGTTCCAAAATCAAGGAGACAGGGTAGGATAAAATCAAAACCTGATTCGTTTTCATCATGGCCACAGCATTCCACTCTTGGAGTTTTGGCTCCGGACTTCACTCGGCTTCGCCTCATAAAGTCACTATGCCAAACTCCAGTCGTGGCATACGGTTGCCAAGATTAAAACTCATCCAGTTTACGATAATACAGAACACTTTGAGACATCTGCAGGGTGCAGCCTCTGGCTTCATACTCGGGTATATGGTAAACATAGACCAGCATTCCATGGTCGTGCCTCCTACAAGACTCCATGAGGTTGACGTTTTTCCCGAAACTCGGCCTCGTAACCTCGTGCCGTAAATAACGTCAACTCTCGCCTCGTCTTGTGCGATGCACGACCATGGTCAGACCGTTCTACATGAATAAAGATGATAATGTGATCACAAAACAAACGGCACGAACGAAACTGGGACCTGTTTCAGTAGTCTTGTGACATTAGGCCTAGACAGACAACAACAGCGGCACCAACAGTGCAAGCAACAGCGGAAAAAGACTAGCAAATATCAGAAGATTGAAGTGGCCAATCTTCTTCATATTTGGAACGATCATAGGTTATATGTATCCCCTACTCATGTTAAAGTGTCATTGCTTAATTCCTACGAGAAGTGAGTGAAACTCCATGTGTTATTGACTGCAATCTTGTGATCTGTCCGTATGGTGTCACAGACGCCATCTAGACATGTCACGAAACTACTGAAACAGGTCCCTGCATCACAACTAGTCGACAGTTTAAGAAGGATAAAGTCTTACATGGGAGCGGATTGCCTTGTAAGTTCACCGTGAGAGAGAAGAGGGAATGTCAACAGTCAAATATCAATACCGACCCCAGTCAGCAGCAGAATCAATTCAGCGTAGTGTTAAATTCTCTCTGCGGGGTCTTCGGAGAGAGATCTCCAGACAGAAAGCATTTCGTGACCAAGGCTTCTGCATCGTCCATTGCGCTGTGAGATAGTTCTGGGAGAGGGACCTGCACTAGATGACCCTGTCCTATCGCCGTTTTCTGTTGGCATTCATTGAGTTTGCCCGTTTACACTACAGATTCTAGAAGCTGGCACCGCCGACCGATTATCATAAGTTCCCGATGAAATGTCGGTAAGTCTAAATAGCAAAATTCCAAACACGTTGAATAATCTAGGACCTCACACGAAGAGCCTTTTCTGTTCCTCGTACAAGGGTTATCGTTTGATGATATTTGAGTCTGTTCGCTGAGACAGTCTTAGCCGTCCATAAGGTCGTCCATAAGTGTTGAATAATGCTGCCCCACATCGTCACTGGCTCTCTATGACACACAGAAAAGGAACTTCATGTAGGACCCTAGATCTTTAAACGGGCCCCTGTCAACGATTTCTATCCCCCAATTACATAATATAGCTCCACCGACCGACCTCTGAGGCTGTCGACGATTACAAGGCGCTTTGAAATCGTCGATGAAGGACCTTTAACAGAAAATCGATCATTTACCCTGACAATGGTCGGCTCATTCTAAGTTGGCTTTACTGCATGGCCAGCTACCATTTATGAATATTTTCATTTGTCTATTATTGTATTAAACTTAACTCCCCTTCTCTTCAATCCTTATCCCTCCTGAGTATTCTGTAAACACACTTACAAAGTCATTCTATCATCTCAAGTGAAAACATTGTGATGATACATGAAAATAACCCATTTTAACCAGGGAACAAATATTGACACACTAAAAGCCTATTTAAGGGAAGGAACATATATATAAGTACCTCTTCCACTGGGCTGGCTGTATGGCCACAAAAAGTCACTGCCTGGTTGCCGCACAGCCGCCATGTTTCGGGCAGGTATAGAAATCAGTTGACCCTGATGGGTCTGGTGCAGGAGGGCAAATGCTCGACGGCGGTGGCCGCATGGCGATGAAATGGTAAAACCTAATAAATTAGCTTTTGCCGGGTACCCGCTTCCGGTGCCAGCATGGCTGCTCTGCGATGTCGGCCGTGGACCGGGCCGGGTGGTTTGTATACTATGATTAGCGTGATTGGCAGACGCCAGGCAGAGTCGAGTCACAGAAGCCCAGTGGAACACGCCCTTTAGGAGGCTAGAGGTAGTCCCAGGGTGCCCCACACAGAAAAAAACCCACAAAATCCCAAATACACCCCTGATATATTGTCATGATCTATAAAAATCCGAAATTTTCAAGGGTCTTTGCAACCTCCCATACAGTTAAAGGTGTACTGCCCCGCCCCCCGAATCCTGGGGCCCGTTTGATAATCTAGGCTTATTCTGTACCTCCTACAAGGGTTATCCTTTAATGATTTTCAAGTCTGCTCGCTAAGACAATATTAGCCATCCATAAGTGTTGAATAAAGTTGTCCCACAGGTATCTATGGTACACAGAAAGGTGTCTAAATGTACGATCCTAGATTCTCAAACGGGCCTCTGGGTACTCCCCTGATCAAATATTCACACGCTATTTAACTATTAAATGGTATAAATATAATTATCATTTTTTCATCATCTAGAACTATCTGTGGAAACTACTTGAGACAGAAGACAGGAGTACGACAGAGGAGCGTAGACACAGGGCAGAGAGAAAAGTCTCCTTCACCTCACACCAGAAAACATCTCACACAAGTGACCTTACTGTGACCTTCCCAGCAGGTCATGCCAAGGTCAAGGACAGGTCTAGGACAGGTCAAGGACAGGTGGCACACGGCGAGGAGAAGTTGGTTCTTACCCGGATCTTAGAGGGTTTCTTGGTTTTCTCGTCCTCGAGTTCCTACAATGGGGTGGTGTGGTGATGAAACATGGTACGACCACTCAGAACACCCGCTGATTTAACAACTACTTTAATGGTGTATACGAGACACGTAAATGTGCGTAAATCCGCATCCAAGTCAGAAGCACTGCACTAAGATAATATAGAGAAACTGATTTCAGATGGCAGGATTCAGCAGTTCCAGGAAGCTGTAGACTCACCGTGGGATTCTGTAATTCTGACGCCCGTATTCAGTTTCCCTCTAATGATATACCTCTAGACATTGAGATTTTGTCATATTTCTAATCTACAAACTTACTTATTCGACAGGTATAGCGTTAGAATGTAAGTTAATGAATACTGGGAGTGTGTTTTGATGTAGTTAATGAGTTTGGGGATTGTGTTGTAACATAAGTTAATGAGTACAGTGAGTGTGTTGTAAAGTGAATTAATGAGACAGTCTATCAATGTAAGTTAATGATTACAGTGAGTGTGTTGTAAAGTGAATAAATGAGACAGTCTATCAATGTAAGTTAATGAGTACAGTGAGTGTGTTGTAAAGTGAATTAATGAGACAGTCTATCAATGTAAGTTAATGAGTACAGTGAGTGTGTTGTAAAGTGAATTAATGAGACAGTCTATCAATGTAAGTTAATGAGTACAGTGAGTGTGTTGTAAAGTGAATTAATGAGACAGTCTATCAATGTAAGTTAATGAGTACAGTGAGTGTGTTGTAAAGTGAATTAATGAGACAGTCTATCAATGTAAGTTAATGAGTACAGTGAGTGTGTTGTAAAGTGAATTAATGAGACAGTCTATCAATGTAAGTTAATGAGTACAGTGAGTGTGTTGTAATGTAGGTCAGTGAGTACATGGAGTGTATTCTAATGTAAGTTAAGGAGTTTAATGCGTCTATTGTAATATAAGTTAATGAGTTTAATGAGTGTGTTGTAATGTAGCTAGGGGGTACAGTGAGTGTGTTGTAATGTAGTTAGGGGGTACAGTGAGTGTGTTGTAATATATGTCAATGAGTACAGCTAGTCTGTTGTAATGTAAGATAATGGGTATAATGAGTCTGCTTTAAAGTAGGTTATCGAGTTTAATGAGTTTGTTGTAGTGTAAGACAATGAGTTTAGTGAGTGTAATAAAGGTAATAAGTTAAGTGTGATGTAATATAAGTGAACGGGTTTAGTGTGGTGTAATACAAGTGAACGAGTTTAGTGTGGTGTAATGTAAGTGAACGGGTTTAGTGTGGTGTAATATAAGTGAACGGGTTTAGTGTGGTGTGATATAAGTGAACGGGTTTAGTGTGGTGTAATATAAGTGAACGAGTTTAGTGTGGTGTAATGTAAGTGAACGAGTTTAGTGTGGTGTGATATAAGTGAACGAGTTTAGTGTGGTGTAATATAAGTGAACGGGTTTAGTGTGGTGTAATATAAGTGAACGAGTTGAGTGTGGTGTAATGTAAGTGAACGAGTTTAGTGTGGTGTGATATAAGTGAACGAGTTTAGTGTGGTGTAATATAAGTGAACGGGTTTAGTGTGGTGTAATATAAGTGAACGGGTTTAGTGTGGTGTAATATAAGTGAACGGGTTTAGTGTGGTGTAATATAAGTGAACGAGTTTAGTGTGGTGTAATATAAGTAACGAGTTGAGTGTGGTGTAATGTAAGTGAACGAGTTGAGTCTGTAATAATGTAGTTAGTGAGTCTGTATCGTTGAGGATTTTTTGCGAGCTGCTCACCTCACGGAGAGACTGGATGAGCGTCTCCTGCTTCGTCTGGATGTTGCGCGCGCCCTCTAGGTCTGACTGCAGCTGACTACACCGCACCTCCAGTGTCGCCATCTGTTGGCGGTCCCGTGAACTACAAGAAGAGGTAAGTCACCATGATTAAAGCCTCGTGTGATATGCAAAATGAATACACATGAATACACATATCATCTAGTCACTGTGTGTAATATGTGAAATGAAGGGTCGCATGTTTTAAATACAAATCTTCTAATACACTATTCTGAGATTATTAAGTTCAATATGTATTGACTGTTTAAAAGTGAAATAGTGGATGTGAAAATAATGATTTCTATGCATTATGTAAACATTTTTAATTGTTGACTATAAATAACATAATACAAATGTGATATAATCTATTCTTTTAAAGTTATCCCTTTACACTGCACAAAAACCACCAGTTTATTCATATATACGCCATCGCGGAAGTGCATGTATTGGCTGAATATTGACTTGTTTTCATATATTTATATATATGCCCAGGGTTTATATACGGACGCGTCTTGGAGGTGCTGCTTCTTATAACTGTATAAAACCCTCACCTGGTAGCAGCTCGGGAGGTGGTGACGGGTATAACTGTATAAAACCCTCACCTGGTAGCGGCTCGGGAGGTGGTGACGGGTATAACTGTATAAAACTCTCACCTGGTAGCGGCTCGGGAGGTGGTGACGGGTATAACTGTATAAAACTCTCACCTGGTAGCGGCTCGGGAGGTGGTGACGGGTATAACTGTATAAAACCCTCACCTGGTAGCGGCTCGGGAGGTGGTGATGGATATAGCTGTATAAAACCCTCACCTGGTAGCGGCTCGGGAGGTGGTGGCCATTATAACTGTATAATACTCTCCCCTGGTAGCGGCTCGGGAGGTGGTGACGGGTATAACTGTATAAAACCCTCACCTGGTAGCGGCTCAGGAGGTGGTGACGGGTATAACTGTATAAAACTCTCACCTGGTAGCGGCTCGGGAGGTGGTGACGGGTATAACTGTATAAAACCCTCACCTGGTAGCGGCTCGGGAGGTGGTGATGGATATAGCTGTATAAAACCCTCACCTGGTAGCGGCTCGGGAGGTGGTGGCCATTATAACTGTATAATACTCTCCCCTGGTAGCGGCTCGGGAGGTGGTGACGGGTATAACTGTATAAAACTCTCACCTGGTAGCTGCTAGGGAGGTGGTGGCCATTATAACTGTATAAAACTCTCCCCTGGTAGCGGCTCGGGAGGTGGTGACGGGTATAACTGTATAAAACCCTCACCTGGTAGCGGCTCAGGAGGTGGTGACGGGTATAACTGTATAAAACTCTCACCTGGTAGCGGCTCGGGAGGTGGTGACGGGTATAACTGTATAAAACCCTCACCTGGTAGCGGCTCAGGAGGTGGTGACGGGTATAACTGTATAAAACTCTCACCTGGTAGCGGCTCGGGAGGTGGTGACGGGTATAACTGTATAAAACTCTCACCTGGTAGCGGCTTGGGAGGTGGTGACGGGTATAACTGTATAAAACTCTCACCTGGTAGCGGCTCGGGAGGTGGTGACGGGTATAACTGTATAAAACTCTCACCTGGTAGCGGCTCGGGAGGTGGTGACGGGTATAACTGTATAAAACTCTCACCTGGTAACGGCTCGGGAGGTGGTGACGGGTATAACTGTATAAAACCCTCACCTGCTAGCTGCTAGGGAGGTGCTGCTTCTTATAACTGTATAAAACTCTCACCTGGTAGCGGCTCGGGAGGTGGTGATGGGTATAACTATATAAAACCCTCACCTGGTAACGGCTCGGGAGGTGGTGACGGGTAAAACTGTATAAAACTCTCACCTGGTAGCGGCTCGGGAGGTGGTGACGGGTATAACTGTATAAAACTCTCACCTGGTAGCAGCTCGGGAGGTGGTGATGGGTATAACTGTATAAAACTCTCACCTGGTAGCGGCTCGGGAGGTGGTGATGGGTATAACTGTATAAAACTCTCCCCTGGTAGCGGCTCGGGAGGTGGTGAGGGGTATAACTGTATAAAACTCTCACCTGGTAGCAGCTCGGGAGGTGGTGATGGGTATAACTGTATAAAACTCTCACCTGGTAGCGGCTCGGGAGGTGGTGACGGGTATAACTGTATAAAACTCTCACCTGGTAACGGCTCGGGAGGTGGTGAGGGGTATAACTGTATAAAACTCTCACCTGGTAACGGCTCGGGAGGTGGTGATGGGTATAACTGTATAAAACTCTCACCTGGTAACGGCTCGGGAGGTGGTGAGGGGTATAACTGTATAAAACTCTCACCTGGTAACGGCTCGGGAGGTGGTGAGGGGTATAACTGTATAAAACTCTCACCTGGTAACGGCTCGGGAGGTGGCCTGCTCCAGTTGTCGCTCCAGTGCGCAGACGCGTTCCTCAAGCCGCAGCTTGCTGTTCTCCGCCAGCACCAGGTCCCCCTTGACCAGCGCCAGCCTCGCTTCCGCCGCCTCGCGCTCCTTCCGTGCTGACGTCACTTCCTCTGTTTCGTCAAAGAGTGAGAACGAGACATGTTTTTATTATCCACCTAATACAAAGTGTTTGTAGAAAACACATAGGGAGTGTGTATCACCATACCCAGAGCATACAGATATATCCACCTAATACAAAGTGTCCATAGAAAACACATAGGGAGTGTGTATCACAATACCCGGAGCAGCAAGATATATTGTATACTCCGGGGGCAAATACAGAAAAAATAGTGCATATGGGAAAATAGTGCATAACTAAAATGAACTAATATCGGCTTGCCACTTGTCCAGAAAAGTTGGATGATAAATACAATATAGACTGGTTTCAGATAAAAGCGGTTGTATGCTCCTCGGAGTTGACTCTACGCAATATCCTCGCAGGTGCACGGATATTACTACGCGTCAACTCATCGCAGCATACAGCCGCTTGTATCTGAAATCAGTCAATATTGTATACCTGTGTCTGATCACAGGGGGTGCCACTCTCGACAGACAAAGCCAGGAGAGCATGCTCAGCATGATCAACAGACAAGGCCAGGAGAGCATGCTCAGCATGATCAACAGACAAGGCCAGGAGAGCATGCTCAGCATGATCAACAGACAAGGCCAGGAGAGCATGCTCAGCATGATCAACAGACAAGGCCAGGAGAGCATGCTCAGCATGATCAAGAGACAAGGCCAGGAGAGCATGCTCAGCATGATCAACAGACAAGGCCAGGAGAGCATGCTCAGCATGATCAACAGACAAGGCCAGGAGAGCATGCTCAGCATGATCAACAGACAAGGCCAGGAGAGCATGCTCAGCATGATCAACAGACAAGGCCAGGAGAGCATGCTCAGCATGATCAACAGACAAGGCCAGGAGAGCATGCTCAGCATGATCAACACTCTATCTGACCAATGCCCTACTCTGTATCATTTACAATAAGCTGCAATTCATGTGTGCATTATATTTGTAATTCTAGTTTTGAAGCCACCCTGACAGATGCACCTACAATGTTGTAACCCAATCTAATCTCTTAGAACAGAAAATGGTGCCTGATGAGACTATTTTGCACGAAACCTTGATAACTCTTTCTTTCTCTCACCCCCGAACGGATTACCAAGACTCTGCTGGGGTGTAGAGAAAGTTGACAAACTTGTCGACATTGTTACCAAGTGAGTCACATAAGTTCTGAGGTCTTAACCAGTGATCCTTCATGCTTAAGGCAACGGTAGAGGAAGAATATTTGAGAGGAAGAGCATCTGAGGAGGATTTTGTCATTTGAAATCTGGACACGGTTGAGTGTGTTAAACTAACTCGTTCTAGTTCTGATCAATTCTACGGGGCAAGTGGCCCATCACTAAACATCGGTCAAGACAAACAGATCTCCAAAAATGTTATGACTTGATGGACAGGTCCTGCCTATGACTCAGGGCATGTGGAAATTGCTGGGGAAAGCCTTGAGGCATCATGTGGCCATAGCCGGAGTAATGCCTCTAAGCATCATCAAGCCTGGCTAAGATGCCTAAGAAAATTTTTTTCCAAACGGGAAACTCCCAAACCCACCCCAGGGACCGGGATTTCTTCCACACCGGATGTGAGAGAAATTTTTAAACACTAAAGGCATTATGTGGCTATGACTGGGGATATCTTGAGGCATCATGCAGCCATAGCTGGGTAATACCTAAAGGCATTGAGCAGCTGTGACTGGCAATGCCTCAAGGTATCATGTGGCTATATCTGAGGTATGCCTTGAGGCTCTCTGTTGTAGTATTAGAGTGAGAAGATGGTATATTTATTATTGAGAGTGTATCTCAGTTGTAGTATTAGAGTGACAACATGGTATATTTATCGTTGAGAGTGTATCTCAGTTGTAGTATTAGAGTGAGAAGATGGTATATTTATTATTGAGAGTGTACCTCAGTTGTAGTATTAGAGTGAGAAGATGGTATATTTATCGTTGAGAGTCTATCTCAGTTGTAGTATTAGAGTGACAACATGGTATATTTATTATTGAGAGTGTACCTCAGTTGTAGTATTAGAGTGACAACATGGTATATTTATTATTGAGAGTGTACCTCAGTTGTAGTATTAGAGTGAGAAGATGGTATATTTATTATTGAGAGTGTATCTCAGTTGTAGTATTAGAGTGACAACATGGTATATTTATTATTGAGAGTGTACCTCAGTTGTAGTATTAGAATGAAAAGATGTTATATTTATCGTTGAGAGTGTACCTCAGTTATGGGGTTAGAGTGAGAAGATGGTATATTTATCGTTGAGGGTCAATCTCAGTTGTAGTATTAGAGTGAGAAGATGGTATATTTATCGTTGTAGGGTTATCGTTGAGGGGTTTACATACCGGACTCTGCGATCTGTCGCTCGGCGATCACCTCATGGTGGCGCTGCTCCAGCTGCTCATACTGCATGCGAACCCGCGACAGATCCTGCTCCAGCCCCATCCGCTCTGCCTCGACTCTGACAAAGACAATTATATACCACGTATAAAACACCACAAAGTGTACATAAATCCCGCCCTGTCCCCATCCGCTCTGCCTCGACTCTGACAAAGACAATTATATACACGTATAAAACACCACAAAGTGTACAACGAATCCCACCCTGTCCCCATCGGCTCTGCCTCGACTCTGACAAAGACAATTATATACACGTATAAAACACCACAAAGTGTACAACGAATCCCGCCCTGTCCCCATCGGCTCTGCCTCGACTCTGACAAAGACAATTATATACACGTATAAAACACCACAAAGTGTACAACGAATCCCGCCCTGTCCCCATCCGCTCTGCCTCGACTCTGACAAAGACAATTATATACACATATAAAACACCACAAAGTGTACATAAATCCCACCCTGTCCCCATCCACTCTGCCTCGACTCTGACAAAGACAATCATATACCACGTATATAAAACACCACAAAGTGTACATAAATCCCGCCCTGTCCCCATCGGCTCTGCCTCGACTCTGACAAAGACAATTATATACACGTATAAAACACCACAAAGTGTACAACGAATCCCGCCCTGTCCGCGTCCACTCTGCCTCGACTCTGACAAAGACAATTATATACCACGTATAAAACACCACAAAGTGTACAACGAATCCCGCTCTGTCCCCATCGGCTCTGCCTCGACTCTGACAAAGACAATTATATACCACGTATATAAAACACCACAAAGTGTACATAAATCCCACCCTGTCCCCATCCACTCTGCCTTGACTCTGACAAAGACAATTATATACCACCAAGTGTAAAATACCACAAAGTGTACATAAATCCCGCCCTGTCCCCATCCACTCTGCCTTGACTCTTACAAAGACAATCATATACCACGTATAAAACACCACAAAGTGTACATAAATCCCGCTCTGTCCCCATCCGCTCTGCCTCGACTCTGACAAAGACAATTATATACCACGTATAAAACACCACAAAGTGTACATAAATCCCACCCTGTCCCTGTGTACCTTGCCTCAACTCTCTGACGATGTATACAAACTACAAAGTGTACAGCTGGTGCTGCTCTATCCTTCTGAGACATGAAACACACATCACTTGACTTTAGATGATGCGCGACCACCTGGAGACGGTCTCTGGAGGTGAGTCAGCAACTTCCACTTCTATACTTGGCTCTACTTACTTTTGGAAGTCGGATTTCAGCAGCATATCTCCTTGTCTGGCTTTCATAAATGAATTTTCCTGAAAGATAAGAAATAGTTGCTGAGAAAGTTTGTCTAGAACAATTAGCTGGTATCATCAGATAGTATGTCATCCAGTTTATTTTTCTATGCTCAAAAATGAAACTATAGATGGAGAAGAAGATGGATTAAAGAGATATTATTTCACATCACATGCTGGTTATATGTAAACCATTCTTCACTATTCAGGAACGATACTTTTCTCTGTGCAAATGTAAACTTTATTGTGAGTTACATGTTTATTTGTGTTTATTGTGAGTTACAACTACATTCTTACACACGTGTTTGGTTCACTATGAGATATGATGTACATGTTTACATGTGTGTTTAGTTCACTGTCAGCTTTAAATACATGTTTGTGTTTATCTTAAGTTTCTAAAGTTCACTATGAGCTATTGCTACATGTTTACATGTGTGTTTAGTTGACTCTAATAGCTATGGCTACATGTTAATGTGTGTTTAGTTTACTCTAACAGCTATGACTTGTTTACATGTTTTTATTAGTTTACTCTAACAGCTATGACTACATGTTTACATTTGTGTTTAGTTCACTCTAACAGCTATGACTTGTTAACATGTTTTTAGTTCACTCTAATAGATGTTGCTACATGTTAACATGTGTGTTTAGTTGACTCTAATAGATATGGCTTGTTTACATGTTTTATTAGTTTACTCTAACAGCTATGACTACATGTTTACTGTGTGTTTAGTTGACTCTAAGAGCTATGACTTGTTGACATGTTTTTAAGTTCACTCTAATAGATATGGCTACTGGTTTACTGTGTGTTTAGTTGACTCTAAGAGCAATGGCTACATGTTAATGTGTGTTTAGTTGACTCTAATAGCTATGACTTGTTGACATGTTTTTTAGTTCACTCTAACAGCTATGACTACATGTTTACATGTGTGTTTAATTCACCCTAATAGCTATGACATTTTTTTCAGTTCATTCTTATAGATATGACTACAAGTTTACTGTGTGTTTAGTTGACTCTAAGTGTTTCCTTCACTCTAAGACCTATGGCTACATGTTAATGTGTGTTTAGTTCACTCTAAGACCTATGGCTACATGTTAATGTGTGTTTACTTCACTCTGAGCTATGGCTACATGTTAATGTGTGTTTAGTTCACTCTGAGCTATGGCTACATGTTACTGTGTGTTTAGTTCACTCTGAGCTATGGCTACATGTTAATGTGTGTTTCTCTAACAGCTATGACTTGTTGACTGACCTGCTCTAATCTGGTCAGCTGCTCTGTGACCTTGACATTTATCTCCTGTAGCTGCTCATTCTGCTTCTCAAGGTCATCTATGATACCTTGACGTCGTCCTCCTTTACGAACTTGACGAGGACTGTCACCTTCATCGTCTGAACCCCTCCACTGTGCATGGAAGTCAAGTCAGAGTGAGTCACATCCAACTGGTGTTATCAGCATCACCATCTCACTGTCGTGTTTACAAACATCTAGTGTATGAATATAATTATCTCTAATCTTCTCCAACTACAGAGCCTTGGAAGCTCAATAAGACATGTTTTAGTTTAGATACTTGGAATGAGTTTTCTAAATTGCATGTAAAATAGCCACATGACCTCCGTTTTGAAACTCAATCAAAATCACCCAGCAGTTGGCAGGATAGGTGGTGTCACCAGTACAAATTACGGAGTCATAAATAGAGCTAACAATTAGGTCTCTGACCTTAAGTGATTGGGCCCAAACCACTCAATACACCACATGCATGCCTGGGTGGCAGACCTGTCAGTTTTCACACCTGCACTGCCACCATAGGGAGCATTCATTATTTATGACCCGGGGGGCACAGTTTTTGTGGCATGAATCATTCAAAAAAAGATGCCCTCCATGGGAATACCCCTAGAAAGGTCCCCCTTAGAATAGCCCCAGAAAGTTCCCCCCAATGGAATACCCCCATAAGAGTTGCCCCCCCCCCCCCTAAAATGTGCCCACCCAGCCATAAATAATGAGAGCTCCCTTAGTACACAAGTCCAACACCAGTTGCGCGCCAAACAAACGCAGCAAGAGAGATACGCTAGTTATCGTCTGCGCCAATTGTCGTCTTTGAAAATGCTACGTATATTATCCATCATGTAAATATATATGCATATCTATTGACAAGTAAACCACAAAATACTCCACAAAGGCTAAGAATTTAGGATATTTCAAAAACTGGCATTTGGGCCAGATTTGAGCCTAAACAGGCAGGTTGGGACAGAGATATAGGCGGCCACAGGAAAAAGAGCGCAGCATCTCTGGGAGAGTGCCGTGAACCTTTATTCAACAACTCACAAACGGTACAGGAATCCCCCCTCTGCCCAATATGGCCGCCACCCGCTTACCTTTTTACGCGGCCCTAACATGCGACTCTGGGAGGTTCAGAAAATGTACACGAATCACTCAATTTACTTTTAGATCTTCTAAGAACATTTCTCATAGTTACATTCATCCGTGTGTCAGGGATGTATCATTCTTTCTCCATTTATCAGTATTTATTTGACTCTCCGGATATATTGTTACTTTGAACAAAGTATAATCAATTCTTTATATTTCAAATTAAGTCCTGTATTATTTAAATGGCTTCTCCAGATTCGACTTTTCATAAGAAACCTAAATCTTCATTTTCAATAAGTTTAACCTGAATATCATTTATAGATTTAAATAAAACTCATGTGCATGTGATATGTTCAGGGCCTGGCTCACGACACAGCGAGTTAAGCAGATCTCCAAGATGTAGTACGATTCGGCACGATCCAGTCCGATGAGGCCCGATGCTGTGAGACAAAGCCCGAGCGTACCAGGCAAAAATAATCATGGCAGTGTAATCAGCACTGGGGCCGATTCCAGGAAGAAACCAACAAGTTTTGGTCAAAGTCCTCGTTCTCCACGAGTTTGATGAAGTGTGATATGAACGAGGTGAAGCCGAGTGAATATCACGTAGCGTTCAAACGAGTTGGGGGACGACTGTACATACTAAAATAATGGACAACACACAGGATATAGACCATGGAGAACGGACTGCAATACTCGTGGGGGCATGGAGAACGAGTTCCCCATGTTAAGGCAATGGGACAATATTACGCGGGGTGAGATTAGTCAGGGAGTCGGGGAGGCAGACATGAGACAGAAATACGCGGGGTGAGATTAGTCCAGGAGTAGGGGAGGCGGACAGGAGACAGAAATACGCGGGGTGAGATTAGTCCGGGAGTCGGGGAGGCGGACAGGAGACAGAAATACGCGGGGTGAGATTAATCCGGGAGTCGGGGAGGCGGACAGGAGACAGAAATACGCGGGGTGAGATTAATCCGGGAGTCGGGGAGGCGGACAGGAGACAGAAATACGCGGGGTAAGATTAATCCGGGAGTCGGGGAGGTAGACATGAGAGAAATACGCGGGGTGAGGTTAGTCCGGGAGTCGGGGAGGTAGACATGAGAGAAATATGCGGGGTGAGATTAGTCCGGGAGTCGGGGAGGTAGACATGAGAGAGAAATATGCGGGGTGAGGTTAGTCCGGGAGTCGGGGAGGCGGACAGGAGACAGAAATACGCGGGGTGAGATTAATCCGGGAGTCGGGGAGGCGGACAGGAGACAGAAATACGCGGGGTGAGATTAATCCGGGAGTAGGGGAGGTAGACATGAGAGAAATACGCGGGGTGAGGTTAGTCCGGGAGTCGGGCAGGCGGACATGAGAGAAATACGCGGGGTGAGATTAGTCCGGGAGTCAGGGAGGTAGACATGAGAGAGAAATATGCGGGGTGAGGTTAGTCCGAGAGTCGGGGAGGTAGACATGAGAGAAATACGCGGGGTGAGGTTAGTCCGGGAGTCGGGGAGGTAGACATGAGAGAAATACGCGGGGTGAGATTAGTCCGGGAGTCAGGGAGGTAGACATGAGAGAGAAATATGCGGGGTGAGGTTAGTCCGAGAGTCGGGGAGGTAGACATGAGAGAAATACGCGGGGTGAGATTAGTCCGGGAGTCGGGGAGGTAGACATGAGAGAAATACGCGGGGTGAGATTAGTCCGGGAGTCGGGGAGGTAGACATGAGAGAAATACGCGGGGTGAGATTAGTCCGGGAGTCGGGGAGGCGGACAGGAGACAGAAATACGCGGGGTGAGGTAAAGTTGTGCGACTAGTTGTTGAACTGAGGATCTCACCAATGTGTCCTCCTTCTCCTTCAGTAGTGAGTCTCGGGTCTGTTCCGCAGCCTGCACCTTGTCTCTATAAACGTGTGAGAACAGACAAGACTTACACCGAGAACACATGGAAGTTGAACGAGGTAGAACCGCCCCAGCGCTACACTAACAAATTTTCCAACCTATATTATTTAAATCCCTAATTTGCAGTAATAAGGAGAAAATTAAACCGAGAACACATCCTCACGACCGATCATCACCGACCCGACCCTACCAGACTGTCTCATCACTGACCCGACCCGACTGTCTCATCACTGACCCGACCCGACCGTCTCATCACCGACCCGACCCGACCCGACTGTCTCATCACCGACCCGACCCGACCCGACTGTCTCATCACTGACCCCACCAGACCAGACCCGACCCGACTGTCTCATCACTGACCCGACCCGACCAGACTGTCTCATCACCGACCCGACCAGACTCTCATTACCGACCCAACCCGACCCGACCCGACTGTCTCATCACTGACCCGACCCGACTGTCTCATCACCGACCCGACCAGACTGTCTCATCACCGACCCGACCAGACTGTCTCATCACTGACCCAACCCGACCCGACTGTCTCATCACCGACCCGACCCGACCTGACCCGACTGTCTCATCACCGACCCGACCCGACTGTCTCATCACCGACCCGACCCGACCTGACCCGACTGTCTCATCACCGACCCGACCCGACTGTCTCATTACCGACCCTACCCGACTGTCTCATCAACGACCCGACCCGACTGTTTCATTACCGACCCGACCCGACACGACTGTCTCATCACTGACCCGACCCGACACGACTATCTCATCACCAACCCGACCCGACTGTCTCATTACCGACCCGACCTGACCCGACTGTCTCATTACCGACCCGACCTGACCCGACTGTCTCATCACCGACCTGACCCGACTGTCTCATCACCGACCTGACCCGACTGTCTCATTACCGACCCGACCCGACCTGACCCGACTGTCTCATCACACTCTACTAGAAGGCATTTGGTCATTATTCTGATTCCACCAGACTGTCTCATCCGGCCAGACTTGTTCGGGTCGGTTTACACACTCTACTAGATGGCATGCGGTCATTACTCCGTTTCCACCAGACTGTCTCATCCGGCCAGACTTGTTCGGGTCGGTTTACACACTCAACTAGATGGCATTCGGTCATTATTCTGATTCCACCAGACTGTCTCATCCGGCCAGACTTGTTCGGGTCGGTTTACACACTCAACTAGATGGCATTCGGTCATTATTCTGATTCCACCAGACTGTCTCATCCGGTCAGACTTGTTCGGGTCGGTTTACACACTCTACTAAACCATGTTTTTATATAAGGTTGTTTGGCAGAGACTCGGTGGCATCGGATAGACGGGTAGTCTGGTGGAAAACCCCCTTTACACTGAATTTATCTAACAAGTACCATGCGCTATACTGGGCTGAAAGCTGGACAAAACACTTTTTAGGCATTAATGATGAACAAGTAAAGATACATTTAAATATCAGTTGACAAACAGCATGCGCTTTATTTAGATTGTAAGTTTTTAATTTTTTTTATTTATTTATTTATTTATTCCCATTCTTATACTGCCGTTCTGCGCAAATACAGGTAGCTGGATTGATTGCAGAGGCAGTCACAATGTTACAGATATCATCTGACTTATCCATTCAGCCAGTATTTATTTCAAATATTTCTTTATCAGGATCATATCATTGACTCTAAAAGGCAAAATAATTCAAGTTCAAAAGTTTTATAATCGGAGTCATTTTGAATGAGAATCCTTGGGATCATGAAAAGACGATGTTTTGTGCAGCCAGATTTTGCTGCTATTTGTTCAGAGCGGGAGAACTCCCACTTTGAGTCATTGAGACGTCCTTATACTTACTGCAGGAGGTTGTTCTCAGCTGTGAGCTGATCCACATTACACTGCAGCTGTTCCGCATCGTACACCTTCCCCATGCTGCTCTCTGACTGTAAAACAAATCTCTCATCTTCAGTTTGTTAAATTTACGATCAAATTAGTCTGCCAATTTCTTATACACCTGTGTGCCTCTGTCATCGAACTCTACATCCTAGCTGTATTGACTGTATCGAATGTACAGCCACTCTTTATACCTGATGACGTGTATCTGTATGTAATGTAAAACTATCTGGACAGCAGAGTCATATGACCTGCCCTGTACAGTGGTCATAAGACATAAGGTACGCGTTTGTGGAGAAAATCATTTGTTGTATTTTCCTGTGATGTGTTGTAATGTCCTTAAGGACGCTGCAAGGAAGAACGCCCATTAAGGCCATTGTACGCTGTCATTTGTTACTTGAATGATAAAATACAGAACATGTACGTCACACTGGGCCGTACACAGCGGTACGGCCCAGGTTGGAGTGAACATGATGCTCATCGAGTGGCTATTTGCAGTAATATAATAATATTTGAAGGTATATAGTGTATAGTGTATACTAATATCTGATAGTAGTCCGTTTTCCTGATAGATGGGGACCCTCATGTTGGATGTCTCGTGAATGGAGTACTGCTGGATGTGCACGTTACGATCATTTATTTATTTATCTTTACGGATTATTAAATCTGCGACACGAGATGGTGTGAGAAGTGAAGGTTTTCTCACCGTCTTGGAGAGGATGTTTTTCTGCATCTCGAGGAGCTGGATCACCTGCTGGTTCTCCCCCCGCTCCTGGACCATTCGCCGGTTCTCCTCTCGCAACCTGCAGCGCCACCAGGCGACCGACAAGTCAGTCATGACAGTCACATATCAATTAACACACGATTCACACCGACTAAGGCAAGGTCACGGTGATGTATCACGCCATATATCAACACACACCGACTCTCACAAGGTCACGGTGATGTATCATGACATATATTAACACACACCGACTCTCACAAGGTCACGGTGATGTATCATGATATATATTAACACACACCGACTCTCACAAGGTCACGGTGATGTATCATGATATATATTAACACTCACCGACTCTCACAAGGTCACGGTGATGTATCATGATCTATATTAATACGCACCGACTCTCACAAGGTCACGGTGATGTATCACGCTATATATCAACACACACCGACTCTCACAAGGTCACGGTGATGTATCATGATATATATCAACACACACCAACTCTCACAAGGTCACGGTGATGTATCATGATATATATCAACACACACCAACTCTCACAAGGTCACGGTGATGTATCATGATATATATCAACACACACCGACTGATGCAAGATCACGGTGATGTATCATGATATATATTAATACGCACCGACTCTCACAAGGTCACGGTGATGTATCATGATATATATCAACACACACCGACTCTCACAAGGTCACGGTGATGTATCATGATATATATTAACACACACCAACTCTCACAAGGTCACGGTGATGTATCATGATATATATTAACACACACCAACTCTCACAAGGTCACGGTGATGTATCATGATATATATTAACACACACCGACTCTCACAAGGTCACGGTGATGTATCACGATATATATTAATACACAACAACTCTCACAAGGTCACAATGATGTATCACGCCATATATCAACACACACCGACTCTCACAAGGTCACAGTGATGTATCATGATATATATTAACACACACCAACTCTCACAAGGTCACGGTGATGTATCATGATCTATATTAATACGCACCGACTCTTACAAGGTCACGGTGATGTATCATGATATATATCAACACACACCGACTCTCACAAGGTCATGTTGATGTATCATGATATATATTAATACGCACCAACTCTCACAAGGTCACGGTGATGTATCATGATATATATTAACACACACCAACTCTCACAAGGTCACGGTGATGTATCATGATATATTTCAACACACACCGACTTTCACAAGGTCACGGTGATGTATCATGATATATATCAACACAAACCGACTCTCACAAGGTCACGGTGATGTATCATGATATATATCAACACACACCGACTCTCACAAGGTCACGGTGATGTATCATGACATATATTAACACTCACCGACTCTCACAAGGTCACGGTGATGTATCATGACATATATCAACACAAACCGACTCTCACAAGGTCACGGTGATGCATTATGACATATATTAACACACACCGACTCTCACAAGGTCACGGTGATGTATCATGATTTATATCAACACACACCGACTCTCACAAGGTCACAATGATGTATCACGCCATATATCAACACACACCGACTCTCACAAGGTCACGGTGATGTATCATGATATATATTAACACACACCGACTCTCACAAGGTCACGGTGATGTATCATGATATATATTAACACTCACCGACTCTCACAAGGTCACGGTGATGTATCATGATCTATATTAATACGCACCGACTCTCACAAGGTCACGGTGATGTATCACGCTATATATCAACACACACCGACTCTCACAAGGTCACGGTGATGTATCATGATATATATCAACACACACCAACTCTCACAAGGTCACGGTGATGTATCATGATATATATCAACACACACCAACTCTCACAAGGTCACGGTGATGTATCATGATATATATCAACACACACCGACTGATGCAAGATCACGGTGATGTATCATGATATATATTAATACGCACCGACTCTCACAAGGTCACGGTGATGTATCATGATATATATCAACACACACCGACTCTCACAAGGTCACGGTGATGTATCATGATATATATTAACACACACCAACTCTCACAAGGTCACGGTGATGTATCATGATATATATTAACACACACCAACTCTCACAAGGTCACGGTGATGTATCATGATATATATTAACACACACCGACTCTCACAAGGTCACGGTGATGTATCACGATATATATTAATACACAACAACTCTCACAAGGTCACAATGATGTATCACGCCATATATCAACACACACCGACTCTCACAAGGTCACAGTGATGTATCATGATATATATTAACACACACCAACTCTCACAAGGTCACGGTGATGTATCATGATCTATATTAATACGCACCGACTCTCACAAGGTCACGGTGATGTATCATGATATATATCAACACACACCGACTCTCACAAGGTCATGTTGATGTATCATGATATATATTAATACGCACCAACTCTCACAAGGTCACGGTGATGTATCATGATATATATTAACACACACCAACTCTCACAAGGTCACGGTGATGTATCATGATATATTTCAACACACACCGACTTTCACAAGGTCACGGTGATGTATCATGATATATATCAACACAAACCGACTCTCACAAGGTCACGGTGATGTATCATGATATATATCAACACACACCGACTCTCACAAGGTCACGGTGATGTATCATGACATATATTAACACTCACCGACTCTCACAAGGTCACGGTGATGTATCATGACATATATCAACACAAACCGACTCTCACAAGGTCACGGTGATGCATTATGACATATATTAACACACACCGACTCTCACAAGGTCACGCTGATGTAACACGATATATATCATGACATACATATGATGTAAACTGACACCTATTTACACATTTGGATGGATACAAGTTCATTAAGATGCAACCTGACTCGTATCAATTAATGCACAATGACTTCCAAGAGATAAAGCTGACTACTAACCCAATTTGCACTGAAGGACCTCACACTGTTGAATACACTCTTACCTGATGAGTTCCTCGCGGGTTTCGACCAGCTCCTCATACTGGGTCTGCTGGTTGTCCTGAGCTGTTCGCTGATTGGCCAGCTCCTCCTCTGCATCCCGCAGCTTACTCTGTAGCTCGGAGATCTCTGCGTCTCGTCTGCCGAGCCCCGCGGCTGCCTTCTCTGTGCTCCGTCTCCATGTGTCCACCTCCTGCCGAGCCACCTCCGACTGCTCGCGCAGCTGTGTCTCCTGCTGCTTGGCTCGCTGTTAGAGTAACATACATTTACAGTCATTGACCTATAGTTCAGTAGTTATGATTCATCAAAAAAAATATTTTGCTTTAGATATTGTGACACAATGTGAGACGATATTGATTAAGAGTGTACAAGTGTTTAAAAAACTGATCATTGTAATGCTGATTTATAAACATGTGCATCGTCACTTAAACAATGGTTATATGTCTTAAGATAAGTCTTTGTAACTAAAACGTATACCACAAATCCATTTCGGAGCTAGAGTTAAAAACACAGGTGAATTTCATTGTTAGGTTTATCATTTCACTAAAATTGAACTAAGTCGAAACGCACCCGAAAACCGTCACCATTATCAATCCCAATCAAAGGTTCCTGCATAGCAAGTATGTAACATGAGTCCCGCCCGGCAAGTATAAATATACACCACCACACAGTCCCGCCTGGCAAGTATAAAACATACACCACACAGTCCCGCCTGGCAAGTATAAAACATACACCACACAGTCCCGCCTGGCAAGTATAAAACATACACCACACAGTCCCGCCTGGCAAGTATAAAACATACACCACACAGTCCCACCCGGTATAAAACATACACCACACAGTCCCACCCGGCAAGTATAAAACATACACCACACAGTCCCGCCCGGCAAGTGTAAAACATACAACACACAGTCCCGCCCGGCAAGTATAAAACATACAACACACAGTCCCGCCCGGCAAGTGTAAAACATACAACACACAGTCCCGCCCGGCAAGTATAAAACATACAACACACAGTCCCGCCCGGCAAGTATAAAACATACACCACACAGTCCCGCCCGGCAAGTATAAAACATACACCACACAGTCCTACCCGGTATAAAACATACACCACACAGTCCCGCCCGGTATAAAACATACAACACACAGTCCCACCCGGCAAGTAAAAAACATACACCACACAGTCCCACCCGGCAAGTGTAAAACATACACCACACAGTCCCGCCCGGCAAGTATAAAACATACAACACACAGTCCCGCCCGGCAAGTATAAAACATACAACACACAGTCCCGCCCGGCAAGTGTAAAACATACACCACACAGTCCCACCCGGCAAGTATAAAACATACAACACACTCCCACCCGGCAAGTATAAAATATACACCACACAATCCCACCCGGCAAGTATCAAACATACACCACACAGTCCCACCCGGTATAAAACATACACCACACAGTCCCATCCGGCAAGTATTAAATATACAACACACAGTCCCACCCGGCAAGTATAAAACATACACCACACAATCCCACCCGGCAAGTATCAAACATACACCACACAGTCCCACCCGGTATAAAACATACACCACACAGTCCCATCCGGCAAGTATTAAATATACAACACAGAGTCCCGCCCGGCAAGTATAAAACATACACCACACAATCCCACCCGGCAAGTAAAAAACATACAACACACAGTCCCATCCGGCAAGTATGAAGCAGGAGACACTGGTTTTTTTGTCACCTTTATGCTCCCTGTTATGCTGATGAAGTTTTTGTAGTGTTTGGTTGATTCTTTACGGGCCTATTTGAAAACACATTCAAAATACTTTCTTTGATAAAATTATGATCCACACATGGTTGGATTAATAACTAAAAGATCAATCTTATTGTAATACAATAAAACCGCGTTACAACAAACTCCTAGAAAATACAGGGAAAGAGTCCCCGAGACATCACCTCGTGTGCACAGTAGTGCGTGAGAAGATCTGGGACAAATTTATCTTCCCCTCCGTATTTGAATTTGCACTGATACCAGTGTGACGGTCTCTTTCTGTTTCTCTCTCTCTTTCTCTTTCTTTCTCTCTCTCTCTTCAACTTTGCGTTAGTAGACTACAAAGACATGGTACTTTTTTTTAATTAGGTCAGAATCTTTAGCTCAAATGGTACTAAGTGCAATGTTTGCGGAAAAAATATTATTCTAAAATTACAAAATAACATCAGGCTATGATCTCATTCTCCTCATTTTACTGAGAAAGAGATGTCACTTCGGTCAGAAAAAAATACTTCCTTATAACAGAACTATGCTCAAAGAATTTTGTTTTAGAAGAATTTCTTTACTACAAAAAAAGGAGGAAAATCTTGAAGAGGAGAAATGAGGCAGTTTGTGGTAAGAGTTTGTTGTAACAGAGTTTTACTGTATCATTATCATTACATCTCATTGGAATGGTAACACAAATGATGAAATACACACACCATCAGCACAGAATATTATCCTACCCCTAATAAAAAATGCCATAGGTTTAACATTGTGTCAGTGTATTTGACTGAGCATTGAATAAAATGTTATTTATGCACCGAGGTGAATAAAAAAACCGGACCAATCAGGGACGAGCTAATGGAAGTAGATCCAGCAGCATTGATAAATGCGGCCATCATCCGATGAGTGTCAACACACTGCTAACATGGATAATTACAAAGTTTTCTCTGTATACTGGTGATATGGGGTAGGATAAGTACAAAACCAAACTCAAGTTAGCCTTGTCAATGTTTAAACCACTCTGGTCAGGTCTGCTGCTCACTACACTCGGCTAATGCCTCGTGTAGTAATACACAACCTGCCCATCGTGGCATAAACATTGACAAGGCTAACTCTCGTTTGGTTTCTACTAACTATTATCACGTGAACTACAAACAAACCCAATTCAAGTAATCCTAGCAATACTATAAATCTCACAAAACGGACTGAATAGACACAGTTAAGGAGGTGAAGTTGATGAATGTGGGTGAGGCTGGTTTCTACTAACTATTATCACGTGAACTACAAACAAACCCAATTAAAGTAATCCTAGTAATACTATAAATCTCACAAAACGGACTGAATAGACACAGTTAAGGAGGTGAAGTTGATGAATGTTGGTGAGGCTGGTTTCTACTAACTATTATCACGTGAACTACAAACAAACCCAATTAAAGTAATCCTAGTAATACTATAAATCTCACAAAACGGACTGAATAGACACAGTTAAGGAGGTGAAGTTGATGAATGTGGGTGAGGCTGGTTTCTACTAACTATTATCACGTGAACTACAAACAAACCCAATTAAAGTAATCCTAGTAATACTATAAATCTCACAAAACGGACTGAATAGACACAGTTAAGGAGGTGAAGTTGATGAATGTGGGTGAGGCTGGTTTCTACTAACTATTATCACGTGAACTACAAACAAACCCAATTAAAGTATTCCTAGTAATACTATAAATCTCACAAAACGGACTGAATAGACACAGTTAAGGAGGTGAAGTTGATGAATGTGGGTGAGGCTGGTTTCTACTAACTATTATCACGTGAACTACAAACAAACCCAATGAAAGTAATCCTAGTAATACTATAAATCTCACAAAACGGACTGAATAGACACAGTTAAGGAGGTGAAGTTGATGAATGTTGGTGAGGCTGGTTTCTACTAACTATTATCACGTGAACTACAAACAAACCCAATTAAAGTATTCCTAGTAATACTATAAATCTCACAAAACGGACTGAATAGACACAGTTAAGGAGGTGAAGTTGATGAATGTGGGTGAGGGTGGTTTCTACTAACTATTATCACGTGAACTACAAACAAACCCAATTAAAGTAATCCTAGTAATACTATAAATCTCACAAAACGGACTGAATAGACACAGTTAAGGAGGTGAAGTTGGTGAATGTGGGTGAGGCTGGTTTCTACTAACTATTATCACGTGAACTACAAACAAACCCAATTAAAGTATTCCTAGTAATACTATAAATCTCACAAAACGGACTGA
The DNA here is from genome assembly GCA_950022655.1 of Alentia gelatinosa. Lineage (NCBI taxonomy): Eukaryota > Metazoa > Annelida > Polychaeta > Phyllodocida > Polynoidae > Alentia > Alentia gelatinosa. Next base: position 1,707,041 of record OX465583.1, read on the forward strand.
ATAGACACAGTTAAGGAGGTGAAGTTGATGAATGTGGGTGAGGGTGGTTTCTACTAACTATTATCACGTGAACTACAAACAAACCCAATTAAAGTAATCCTAGTAATACTATAAATCTCACAAAACGGACTGAATAGACACAGTTAAGGAGGTGAAGTTGGTGAATGTGGGTGAGGCTGGTTTCTACTAACTATTATCACGTGAACTACAAACAAACCCAATTAAAGTAATCCTAGTAATACTATAAATCTCACAAAACAGACTGAATAGACACAGTTAAGGAGGTGAAGTTGGTGAATGTGGGTGAGGCTGGTTTCTACTCACGGCCTCCAGCTCGTGCACTTTCAGCTCCAGCTGGTTCCGCTCCGTCTTCAGATGCCTCGTCTCCTCCTGGACACAAACAAAAACAAGACATCTTCGTGATTCAGACTATAAAAAGAAAAAACCCAGATACAGTGGTTTTTATTAGAGCGTGCTTGTACGCCCTAAATGCATTGCCTAAAGGTTAGAGTGGTCAGATATAGACTTCCAGCATACTGCAAAAATACTATCCCTTCACTATCTGCGTGCTATTCACTGTGACATTGAGAAAGGAGCAGGGTGCCAGTGTCTCAGTGTCTTAGAGGCGTGCCCAGCTGACCATGACCAATCACTAGAGACCGAAATACCTCAAGACCCACTGGTGCTTGATTTGTTTGGATCCTAGGCAATTGCAGAAAGGGCAAGTTGACTGGGTGTAAGTGGGTTACAGAAAACTATCCATAGACTGAATGTAACCCTAATTTTTTATTGTTATTCATTCAAAATTGCACGCTCATTCAGCAATGATGGACATACCATTTATTTAAAAGTTAATGTTGCATTGACCAAGATGACAATAAAAATGGTGTCAGTAATATCAATCAAGGATCAAGAGGTGTCGCGCAGGTTCAGAGCGCTTCATCAGGGGATCAGGGGATTTTTTATTTTTTGTTTTTAAAGTGATGAGTCAATTCTCTTCCGTTGAATTCATAACAGGTAGATGGTCCTTGATGGAGTTCTTTTATCAATGCAAATTGAAGTTGAATTTATGCTTAGAAGTGTGTATCTTTTCAATGCATATGTTTTTTCCATATTTTCCTTTGAAATTTTCCTGGAAGGGTGATCATCTTGCGAGACTTATTTGATATTTAGTCGTCCCTGAACATGGCAAATACCAGTAACTATCATATTAGGGATGTCAGGAGGGGGTCAAGTAAAAGAAGAGGAAATAATTTCATGTGGGATTTTCTGCCTCAGGGTAAACATGGTAAACTAGTGAATATGGCCGTAAACTAGTGAATATGGCCGGTAAACTAATGAATATGGCTGGTAAACTAATGAATATGGCCGTAAACTAATGAATATGGCCATAAACTAGTGAATATGGCCGTAAACTAGTGAATATGGCCACTAAACTAATGAATATGGCCGTAAACTAGTGAATATGGCCGTAAACTAGTGAATATGGCCGTAAACTAGTGAATATGGCCACTAAACTAATGAATATGGCCAGTGAACTGGTGAATATGGCCGGTAAACTAATGAATATGGCTGGTAAACTAATGAATATGGCCAATAAACTAATGAATATGGCTGGTTAACTAGTGAATATGGCCATAAACTAGTGAATATGGCCGTAAACTAGTGAATATGGCCAGTAAAGTAGTGAATATGGCCAGTAAAGTAGTGAATATGCCGTAAACTAGTGAATATATGGCCGTAAACTAATGAATATGGCCAGTAAACTAGTGAATATGGCCGTAAACTAGTGAATATGGCCAGTAAAGTAGTGAATATGGCCAGTAAAGTAGTGAATATGGCCGTAAACTAGTGAATATGGCCAGTAAACTAGTGAATATTGCCAGTTTACCTTAAGTTTCAGCTGCTGTGCTTCGTGGGCTTCCTTCTCCTTGGAGTGGTCTTTTCGCAAGTTTTCCATTGACTAAAGAACATGAAATGTTAAAGTCAATATGTCAATATGATGGCGTTATAGGTAGTTCCCTTTTGATTGAAGATAAAGAATAACCATTTTTATCAATATTTGAAGGTATATAATAAGTTATATAAGGCATATAATAAGATGCCTTCACTCTTTCCAGGCAAGCAGTTTGGTGGGAAGCAGTAGCTACAGGAGCGAGGACGTCTCTGGGTTGTATGTCTCGGGGGCATGGTGAAGCTTCACTTGTCACGTTCCAGATATTGATATATTGATTTCCATACATGTCTATCAATGTTTTATACAACCTCGTAATACCTGTCATCATGCCCCTCACATACGTAATACCAGTAGGCATATTTGCCCTGAATGTCTTAGAAGTTATCATCTCGGCTCTCATACCAAGAGGTCTCATAGTAATTGCCTGTATTCGTAATTCCCTGTCTCTTATGTTAAGAGGTGTCAGAGCAGTAATTCCCCATCCGTCATGTCGAGAGCTGTCAAAGCAGGTGTCAGTATTTGTAATTCCCCATCCGTCATGTCGAGAGCTGTCAAAGCAGGTGTCAGTATTTGTAATTCCCCGTCTGTCATGTCAACAGTTGTCAAAGCAGGTGTCAGTATTTGTAATTCCCCGTCTGTCATGTCGAGAGCTGTCAAAGCAGGTGTCAGTATTTGTAATTCCCCATCCGTCATGTCGAGAGCTGTCAAAGCAGGTGTCAGTATTTGTAATTCCCCATCTGTCATGTCGAGAGCTGTCAAAGCAGGTGTCAGTATTTGTAATTCCCCATCCGTCATGTCGAGAGCTGTCAAAGCAGGTGTCAGTATTTGTAATTCCCCATCCGTCATGTCGAGAGCTGTCAAAGCAGGTGTCAGTATTTGTAATTCCCCTTCCGTCATGTCGAGAGCTGTCAAAGCAGGTGTCAGTATTTGTAATTCCCCGTCTGTCATGTCAACAGTTGTCAAACTGGGTGTCTATACAGTATTTCCCCGTCTGTCATGTCAAAAGGTGTCAAAGCGGGCATCTATACAGTACTAAAAAAGAAACTAAGTTTTGGTCGAAGTCTTTGTTCTCCACAAGTTTGATGCGGTGTGATATGCTTTCTGTATTTATCTCAGCCCTGTACACACTAAAAGAATGCATGTTGCACAGGATATAGACAATGGAGGACAGACGGCAATACTTGTAAGGGCATGAAGAACGAGTTCCCAATGTTAAGCCTGTGGACATTTATTGGAGGGGTGAGGTAATTCCCCGTCTCTGACCTTCTTGAGCGTGTCGACCTGCCTCTCCAGGCTGTGCGTCTCCTGCTCCTGGTACGCCCCCTGCTGGCGGGCCAGCTGCTGCGTCTGCTCCAGTGCTGCCACCTGCTCCAGGGCCTTCTCCAGGCGCGTGCGCGTGTTGCCCAGCTCCGTGGAGAGCACCTCGCCCACCTGTGGTTGGAGAGTGAGAGGTGAGAGCCATTTAATGTGCAGTAAAACCCCGCTTCTGGGACACCTCGCTGAAGGGGACACCCCACTCAAGGGAACAATTTGCTCAGAACAGAAATTTGTACTTTATTTTAACCATGCTTAAGGGGGCACTGCACTTAAGGGGACAATTGCTTGGAATAGAAATTTTTATTTAGTTTATTTTAACCCCGCTTAAGGGAACACCCTGCTTAAGGGGGCACTTTGCTCAGAAAGGGGTTGTCCCCTTAAGTGGGGTTTTACTATACATTATTATCAGTTACATCGTAACTAACTGACTTCTGTTTGTTTGTGAGTTTCGTCTGAAATCCCGTCAACCATTTCAGTCTTTCTAGACTTTTTCAAGGTTCAGTTTTTCTCATGCTTTTACATCACAGAGTTGGTGATAGAACCTATGAGATTAATTCAGGTCGAAATCCCAGCCCTACACACTTATGCCCAAAGAACCAAACCCTCTGAGTCTGTGGTCCATAGTTTCATCTGTTCTCCACTGCAGAAGGCCACAGACATTATCTGTTCATGGATGGTTAACATACTTTGAATGGTCAACAAAAGGCTCCAGATGGACTTGTTGCACATGGTCTGTGTTGTGTATGGCTCGATCAGAAGGGCAACATCCACATGCATGGATATGCAGAGTGTGGAATATGGATGACTATGTTCTGTATAAGCAAACTTACATGTGAATGACATATATTGAAATGATTCATATGGGAATGGCTCACATTCATATGGGCATGGTCAGTGTGGATTGTGTGGGCTTTAATTGTGCAAGATATGCATCATATTGATATGCATTGTACGGGTATAAATTATGTGGGAACACATCATGCATTGTGTGGGTTTACATTGTGTGGGTATGTATCATGTGGGTTTGCATTGTATGGGCCTCCATTATAAGAACATGCATTTTGTGGGTTGCATTTTGTCAACTTGCTTTATGTGGGCTTGCATTGTATGGGCTTGCACGGCATGGACCTGCACTGTGTGGGCTTGCTGGGTGTGGGCTTGCATTGTATGGGCCTGGTTTGTGTGGGCTTACAATCGATGGGCCCGCATTGCATGGGCCCGCATTGCATGGGCCCGCATTGCATGGGCCCACATGGTGTGGGCCTGCATGGTATGGGCCTGCATGGTATGGGCCTGCATGGTATGGGCCTGCATGGTATGGGCCTGCATGGTATGGGCCTGCATGGTATGGGCCTGCATGGTATGGGCCTGCATGGTGTGGGCCTGCATGGTGTGGGCCTGCATGGTGTGGGCCTGCATTACGTGGGCCTGCATGGTGTGGGCCTGCATGGTGTGGGCCTGCATGGTGTGGGCCTGCATAGTGTGGAGTTGCAATGTGTGGGCTTGTTTTGTGTGGGCATGCATGGCATGGGCCTGCAATGTATGGGTCTGCATGGTGTGGGCCTGCATGGTATGGGCTGACATTGTGTGGGCTTGCTTTATGAAAGTTACCTTTTTCACTGCGGCAAACTCTTCCTCGACCACTGCCCGCTCTGAGCGCATGCGCTCCATGCCTTGTCGGGCCGAGCCCACCTGGTCCTGTAACTCGTTAAGCTGCTCCTCAACAGACTCCTTCGACTGTCAGAAAACACAGACTCATCAGTGAAAACACCCACAAACAGCTAAAAACGAGGATGATCTGAACCTTCAGTATGCTGCAAAATTCTATATGCCAACTCTGTGACATAGGGTAGGGTGCAGAGGCTTAGTCTAGAGGCATGCCTGGCTAAACGTGACCAGTCACTGCAGACTGAAATATCTCAATGACCAACTGGTGTTTGACATATTTAGACTCTATAAAGGCAGTTGTTTGATTCTTTGGCTACCGAGTTACCAAGCTGCAGTTGCTGATGAACATACCGTTTGTTCCTAGTTAGAGTAATACAAATCCTCAGACACGAGGTGTCAGGGAAGCTCACCTTGAGCACGGCGTCACACTCGTGGCATGCCTGCTGCAGTTGCTGATGAACATACCGTTTGTTCCTAGTTAGAGTAATACAAATCCTCAGACACGAGGTGTCAGGGAAGCTCACCTTGAGCACGGCGTCACGCTCGTGGCATGCCTGCTGCAGTTGCTGATGAACATACCGTTTGTTCCTAGTTAGAGTAATACAAATCCTCAGACACGAGGCGTCGGGGAAGCTCACCTTGAGCACGGCGTCACGCTCGTGGCATGCCTGCTGCAGTCGCTGATGCGTGTCCAACTTCTCCCGGAAGTAGCGCTCCTTGTCGGACGTCGTCGACGCCAGCGACGCCTGGAGGTCAGCAAGTGCAGCGCGCAGTCGCCCCACCTCGTGGTCGACCCGGAACTTCTCCTGGTGAGGTATGCAGAGGAGAATTATATAGAACTGGATCGTACAACGAAAACTCCACCAGTTTGGATGCGTTATAATCGTCATTGGGGCAGAGCCTAGTGAGGATCACTACACATCAAAACCATATAGCAGTAAGTCTACCATGGTATGAGAAGGACTGGCCTTTGATATAGCAGTCCACCACTGCTGGGATGAAGTAGAAAGGTGGCTGTACACCATACTACATAGTCATGGTATGAGAAGGACTGGTCTTTGATATAGCAGTAAATCTACCACTGCTGGGATGAAGGAGAAAGGTGGCTGTAGACCACACCACATAGTCATGGTATTAGAAGGACCTGTCTTTGATATAGCAGAAAGTCTACCACTGCTGGGGATGAAAGAGAAAGGTGGCTGCAAACCACACCATATAGACATGGTTTGAGAAGGACTGGCTAAACTTGTACCAGGGGAAATTAGGTGCAGATGGCATGCTATGGATAAGGCCCGTTTCCATTGGCTAGTTTCCAGACACCAATCTACAGTCAGGGACCACCAACAGAGTTTGGCACTGCTGACCCAAAATCGGTCAATGGAACCGACCCAACTCTTGAAATGGCCCACGTCCGTTTCTACTTAGATTATGCAATGTTGCACCACCTACCACTGAGTGAAAGCTTGGTCACTGAGTGAAATCTATTATGCTCACCGATTTTTCGATACCAACGCACAGTCGGTGGCACCACTGACAGACTTTCTGGGTAACTAAAAAAATCTCTGCCGTTTTCGTCGGCCAATGGAAACGGGCTTTATCCTACCCCTAATAAAAAACTCCATAGGCTTAACATTGGGTCACTGTATTCGGTCTGGAGTTCAGAAAAATGAAAAATATCGCTCTAGTGGGATACCCTTGACAAATGACGTCATTTGTTAATGTAGAAGTAATTTAGACGGCCGGGGTAGGATAAATTCTAAACCAAACTCGAGTTAGTCGTGTTATTGTTCATCGCACTCCGGTAAGATCGGGTATTACTGCTCTCGGCTTCGCCTTGCGCAGTAATACACGATCTTGCCGTTGTGCGATAAACAACAACATGACTAACTCTTGTTTGGTTTCTCCATATCTACTCACATCTTTGAGGCCCTGCATGGTGGTGGACAAGGACCCAGACTCCTGTTTTAACACCATGTTACTCTTCTTCAGCTCCGTCAGCTGGGTGCCCAGACCTCTCTTCTCCTCTGACAGCTTGAGATTCTCCTGGTATGGGAGAGATGGACCACTGTAATATCCCCACAGCACACAGGAGCTTCACATTCTACTCATGTTGGACACTGAGGAGAAGGCTAAGTAAGTACAAAGGATATTCGTAGTTGATAATGTACATATGTTATTATACATAGGAGATAAGCATAGAATAGATTGTGTATCGGAGAATTTATTATTCAATCAAGGAAGTGCATGCATTATCTGATTTTAATAATCATCTTAAATTCATTTTTCAACCTTAATTTACATCCTTAGCACTGAAGTCTAAGAAATATGTACAAAATATACACAGGCAGATAGCGAGGTTTAATTCAATTCAAATAAATAAACTAAAACAGGAATAAATAAACTAAAACAGGAATATGAACACGTCTCCTTGACTTCCAACAGCAGCTCTTCTTCAACTCTAGTGGGGATTCTGCGTTTCCAGGAGCCACAACTAATCAGCCTAATATTTCTAAACAAAATGAGCAAACACAAGAAAACCAGAACACTGCAAAGCAAGTATTGGCCAGGTGCTAACGGACAGCTGAGAACTCTAGACTACAAACTACAAGCGGAGAAACTTCATCTACGTCCAGGGACATTGTCCTGTGTCAGTATGTTACATACCAGGGGGTCATAGCGATACAGCCATTTCTGTTGTGACAAGAATTACTTTTCATTTTGCTATTTCCACATTTCCATACAGTTTACTCAAAGAAATATCATATACAATTCATAGAATCATATCTATTTCAGAAATAATGACATATAAATGAATTACCATGGTAAATGAAGAACTAATTATTCAAAATATCCTCCTTGAAAAGAGAGTATGACTGAACTTCATATGCGATCAAACTTAAGCCATAGTCATACTTAGGTTGACCTTTGAGCTGACATTGAGAATTAAGTAGTGCGGGTGACATTTGTATTGACTTTAACTATCATGTAAAGAGCCTCTTCTACCAGGATGCTAGTGAATTTAACAATATTGGTGTCTGCCAAACACGTTTATAGTGTACAGACCCGCCGGCCTGTCCCAACTCCAACGTCACATGAAGGCTGTGCGGGTGCCCCGGCTGCACCTGGCAAAAGCTAATTTATTAGGTTTTACCGCTTCGTTGACGTGCGGCTACCACTGTTGAGCATGTGGCCTCCTCCTCCGGACCGACTTCTATACCCGCCTGACACAAGGTGGCGGTGTGGCAGTCATGCGGTGATTTACTGTAGTTTCGCAGTCGGACCAGTGTAAGATGCCTTTAAGCATACCGATAATGATATTTGTACCCCGGTATAAAGTGCCCTTAATCATACTGATGATATCAGTACCCGGTGTAAGGTGCCCTTAATCATACCGATGATGATATCTGTACCCGGTGTAAGGTGCCCTTAATCATACCGATGATGATATCAGTACCCGGTGTAAGGTGCCCTTAATCATACCGATGATGATATCAGTACCCGGTGTAAGGTGCCCTTAATCATACCGATGATGATATCAGTACCCGGTGTAAGGTGCCCTTAATCATACCGATGATATCAGTACCCGGTGTAAGGTGCCCTTAATCATACCGATGATGATATCAGAACCCGGTGTAAGATGCCCTTAATCATACCGATGATGATATCAGTACCCGGTGTAAGGTGCCCTTAATCATACCGATGATATCAGTACCCGGTATAAGTTGCCCTTAATCATACCGATGATATCAGTACCTGGTGTAAGGTGCCCTTAATCATACCGATGATATCAGTACCCGGTGTAAGGTGCCCTTAATCATACCGATGATGATATCAGTACCCGGTGTAAGGTGCCCTTAATCATACCGATGATGATATCAGTACCCGGTGTAAGGTGCCCTTAATCATACCGATGATGATATCAGTACCCGGTATAAAATTCCCTTAATCGGTGCATTGGAGCTGGTCACACATTTAACGGCAATATCCGAGTCATAATAAAACCTAATAAATTATCTTTTGCCAGGTGCCTGCAAACTCACCCACATGGCTGTCAGACAACGTCGACCGTGGAACGGTAATGTGGGTCTGTACACTATAAACATGTTTAACAAACCCGACGGCATCAAATTCACCATCAACTTGATGGAAAAAAAACCTTTAGTAGTTATACTGAATCTGACATTTGTTACTGACTTTTGGAATCAAGCAGTGAATCTAACCTTTGTTATGACATTGAGAATTAAGTAGTGAATCCGACCTTTGTTCTGACATTGAGAATTAAGTAGTGAATCTGACCTTTGTTCTGACATTGAGAATTAAGTAGTGAATTTGACCTTTGTTCTGACATTGAGAATTAAGTAGTGAATCTGACCTTTGTTCTGACATTGAGAATTAAGTAGTGAATTTGACCTTTGTTCTGACATTGAGAATTAAGTAGTGAATTTGACCTTTGTTCTGACATTGAGACTACAGTAGTGAATGTGAGATTGGTCCTTTGATCTGGAGATACTTGCTTTACAGTGAGTCTGAGTTCTCCCACCCTGGTAACACACATGTTGACACGGCGGTAGAAGCGGCCCCTGGCTGCACACTGACCTGTCTGAGACCGTCTAGCTCGCCCTGCCAGTCTCGACTCTGGTTTTCTAACCAGCAACTCCTGCTGCGAGCTATGGCCAGCGACTCCCTGAGCGCAGACAGCTCTTTGGTAAAGGACTCTTTAGCCTGAAGGGAACCAATCATGTTCTTCACGGTCATTGAGTATTAGAGTGATTATCGTAACCTGAGTTAGTAATAATGTCTGTCTCATAAAAGATCAGGGTGTCCTAAAGCACGAAATACCACATTTTTAAACATTTATAATTGATTATAAAAAAAAAATACCGGGAGATGGTGGACAAATTCAGTTTCTCATTTTTACTTTTTTTTGGGTGTCACAACGACGCAATCGCAGCATGTGTGATGAGTTTAGATTGCATCCTATCTCCATTTTGTTCTGGTTGTAAGTAGAACCCATCATACAGAGACACACATCTTTCCATAAGTTGTTCACCTTTGTCACAGTAAAGAAGTGTTAAAAATAAGTTGCCCTAACATTGATAAAGCAAATTCAAGTCTGGACTAAATTCCACATATTACTTTCTCTATACTAATCATATACTGAATCGTTCATGGATTTATCAAAGGTGATACTCATTTGTATTCAAGGGGAAGAAATTTCATTATTTAAAAAAATAGTCGAGGTCCACATGTATTGAAATCTCCAAGTAATCGAGTTCTTCTGAGTAATAAATCAATATATACTCCAGAACTCCACTGCTTGTCCTCACTTTATTAATACTTTGAGAGGCCTCTCATAACCTTTTAAGCCAAAACAACTCTAGAAGTACTTTCGAGCTTAGTTCTACGCCTTCTGGGGCATGTTTTTCAGTTGAGATCATGTCCACTTGAGATCCGCTGAGATCGAAAGTGTTTTTCAGTTGAGATCATTTGAGGTGATCTCAAGTTAAGACTAAGATAAGACCGTTTGGGGTGCTTTGGGTGTTTTTCAGTTGAGATGATCTCAGGGATCTCAAGTGAAAGGATCTCAACTTCGGTCTCAACTTGAGACCAGTTGATACTTGTCTCAACTTTTTTATCTGGTGCTAAAACTTATCAAAATTAAAAGATATTTAGAGCAAAGTGTATTGATAACCTGGCAAACGTATTTTCCAAATTTCATAGTTTTATTGTGGTTATTATGACCATGAGAGACAATTGATAAGCAACATAAAAACAAGGCACTGCACCACTCAGCTAGTTTGTGCTGAACCTACTGTAATGCTCAAAGTCAGTTTCAACTTGAGATTGGTCTCAACTTCAGATCGATCTCAACTTCAGATCGGTCTCAACTTGACATTGGTTCACAAAAGGTATCGCAAGGGACTTGACATAACAGTTTGGGGCGACAATAGGCAATTTAGAGGCTCAGGTTTACTTAAACCACAGGAAGATCACTATAGAACTTGAGATAGCTCTACACTGAGGGTTAGAGATCTCAACTTGAGATCCTTGGAGTTGAGATCCCCTAAGATCGGCTGTGTAGACTTGAGACAACGTCTGAAAAACACTTTCCGCCATTGATCTCAAAGTTGGTCTCAAGATCGCGGATCAATCTCAGCGGATCTCAAGCTGAGACGATCTCAACTGAAAAACAGGGCCCTGGATTCCATTTCAATATGCCCTACGCTTCCTGTGTGTAAAGTGACAGCTTCCTAGAAGGGTTTCATCTACTCATTTCACGTTTCACTCATTTCACCCTGTCGTAGGTTTAACCATCGGAATAACATTAAAATATCATACACAACAATCACCCAAATAAAGTAACAATATTACACCATGGTGGTGGTGGTGATGACGTCATAAGCGACTGTCCAATCAGCGACCAGGATTTGAGAAAGTAGATAAGACATCATTAGGTTCCTAACTGGCTTTACGTAAATAATTTGAATCATTCTGATATTGTAATGCTATTCAAATGACCATGAAATGGGGTGAGATAAATCCAGAACAATACTGGAATCGTAAAATAAATAATGCTTCACTCGTTGGGATGTGCTGTAGTTCCACTGTGCATCCAAACTTGTGGAGTATTGTTTATTTATACGATTCTTGATCCAGTTTTTTCTAATCATTTTGTTAGTAGGGAAATTAACTGCATGCCCCAAATGATCATGCTCACACATTCTCCTGATTACAAGGTTCATGTACACATGGCTTTTGACTATTTTTCTCCCAAATTCTGTCATATCAAATCCATTGATTAAAGGCGGGGGTTAGAGATCATTCTACCAATCTATACCATCAATGCATTGAAATCATAACCTAGATTAACTCGATCAAATTGAGAGCTGTGCAAGTGGCTTGATTAATAGCTACCAAGTAATCAATAATCAGAGTTAGAGTACTATTTGAGAATGAGAATATAAATACTAAATGAGATCATGTATATGGGTAATAATTAGGCACATAAATAAGAATACATAATGAAAACAAAGATACTAAATTAGAACATAAATATGCATACTAAGTGGACATGTATATCAGGTGAAAAGATAAATAAAGTACGAAGTGAGAACATTGATCAATACAGGCTACTAAGTGAGGACATATAGGGTACTAAGTAGAAACATTCACAAAATGAGAAAATCCAAAGGGTACTAAATGAGAACATTTATAGGGTACTAAGTGAGAAAGTTTATAAGTTACTAAATGGGAACATATAGGGTACTGAATGAAAACATTTATAGGGTACTAAATAAGAAAAGTTATAGGGTACTAAGTGCGAACATATAGGGTACTGAATGAGAACAGTTATAGAGTACTACGTGAGCACAGTTATAGGGTTCTAAATGAGAACTTTGATAAGGTACAAAGTGAGAACATTCATAGGGTACTAAGTGATAACTTTCATAGGGTACTAAGTGATAACATTCATAGGGTACTAAGTGAGAACATTCATAGGGTACTAAGTGAGAACATTCATAGGGTACTAAGTGAGAACATTCATAGGGTACTAAGTGAGAACTTTCATAGGGTACTAAGTGAGAACTTTCATAGGGTACTAAGTGAGAACATTCATAGGGTACTAAGTGAGAACTTTCATAGGGTACTAAGTGAGAACTTTCATAGGGTACTAAGTGAGAACATTCATAGGGTACTAAGTGAGAACTTTCATAGGGTACTAAGTGAGAACTTTCATAGGGTACTAAGTGAGAGCACTTACGGAGGTGAGCTTGGCGTTCTCCTGCTCTAACAGCCCTAACGTTGTGCTCACAGACTCCATCACATCTTTCTTCTTGGTCGTGTCCGTCTGAAGCTGGTCGTTCTGTAGCCGCAGCGTGGACAGCGAGTTCTCCAGGTTCTCAATCCTGAAACCGGCACATTCCTCATCTCTTTATACTACTACCGTCACCACAAAGTATCTCAATCCTGAAACCGGCACATTCCTCATCTCTTTATACTACTACCGTCACCACAAAGTATCTCAATCCTGAAACCGGCACATTCCTCATCTCTTTATACTACTACCGTCACCACAAAGTATCTCAATCCTGAAACCGGCACATTCCTCATCTCTTTATACTACTACTAGTGACTTCATTGTGATTTGAGTCAAATTACCATCAATTTGGATGTTAAGTTACATGCACTGAGAAGCGCACAGGGCAACGACGATTTGTGTGTTTTAAGCGGGAAGTATCTACGGTCTGTGAGACTAACATAGCCTCCCTGTAGTAAATACGTATATTGGTGTGTTTTAAGTGGGAAGTATCTACGGTCTGTGAGACTAACATAGCCTCCCTGTAGTAAATACGTATATTGGTGTGTTTTAAGCGGGAAGTATCTACGGTCTGTGAGACTAACATAGCCTCCCTGTAGTAAATACGTATATTGGTGTGTTTTAAGCGGGAAGTATCTACGGTCTGTGAGACTAACATAGCCTCCCTGTAGTAAATACGTATATTGGTGTGTTTTAAGTGGGAAGTATCTACGGTCTGTGAGACTAACATAGCCTCCCTGTAGTAAATACGTATATTGGTGTGTTTTAAGCGGGAAGTATCTACGGTCTGTGAGACTAACATAGCCTCCCTGTAGTAAATACGTATATTGGTGTGTTTTAAGCGGGAAGTATCTACGGTCTGTGAGACTAACATAGCCTCCCTGTAGTAAATACGTATATTGGTGTGTTTTAAGCGGGAAGTATCTGCGGTCTGTGAGACTAACATAGCCACCCTGTAGTAAATACGTATATTGGTGTGTTTTAAGCGGGAAGTATCTACGGTCTGTGAGACTAACATAGCCTCCCTGTAGTAAATACGTATATTGGTGTGTTTTAAGCGGGAAGTATCTGCGGTCTGTGAGACTAACATAGCCACCCTGTAGTAAATACGTATATCGGTGTTTTTTAAGCGGGAAGTATCTACGGTCTGTGAGACTAACATAGCCTCCCTGTAGTAAATACGTATATTTGTGTGTTTTAAGCGGGAAGTATCTACGGTCTGTGAGACTAACATAGCCTCCCTGTAGTAAATACGTATATCGGTGTGTTTTAAGCGGGAAGTATCTACGGTCTGTGAGACTAACATAGCCTCCCTGTAGTAAATATGTATATTGGTGTGTTTTAAGCGGGAAGTATCTACGGTCTGTGAGACTAACATAGCCTCCCTGTAGTAAATACGTATATTGGTGTGTTTTAAGCGGGAAGTATCTGCGGTCTGTGAGACTAACATAGCCACCCTGTAGTAAATACGTATATTGGTGTGTTTTAAGTGGGAAGTATCTGCGGTCTGTGAGACTAACATAGCCTCCCTGTAGTAAATACGTATATTGGTGTGTTTTAAGCGGGAAGTATCTACGGTCTTAGCGGGAATCTCACTCTCGTGGGCCTTCAGTCTCCAACCCTAGGTCGGGTTCACTATGTCTCTATGTGCGGGAGACTCTTCAAGCGGATAATACCGAAAATTACACGTTTTATATGTGGTAGGTAACCAGCCCAATTATTCTCGTGGCTGATCACGGGACAAGGCAATTGGAAAACTACAGTTCTAAATTATGATTTCAGTACAGATAGAAACGAATCATAAGGATAGAAGTACATCTGTGTAGAGAAACACAAAAAATAGTAGCAGGATTCAGTTAAGTACTGCACGAGAATCTCACTCTTGTGGCCCCTCAGTCTCCAAACATAGGTCTTGTTCACTCTGTCTCTATGTGCGGAAGACACTCCAAACAGATACTACCAGAATCATAGTTTTTTAGATATAGTAGGTAATTACCATAATTTTGATCTGCGTGGTCATATTTTCCGCGTACTTTACGAGTATTGCGTAGATTCAACTATAAGGAGAACATGGCCACATAGATCCAAATCAGGGTATTGTTGTATCGATTACTCAAGCTTATGGAACCTCCAGATCGCTACTTAGTAGAATACGGAAATTCGGCCACCTGCCAGGAGTTATAGGAACTATTTTATATATACAATGCACGGTGCTTGTTTGGCTGGGTTCCGCCTGTGTACGCCGCTGGCTACCTCCGAGCCCCCTAGCGGATGACCCGGGAACCAGCGTAGGTGCTTGTGTCAAATTTCTAATTATTTACAAGATTTTTTGAGACTCCGTAATAGGTGGATAATAATACCGTAAAACCGGATGAGTTTTGATCTTGGCTCCTGTATGCCACGACTGGAGTTTGGCGTAGTGATATCACGAGACGGAGCCGAGTGGTATCCGGAACCAAAACTCCAAGAGTGGCATGTGGGAGCCAGGAGAAAACGAATCAGGTTTTGATTTTATCCTACCTCTCTCTACAATATTTTAATATTAGAATCATGAATGAAAATCATCAAAATTCCGTATGCATCTAGTAGCATACAAACGTTCGTATGCCAGTCAGCGTGGAATACGGAATCTCAGGGCTAAGCCTATGGGATTTTATATGAGGGGTATGATAAAGTCTAGTATTTCAGTATAATAATCTGTGACTGACTTGTCCTGGAGGCGTTTAGTTGCGCGGGCCTCCTCAAGGCGTCGCCGCTGCTGGTCGTCGCGGTCACGGTCGGCTGAACTCAGACGTTTCTGCAGCTCCCTCTCGCGGAGTTTCAGTCCCTCCAGGGCCGAGGAGTTGTCCCTGACGGAGGACTCGACGGTACGCAGCCGCCCGGACTGTGTCTGTAACCAGGAGGTGAGACGTGGGATCAGGGGACAACCCGAGGAGGGGCAAACAGCCGCCCCGACTGTGTCTGTAACCAGGAGGTGAGACGTGAGATCAGGGGACAACCCGAGGAGGGGCAAACAGCCGCCCGGACTGAGTCTGTAACCAGGAGGTGAAACGTGAGATCAGGGGACAACCCGAGGAGGGGCAAACAGCCGCCCGGACTGTGTCTGAAACCAGGAGGTGAAACGTGAGATCAGGGGACAACCCGAGGAGGGGCAAACAGCCGCCCGGACTGTGTCTGAAACCAGGAGGTGAAACGTGAGATCAGGGGACAACCCGAGGAGGGGCAAACAGCCGCCCGGACTGTGTCTGAAACCAGGAGGTGAGACGTGAGATCAGGGGACAACCCGAGGAGGGGCAAACAGCCGCCCGGACTGTGTCTGTAACCAGGAGGTGAGACGTGAGATCAGGGGACAACCCGAGGAGGGGCAAACAGCCGCCCGGACTGTGTCTGAAACCAGGAGGTGAAACGTGAGATCAGGGGACAACCCGAGGAGGGGCATACAGCCGCCCGGACTGTGTCTGTAACCAGGAGGTGAGACGTGAGATCAGGGGACAACCCGAGGAGGGGCAAACAGCCGCCCGGACTGTGTCTGTAACCAGGAGGTGAGATGTGAGATCAGGGGACAAGCCGAGGAGGGGCATACAGCCGCTCGGACTGTGTCTGTAACCAGGAGGTGAAACGTGAGATCAGGGGACTACCCGAGGAGGGGCAAACAGCCGCCCGGACTGTGTCTGAAACCAGGAGGTGAGACGTGAGATCAGGGGACTACCCGAGGAGGGGCAAACAGCCGCTCGGACTGTGTCTGTAACCAGGAGGTGAGATCTGAGATCAGGGGACTACCCGAGGAGGGGCATACAGCCGCCCGGACTGTGTCTGAAACCAGGAGGTGAGACGTGAGATCAGGGGACAACCCGAGGAGGGGCATACAGCCGCCCGGACTGTGTCTGTAACCAGGAGGTGAAACGTGAGATCAGGGGACAACCCGAGGAGGGGCATACAGCCGCCCGGACTGTGTCTGAAACCAGGAGGTGAGACGTGAGATCAGGGGACAACCCGAGGAGGGGCATACAGCCGCCCGGACTGTGTCTGTAACCAGGAGGTGAAACGTGAGATCAGGGGACAACCCGAGGAGGGGCATACAGCCGCCCGGACTGTGTCTGTAACCAGGAGGTGAGACGTGAGATCAGGGGACTACCCGAGGAGGGGCATACAGCCGCCCGGACTGTGTCTGTAACCAGGAGGTGAAACGTGAGATCAGGGGACAACCCGAGGAGGGGCATACAGCCGCCCGGACTGTGTCTGTAACCAGGAGGTGAAACGTGAGATCAGGGGACTACCCGAGGAGGGGCATACAGTCGCCCGGACTGTGTCTGTAACCAGGAGGTGAAACGTGAGATCAGGGGACTACCCGAGGAGGGGCATACAGTCGCCCGGACTGAGTCTGTAACCAGGAGGGGAAACGTGAGATCAGGGGACTACCCGAGGAGGGGCAAACAGCCGCCCGGACAGTGTCTGAAACCAGGAGGTGAGACGTGAGATCAGGGGACTACCCGAGGAGGGGCAAACAGCCGCCCGGACAGTGTCTGAAACCAGGAGGGGAAACGTGAGATCAGGGGACAAGCCGAGGAGGGGCATACAGCCGCCCGGACTGTGTCTGTAACCAGGAGGTGAGACGTGAGATCAGGGGACAAGCCGAGGAGGGGCACACAGCCGCCTGGACTGTGTCTGTAACCAGGAGGTGAAACATGAGATCAGGGGACAAGCCGAGGAGGGGCATACAGCCGCCCGGACTGTGTCTGTAACCAGGAGGTGAGACGTGAGATCAGGGGACAACCCGAGGAGGGGCAAACAGCCGCCCGGACTGTGTCTGAAACCAGGAGGTGAGATGTGAGATCAGGGGACAACCCGAGGAGGGGCACACAGCCGCCCGGACTGTGTCTGTAACCAGGAGGTGAAACATGAGATCAGGGGACAAGCCGAGGAGGGGCATACAGCCGCCCGGACTGTGTCTGTAACCAGGAGGTGAGACGTGAGATCAGGGGACAACCCGAGGAGGGGCAAACAGCCGCCCGGACTGTGTCTGTAACCAGGAGGTGAAATGTGAGATCAGGGGACTACCCGAGGAGGGGCATACAGCCGCCCGGACTGTGTCTGTAACCAGGAGGTGAAACGTGAGATCAGGGGACAACCCGAGGAGGGGCATACAGCCGCCCGGACTGTGTCTGTAACCAGGAGGTGAAACGTGAGATCAGGGGACAACCCGAGGAGGGGCAAACAGCCGCCCGGACTGTGTCTGTAACCAGGAGGTGAGACGTGAGATCAGGAGACTACCCGAGGAGGGGCATACAGCCGCCCGGACTGTGTCTGTAACCAGGAGGTGAAACGTGACATCAGGGGACTACCCGAGGAGGGGCACACAGCCGCCCAGACTGAGTCTGAAACCAGGGGGGAAATGTAAATGTGAGGTCTATTTGTTTGTTTGCTAAAGCTTCAATAAATATGTAAATCAATGAATTGTAAATTGACCGATTTCATCTTTTGGGTTTCGGTAAATTGGAAAAAAACGTTAAATTTACTCATTTGGTATTAGACCAGATTAGGTTTTTTAATATAATTGTATAGTTACATGTCGCAGTATTCCTGCAACGGCATCAACTAGGATCCAGTTTTGACTGACAATTGAAAATATTTAAGAATCACCAGGTGGCGCCACCGTAAATTGTAGGATATGCTATGAGAACTATGAAAGACTGGTAGACACGATTAACGTTAAACATAGCGTCATTCTCATATTCAACATACATGGCGTAGTTTAAAGATCTATTCTCACCTCGATGGTGTCCTGCGCCTCTCGCAGTTTCTGGGTGAGGAGCACTCTGCGCTGCTCGCTCTCGTCCAGCGCGATCTGCAGATCGCTTACCTTCCGCTCGGCAGAGGGCGCCCGCGTCGGGCTGCTCGACCTGCCACCTGGCGACGGGCTGCGCAGAGACTCATGGGAGCCGTGAGAGAGACTCGACCTCAGCAGTGACCTTGATGACCTTGGGGAGGGAAGGTCGATGGAGTGTGATGAGTAGAGGCCATCTTGTGTGTTGTGGGTGCGTGGTGAGAATGTGCTGAATGAAGGGCGTAGGCGCGTACTGCAAGCAAGGTTAGCGACGCCGTTAGTGTCAACGAGCCTCAAGTCATTTGTAATCAGAGGAAGCCACACGGTTAGTGTGAACGAGCCTCAAGTCATTCATAATCAGAGTCAGCAACACATGGTTAGTGTCAACGAGCCTCAGGTCATTCATAATCAGAGTCAGCAACACATGGTTAGTGTCAACGAGCCTCAAGTCATTCATAATCAGAGTCAGCAACACACGGCTAGTGTCAACGAGCCTCAAGTCATTCATAATCAGAGTCAGCAACACATGATTAGTGTCAACGAGCCTCAAGTCATTCATAATCAGAGTCAGCAACACATGGTTAATGTGACAGAGCCTCAAGTCATTCATAATCAGAAATAGCAACACATGGTTAGTGTCAACGAGCCACAATTCATTCATAATCAGAGTCAGTGAGTCGCAGTTAGTGTCAACGAGCCTCAAGTCATTCATAATCAGAAATAGCGACACACGGTTAGTGTCAACGAGCCTCAAGTCATTCATAATCAGAAATAGCGACACACGGTTAGTGTCAACGAGCCACAATTCATTCATAATCAGAGTCAGTGAGTCGCAGTTAGTGTCAACGAGCCTCAAGTCATTCATAATCAGAAATAGCGACACACGGCTAGTGTCAACGAGCCTCAAGTCATTCATAATCAGAGTCAGCAACACATGGTTAGTGTCAACGAGCCTCAAGTCATTCATAATCAGAGTCAGCAACACATGGTTAGTGTCAACGAGCCTCAAGTCATTCATAATCAGAGTCAGCAACACACGGTTAGTGTCAACGAGCCCCAAGTCATTCATAATCAGAGTCAGTGAAACATGGTTAGTGTCAACGAGCCTCAAGCCATTCATAATTAGAGTCAGCAACACATGGTTAGTGTCAACGAGCCTCAAGTCATTCATAATCAGAGTCAGTGAAACATGGTTAGTGTCAACGAGCCTCAAGTCATTCATAATCAGAGTCAGTGAGTCACAGTTAGTGTCAACGAGCCTCAAGCCATTCATAATCAGAGATTATTTATATAGATAATAAACAATGCTGACGTTTCACATTGAGACCAAGACTATCTCCAATTACTGAGACCGTGGTGAAGCTTTTCGTCCAGCAACTATGGCGCCTCGCCTGTTGTGTCGGGCCGTAGTTATGGGACGAAAGACCTCGAACAGCATCACTACGGGCTTGGTGTGCATCATGTTGAAGCGACCGGCTAGAATCCTGCAATCTATATGCACACAATCATCTCATGTGAAAACCACTTAGCGAATAGCACCATGGTACACAGGGATATTTTAGAGGAATGAAAGTTTAGGGTCTGAGCTCGCATCCTATCAAGTTTGAATCACGTAGTAATTCACAAGGCAAAACCGCGTGTAGCGATTCAAACGAGATGGGATCGAGCTCTGATCCTAAACTTGAATAGGTTTCTGAATTTGTCTCATCCTTCACATTGACTCAAGGGCTAACCTTCGTATTTCTTTCTAAATACTCAATGGGCGTTCCCAATGTTAAGTCTATGGGGGAAAATACCAGAGGTCATTCAATAACTTCTACTCGAAATTGACATCTGCCTTAAGGCATCTTTAGGCTCCGCCCAGGCGATGCCTTCACGTATTCTCAGGCCTGAAAGGGTTGATACACTTGTTTAAAAGACTATTTACACTGGGGTAATTTTACACCTGTTGCACATGGTTAACGTATTGCTGTCAAAATGAGGTTTAGAGTTGGCCATCATTGAGTGAGGTTTAGAGTTGGCCATCATTGAGTGTGGTTTAGAATTGGCCATCATTGAGTGAGGTTTAGAGTTGGCCATCATTAAGTGAGGTTTAGAGTTGGCCATCATTGAGTGAGGTTTAGAGTTGGCCATCATTGAGTGAGGTTTAGAGTTGGCCATCATTGAGTGAGGTTTAGAGTTGGCCATCATTGAATGAGGTTTAGAGTTGGCCATCCTTGAGTGAGGTTTAGAATTGGCCATCATTGAATGTGCAGTAGAGTTGGCCATCATTGAATAATGTTTAGAGTTGGCCATCATTGAGTGAGGTTTAGAATTGGCCATCATTGAGCGAGGTTTAGAGTTGGCCATCATTAAGTGAGGTTTAGAGTTGGCCATCATTGAGTGAGGTTTAGAGTTGGCCATCATTGAGTGAGGTTTAGAGTTGGCCATCATTAAGTGAGGTTTAGAGTTGGCCATCATTGAGTGAGGTTTAGAATTGGCCATCATTGAGTGAGGTTTAGAGTTGGCCATCATTAAGTGAGGTTTAGAGTTGGCCATCATTGAGTGAGGTTTAGAGTTGGCCATCATTGAGTGAGGTTTAGAGTTGGCCATCATTGAGTGAGGTTTAGAGTTGGCCATCATTGAATGAGGTTTAGAGTTGGCCATCATTGAGTGAGGTTTAGAGTTGGCCATCATTGAATGTGCAGTAGAGTTGGCCATCATTGAATAAGGTTTAGAGTTGGCCATCATTGAGTGAGGTTTAGAGTTGGCCATCATTGAGTGAGGTTTAGAGTTGGCCATCATTGAGTGAGGTTTAGAGTTGGCCATCATTGAGTGAGGTTTAGAGTTGGCCATCATTGAGTGAGGTTTAGAGTTGGCCATCATTGAATGAGGTTTAGAGTTGGCCATCATTGAGTGAGGTTTAGAGTTGGCCATCATTGAATGAGGTTTAGAGTTGGCCATCATTGAGTGATGTTTAGAGTTGGCCATCATTGAGTGGGGTTTAGAGTTGGCCATCATTGAATGAGGTTTAGAGTTGGCCATCATTGAATGAGGTTTAGAGTTGGCCATCATTGAGTGAGGTTTAGAATTGGCCATCATTGAATGTGCAGTAGAGTTGGCCATCATTGAATAAGGTTTAGAGTTGGCCATCATTGAGTGAGGTTTAGAGTTGGCCATCATTGAGTGAGGTTTAGAGTTGGCCATCATTGAGTGAGGTTTAGAGTTGGCCATCATTGAGTGAGGTTTAGAGTTGGCCATCATTGAGTGAGGTTTAGAGTTGGCCATCATTGAGTGAGGTTTAGAGTTGGCCATCATTGAGTGAGGTTTAGAGTTGGCCATCATTGAATGAGGTTTAGAGTTAGCCATCATTGAGTGAGGTTTAGAGTTGGCCATCATTGAGTGAGGTTTAGAGTTGGCCATCATTGAATGTGGTGTGGAGTTGGCCATCATTGAGTGAGGTTTAGAGTTGGCCATCATTGAGTGAGGTTTAGAGTTGGCCATCATTGAGTGAGGTTTAGAATTGGCCATCATTGAATGTGCAGTAGAGTTGGCCATCATTGAATAAGGTTTAGAGTTGGCCATCATTGAGTGAGGTTTAGAGTTGGCCATCATTGAGTGAGGTTTAGAGTTGGCCATCATTGAGTGAGGTTTAGAGTTGGCCATCATTGAATGAGGTTTAGAGTTGGCCATCATTGAGTGAGGTTTAGAGTTGGCCATCATTGAGTGAGGTTTAGAGTTGGCCATCATTGAATGAGGTTTAGAGTTAGCCATCATTGAGTGAGGTTTAGAGTTGGCCATCATTGAATGTGGTGTGGAGTTTGCCATCATTGAGTGAGGTTTAGAGTTGGCCATCATTGAGTGAGGTTTAGAGTTAGCCATCATTGAGTGAGGTTTAGAGTTGGCCATCATTGAGTGAGGTTTAGAGTTGGCCATCATTGATGGGCGCGCTAACGGTGCCTACCTGATGCCGCTGTCGGAGTCGCCGTGCAGGCTGGTGAGGCCGAGGTCGTGTGAGGCGCGTAGGGGGGAGGCCCGGGGGAGGGGGCCCCTGTCCCTCACGGGGGACGGGGACAGGGTGGGCGAGGTGTGGTGCAGGTACATGTCGGACGCGTCAGGCCGGTCCCGCGTCGGCTTCAGGAAGTCATCGCTCTGCAAACACACCAGAGACACAGTTTACAGGCATGATTCACGTTGTTGTGTTAACTTTAAAGACACGTCTGGTAATTTACCCTGAAAGTCAAAACCCATGTCAATTTGCCGGAAACTGAATACGATGATCTCCAAGTGTTGTAGAACGCAGAGCTTACTACAAACATGGCGGTCACCGGGCAAGTTCTTGATTTAGAGGGCAATATTATAAATGAATATGTAGAAATTATTTTCAAAAAGGTTTGGTTTTGCGTAGTAAAACCCATGTTAATTTCTCTCGTAACTAATACGTGAGACGACACCATTAAACCTAGTTCTAAACATCGCCTGAAATAAATGATGAGATAAAAATCCACTCTGAGTAAAGACCGACAAAACAGGTTTAAGTTCTTTCTGCTCACGAGAATCTCACTCTCGTGGCATTTCAATCTCCATGGACATCTCCGGTTCTGTCTGTATCTATGTGGGGGAGCAACTCCAAGCATATATCGTACCTTTTTATATATGGTATGTAATCAAGGTTTGGACTTGACCATTTCTTTATGTCAATCCCTGACAGAGCGCTTTTTGTTCATGGTTTGGAGTCGTGTGTGTTTTTCCTTGTCTATTTCTACTTGTTGTTATTGTTAGTTTTAAGGGCATTTAGATGGAGGATTGTCATGTAATTGATGAATCTATTATGTCAATAAACTTTACTTTACCACACAAAAAAAAGGTTGTTGACAGTGGAGGCGATTCGATCGCCTGGGGTTGTCAGAACTTGTTGAATTGGGTGACAAATCCTAAACGTAGCGGTTTCATCTCAGAGCTGTCCGTGAGAATGGTGTAATCCTGTTTATAAATGGTTTTATTTATACTGGAGTATACTCTTGGGGACAGCCTGCCCTTATCCTACACAGGCTCCAGATCCTAGTAACCCTCGAAAACAAAATCAAATCCCTGTGAATGGGCTTACTGACAACAGAGGGCTATAAACAGTGAACCGGAAATGATAATCACATCATCAAAATAGGCAACACGTGGTCTTTACTCGTCACTCACCTTACAGATTACGGGGGTGCCTAACGTACATGGTATATCTTTGTCATGCTAGTTGGGACACGTCAAGTAAATGGTATCTACATACTTTTTGGGAGTTGGTAACCACCCAACATACGCGCTTAGTGTAGTCGCACAAATGAGTAGAACAAGAATATCAAGGTCAAGATCAATAGTTTGGTTATTAAGAGTTTTGTAAAGGATATTAACAAAAATGCTAACCATCGAATTTTTAAGTTGGGTAAAATTAGAAAATGTTTATCTCAAAATACTGCTAAATTGATTTATACTGCATTCATTCGGCCTATCATGGAATATTGTGCTTTTATTGTTGATAGTGCTTGTAAAAAACATGTGGCGTCTCTTCAGGTAACTCAAAATCGAGCTCTACGGATTATAGGAAAAAACTGGAAAAGAGGACAGAATGTAACTGAGATGCACAGGCGATTGGGTATTGATTATTTGGAGGACAGAAGATGTATGCAGCTACTAAATATATTGTATAAATGGTCTCTGTATGAGAGAAATTTAGATCTGATTGTAAGAAGAACTAGAAGTGATCAAAAAGTTAAGTTTAAAACGCCTATTGCAAAAACCAGTAGTTATCAACATAGTCCTATATTTAGGGGTCAAATTTTATGGAATAAGCTGACATCATCCATTCAGAAAAGTATTTCGTACAGAATTTTTAAGAAAGAGGTTTTAAACTGATGTGCTCTGAGTTTGATTGGGTCTAGGTAAATTCATCCCATTCTCATCATTTTTCACTTTTATGTTTTTCTATTGTGAGAAGTTGTACTGTAATTGGATCAAACACTTTTGTAAACATGTTTCTGTATACAAGTTGCAGTGGAGGATCTAACCCAGAGTTAGAACTGCTCTTTTCTTTGAATAAAAAAAAATAAATAAAAAAATAGTCGGCCAATTAATCACCCCAGAGTCGCCGCTTGAGCACGTTTTTCATCGCATGAATTATCATTCGTCTTTCACGGAATCCCCATTGAAAATGTTTGGGTAAAGCGCTATCCATTATTTTAAAAATGTCAGACACCGTATTCATTCTATACGGATTTCTAATCCAGTGTCCACGGAATTGAAAACCTTTGTATACGGGACAATAGTCCCCTGGTACTGTAAAGCAAAGAATTGTCACTATTAATCTACCCTATAAAATAGCAATTCCTGCATTGATCTACTCGAGCAGATTTATGATAAATACAACAAATGATGGTTTTGTGAACAGGCGGCTCTGTGAACCACAAGAGGCTAACACTCGTGTATTACTACAGTTCAACCTTTCATGGTTCTGTCTGTTGCAAATGCCAGGAGGGCCGCTCATGTCACTAACAACTCAGGTGTCATGTCAGTGTGCCCTGCCCCCATGTGGGCAGACCGGAAACTAGAGTGAGCGATTATGAGGGTAAGCATGCCGTTCACCACATGGCTGCCGTATGGTCAACATCAAAACAGGGAGGAGCTGCTAAAAATTTGGCGACTGTCTTAATGCAGTCTTTTTAGTACTAATGAACACAGACAATTTTAATGACTTAATCTCTTCGCATGGAAACCAATATACTTGGTCATGATAGGGATGCATAGACTGGAACTTTACAACTTGACAGGTCGTATTGAACGGGAGATAGGTTATCAGTAATTAGTGCCTTATCAGCTGAGACATGCTCTCACACCCGTCACACCCGTCACACCCTCAGGTCCTCACACCCAGAGGAATCCTCACCACTCCCTCACAAACACTGATTAATCTGAGTCCATTGTCTGATTGTCAATGAAGGGAGGGGTGGGGGGTTCTTCACTGGTGATATTTTTCTGATAACGAATCAAACGTGAGTGATCAAAGGACCCTCATTGCAGGTTATCAATTCGTACAATTACGCATTACGCATACTGACGAGGAGCAGATGTCGCACCCATTTACAGTGGAAGAGCGTGGTATATGGGAGAAGAGTTAGGAGTTGAGGACAGACTGCACGCTCTCCTCGGATAACGGAGACTCCACGCACTAAACTCGATGCAATCCAGGTACCTTCTCTTGGGACTATTAAAATGGGTATTATAAACGTTATAGGCTCATACTTCAGTACGTTAATGAGCACGTTGTCATGTATGTGTTTGGCTTTGTACGCTTATGAGCATCTCTTCCTTTAAATCGTTAATCACTGGAATAGCACAGAGGTTGGGGTTCGACCTCTACTTAATCCTCTGGCAGATGCCCGGAGAAGCAAGATCATACAGGGTAGGCTCTGTGCCGTCTCAAAGTGAGTGTGACAGTCTACAGGGTAGGCTCTGTGCTGTCTCACAGTGAGAGTGACAGTCTACAGGGTAGGCTCTGTGCCGTCTCACAGTGAGTGTGACAGTCTACAGGGTAGGCTCTGTGCCGTCTCACAGTGAGTGTGTGAAGTGATACAGGGTAGGCTCTGTGCCGTCTCACAGTGAGTGTGACAGTCTACAGGGTAGGCTCTGTGCCGTCTCACAGTGAGTGTGACAGTCTACAGGGTAGGCTCTGTGCCGTCTCACAGTGAGTGTGACAGTCTACAGGGTAGGCTCTGTGCCGTCTCACAGTGAGTGTGTGAAGTGATACAGGGTAGGCTCTGTGCTGTCTCACAGTGAGTGTGACAGTCTACAGGGTAGGCTCTGTGCTGTCTCACAGTGAGTGTGAGAAGTGATACAGGGAAGGCTCTGTGCCGTCTCACAGTGAGTGTGACAGTCTACAGGGTAGGCTCTGTGCCGTCTCACAGTGAGTGTGTGAAGTGATACAGGGTAGGCTCTGTGCCGTCTCACAGTGAGAGTGACAGTCTACAGGGTAGGCTCTGTGCCGTCTCACAGTGAGTGTGACAGTCTACAGGGTAGGCTCTGTGCTGTATCACAGTGAGAGTGTGAAGTGATACAGGGTAGGCTCTGTGCCGTCTCACAGTGAGTGTGACAGTCTACAGGGTAGGCTCTGTGCCGTCTCACAGTGAGTGAGACAGTCTACAGGGTAGGCTCTGTGCTGTCTTACAGTGAGTGTGACAGTCTACAGGGTAGGCTCTGTGCCGTCTCACAGTGAGTGTGACAGTCTACAGGGTAGGCTCTGTGCTGTCTCACAGTGAGAGTGACAGTCTACAGGGTAGGCTCTGTGCCGTCTCACAGTGAGTGTGACAGTCTACAGGGTAGGCTCTGTGCCGTCTCACAGTGAGTGTGTGAAGTGATACAGGGTAGGCTCTGTGCCGTCTCACAGTGAGTGTGACAGTCTACAGGGTAGGCTCTGTGCCGTCTCACAGTGAGTGTGTGAAGTGATACAGGGTAGGCTCTGTGCCGTCTCACAGTGAGAGTGACAGTCTACAGGGTAGGCTCTGTGCCGTCTCACAGTGAGTGTGACAGTCTACAGGGTAGGCTCTGTGATGTATCACAGTGAGTGTGACAGTCTACAGGGTAGGCTCTGTGCCGTCTCACAGTGAGTGTGACAGTCTACAGGGTAGGCTCTGTGCTGTCTCACAGTAAGTGTGACAGTCTACAGGGTAGGCTCTGTGCTGTCTCACAGTGAGTGTGACAGTCTACAGGGTAGGCTCTGTGCTGTCTCACAGTGAGTGTGACAGTCTACAGGGTAGGCTCTGTGCCGTCTCACAGTGAGTGTGACAGTATACAGGGTAGGCTCTGTGCCGTCTCACAGTGAGTGTGACAGTCTACAGGGTAGGCTCTGTGCCGTCTCACAGTGAGTGTGACAGTCTACAGGGTAGGCTCTGTGCCGTCTCACAGTGAGTGTGACAGTCTACAGGGTAGGCTCTGTGCCGTCTCACAGTGAGTGTGACAGTCTACAGGGTAGGCTCTGTGATGTCTGACAGTGAGTGTGACAGTCTACAGGGTAGGCTCTGTGCCGTCTCACAGTGAGTGTGACAGTCTACAGGGTAGGCTCTGTGCCGTCTCACAGTGAGTGTGACAGTCTACAGGGTAGGCTCTGTGCTGTCTCACAGTGAGTGTGTGAAGTGATACAGGGTAGGCTCTGTGCTGTATCACAGTGAGTGTGACAGTCTACAGGGTAGGCTCTGCGCCGTCTCACAGTGAGAGTGACAGTCTACAGGGTAGGCTTTGTGCTGTCTCACAGTGAGAGTGACAGTCTACAGGGTAGGCTCTGTGCTGTCTCACAGTGAGTGTGACAGTCCACAGGGTAGGCTCTGTGCCGTCTCACAGTGAGTGTGACAGTCTACAGGGTAGGCTCTGTGCCGTCTCACAGTGAGTGTGACAGTCTACAGGGTAGGCTCTGTGCTGTCTCACAGTGAGTGTGTGAAGTGATACAGGGTAGGCTCTGTGCTGTTTCACAGTGAGTGTGACAGTCTACAGGGTAGGCTCTGTGCCATCTCACAGTGAGTGTGACAGTCTACAGGGTAGGCTCTGTGCTGTCTCACAGTGAGTGTGACAGTCTACAGGGTAGGCTCTGTGCCGTCTCACAGTGAGTGTGACAGTCTACAGGGTAGGCTCTGTGCCGTCTCACAGTGAGAGTGACAGTCTACAGGGTAGGCTCTGTGCTGTCTCACAGTGAGTGTGACAGTCTACAGGGTAGGCTCTGTGCTGTCTCACAGTGAGTGTGACAGTCTACAGGGTAGGCTCTGTGCCGTCTCACAGTGAGTGTGACAGTCTACAGGGTAGGCTCTGTGCCGTCTCACAGTGAGTGTGACAGTCTACAGGGTAGGCTCTGTGCCGTCTCACAGTGAGTGTGACAGTCTACAGGGTAGGCTCTGTGCCGTCTCACAGTGAGAGTGACAGTCTACAGGGTAGGCTCTGTGCCGTCTCACAGTGAGTGTGACAGTCTACAGGGTAGGCTCTGTGCTGTCTCACAGTGAGAGTGACAGTCTACAGGGTAGGCTCTGTGCCGTCTCACAGTGAGTGTGACAGTCTACAGGGTAGGCTTGTGCTGTATCACAGTGAGAGTGTGAAGTGATACAGGGAAGGCTCTGTGCCGTCTCACAGTGAGTGTGACAGTCTACAGGGTAGGGTCTGTGCTGTCTCACAGTGAGTGTGACAGTCTACAGGGTAGGCTCTGTGCTGTCTCACAGTGAGAGTGACAGTCTACAGGGTAGGCTCTGTGCCGTCTCACAGTGAGTGTGACAGTCTACAGGGTAGGCTCTGTGCTGTCTCACAGTGAGTGTGACAGTCTACAGGGTAGGCTCTGTGCTGTCTCACAGTGAGTGTGACAGTCTACAGGGTAGGCTCTGTGCTGTCTCACAGTGAGAGTGACAGTCTACAGGGTAGGCTCTGTGTCGTCTCACAGTGAGTGTGACAGTCTACAGGGTAGGCTCTGTGCCGTCTCACAGTGAGTGTGACAGTCTACAGGGTAGGCTCTGTGCTGTCTCACAGTGAGTGTGACAGTCTACAGGGTAGGCTCTGTGCCGTCTCACAGTGAGTGTGACAGTCTACAGGGTAGGCTCTGTGCTGTCTCACAGTGAGTGTGACAGTCTACAGGGTAGGCTCTGTGCCGTCTCACAGTGAGTGTGACAGTCTACAGGGTAGGCTCTGTGCTGTATCACAGTGAGAGTGTGAAGTGATACAGGGTAGGCTCTGTGCCGTCTCACAGTGAGAGTGACAGTCGACAGGGTAGGCTCTGTGCTGTCTCACAGTGAGAGTGACAGTCTACAGGGTAGGCTCTGTGCCGTCTCACAGTGAGTGTGACAGTCTACAGGGTAGGCTCTGTGCTGTATCACAGTGAGAGTGACAGTCTACAGGGTAGGCTCTGTGCTGTCTCACAGTGAGTGTGAAGTGATACAGGGTAGGCTCTGTGCTGTCTCACAATGAGTGTGACAGTCTACAGGGTAGGCTCTGTGCCGTCTCACAGTGAGTGTGTGAAGTGATACAGGGTAGGCTCTGTGCTGTCTCACAGTGAGTGTGACAGTCTACAGGGTAGGCTCTGTGCTGTCTCACAGTGAGAGTGACAGTCTACAGGGTAGGCTCTGTGCTGTCTCACAGTGAGAGTGACAGTCTACAGGGTAGGCTCTGTGCTGTCTCACAGTGAGGGTGTCATGTGTTACAGGGTAGGCCTTGTGATTGTGGTGATTGTATGAAGTGCTTCACTCTGAGATTCTTATCTTATCTTTCACTCAGGGCACGTTCTGGTATTTCAAGTAGGTTTTCTTTGATAAGGATGACATGTTGTGGTCAGCAACTTAAATGAAGTAATGAAGAAGTAGAAGAAGAAGAAGAAGAAAAACCTTTGCTTTTTGGCTCATGCTAAAGTAGAAACCAACAAGTTTTGGTCACAGTTGTAGTTCTCCAAAAGTTTAATGCGGTGTGATATGAACGAGGCGACAGCCGAGTGACCATGCGTAGCATTCAAATGAGTTGGAGAATGATGACGAGTTCCTTTTTGTATTTATCTCCCCTGGCCACATGTATATGATAATAAATATGCCATGGGTAGGAGCGGGCGGTATACGCAGGGCACCTGGTCACGTGTATATGATAATAAATAGGCCATGGGTAGGAGCGGGCGGTATACGCAGGGCACGCGGCCACATGTATATGATAATAAATAGGCCATGGGTAGGAGCGGGCGGTATACGCAGGGCACCTGGTCACGTGTATATGATAATAAATAGGCCATGGGTAGGAGCGGGCGGTATACGCAGGGCACGCGGCCACATGTATATGATAATAAATAGGCCATGGGTAGGAGCGGGCGGTATACGCAGGGCACCTGGTCACATGTATATGATAATAAATAGGCAGTGGGTAGGAGCGGGCGGTATACGCAGGGCACCTGGCCACATGTATATGATAATAAATAGGCCATGGGTAGGAGCGGGCGGTATACGCAGGGCACCTGGTCACGTGTATATGATAATAAATAGGCCATGGGTAGGAGCGGGCGGTATACGCAGGGCACCTGGTCACGTGTATATGATAATAAATAGGCCATGGGTAGGAGCGGGCGGTATACGCAGGGCACGCGGCCACATGTATATGATAATAAATAGGCCATGGGTAGGAGCGGGCGGTATACGCAGGGCACGCGGCCACATGTATATGATAATAAACAGGCCATGGGTAGGAGCGGGCGGTATACGCAGGGCACCTGGCCACATGTATATGATAATAAATAGGCCATGGGTAGGAGCGGGCGGTATACGCAGGGCACCTGGTCACGTGTATATGATAATAAATAGGCCATGGGTAGGAGCGGGCGGTATACGCAGGGCACGCGGCCACATGTATATGATAATAAATAGGCCATGGGTAGGAGCGGGCGGTATACGCAGGGCACGCGGCCACATGTATATGATAATAAACAGGCCATGGGTAGGAGCGGGCGGTATACGCAGGGCACCTGGCCACATGTATATGATAATAAATAGGCCATGGGTAGGAGCGGGCGGTATACGCAGGGCACCTGGTCACGTGTATATGATAATAAATAGGCCATGGGTAGGAGCGGGCGGTATACGCAGGGCACCTGGTCACGTGTATATGATAATAAATAGGCCATGGGTAGGAGCGGGCGGTATACGCAGGGCACCTGGTCACGTGTATATGATAATAAATAGGCCATGGGTAGGAGCGGGCGGTATACGCAGGGCACCTGGCCACATGTATATGATAATAAATATGCCATGGTAGGAGCGGGTGGTATACGCAGGGCACCTGGTCACATGTATATATGATAATAAATAGGCCATGGTAGGAGCGGGCGGTATATGCAGGGCACCTGGCCACATGTATATGATAATAAATATGCCATGGTAGGAGCGGGCGGTATACGCAGGGCACCTGGCCACATGTATATATGATAATAAATAGGCCATGGGTAGGAGCGGGCGGTATACGCAGGGCACCTGGCCACATGTATATGATAATAGATAGGCCATGGGTAGGAGCGGGCGGTATACGCAGGGCACGCGGCCACATGTATATGATAATAAATAGGCCATGGCTAGGAGCGGGCGGTATACGCAGGGCACCTGGCCACATGTATATATGATAATAAATAGGCCATGGGTAGGAGCGGGCGGTAAACGCAGGGCACCTGACCACATGTATATGATAATAAATAGGCCTCGTGTAGGAGCGGGCGGTATATGCAGGGCACGCGGCCACATGTATATGATAATAAATAGGCCATGGGTAGGAGCGGGCGGTATGCGCAGGGCACGCGGCCACATGTATATGATAATAAATAGGCCATGGGTAGGAGCGGGCGGTATACGCAGGGCACCTGGCCACATGTATATGATAATAAATAGGCCATGGGTAGGAGCGGGCGGTATACGCAGGGCACCTCGTCACGTGTATATGATAATAAATAGGCCATGGCTAGGAGCGGGCGGTATACGCAGGGCACCTGGCCACATGTATATGATAATAAATAGGCCATGGGTAGGAGCGGGCGGTATACGCAGGGCACCTGGTCACGTGTATATGATAATAAATAGGCCATGGGTAGGAGCGGGCGGTATACGCAGGGCACCTGGTCACGTGTATATGATAATAAATAGGCCATGGGTAGGAGCGGGCGGTATACGCAGGGCACCTGGTCACGTGTATATGATAATAAATAGGCCATGGGTAGGAGCGGGCGGTATACGCAGGGCACCTGGTCACATGTATATATGATAATAAATAGGCCATGGTAGGAGCGGGCGGTATACGCAGGGCACCTGGCCACATGTATATGATAATAAATAGGCCATGGGTAGGAGCGGGCGGTATACGCAGGGCACCTGGCCACATGTATATGATAATAAATAGGCCGTGGGTAGGAGCGGGCGGTATACGCAGGGCACCTGGCCACATGTATATGATAATAAATAGGCCATGGGTAGGAGCGGGCGGTATACGCAGGGCACCTGGCCACATGTATATATGATAATAAATAGGCCATGGCTAGGAGCGGGCGGTATACGCAGGGCACCTGGCCACGTGTATATATGATAATAAATAGGCCATGGGTAGGAGCGGGCGGTATACGCAGGGCACCTGGCCACATGTATATGATAATAAATAGGCCATGGGTAGGAGCGGGCGGTATACGCAGGGCACCTGGCCACATGTATATGATAATAAATAGGCCATGGGTAGGAGCGGGCGGTATACGCAGGGCACCTGACCACATGTATATATGATAATAAATAGGCCATGGGTAGGAGCGGGCGGTATACGCAGGGCACCTGGGCACGTGTATATATGATAATAAATAGGCCATGGGTAGGAGCGGGCGGTATACGCAGGGCACGCGGCCACATGTATATATGATAATAAATAGGCCATGGGTAGGAGCGGGCGGTATACGCAGGGCACCTGGCCACGTGTATATATGATAATAAATAGGCCATGGGTAGGAGCGGGCGGTATACGCAGGGCAC
Organism: Alentia gelatinosa; assembly: GCA_950022655.1. Lineage (NCBI taxonomy): Eukaryota > Metazoa > Annelida > Polychaeta > Phyllodocida > Polynoidae > Alentia > Alentia gelatinosa. The sequence goes on from OX465583.1 coordinate 1,740,139, forward strand.
CTGGCCACATGTATATATGATAATAAATAGGCCATGGGTAGGAGCGGGCGGTATACGCAGGGCACCTGGCCACATGTATATATGATAATAAATAGGCCATGGGTAGGAGCGGGCGGTATACGCAGGGCACCTGGCCACGTGTATATATATGATAATATACCCTCCATAAACAGAAAGTCAGTATTACCGTGGCTGTGATGTGTGTGGTCGTGTTCTCGGCGTAGTTGACGCGCGGAGATCTCTGAACATGTCTGTACTCTCCCACCTCTGAGTACAGGTTCCCGGGCCAGCTTTGCACCGCACACTATTAGACGTTAACACTGATTAGACCCTGATTATCCCTCCCATTGAAGCGACTTCAGCCGCTTACAGAGACTAGGACAAATGGTATATCTGTCACTGAAGAATGAGCTGGAGTTAGAAAGAATTAGCAATCAGAAACCGGGATTTTATCCAGTCTGTGTTGTAGCCCACTTGGCGCCCAGTCACTTCTAGAGCTGCTTTTGTTGATCCAAATATGTCAAGCACCAGTTGGTCAATGAGGTACTTATAAGGTCTGTGGTTAAGTCCAATCCACATCTACCGATTTCGGTAGTTAGATTGAGATGTTCTTTTGTCGCTGATGAATTATCGTTCAATGTTCCTAAATCGGCCGAAAGGGGCCGAAAGGGGCCGAAAGGGGCCAAAAGGGGCCAAAAGGGGCCAAAAGGGGCCAAAAGGGGCCAAAAGGGGCCAAAAGGGGCCAAAGGAGTAGCTCCACAAATCTAAAGTGGGATTCACGTACCTCACAGGCCGTTTGTCTGAGACAAATCCAGTTGAGATTCGGTACTGGAACACAATCTCCTCGTGTGAATGACTGGGTTCCATTTTGCTGAGACCACTTTTTTCCCCTCGCAATTGTCGGCAACAATCACCCCTAACAAGGAACAGAATCTCATGAGATTTTTACTTTACACAGGGCATTATGGTGAGACAAATGTATTTCACACATTCTCCCCCAATCTGTACCTGTAAAGTATTCCCATGTGAATTGAATCCCCCATGTTACCCTGAGACTGTAGAACACCCTAATCTGTGAAACTTTGTACCCAGCTGGAAATAATAACCTACTGGGGCAAAGGTGTGAAGTACACCAGTCTCAGGTGCATTTGTCACATCGTGTGAATCCCACTTTAGTGATACTTGTAGGAGCGTGCCACATACAGTTTGGGCGTTGATTGCGCTTCCCCAGCGATTATAGGTCCATGGTGGTTTCTTAATGCGTGGCCTTTTGTCGCTGTGAGGTCGTATCTCAGTCTCTGTCGGGGAGTGGAGACTGGTTCCCTGCCCCCCTCTCTGGTATCCCGCCGTGATGGCCACCGATTGAGCGGCGGGAGGCTCAATTTGCCTGCGACAAGTTCACCGACTCCTCTGCGATTTTAGAACTAATCGTTCAGAACTCAATCGGTAGATGTGTATTAGAGGGAAACTATGTTCCGGTGGGAATAAGTCAAAGTGACGAGGTAAGGCTTGGAGAAATTACAGCCCACCGTTCTTCCACACAATGTTGACCCAAATGCATAACCGAACACATGTACAGAAAGAGGTAAATAATGACAATGGGTATATCTAGTTGAAGATGACACTGGTTAGAATAACGATACATGGATAGAAGGTAAATGGTGGTAATAATTGAGTGTTAGGACTCCTAGCCAGTGGTTTCCCTATTGCTATATATACCGTCAATTGTCGGCTAATATCGATAAAAACCGAACGTCTCTGAACGTCAACCTGGGCAGTAAACGTCAACCTGGGCAGTAAACGTCAACCTGGGCAGTAAACGTCAACCTGGGCAGTAAACGTCAACCTGGGCAGTAAACAAAAGTTATTTCACCCCAGCAGCGTTAGGTGGTCAGAAGCTGTTCGCTCATAGGTATATAGGAATAGGCTTTAGGGCCCACTCGGTTAAGGTCAGCGACCTAAATAAACACAATGTGAAGCCACACAGAAAACTCTACTAAACCTTATTGACCTTCACTTACCGCGTTGCGAACACAAACATCTTCTCCCGACCACGGAGCCAAAAAATTGACTCTAACGGAACGAAATAATTACACCAACCATTTGAAGAAATCTGCTTATCTGATAAAGGCGAGTGAACTGCTTTATAAGTACGACACTTATCTATCTTTGAAATAAAGATATCACCAGCTCCTGCTACACCACAATGAAATTTCTTTGAGGGATCACGTATAAAAGCTGTCAGACTTTTGTATATACCTTGGTTATAGCTCAGGCCAATGTTAAGCCTGAAATCGAGCATAAATGTATATATGTTGGTCTTCTACCTGTCAGAGGGTTGTCACCCAGCCAGCCTATCGGTAGGTTCCGGGGCTCTCTCTAGTCTATAAGTTAAAATACCTAGTAATAAGTAGCCATGACTTTGTGAGCCTATTTTGTAGGCATAGATGGCAAGTTGAATTCTCTTCTGCTGGAGCGGCTGGAAGATAGGGCCCTAAGCCATACTCCAGGTAAATAAAAACCTTTAAAAAAACCTTTAAAAGAATTATAGACAATAATCAATGGTGTTGTGGACAGGCGGCCGTAAACGAGAGGTTGACACGTAGTAATACATAAGCGTTCGACTTGAGTGCTTTACAGAGCTGCCTGTCCAAAGGAAGACACAGTTTGTTGGTTTATATTTATTATCCATCTTCTAGTATCACCATGGAGTTGTTCCATTACACTAAGTCCATATAAGGAATAGACTAGACCCAGCAGCCAATGACTGCATTCGCAGCAAACCCCGACCTTCACCCTGACCTCCTTACATGATATTTTCTAGCCCTTGGGACGCTTCTTCAGTCGAGAGTTGACCTACAATCTAATGGGCCACAACCACCCTCCTATAGATCACACCAGGGACCTGTTTCAGTAGTCTCGTGACATTAGACCTAGACAGACATCAGCAGCGGCACCAACATTGCAAGCAACAGCGGAAAAAGACTAGCAAATATCAGAAGATCGAAGTGGCCAATCTTCTTCATATTGGGAACAATTATAGATTATATGTATCCCCTACTGATGATAAAGTGTCATTGCTTAATTCCTACGAGAAGTGAGTGAAACTCCGTGTGTCATCTACTGCAATCTTGTGATCTGTCCGTATGGTGTCACAGACGCCATCTAGAGATGTCACGAAACTACTGAAACAGATTGTCAACATAAACAACTACTGAAACAGGTCCCAGGAATTGCCGTGTCATTGCGTCTTAAATTCGGTCTGTCTTTCTGTTCTCTAGCAGAAAGGGACTGTTTTACCGTAATCAATGGCTTTTAGACCGTAATCACTGGTTCTCAAATCCGTAATCACTGAATATTGTTTCTGACAGCTTAGAAACAATGGGTCGTGGTTTACTGTGGCGCCGTTCATTCTCAATGGCGACTTAGTAATCGATGGGTAATAAAAATGACGGCATGTCAAAGACACCAACACTTCACGACAACTGGCCATGCTTTATGACGCAGCCTAAGGCATAGGCCAGGGTTAGGCGTGCGTGCGTGTGTCACTAGGCACAATGTGGGCTTCTTGAGTGGGCCCGAGATGAGGGATCCATGTTTTACGACGTATACAAACCTCACATAGATATGTAAAGTCCAATGCCCATCTACCCATTTCGGAACATTTCTGTACATTTGTCGGCGACAAACGGACAGTAATTTGTCTCAGTCAAGGTATCCTGACGGGGTCGGCCATAGTCGGTAAATGTAGGACAACTAGGCAAGGGTGAGCCACCGTATACACAATATTGACTGGTTTCAGATACAAGCGGCCATATGTTCCAAGAAGTTGACGCGAAGTAATATCCGACCACACGCGAGGATACTGCGTAGAGCCATTTCCAGGGATAAAATCACCACAAGTATCAGAAACCAGTTGATAGTGTATTTGTTTTTTAAATTTGCAAATTTTAGTTAACAAAGAAAAGATAAAATGAACGCCGATCTTCTCACGCGCTACGTTGAACCACGGACTTATGGTTGAACACAAAGGACATTTTTCTGGTAACCTCTGCCCGGAGAGTGACACACTCCCTATGTGTTCTGTATGGAGACTTCGTAATCTCTGCCCGGTGAGTGACACACTCCCTATGTGTTCTGTATGGAGACTTCGTAATCTCTGCCCGGTGAGTGACACACTCCCTATGTGTTCTGTATGGAGGCTTCGTAATCTCTGCCCGGTGAGTGACACAGTCCCTATGTGTTCTGTATGGAGGCTTTGTAATCTCTGTCTGGAGAGTGACACACTCCCTATGTGTTCTGTATGGAGACTTCGTAATCTCTGCCCGGTGAGTGACACATTCCCTATGTGTTCTGTATGGAGGCTTTGTAATCTCTGCCCGGTGAGTGACACACTCCCTATGTGTTCTGTTTGGAGGCTTCGTAATCTCCGGTCACTATATAAACAAAATGTACAAAATTGTTACAGAGATCTATTTAGGATGGAATCAGTTGCTGTATTGGAATGCCAGCCCACACTCTATCTGAACTTCCCCTTCATCAACAAGTCATCGACCAATCACCACAAACTCAATATGCAGGACCGACACCTCAGACAAGTGGCCCCGGTTACCATGGTTACAGACCTGTGTGCACCCTTATGATTAGCGCTCATTGATCAGTAACAGCCGGGGAGGCGGCCAGGTGGGCGGGGCCTAACCTGCCTGATTGACAGCTGAGGTGGGAGTGCCCATGAAGCTGGAAATGACGTGTGGTGAATTATAATGTCGATACCCATACGAGCAGGCCGACCTGCCAAAGTATCACGACGGGTTAAAAACAAGTAGCGACAAATGAGATATTTATCTTTGATGTATGCCCACAATCCGCAACAGGTCAATAAAAACTGAGACGATTAAATATTTATCTGTGATGTATGCACACGGGTGAACAATCCATAACAGGTTAATAAAAACTACGACAATTAAATATATATCTGTGATGTATGCCCACGGGTGAACAATCCATAACAGGTTAATAAAAACTACGACAATTAAATATTTATCTGTAATGTATGCCCACGGGTGAACAATCCATCACAGGTTAATAAAAACTATGAACAAATTAAATATTTATCTGTAATGTATGCCCACGGGTGAACAATCCATAACAGGTTAATAAAAACTACGAACAAATTAAATATTTATCTGTGATGTATGCCCACGGGTGAACAATCCATAACAGGTTAATAAAAACTACGAACAAATTAAATATTTATCTGTAATGTATGCCCACGGGTGAACAATCCATAACAGGTTGATAAAAACTACGAACAAATTAAATATATATTTGTAATGTATGCCACGGGTGAACAATCCATAACAGGTTAATAAAAACTACGACAATTAAATATTTATCTGTGATGTATGCCCACGGGTGAACAATCCATAACAGGTTAATAAAAACTACGACAATTAAATATTTATCTGTAATGTATGCCCACGGGTGAACAATCCATAACAGGTTAATAAAAACTACGAACAAATTAAATATATATCTGTAATGTATGCCCACGGGTGAACAATCCATAACAGGTTAATAAAAACTACGAACAAATTAAATATTTATCTGTAATGTATGCCCACGGATGTTGTCCATTTACTGAGTCATTGCTGTAACCCACTTGGCACCCAGCCAACCAGCCAGTTCTACACCCTGCCCCCCACCCTGTCAACCAGCCAGTTCTACACCCTGCCTACCCACCCTGTCAACCAGCCAGTTCTACATCCTGCCAACCCACCCTGTCAACCAGCCAGTTCTACACCCTGCCCCCCACCCTGTCAACCAGCCAGTTCTACACTCTGCCCACCCACCCTGTCAACCAGCCAGTTCTACACCCTGCCTACCCACCCTGTCAATCAGCCAGTTCTACACCCTGCCCACCCACCCTGTCAATCAGCCAGTTCTACACCCTGCCTACCCACCCTGTCAACCAGCCAGTTCTACACCCTGCCCACCCACCCTGTCAACCAGCCAGTTCTACACCCTGCCCACCCACCCTGCCAACCAGCCAGTTCTACACCCTGCCCACCCACCCTGTCAACCAGCCAGTTCTACACCCTCCCACCCACCCTGTCAACCAGCCAGTTCTACACCCTCCCACCCACCCTGCCAACCAGCCAGTTCTACACCCTCCCACCCACCCTGTCAACCAGCCAGTTCTACACCCTCCCACCCACCCTGCCAACCAGCCAGTTCTACACCCTCCCACCCACCCTGTCAACCAGCCAGTTCTACACCCTCCCACCCACCCTGCCAACCAGCCAGTTCTACACCCTGCCTACCCACCCTGTCAACCAGCCAGTTCTACACCCTGCCCACCCACCCTGTCAACCAGCCAGTTCTACACCCTGCCCACCCACCCTGTCAACCAGCCAGTTCTACACCCTCCCACCCACCCTGCCAACCAGCCAGTTCTACACCCTGCCCACCCACCCTGTCAATCAGCCAGTTCTACACCCTGCCCCCCCCCCCCACCCTGTCAATCAGCCAGTTCTACACCCTGCCCACCCACCCTGTCAACCAGCCAGTTCTACACCCTGCCCACCCACCCTGCCAACCAGCCAGTTCTACACCCTGCCCCCCACCCTGTCAACCAGCCAGTTCTACACCCTGCCCACCCACCCTGTCAACCAGCCAGTTCTACACCCTCCCACCCACCCTGTCAACCAGCCAGTTCTACACCCTGCCCACCCACCCTGTCAACCAGCCAGTTCTACACCCTCCCACCCACCCTGCCAACCAGCCAGTTCTACACCCTCCCACCCACCCTGTCAACCAGCCAGTTCTACACCCTCCCACCCACCCTGTCAACCAGCCAGTTCTACACCCTGCCCCCACCCTGTCAACCAGCCAGTTCTACACTCTCCCACCCACCCTGTCAACCAGCCAGTTCTACACCCTGCCCACCCACCCTGCCAATCAGCCAGTTCTACACCCTGCCCACCCACCCTGCCAATCAGCCAGTTCTACACCCTGCCCACCCACCCTGCCAATCAGCCAGTTCTACACCCTGCCCACCCACCCTGCCAATCAGCCAGTTCTACACCCTGCCCACCCACCCTGCCAATCAGCCAGTTCTACACTCTGCCCACCCACCCTGTCAATCAGCCAGTTCTACACCCTGCCCACCCACCCTGTCAACCAGCCAGTTTTACACCCTGCCTACCCACCCTGTCAACCAGCCAGTTCTACACCCTCCCACCCACCCTGCCAATCAGCCAGTTCTACACCCTGCCCCCCACCCTGTCAACCAGCCAGTTCTACACCCTGCCCCCCACCCTGTCAACCAGCCAGTTCTACACCCTCCCACCCACCCAGCCAACCAGCCCACCTACCCAGCCAACCAGCCAGTTCTACACCCTGCCCCCCACCCTGCCAACCAGCCAGTTCTTCACCCTGCCCACCCACCCTGCCAACCAGCCAGTTCTACACCCTGCCCACCCACCCTGTCAACCAGCCAGTTCTACACCCTGCCCACCCACCCAACCCACCAGCCAGTTCTACACCCTCTACCTCACCCAGTCAATCATTTGGATAATCATTTGTCATTTATACGATTCTTTTCGGATCTTGCTCATTCTTTCAATGTTTTTCTCCTTTATCCCTCTGTACCTTGACCAATAAGGTGTTTGCTCCTGTCGTGTCTCAGACCACAGGCCCGTCTATATTGTAATTATATGCTGATACGGCTGGCTGTTTTTATTCTACTGAATATCCAGTAATGATCATGTTTTCTGGGGTTCACTGAATACAATACCTGCCTGTGCCCGACTCCCGCACTTTGCCCCCTCCCCTCCTCCCAGGTGTGCTCAATGTAGATCTAGGCCCAGTTTACATTGCTACTAGACGATCGTCACACACATCGTATCTGCAGGAAGCATCTTGAAAATTAAAACTAGGAGCAAATAGTATGATCATCATTGATGAATGCAATTATAAATGAATAACAATTAAAAGGCTTGGGTTATATTCAGTCTATTGATAGTTTTCTGTAACCCACTTATACCCAGACTACTTGCCATATCATCAACTGCTTGAGTCTAGGATCCAAACCTATCAAGCACCAGTAGGTCTATGAGGTGTTTCGGTCTTGAGTGATTGGTCATGGTTAGTTGGGCACACCTTTAAGACCCTGAGACACTGGCACCCTGCTCCTTTCACAATATCACAGTGAATAGTACGCAGATAGGGAAGGGATAGTATTTTCGCAGTACACCGAAAGCCTGTGACAACTCCAACCTTTAGGCAACGTACATAGGACGCGCAAGCACGCTCTAACAAGGAATATTATTAATGGATAGCCCGTTTGTTGGTTTGAACATGGAACATGCTCTTGTAAAAGAAATAATAACAATCAGATAAAGTGAAGACATACAATATGGATGGTCTTAAAGTAGAAAGAAGAGTCAAAGCTCGTATAAAAACCAATAAAAAAGGAAAATTTTCCTCATTCAGAGACTTTGCTCACTACACTCGGGCAGGGGACATGCCACAGTCCACTTGTAGTTTGAAGTTAATAAAACTCTGACAGATTAATTATCACCAACCTGAGACTCTCCTACACAGAGGCCAAGTGTAGAAGTTCAGTAAAAGAGGTCCAGAAGAGAGGACCGAGTAGAGGAAACGTATAGTATTCCGGCACAGATTTCTCTACAGAGAGGTCCAATATGGTCACATATAGAAGTCTCTATACAAGTCTCATATAGAGTTTTAGTGTATAGGTCCTGTATAGAGGTACAGTACAGAGGTTCTGTATAGAGGTAGAGTATAGAGGTCCTGTGTAGGAGTCTATTTAGATGTTCTGTGTAGATGTCACATAGAGAGACCATATAGAGGTCTAGTATAGAGATCCAGTAGGTTGGGTGTGTGGTAAAGAGGTACACAGTTACCTGGGACCACAGACCCACTCTCTGGGTAGTACAGTCTTGAGGTCCTATATTGAGGTCCTGTGTAGGGTGTTGGTCTGGTCTAGGACCATGGTAAGTACAGTATAGAGGTCCTTTATCGAGGTCCTGAGTAGAGATGTAGTATAGAGGTACAGAGCCACAATCCACCAGTCTACTTGGGACCAAAGACCCACACTCTTGGTAGAAGTATGATATAGAGGTCCTGTATGGAGGTCCTTTGTAGACTGCCAGTGAGGTGTAGACCCACTCCCCAGGAGAAGGACTGTATAGAGGTCCTGTGTTGTCTGACCTTGGACCCCGCACCCACTCACTGGTAGAAGTATAATATAGAGGTCGTGTTTAGAAGTCGTGTTTAGAGGTCCTGTATGGAGGTCCTGTATGGAGGTCTTGTATGGAGGTCCTGTATAGAGGTCCTGTATGGAGGTCCTGTATAGAGGTCCTGTATGGAGGTCCTGTATAGAGGTCCTGTATTGAGGTCCTGTATGGAGGTCCTGTATTGAGGTACTGTATAGAGGTCCTGCATAGAGGTCCTGCATAGAGGTCCTGTATAGAGGTCCTGTATGGAGGTCCTGCATAGAGGTCCTGTATAGAGGTCCTGTATAGAGGTCCTGTATAGAGGTCCTGCATAGACTGACCTGGGACCCCGCACTCACTCGCTGGTAGATGTACAGTATTGAGGTCGTGTTTAGAGGTCTTGTATAGAGGTCCTGTATAGAGGTCCTGTATAGAAGTCCTATGTGGTCTGACCTGGGACCCTTCACCCACTCGCTGGGTCGACTTGGCGGAGTGTGCGAGGTTCAGGGGTGGCACTTGGTTCAGGTCGAGTTGAAGTGAGACTTGTCAGTCGATACTCATTGATCTCCGTGCACTCTGGTGTGCCGACCTGCCCCCCCTCTTCTCCACCTGCTCCCTCACCACACCCCCACCATCCCTCCACCCCCTCCACCTCCACCACCCCCTCCACCCCCTCCACCCTGCCCACGTGACCAACCTGTCCCCTACTTCTCCACCTGCTCCCTCACCACCACCACCCCGCCCCCCCACCCCCCCCCTCTGCCCACGTGACCAGCTGCCCTTATTAGGCCTTTCACCTATTCTCTACCTTATTACCAGTTTATTCAGTGCCCGAACATTTTCCCGATTACGTTTTTGTTTTATGCCTATAGGCAAATGTCTTACTTTTACTGACCAGGAGCACAAACTCCGTTCGTCTCAGAGTGATGAAATAATATCCATACGTCCCTCTGTACCACGTGACCACTCATTCTACTATTTGTAGTTCTACTGTGCGTTGTAGAATGGCATTTTTAATGATATCAAGGTATATAATAATAAAGAGACACAGTGAGTGTGACTGAATTCCATCTGTTCCTCGATATTTTGGTAAGAACTTTCACCTCGTTCTTCGAACTCGGTGAGTATTTCTGATCAAAATATCTCTGAACTAATTCCATTCAGTCACACTAACTATGTCTCTATATATTCTGTAGCAGAGTATTTCCTTACTATCCAATTTTCGACACTCTAGTATATTACCCTTTCATTTATTCAGTAACATTGTATTTTCCGTTATACCATTATTCTCTATTCTGTATCAGACAATGTTTCCCTTTTCCCTTTTTTTCTGTTCCCAAAAATATACCAGGCTCTTCCATTGAGATTACTCCTCAACAAAAGGTCATGGTGTATTTTCAGCTACGGATCTCGATTATCATTATTATCATTATAGGCGTAGTAATATCTGAGCCTGAGCGAGGATATTGTGTCCAGTAGAAGCGTTCACCTGCTGGGTTATGTGATGTTTGTGATAACGTAATTGGGTTCAAAGTAAGATATCATCAAGCTGGGCTATCCATACTTAGATGTTATCATTACATGTATTTTGTATTTTGCAAAGCACCATCCAGAAGTGAATGTCTCAACACATCCTTTGCTTAACATTATCCATGTGCATAGCAATTCGACTACGACTGGCGAGTGTAGCGCTTTTGCTGATGTGTCATTGATAGGGGTGAGATAAAATCTGAATTACAATCTGAAACCATTGAAAATACACCATTCATCTTGGTTTTAGCAAAATCTCACTGGGCCTCGCCTCGTAGGATTACCCTGCAATCAGAACTGGTGGAGTCCTTTCAGTGGTTACGGATACTGATGCAGTTCCCTCTGAGACTCCCGCGCTCAGGTGTGGAGTAAATACTCCTCCTGGCTGTGTAATGAGTCGTAGCACCGAGAACTCAAACTATTAAAGACCTGGGGATTATCTCTGATATGATCGGCTTCACGTAAGTGCGGCCTCCACCCGGATTTAAACGTCCACTTCACGACCGGCTATCACACCTGGCAATCTCAAACACCAGGCTATTACACGAACAGTGAGAAGTCAACTATAACATGTGTAATATACAGAGACGGGGTTAGGGCGGCTGTACGACAGTAAGAAGTCAACTATTATGTGTAATATAGAGAGACGGGGTTAGGGCGGCTGTATGACAGTAAGAAGTCAACTATTATATGTGTAATATACAGAGACGGGGTTAGGGCGGCTGTATGACAGTAAGAAGTCAACTATTATATGTGTAATATACACAGACGGGGTTAGGGCGGCTGTACGACAGTAAGAAGTCAACTATTACATGTGTAATATACAGAGACGGGGTTAGGGCGGCTGTATGACAGTAAGAAGTCAACTATTACATGTGTAATATACAGAGACGGGGTTAGGGCGGCTGTACGACAGTAAGAAGTCAACTATTATATGTAATATAGAGAGACGGGGTTAGGGCGGCTGTACGACAGTAAGAAGTCAACTATTACATGTGTAATATACAGAGACGGGGTTAGGGCGGCTGTATGACAGTAAGAAGTCAACTATTACATGTAATATAGAGAGACGGGGTAAGGGCGGCTGTACGACAGTAAGAAGTCAACTATTATATGTGTAATATACACAGACGGGGTTAGGGCGGCTGTATGACAGTAAGAAGTCAACTATTATATGTGTAATATACAGAGACGGGGTTAGGGCGGCTGTATGACAGTAAGAAGTCAACTATTATATGTGTAATATAGAGAGGCGGGGTTAGGGCGGCTGTATGACAGTAAATCAACTATTATATGTGTAATATAGAGAGACGGGGTTAGGGCGGCTGTATGACAGTAAGAAGTCAACTATTACATGTAATATAGAGAGACGGGGTTAGGGCGGCTGTACGACAGTAAGACAACTATTATATGTGCAATATACAGAGACGGGGTTAGGGCGGCTGTATGACAGTAAGAAGTCAACTATTATATGTGTAATATACAGAGACGGGGTTAGGGCGGCTGTACGACAGTAAGAAGTCAACTATTACATGTGTAATATACAGAGACGGGGTTAGGGCGGCTGTATGACAGTAAGAAGTCAACTATTATATGTGTAATATACAGAGACGGGGTTAGGGCGGCTGTACGACAGTAAGAAGTCAACTATTATATGTGTAATATAGAGAGACGGGGTTAGGGCGGCTGTATGACAGTAAGAAGTCAACTATTACATGTAATATAGAGAGACGGGGTTAGGGCGGCTGTATGACAGTAAGAAGTCAACTATTATATGTGTAATATACAGAGACGGGGTAAGGGCGGCTGTACGACAGTAAGAAGTCAACTATTATGTGTTATATAGAGAGACGGGGTTAGGGTGGCTGTACGACAGTAAGACAACTATTATGTGTTATATACAGAGACAGGGTTAGGGCGGCTGTATGACAGTAAGTCAACTATTATATGTGTAATATAGAGAGACGGGGTTAGGGCGTCTGTATGACAGTAAGAAGTCAACTATTATGTGTGATATAGAGAGACGGGGTTAGGGCGGCTGTATGACAGTAAGAAGTCAACTATTATATGTGTAATATACAGAGACGGGGTTAGGGCGGCTGTATGACAGTAAGAAGTCAACTATTATATGTGTAATATACACAGACGGGGTTAGGGCGGCTGTACGACAGTAAGAAGTCAACTATTACATGTGTAATATACAGAGACGGGGTTAGGGCGGCTGTATGACAGTAAGAAGTCAACTATTACATGTGTAATATACAGAGACGGGGTTAGGGCGGCTGTACGACAGTAAGAAGTCAACTATTATATGTAATATAGAGAGACGGGGTTAGGGCGGCTGTACGACAGTAAGAAGTCAACTATTATATGTAATATAGAGAGACGGGGTTAGGGCGGCTGTACGACAGTAAGAAGTCAACTATTACATGTGTAATATACAGAGACGGGGTTAGGGCGGCTGTATGACAGTAAGAAGTCAACTATTACATGTAATATAGAGAGACGGGGTAAGGGCGGCTGTACGACAGTAAGAAGTCAACTATTATATGTGTAATATACACAGACGGGGTTAGGGCGGCTGTATGACAGTAAGAAGTCAACTATTATATGTGTAATATACAGAGACGGGGTTAGGGCGGCTGTATGACAGTAAGAAGTCAACTATTATATGTGTAATATAGAGAGGCGGGGTTAGGGCGGCTGTATGACAGTAAATCAACTATTATATGTGTAATATAGAGAGACGGGGTTAGGGCGGCTGTATGACAGTAAGAAGTCAACTATTACATGTAATATAGAGAGACGGGGTTAGGGCGGCTGTACGACAGTAAGACAACTATTATATGTGCAATATACAGAGACGGGGTTAGGGCGGCTGTATGACAGTAAGAAGTCAACTATTATATGTGTAATATACAGAGACGGGGTTAGGGCGGCTGTACGACAGTAAGAAGTCAACTATTACATGTGTAATATACAGAGACGGGGTTAGGGCGGCTGTATGACAGTAAGAAGTCAACTATTATATGTGTAGTATACAGAGACGGGGTTAGGGGGGCTGTACGACAGTAAGAAGTCAACTATTATATGTGTAATATAGAGAGACGGGGTTAGGGCGGCTGTATGACAGTAAGAAGTCAACTATTACATGTAATATAGAGAGACGGGGTTAGGGCGGCTGTATGACAGTAAGAAGTCAACTATTACATGTGTAATATACAGAGACGGGGTAAGGGCGGCTGTACGACAGTAAGAAGTCAACTATTATGTGTTATATAGAGAGACGGGGTTAGGGTGGCTGTACGACAGTAAGACAACTATTATGTGTTATATACAGAGACAGGGTTAGGGCGGCTGTATGACAGTAAGTCAACTATTATATGTGTAATATAGAGAGACGGGGTTAGGGCGTCTGTATGACAGTAAGAAGTCAACTATTATGTGTGATATAGAGAGACGGGGTTAGGGCGGCTGTATGACAGTAAGAAGTCAACTATTATATGTGTAATATACAGAGACGGGGTTAGGGCGGCTGTATGACAGTAAGAAGTCAACTATTATATGTGTAATATACACAGACGGGGTTAGGGCGGCTGTACGACAGTAAGAAGTCAACTATTACATGTGTAATATACAGAGACGGGGTTAGGGCGGCTGTATGACAGTAAGAAGTCAACTATTACATGTGTAATATACAGAGACGGGGTTAGGGCGGCTGTACGACAGTAAGAAGTCAACTATTATATGTAATATAGAGAGACGGGGTTAGGGCGGCTGTACGACAGTAAGAAGTCAACTATTACATGTGTAATATACAGAGACGGGGTTAGGGCGGCTGTATGACAGTAAGAAGTCAACTATTACATGTAATATAGAGAGACGGGGTAAGGGCGGCTGTACGACAGTAAGAAGTCAACTATTATATGTGTAATATACACAGACGGGGTTAGGGCGGCTGTATGACAGTAAGAAGTCAACTATTATATGTGTAATATACAGAGACGGGGTTAGGGCGGCTGTATGACAGTAAGAAGTCAACTATTATATGTGTAATATAGAGAGGCGGGGTTAGGGCGGCTGTATGACAGTAAATCAACTATTATATGTGTAATATAGAGAGACGGGGTTAGGGCGGCTGTATGACAGTAAGAAGTCAACTATTACATGTAATATAGAGAGACGGGGTTAGGGCGGCTGTACGACAGTAAGACAACTATTATATGTGCAATATACAGAGACGGGGTTAGGGCGGCTGTATGACAGTAAGAAGTCAACTATTATATGTGTAATATACAGAGACGGGGTTAGGGCGGCTGTACGACAGTAAGAAGTCAACTATTACATGTGTAATATACAGAGACGGGGTTAGGGCGGCTGTATGACAGTAAGAAGTCAACTATTATATGTGTAATATACAGAGACGGGGTTAGGGCGGCTGTACGACAGTAAGAAGTCAACTATTATATGTGTAATATAGAGAGACGGGGTTAGGGCGGCTGTATGACAGTAAGAAGTCAACTATTACATGTAATATAGAGAGACGGGGTTAGGGCGGCTGTATGACAGTAAGAAGTCAACTATTACATGTGTAATATACAGAGACGGGGTAAGGGCGGCTGTACGACAGTAAGAAGTCAACTATTATGTGTTATATAGAGAGACGGGGTTAGGGTGGCTGTACGACAGTAAGACAACTATTATGTGTTATATACAGAGACAGGGTTAGGGCGGCTGTATGACAGTAAGTCAACTATTATATGTGTAATATAGAGAGACGGGGTTAGGGCGTCTGTATGACAGTAAGAAGTCAACTATTATATGTGTAATATAGAGAGACGGGGTTAGGGCGGCTGTATGACAGTAAGAAGTCAACTATTACATGTAATATAGAGAGACAGGGTTAGGGCGGCTGTATGACAGTAAGACAACTATTATATGTGTAATATACAGAGACGGGGTTAGGGCGGCTGTATGACAGTAAGAAGTCAACTATTATATGTGTAATATACAGAGACGGGGTTAGGGCGGCTGTACGACAGTAAGAAGTCAACTATTATGTGTTATATAGAGAGACGGGGTTAGGGCGGCTGTATGACAGTAAGTCAACTATTATATGTGTAATATAGAGAGACGGGATTAGGGCGGCTGTATGACAGTAAGTCAACTATTACATGTGTAATATACAGAGACGGGGTTAGGGCGGCTGTATGACAATAAGAAGTCAACTATTATATGTGTAATATAGAGAGACGGGGTTAGGGCGGCTGTATGACAGTAAGAAGTCAACTATTACATGTAATATAGAGAGACGGGGTTAGGGCGGCTGTATGACAGTAAATCAACTATTATATGTGTAATATAGAGAGACGGGGTTAGGGCGGCTATATGACAGTAAGAAGTCAACTATTATATGTGTAATATAGAGAGACGGGGTTAGGGCGGCTGTATGACAGTAAGAAGTCAACTATTACATGTAATATAGAGAGACGGGGTTAGGGTGGCTGTACGACAGTAAGAAGTCAACTATTATATGTGTAATATAGAGAGACGGGGTTAGGGCGGCTGTACGACAGTAGGAAGTCAACTTTTACATGTAATATAGAGAGACGGGGTAAGGGCGGCTGTATGAAAGTAAGAAGTCAACTATTGTATGTGTAATATAGAGACGGGGTTAGGGCGGCTGTATGAGAGTAAGAAGTCAACTATTATATGTGTAATATACAGAGACGGGGTTAGGGCGGCTGTACGACAGTAGAAAGTCAACTATTATATGTGTAATATAGAGAGACAGGGTTAGGGCGGCTGTATGACAGTAAGTCAACTATCTTACTGTGATTTGGACATGTGTGACTCTCTCTAAGTCTCTCGTCACAATCTTACTGTGATTTGGACATGTCTGACCCTCTCTAAGTCTCTCGTTACAATCTTACTGTGATTTGGACATGTCTGACCCTCTCTAAGTCTCTCGTTACAATCTTAGTGTGATTTGGACATGTGTAACTCTCTCTAAGTCTCTCGTCACAATCTTACTGTGATTTGGACATGTGTGACCCTCTCTAAGTCTCTCGTTACCAATCTTACTGTGATTTGGACATGTCTGACTCTCTAAGTCTCTCGTTACAATCTTACTGTAATTTGGACATGTGTGACTCTCTAAGTCTCTCGTTACAATCTTACTGTGATTTGGACATGTGCGACTCTCTCTAAGTCTCTCTTTACAATCTTACTGTGATTTGGACATGTGTGATTCTCTCTAAGTCTCTCGTTACAATCTTACTGTGATTTAGACATGTGTGACTCTCTCTAAGTCTCTAGTTACAATCTTATTGTGACTTGGACATGTGTGACTCTCTCTAAGTCTCTTGTTACAATCTTACGGTGATTTAGATATGTGTGACTCTCTCTAAGTCTCTCGTTACAATCTTACTGTGACTTGGACATGTGTGACTCTCTCTAAGTCTCTCGTTACAATCTTACTGTGATTTGGACATGTGTGACTCTCTCTAAGTCTCTAGTTACCAATCTTACTGTGATTTGGACATGTGTGACTCTCTCTAAGTCTCTCGTTACAATCTTACTGTGATTTGGACATGTCTGACTCTCTAAGTCTCTCGTCACAATCTTACTGTGATTTAGACATGTGTGACTCTCTAAGTCTCTCGTTACAATCTTACTGTGATTTGGACATGTGTGACTCTCGCTAAGTCTCTAGTTACCAATCTTACTGTGATTTGGACATGTGTGACTCTCTCTAAGTCTTTCGTTACAATCTTACTGTGATTTGGACATGTCTGACTCTCTAAGTCTCTCGTCACAATCTTACTGTGATTTAGACATGTGTGACTCTCTAAGTCTCTCGTTACAATCTTACTGTGATTTGGACATGTGTGACTCTCTCTTAGTCTCTCGTTACAATCTTACTGTGATTTGGACATGTCTGACTCTCTCTAAGTCTCTCGTTACAATCTTACTGTGATTTGGACATGTGTGACTCTCTCTAAGTCTCTGGTTACCAATCTTACAGCGTGTCGACTCTGTGACATTGGTAGAGTAGAGGTGCAGAGGGTCAGAGTCTTATAGACGTGCCCAACTGACCGTGACCACTCATTTCCGACTGACGTACGTCATTGACCCACTGGGCGCCTCAGACATTTGTACTCTACAAAGGCAGTTGTAGAAATGGCAGGTTGGCGGGGTGCCAAGTGTGTTACAGAAAATAACCACAGACTTAATTAAACCCAAACCTTTTGATATATAATTTTCTTCATATTTTCATGCTTATTCTTCAATGACGAACATACAATTTCTTCCTAGTTTTAATTTCAAAATACGTAGGGAAACGTTTATAGATAACAGAAACTAGAGCTAAGTAAACAGAAAGCTTCACAGTGCGCAGTTTGTACGTGCTGCCCCCTGCTGGGAATACGGATGGGACTGTAGCATACACTCTCCCCCCAGATCTTTCGCGGCGCTAGCGCTGTGCTTAGTCTCTGCCCCAACCCAAAGCCTGTTCCCTGGGTATTCACTAAGGACAGGGGAGACCAGCGAACATTTCAGATTCAAAACAAGGCAACTGTCAAAAGTTATACAAGTCAACTAACTCATATATCATTAGTTAGGAAATATAGGAATTGTTAAATTGGGTTAACAGACAATCCAGCTGTTTCTTCTTCTTCTCTAAACCACTTTATGATGTGAATCTACTGTTGATTAGACTGCCCCTTCGAGTGAGCACATGTGTTATGTTGACAAACAAAACCCTGTAACACATTAGGTGCTTTCCAATGAAGAAAGTAATCCCTAAGACTATACCTGATTTGATTTAACAAATAACAGAAATGAGTGTAAATCATTTACCATATAAATATATGCATATCTATTTACATGTAAACCACAAAATACTGCCCAAAGCGCTAAGAATTTAGGATATTTCAAAAACTGGCGTATGGGCCAGATTTGAGCCCAAACAGGCAGGTTGGGACATAGCCTGGAAGCCTGGCCTAGTTAGACTATAGGCCAGGTAACGGGTTCCATTTTTATGGTGCATTATTGGTAACGCTGTTGCATTGTGGGATTGCGCCACCTTAGCCTGTAGTGCGGCCACCACTCACCAGACGGCGTGTGTACACGGCACTGACAAATGTAAACAATGGTAGGAGCAACGCTGCATTTCGAGTTCTTAAACTATAGAAAATGCGTCTAATTTGATATTATAAGGTAAAATAATCTGAATATGTCATTGCTGGAATTAAATGTCTAGTTTGAATGGATAGAAAAAGCGAAAAACGTTAAAAACTAGTCTGTACTCGCTCGAGTGAAATTGGCATCTGTAAACCAAGTCGACTTACAGTCGAGCGGGAGACGTACACTGCACCACTCAAGCGCTGCAGTGTGAGTGTGAGTTGAAGGTCGTGCTAGCGTGACGTCAGAACCCGTTATCTGCCCCTTATTCATATGGGCAGGGAACCAGTCTAGTTGGGACAGAGATATAAGCGGCCGCAGGAAGTAGAGCGCAAGATCTCTGCTGGGAGAGTGTGTAGCGTACGTCACTGAGAACTGGGATTACGTACACCTGGCTGCCCCGAGTCAAGTCGTCCAGGGGCCCGTTTAATAATCCAGGATAAATCATACAAATTGTCCCTGATCGTCCTAGGGCCAATATCGTTGTATAAGTCATTTGGTCTCAGAGCTAGGGGAGGACAAGGATACGATCTCATGCGGCCTTTGAAATGTAGTATAAATGTATCGTACAACTCTCCTTTGTCCTCCAAATTGTCCTAAGTCGTCTTAAATACTCCTACGCCAAACATCTATAGAGCTGGCGTACATTTAGCTTGTTTTTTTTTAAATACAGTATAATAATCCATGATTTTAATTGTATTCAGTGGTGTTTTTTGTCAAAAATAGCTGGTCACGGTGGAAGAGAAGGGAATGTGTATCACTTGAAGGAAGGAAAGAGGCTCTGGAGGAGCTGGATAATCGTAGGTTTATTCAGCACTTCCTCGGACATGTGGCCTGCTGAATAATCCAGGATCTATCTAGAAATTGTCCTACGTCTATGTGGCCTCAGGCTTAGGTTCGAGGGACTTATCCTAAAGAGACTTCTGCGACATACTCGGGACAATTTCCAAGAGGGATTTAACTATCCACCAGGGATCTCATTTATGACACGATATTTAATGTAGGATCGTACATGAAGACCATTTTCTGTACCTCGTAAAAGGGTTATCGTTTAATGATATTTAAGTCTGTTTGCTAAGACAGTATTAGCCGTCCATAAGGTCATCCATAAGTGTGAATAAAGTTGACCCACATTGTCCCTGGTTCTCTATGGCGTACACAAAAAGGCTCACATGTATGATCCTAGATTATAAAACGGGCTCCAGACCTCCTCCATCTTGAGTTAGATCTTATCGTCCAGCCCTACGATACATGGTGGATTATTAAACGGGCCCCAGGTCAACTCTGAGAGGTACTACGCAGGAGAAGTGCTGGTCGATTGAGGGTGGAGTGTGAGCTGCGTTTAGCGCGGATTAGACGAGTCTAAATCTCCCCGGCTCTCTCCGGCCACCAAACACTCACTTATAGTCAAGTGGTCCCTTAATTTCAGTCATATCCGTCCTACTACACCGGAGGAAATGTTAGATTTAACAATGTCTAAGTTTATAGTCATTGCTATCTTTAAGTAAACTTTACGCACACTTGCGCCCTCTTGAATATGGTGAAATATAAGGTCTCCACTGTGCGATTCAAGGTACATGTACACATAGGTACGTCATGTCTGAGACTGGGCGTACCTTCAGGATCGTAACTCGGCAAAACGCAAAGTGGAGACAGCAAGTGTCCCTCCAGTCTGAGACTGGGCGTACCGGTACACCCAGTACGCCCAGTCTCAGACTCCAGTCGCAAGGGGAGTTGTCTCCACACAGAATCGACGATACCTTGCGATCCGAGGTACATGCGGTACGCCAAGCCGGTACCTCCAGTCTGAGACTGGGCGTACCTTCAGGATCCCTCCAGTCTGAGACTGGGCGTCCCGGTACACCCAGTCTCAGACTGGAGGTACCGCCCGGATCGCAAACGTTTTTAAATATCAAACATGTTTGATATTTGGTACGCCCAGTCTGAGACTAGGCGTACCCTATGTACCTAGAATGGCAAGCGCTCCAGTCGCAAGCGGGGCAGTCTCCACACAGAATCGACGATACCTTGCGATCCGAGCTACATGCGGTACGCCAAGCCCGTACTTCCTGTCTGAGCCTGGAGGTACCGGATCGCAGGCCGCCCCCCCCCCCCCCCCCACTCCCAGTCGCACAGTGGAGAAAGGCCTTAACAGAACTAGGAGCTGGATTTATAATGGAAGAGCGCGGTACTCCTCAACTTTTTCAATGAATAAAAGTAAGGGAATATATTCAGAACAAATCAATCAATAAAGCCATTTATATTTGAAAGTATCAAGAATGTTTCAATAAACCTACAATGGATTTAATAGTTATTTTCTATATCTGTTACTATCATGAACAGGAATATGTAGTAAGGTGTAGAGCTTTACACGTGTTAACACTTGGAAACTGGGGACTGGTTGAAACTGATGTCTGCCTTTAAAACCAGTGTACCCTAATGCTTTAGAAATGTCTCTTAATCAAGTCCTACATGGCTCTGACTATGATATAGTCAATGATCTGGTCAGTGGAGGAAGGTAAGGAGTGTGAGGTCCGGCAGTGCTGATCTGCAGTGATTGGGTCGAGGTAGACTGTAGTGCTACGAACACAGCCCCTGTAAGAGGAGTTGACAACTCGAACACAGCCCCTGTAAGAGGAGTGTACAACTCAAACACAGCCCCTGTAGAGGAGTGTACAACTCAAACACAGCCCCTGTAGAGGAGTGTACAACTCAAACACAGCCCCAGATACAGGAGTGTACAACTCAAACACGGCCCCTGTAGAGGAGTGTACAACTCAAACACAGCCCCTGTAGGTGAGTGTACAACTCAAACACAGCCCCTGTAGAGGAGTGTACAACTCAAACACAGCCCCTGTAGAGGAGTGTACAACTCAAACACAGCCCCTGTAGAGGAGTGTACAACTCAAACACAGCCCCTGTAGAGGAGTGTACAACTCAAACACTGCCCCAGATAAAGGAGTTTACAACTCAAACACCTGGATTTATAATGGAAGAGCGCGGTACTCCTCAACTTTTTCAATGAATAAAAGTAAGGGAATATATTCAGAACAAATCAATCAATAAAGCCATTTATATTTGAAAGTATCAAGAATGTTTCAATAAACCTACAATGGATTTAATAGTTATTTTCTATATCTGTTACTATCATGAACAGGAATATGTAGTAAGGTGTAGAGCTTTACACGTGTTAACACTTGGAAACTGGGGACTGGTTGAAACTGATGTCTGCCTTTAAAACCAGTGTACCCTAATGCTTTAGAAATGTCTCTTAATCAAGTCCTACATGGCTCTGACTATGATATAGTCAATGATCTGGTCAGTGGAGGAAGGTAAGGAGTGTGAGGTCCGGCAGTGCTGATCTGCAGTGATTGGGTCGAGGTAGACTGTAGTGCTACGAACACAGCCCCTGTAAGAGGAGTTGACAACTCGAACACAGCCCCTGTAAGAGGAGTGTACAACTCAAACACAGCCCCTGTAGAGGAGTGTACAACTCAAACACAGCCCCTGTAGAGGAGTGTACAACTCAAACACAGCCCCAGATACAGGAGTGTACAACTCAAACACAGCCCCTGTAGAGGAGTGTACAACTCAAACACAGCCCCTGTAGAGGAGTGTACAACTCAAACACAGCCCCTGTAGAGGAGTGTACAACTCAAACACAGCCCCAGATACAGGAGTGTACAACTCAAACACAGCCCCTGTAGAGGAGTGTACAACTCAAACACAGCCCCTGTAGAGGAGTGTACAACTCAAACACAGCCCCTGTAGAGGAGTGTACAACTCAAACACAGCCCCTGTAGAGGAGTGTACAACTCAAACACAGCCCCAGATAAAGGAGTTTACAACTCAAACACAGCCCCTGTAGGTGAGTGTACAACTCAAACACGGCCCTTGCAGAGGAGTGTACAACTCAAACACAGCCCCTGTAGGTGAGTGTACAACTCAAACACAGCCCCTGTACAGGAGGGTACAACTCAAACACAGCCCCTGTAAAGGAGTGTACAACTCAAACACAGCCCCTGTAGGTGAGTGTACAACTCAAACACAGCCCCTGTAGAGGAGTGTGAAACTCAAACACAGCCCTTGCAGAGGACTGTACAACTCGAACACAGCCCCTGTAGAGGAGTGTGAAACTCAAACACAGCCCCTGTAGAGGAGTGTACAACTCGAACACAGCCCTTGTAGGTGAGTTTACAACTCGAGCAGGCCCGGTGCTGGGTGGTTGTGGCTGAGAGTGCCCGTGGAGTGGAGCGGGGAGTGGGGTCGACCACTCCGACAGTTAGTCAGGTTTCTCTCAATGAGATCAATGCCAACACTTGACGGCGACCACTTCAAAACGAAAGCCTGTCCTGCGTGGCCCGGTGTCAGAACGAGAAGGGCGGGGGACAGGGAACCAGTAGTGACATGTTAACGACCTATAATCCGCTGGTTTAGAAGTTTTGTTAAATGGATAACAGCAATGGGATTGTATCAAATGAAAGCTAAGACTTTGGCCATTTCAGATCCGGTCGCCATATTTCTGTAAATATGACCAGTTGGTCTTTTATCAGATGTCAAAGGTCATAAAATGCCAGAGTGTTTTGAAATTGTGACATACTTTGACATTTCTCTAAGAGTATCACGTGGGTGTCTTAGATATTTGACACAGGGATTGAGTTACCAACTATAGATATGCATATGTCACCAAATGGAATATTTCATTCCAAAATGTCCACTTCCTATTATAACTTCCAACCTGTAGTTACACCCGTCCCCTGGTACCTGTCCCGACACACTTGTGTGTATATAATGACATCACCGATAATAAATTAACTTGTTTATAAAATGACATCACCGATAATAAATAAACCTGTTTATAAAATGACATCACCGATAATAAATAAACTTGTTTATAAAATGACATCACTGATAATAAATAAACTTGTTTATAAAATAACATCACCGATAATAAATAAACCTGTTTATAAAATGACAGCACTGATAATAAATAAACTTGTTAATAAAATAACATCACCGATAATAAATAAACTTGTATGTATAAAATGACATCACTGAAAATAAATTAACTTGTGTGTAAAATGACATCACCGATAATAAATAAACTTGTGTGTAAAATGACATCACCGATAATGAATAAACCTGTTTATAAAATGACATCACCGATAATAGATCAACTTGTTTATAAAATGACATCCCCGATAATAAATAAACCTGTGTGTAAAATGACATCACCGATAATAAATAAACCTGTTTATAAAATGACATCACCGATAATAGATTAACTTGTTTATAAAATGACATCACCGATAATAAATAAACCTGTGTGTAAAATGACATCACTGATAATAAATAAACCTGTGTGTAAAATGACATCACCGATAATAAATAAACTTGTTTATAAAATGACATCACCGATAATAGATTAACTTGTGTGTAAAATGACATCACCGATAATAAATAAACTTGTTTATATAGAATGACATCACTGATAATAGATTAACTTGTTTATAAAATTACATCCCCGATAATAAATAAACCTGTTTATAAAATGACATCACCGATAATAGATTAACTTGTTTATAAAATGACATCCCTGATAATAAATAAACCTGTGTGTAAAATGACATCACCGATATTAAATAAACCTGTTTATTAAATGACATCACCGATGATAGATTAACTTGTTTATAAAATGACATCCCCGATAATAAATTAACTTGTGTGTAAAATGACATCACCAATAATAAATAAACTTGTTTATAAAATGACATCCCCGATAATAAATTAACTTGTGTGTAAAATGACATCACCAATAATAAATAAACTTGTTTGTATAAAATGACATCACCGATAATAAATAAAGCTGTATGTATGTAGACGGACCCTGTCAGCACATCGCGGTGCCTGGCGGTCTGTACTCACCTCTCGCTGGAGGCGCCTGGAGGACCTCCTCCAGGGTGATGAGCCAGGCTCGCTGTCCTCCAGACTCACCAGGTCCAGGAGCCGCCCCATGGCGCTCACCCCCAGCGCCGACATGCGCACCGGCTCCGGACGGGCTCCGGAGACGGCTACAGAGGGGCTCCGGATGGGGCTCCGGACGGGCTCTGGATAGGACTCCGGTCAGGGCCCCGGATAGGACTCCGGTCAGGGCTCCGGATAGGACTCCGGTCAGGGCTCCGGATAGGACTCCGGTCAGGGCTCCGGATAGGACTCCGGTCAGGGCTCCGGATAGGACTCCGGTCAGGGCTCCGGATAGGACTCCGGTCAGGGCTCCGGATAGGACTCCGGTCAGGGCTCCGGATAGGACTCCGGTCAGGGCTCCGGATAGGACTCCGGTCAGGGCTCCGGATAGGACTCCGGTCAGGGCTCCGGATAGGACTCCGGTCAGGGCTCCGGATAGGACTCCGGTCAGGGCTATGGACAGGCTCTGGACGGGCTCCGGACAGGCTACAGAGGGGCTCCTGACGACCTCCAGAGGGGCTCGATGAGAGGCTCTAGGGGGGCTCCGCAGGGGCACGAGACTCCAGGCACTAGACTCCAGATATTACACTCCAGGTTCCTAACAAGTTCCGGGCAGGCTTTGGATGAGCTGCAAGCAGGCTAGAGACAGGCTCCATATGAATGCAGGCAGGCTGTGTTTAGTGGTATAAGGTGTACATGGTGTGTGTATCTGTGTGTCCTCCTGTATGATGGGCTATCCCCGTGTAGACACGTGTAAACACAGTGTAAACACGTGTAAACACGGTGTACACAGAGCGGCGCGTGTGGTGGCGGTGCTGTCCCGCACGGGTCTGTCACAGCGCGCCGCCCGCCAACCACCACTCCACACCACCACTCCCCCTCCACTCCCCCTCCACTCCCCCTCCACTCCCCCTCCACTCCCCCTCCACTCCCCCACCACTCCCCCTCCACTCCCCCTCCACTCCCCCTCGACACGCTGCACTGAGCACGCCGCCGTACAGGACGGGCGGGGGACGGGCGGGGGACGGGCGGGGGACGGGCGGGGGACGGGCGGGGGACGGGCGGGGGACGGGCGGGGGACGGGCGGGGGACGGGCGGGGGACGGGCGGGGGACGGGCGGGGGACGGGCGGGGGACGGGCGGGGGACGGGCGGGGGACGGGCGGGGGACGGGCGGGGGACGGGCGGGGGACGGGCGGGGGACGGGCGGGGGACGGGCGGGGGACGGGCGGGGGACGGGCGGGGGACGGGCGGGGGACGGGCGGGGGACGGGCGGGGGACGGGCGGGGGACGGGCGGGGGACGGGCGGGGGACGGGCGGGGGACGGGCGGGGGACGGGCGGGGGACGCGGGACGGGAGATAATCCGGATTAACGAGCAGCCATCTCCACGTGACCACGTGGCTGCGATCCGGCGAGAGGCGGCCCGGATTCCGCTGGTCACCAACACGCCGGAATGTCTGTCTGTGTGTGTGTTTGTGAGTGAGTGTGTGTGTGAGTGTGTGTGTGTGTGTGAGTGTGTGTGTGTGAGTGAGTGTGTGAGTGAGTGTGTGTGTGAGTGAGAGTGTGCTGTGTAGTGTATGTGGATGGGTGTGTGTGTGTGAGTGTGTGAGTGTGTGTGTGAGTGTATGGGTGAGTGTATGTGATAGCATGTATGTATGTGGGTGTGAGTAATTTTGTGCTGGTGTTTTCATACAGTATTTGCTGATATAGGGTGTGTGTGTGTCTTTACGTGGTATTACGTGCTGCGTATTTACATGTATACGTTCAGGACACAGATGAAGCACGTTGTCTGTACGCTGTATTCGCTGATACAGAGTGTGTATATATGTGTGTGTCTTTACGTGGTATTACGTGCTGCGTATTTACATGTATACGTTCAGGACACAGATGAAGCACGTTGTCTGTACACTGTATTCGGTGATACAGGGTGTGTATATGTGTCTGTGTCTTTACGTGGTATTACGTGATGCGTATTTACATGTATACATTCAGGACACAGATAAAGCACATTGTCTGTACGCTGTATTCGGTGATACAGGGTGTGTATATATGTGTGTGTCTTTACGTGGTATTACGTGCTGCGTATTTACATGTATACGTTCAGGACACAGATGAAGCACGTTGTCTGTACGCTGTATTCGGTGATACAGAGTGTGTATATGTCTGTCTTTATCAGGGACCTGTTTCAGTAGTCTCGTGACATTAGGCCTATACAGACATCAACAGTGGCACCAAAAGTGCAAGCAACAGCAAAAAAAGACTAGCAAATATCAGAAAATCGGAGTGGCCAATCTTCTTCATATTTGGAACGATTATAGGTTATATGTATCCCCTACTCATATAAAAGTGTCTTTGCTTTATTCCTACGAGAAGTGAGTGAAACTCTGTGTGTCATCGATTGCAATCTTGTGATCTGTCCGTATGGTGTCACAGACGCCATCTAGACATGTCACCAAACTACTGAAACAGGTCCCTGATAATGGAGTATGCGATGTGTATATATATATATCTGTACATAGATGTCTATATGTATGTGTATGTATATCTGTATGTACATAAATGTCTATATATATATATATATATATTTGTACAACATGTTTCTATGTAAGGTCAGGAGGTGGCGCCGACGCGTGCTGCTGACATCACGTGACGCGGGTCACGTGCACTTCGCTGGGTGCCTGCGTCCCGTTTACTGAGGTACCTCATGTCACTCTGACGGTGATATGACAGAACAAGTCCGGTAGGCGGGGGGGGGGGGTACTCTAGTGTAATTACCCACCCAGCACAAAGTGTCCAAACCTATAGGAACTCTATATGGACATTCCCGGTATTATCAACCTAATACAAAGTGTCCATAGTAAACTTATAGGAACTCTGTACGGACATACCCACCACATACAGATATGTTGTATATCCACCTAATACAAAGTGTTCTTAGTAAACCTATAGGAACTCTATATGGACATACCCGGCACATACAGATATGTTGTATATCCACCTAATACAAAGCGTCCATAGTAAACCTATAGGAACTTTGTATGGACATACCCACCACATACAAATATGTTGCATTATCCACATAATACAAAGTGTCCATAGTAAACCTATAGGAACTCTGTATGGACATACATGGCCCTATGTATGGCCCTATGGAAAAATAGTGCGTATGAAAAAATAGTGTATAACTAAAGCGAACTAAATTCTTCACTCCACTAGTTGGATCAAGGTGGATGATAAATACAATATAGACTAGTTTCAGACAAAAGCAGTTGAATACTCCTTGAAGCTAACCCTACGCAATATCCTCGCATACGCTATATTACTACGTATCAATTTCATGGAGCATACGGCCGCTTGTATCTGAAGCCAGTCAATATTGTGTATGCGCCTCACAGGGGGGACCGACCGGACATGTCCAGGTCGGCATTGTTTATAAACCCTTCCTAATACATCAGTGGCAATCATTGGCACTATACAATACAATATATCGGTGAATGTCAATATACACACTGGTTGGAATAAATCAGTGACAATAATTGTTGATGTAAAATGATGGTTTTGATAAATTGGTGATAGTCCTAATAATAAAAGGCGACAAGTATTGATGATATAAAATAGTTTGAATAAATCGGTGACATTCCTTGTTGAAATACAATACCGTTCATATTGAAATTGTTGATACACAACACCAGCCATGGTGAATTGATGACAAGAACTATTGATAAACAATAGCGGTTAATTGGTGACAATCATTGCTTCCATACAATACTGGTCCTAAATCAATGAGAACCATTGTCGATATACAAAACCATTTATAGTAAATCGGTGATAGTCATTGTCGATATACAAAACCATTTATAGTAAATCGGTGAAAGTCATTGTTGATATACAAAACCATTTAGGTAAATCGGTGATAGTCATTGTCGATATACAAAACCATTTATAGTAAATCGGTGATAGTCATTGTCGATATACAAAACCATTTATAGTAAATCGGTGATAGTCATTGTTGATATACAAAACCATTTATAGTAAATCGGTGATAGTTATTGTCGATATACAAAACCATTTATAGTAAATCGGTGATAGTCATTGTCGATATACAAAACCATTTATAGTAAATCGGTGATAGTCATTGTCGATATACAAAACCATTTATAGTAAATCGGTGATAGTCATTGTCGATATACAAAACCAGACATAGTAAATCGGTGATAGTCATTGTTGATATACAAAACCAGACATAGTAAATCGGTGATAGTCATTGTCGATATACAAAACGATTTATAGTAAATCGGTGATAGTCATTGTCGATATACAAAACGATTTATAGTAAATCGGTGATAGTCATTGTCGATATACAAAACGATTTATAGTAAATCGGTGATAGTCATTGTCGATATACAAAACCATTTATAGTAAATCGGTGATAGTCATTGTCGATATACAAAACCATTTATAGTAAATCGGTGATAGTCATTGTCGATATACAAAACCATTTATAGTAAATCGGTGATAGTCATTGTCGATATACAAAACCATTTATAGTAAATCGGTGATAGTCATTGTCGATATACAAAACCATTTATAGTAAATCGGTGATAGTCATTGTCGATATACAAAACCATTTATAGTAAATCGGTGATAGTCATTGTCGATATACAAAACCATTTATAGTAAATCGGTGATAGTCATTGTTGATATACAAAACCATTTATAGTAAATCGGTTATAGTCATTGTCGATATACAAAACCATTTATAGTAAATCGGTGATAGTCATTGTCGATATACAAAACCATTTATAGTAAATCGGTTATAGTCATTGTCGATATACAAAACCATTTATAGTAAATCGGTGATAGTCATTGTTGATATACAAAACCAGACATAGTAAATCGGTGATAGTCATTGTCGATATACAAAACCAGACATAGTAAATCGGTGATAGTCATTGTCGATATACAAAACCATTTATAGTAAATCGGTGATAGTCATTGTCGATATACAAAACCATTTATAGTAAATCGGTGATAGTCATTGTCGATATACAAAACCAGACATAGTAAATCGGTGATAGTCATTGTCGATATACAAAACCATTTATAGTAAATCGGTGATAGTCATTGTTGATATACAAAACCACTCCCAGTAAATCATTGACAATCATGATCCACATGGACTCCTATACATATTATTCTTATGCTTACTGACCTCTGCTTCCTATATGGTAATAGTCGTGTACGTCACACTAGGCCGTACACTGTTTTACGGCCCAGGTTGGAGTGCCCATGATGCTCAGTGAGTGGCTATTGACGGTTATTTCTTATTAATTGTTAATACTTGAAGATCTATAATGTTCTACCCGTCTCTAGTTCTGGTCCCCACCAACAGGGCTGCGCCACCGACCCCCGCGTGTAAAGGGTTAACGTAAAGTCCTGTCTCCACTGTGCGATCCAAGGTACATACGTACGTCCAGTCTGAGACTGGGTGTACCTATGTACCTTGGTTCGCAAGCGCTCCAGGTGCAAGCGGCGCAGTCTCCACACAGAATTGATGTCACCTCGCGATCCGAGCTACATGTGGTACCCGGTACGGAACGTCGCGCTTGCGATCCTGGACCTCTCAAGGTACAGGATCGCAATCCCCTCCAATCGCACAGTGGAGAAAGGCCTTCACAACACCAAAGTAGGCCGCCTACAGTGCAGAGATAGTGCAGAGTGCCCCCCCCCCTTCCCGGTCGGCGTGTAAGAGTCGTCTGGCGGCGGGAGGCGGAGGGACCCGTCTGAACCTGCACTCACGTCGACCACAGCCCGGACCCGACAGTCTTCACAGGTGTCTCAACACAGACTGACCCCCTGTGAGTGTGTGTCTCACTTCTAAACACAGCACAGACTGACACCCTGTGAGTGTGTCTCACCCCTAAACACAACACAGACTGACACCCTGTGAGTGTGTCTCACCCCTAAACACAACACAGACTGTGTCTCACCCCTAAACACAACACAGACTGACACCCTGTGAGTGTGTCTCACCCCTAAACACAACACAGACTGACACCCTGTGAGTGTGTCTCACCCCTAAACACAACACAGACTGACACCCTGTGAGTGTGTCTCACCCCTAAACACAACACAGACTGACACCCTGTGAGTGTGTCTCACCCCTAAACACAACACAGACTGTGTCTCACCCCTAAACACAACACAGACTGACACCCTGTGAGTGTGTCTCACCCCTAAACACAACACAGACTGACACCCTGTGAGTGTGTCTCACCCCTAAACACAACACAGAGTGTGCCTCACCCCTAAACACAACACAGACTGTGTCTCACCCCTAAACACCACACAGACTGTGTCTCACCCCTAAACACAACACAGACTGACACCCTGTGAGTGTGTGTCTCACTTCTAAACACCAAACACAGACTGTGAGTGTGTCTCATGTCTAAACACCAAACAAACTGACACACTGTGAGAGAGTATGTCATTAAATACAGACTGTGTGTGTCTCACTTCTAAACACGAAGCAAACTGATACACTGTGAGTGGGTCTCACTTCTAAACACTGTTTTCTGACAGAGTGAGTGGGTTAATATCGTAAAACTGGATGAGTTTTAATCTTGGCCACCGTATGCCACGACTGGAGTTTGACAAAGTGACTTCATGAGGCGAAGCCGAGTGAAGTCCGGAGCCAAAACTTCAGGAGTGGAATGCGGTTGGCCAAGATTAAAACGAATCAGGTTTTGATTTTATCCTACCCTATCTCCTCGATTTTGGAATATTACGTGATAACAATGCTGTATGCCACTAGTGGCATATAAAACTCCGTATGCCAGTCAGCGTGGCATACGG
Organism: Alentia gelatinosa; assembly: GCA_950022655.1. Taxonomy (NCBI): domain Eukaryota; kingdom Metazoa; phylum Annelida; class Polychaeta; order Phyllodocida; family Polynoidae; genus Alentia; species Alentia gelatinosa. The sequence goes on from OX465583.1 coordinate 1,771,913, forward strand.
AAACCCAATGTTAAGCCTATGGGATTTTATATTAGGGGTGGGATAAACTTCTAAACTTCCCTAATATCAGATCAGACTCTGTCCATGTCCAGATAAATATTAGGACCAGTCGCGGCTTCTTCAGAGTGTCCTTGAACTTGGCAAATCTCGCCTTTCTCTCCGATGAGAACCCCCAAAGAACCCCTTTACATTGGTTTATGATGAATGGCAGTTTTCTCATATGAAATATAACTTATCCGAATGTTTCCATTAAACTGATAGAGGGAGACTGTAGTACCGCCACTTCACACCAGGAGTCCTCCTGGTGGTCTTTGTTCTTCTGTCCGCTCCGCACATGTCCACCTTTTTTTATTTTTATTTTTTATTAGGCAACAGTTTTTCAACCGGCCTTGTCAGATCCGGGTGTGGACTAGATCAAACACTCTCAGTCATAGGCATTGTAAGAATTACACACATAAGAAAGGAATAAAGTACCACTAGATAATAAACATTAATAATAATAGTAGTAGTAGTAATGATATAGTAATAATAATAATGAGAGTGGCTGGAGAACAATCAGCCTTGTGGGCATTGTATGAAATGGAGAATGATGATTAATGAATTGACCCTCTTGATTCGAATATAGGTTTCAGCACTCAGTGACTGTATTCGGTTTAACTACACAGTATATAAAGATAAGAATAAGGATACCGATATCGATATGTATGAAGCGTGAAGACAGGCCCTGCGACCGAACAACAACAACAACACATAGTCTACATTTATATGTCAACCCAATGCACAACACAATATGAAGCCTGCTCTGTAGTGCACATAGCTACTGTGTTATGGAGGCGGCCATCTTGTCTCCTACACTTAACAAAACGCCAGGTGGCAGGTCCTGTTATCGATGGATTTTATTGAAGATATTTCTTTGTGTTTGCTACTAAGGGTTTCCCTATAGATTATGACAGAAGAAAAGAGTGGTTGTCCCCCGATTACAGTGGCGCTATATTACACTTTCCTAGCGGATGATGACGGAACTAGCAATCACTCTGTGCCCTATTGCTTGGCTGAGAAAAAAACAACAACAACAACAACAACAACCCATTTGAATTTGGGGATGATAAAACCAAAATCTGTCTCTAACTTGTTTGACATGTGGGAAAATTGTAAAATATATATAATACAATTACCAAACTGACTTGTATTGTCCTGTTACTATGGAGGAAACCCATGAAAGTTTAGGGTCTGAGCTCGTATCCCATCGAGTTTGAATCACGTAGTAATTCACAAGGCGAAGCCGCGTGAATTGCTATGTGATTCAAACTCGATGGGATCGAGCTCTGACCCTAAACTCGAATGGGTTTCTGAATTTATCTCACCCTTAATATTGACTAATGGGCTAACATTTGTGATTTTATCCCCCATTGGATATATTTCCTAAATATCTAATGGGTGTTAGATACGAGTTTCCAATGTTAAGTCTATGGAGAAAAAATAGCTGTGGTGAGATAGATCCTTGTAGAGACCTCGAACGGGTGCAGTAACTACGGACACAGTAACCACGTTTCACGATATTACTACTCTACTCTTTCATGGACGTCGAGGCAGTAAACAACAGGAAATACGTGAACGACATCGCAGCACAAAAATGGAACTCAATTATGTACCAATAAATCCTCTTAAAAGAAAATACAACCCATAGAAACCTTTTGTGCTTTCCCACAGTGAACACAAACAGATTTGCTGAGCTCAGCATTTTGATCAAACCGTCAAATAAATCTAAATCACAGAGCTACAGAGAAAACAAACAGTGACCTGCAATTGACAAGAAGTCAATATTTCTGACCTGGCTAACCTTATTGGACTTTGGCAGTGCCGTGGCTTATTTGATGATAAGTACGTCTAATCTCGGAGCGTACACTGGTCAAACATGAATAGTAGGGATTAGCATCGGGAGTGATGACTTATATAAGATTAAGGCCAAGATAGGTTTGTCTCGACTTGTAGGGCCGCACTTAAGCCAAGTTTACACCTGCCGACGGGAAGTCAATCGCTACAACATCGGTCGTGCATTCCGCGAACAAATCGGTACCGATAAGACCCCCCCCCCCCCCCCCAACGCCGATACACGCCGATACAAAATGACCAAATCGTAGCCTATCGGAAGGAACATTTAGAGGGGACCCCCACCTACCACGATAGGCCACGACATGCTTCCCGATTGCTACGATTTGAAATAGGAAAATCGTGACCTATCGGGAGGTCCCCGATAGGTCCAACAATTTGAAATCGTAGAGCGTGGCAAAGCCTTGGGAAGACCAATAACATAAACTATGGTCACGATAGCTCCACGACTACCCTACGACAGGCTATGAAATTTCCAACATGTTGGAAATTATCGGGACCTCTACGATTGGCGTTTTCATCGCAGCCTATCGTGAGCTGTCGTAGAAGGAATCGCAGAAACCTGTTCCACCTACCACGATTTTGCCAGACCTCACGCTACAATCGGAATGGTGTCGGGAAGGCCGTCGTAAGGCCAATCGGGACCAGAATCGTGGTAGGTGGGGGCAGGCTTTTAAGCATATCTGTATACCGGTGAGTATCGGTGTACATTACCCAACTAAAACAAAGTGGCCAAAGAAAACATATAGGACGTGTGTCTGGCCATACCCGGCGCATACAGATATGTTGTATGCTCTGGGTGGCGCATACGGAAACATAGGGGGTATGGAAAAATAGTGCATAACTAAAACCCACTGATATCGACATGCCACTTGTCCAGAAAAAGTGGATAATAAATACAATATTGACTGGTTTCAGATAAAAGCGGTTGTATGCTCCGTGGAGTTGACTCTACGCAATATCCTCGCAAACGCTCGGATATTATTATATACCTATGCACAAAGTCAGTGTAAATACACACTGCTCCTGGGGGTACAGTTATTGTACAAAGAATGCACTGTACGCCGTGAATCTTTGTACTGGTGACTTTGGATACCAACAGATTGCACGCTTGAGTGACCAAATGCACGCTTTGAGCCTTACCTGCACGCTTTGGGTGACAGAATGCATGCTTTGAGCCTTACCTGCACGCTTTGGGTGACAGAATGCATGCTTTGAGCCTTACCTGCACGCTTTGGGTGACAGAATGCATGTTTTGAAGAAATAACGCATGGTGATTGGACGAGAGGCCGACAACAGAATTCTAGGCGCAAGATTAAAAACTGGTGGATCCCTTCACTTCGCGAGTTCCGTGGCATCATACAGAACCCACGGAACGAGTTAGTCTGTACATTTATCAAACATCGAGGTAGAATACGAGTATGAATCACGTGATACACTTTAGATGGTTTAGATATGCGGGATCGATCGATTTCGATATGTTTAAGAACCGAGCAAAACCCCTGTCGGACAAATTCGTTCTGAACTCGCCGTAATTATATAGAACTACATCGAGAATCGTATAAATAGACAATACTCCACGAGTTTGGATGTGCCCGAATCGTCATCGAGGCGAAGCCGAGTGACGATTATGGCACATCCAAACGAGTGGAATAGTGTCTATTTTACGATTCGAGAGCGGTTCTGGATTTATCTCACCCCTTTCTATGACATTAGATAGTATCAGAATACCAGAATAGTTCAAATATACCTAGCAATTCCGTATGACGTCATCGCACATTCCCTACGCCACGGCCGTGGCGTAGTATTGTCACTTTACGGGGGTGATCGTTGAGTATTTTTTCCTAATGTTATTTCTATGGCAAAGCTTGTACCAGGGGTGAGATAAAGGGCTTGTTCAGAACGAATTTCTCCGAAACAACTCATAAATCTACCCCGTATTGTCACCATAACCATGGTTTCACCTATTACTGCGCGTCAACTCCTCGGAGCATAGGGCCGCTTGTATCTGAAACCATAGATGTGTATGTATCGGTGGCATTATCGTAGAAACCCGATCAACTGCCCCGATATGCTCTACGATATCGCTGTGATTTTGCTTTTGTACCTGGAGGTTAATATGGGCGTGTATTGGTGCGTATCGGGAGCCCGGTAGACCCTCCCCCCCCCCCCCCCCCCCCACACACACACTTATCGGTGACACTTCACACCTGACGACTGATCATACATTTGTATCTACACTGATGTCTGTAGATGTAACAGGGGTCTCTTACATAAATATTGAATGATATGAGCGACGCACCCCCTCCCCCCCCCCCCCCCCACACACACACACACCTACACGACGTGACATATTGCAGGTATTCCTCCCCGCCTCAATCATCAACGACCTGCTATCACATGAGGAAACAGAGTTACTGAGGCCGGAGAGATCACCGTTCCAGGGAGCTGTTTCAAAAGTCGGGAGGGTGCTAAATGAGAGTACTCATCGCCAATGCCAGAGGCCAACAATGGAACTTGAGGCGTCGCTGTCGAGGTGGAGGTGCCGCTCTCTATGGGATATTGGTAGTAGTTTTGCTACCGCTTTGATTTGAGGTGCCACTCGCTGTTGCTGGCCTCTCGCTTTCAAAATGTGACGTGCCGCTGGCGAGACTTCACTCGACTTTTGAAGCAGCTCCCAGGTCTTCACGAGGTTCATACGTCAGTGAAATGAACGTTGTGGACAGCAAACAATACATCATGACTTGTAGCGGGAAATATTAGACCTTTAAATCGCTGACTAAGAAGAAACTAAGGGCCACTGTAGAATAAAGACCAAGCCTTATTTCCCAAGTCCTCCTCTACATTGCTTTATTACCCACCTATTACGGAGTCTCCATAGGAAATGTATAGGGCACCTAGAATTAGCTGCCTGGAGATTCTGGCAAGTCAGAATCTCCTGCAGGAGATTCCAGAAAAATAGTCCTGTCCATGATGAGGACGAATCGTCATTTATCTCACCCCTGGTACAAGTTTAGCCATAGGAATAACATTAGAAAAAAATACTCAACGATCACCCCCGTAAAGTGACAATACTACGCCACGGCCGTGGCGTAGTGAATTTGAGATGCCGTTGTATGGATTTGCTAAGTCTATTCTAATTATTGGGAAAGTTTTATGATATCTAATTTGATAAAAAAGGTGTGAGATAAATCCAGAACTGCACTCAAATCGTGAAATACACAAAACTCCACTCGTTTGAATGGGCCATAATCGTCACTCGGCTTCGCCTCGATGACGATTGCGGCCCATCCAAATTCGTGGAGTATTGTCTATTTATACGATTCTCGGTGCAGTTCTATATAATTATCTCACCCCTGGTACAAGTTTAGCCATAGGAATAACATTAGAAAAAAATACTCAACGATCACCCCCGTAAAGTGACAATACTACGCCACGGCCGTGGCGTAGTGAATTTGAGATGCCGTTGTATGGATTTGCTTAGTCTATTCTAATTATTGGGAAAGTTTTATGATATCTAATTTGATAAAAAAGGTGTGAGATAAATCCAGAACTGCACTCAAATCGTAAAATAGACAAAACTCCACTCGTTTGAATGGGCCATAATCGTCACTCGGCTTCGCCTCGATGACGATTGCGGCCCATCCAAACTCGTGGAGTATTGTCTATTTATACGATTCTTGGTGCAGTTCTATATAATTATCTCACCCCTGGTACAAGTTTAGCCATAGGAATAACATTAGAAAAAAATACTCAACGATCACCCCCGTAAAGTGACAATACTACGCCACGGCCGTGGCGTAGTGAATTTGAGATGCCGTTGTATGGATTTGCTTAGTCTATTCTAATTATTGGGAAAGTTTTATGATATCTAATTTGATAAAAAAGGTGTGAGATAAATCCAGAACTGCACTCAAATCGTAAAATAGACAAAACTCCACTCGTTTGAATGGGCCATAATCGTCACTCGGCTTCGCCTCGATGACGATTGCGGCCCATCCAAACTCGTGGAGTATTGTCTATTTATACGATTCTTGGTGCAGTTCTATATAATTATCTCACCCCTATATAAGTACTTCGAAAAACGCCGACCCATAAATCCAGACCTCCCGATGCATCCCGACCCCCATTCAACTCAATGTAACTGTGTGTCGTAGAGTGTGTCATAGAGTGTGTCGTATAGTGTGTCATAGAGTGTGTCGTAGAGTGTGTCGTAGAGCGTGTCGTAGAGCGTGTCGTAGAGCGTGTCGTAGAGCGTGTCGTAGAGCGTGTCGTAGAGCGTGTCGTAGAGCGTGTCGTAGAGCGTGTCGTAGAGTGTGTTGGTGTGTATCGGAGGGCCGGTGGTGGGTTAGGACGCCTTGTGAGGAGGTCTGTATAGACTTGACGACAGACCAAGACCCGAGATCGTTATGTCAACAGTCAGGTCATGTCCTTTTATATTATTTATATGAAATAACAAAATCATTATTTTGATGACTTGCACGCTAGCGGCCGTTCATTATGGACATAGGGTGCGAACAAATATGTTCACACATAGGCCAGGCTTTCAGCTGGCAATCATCTCACCCCTGGTATTTTATATCCATAGACTTAACATTGGGAACTTGTGTCCAACGCCCATGAGTTATTTAGGAAAAATATCCAATGGGGAAATGTTAGCCCATTAGTCAATGAAAAGGGTGAGATAGATTCGTTTGAATCGCTACGTAATTCAGGTGGCTTCGCCTTGTGCATCACTACGCGATTCAAATTTGATGGGATACGAGCTCAGACACTAAACTTTCATAGATTTCCTCTACAGGCTTTCAGGCTAGTAGCTGGCTTAATATGTGACAATGTTGTAGGCCAGGCTTTCAGGCTAGTAGCTGGCCTAATATGTGGTCATGTTATAGGCCAGGCTTTCAGGCTAGTAGCTGGCCTAATATGTGATCATGTTATAGGCCAGGCTTTCAGGCTAGTAGCTGGCTTAAAGACAAATGCGGGTAGGTATTGAAACGCCACCTGGTTCTACTCAATTTACGCTGGTTCCTGGGTCATCCACTAGGAGGATAGGAGTTTTCCCATAGACACCAATAGATAAGCACTTACCTTTTTCAGATGGCCCTCCCACAGAAATAAGCATGGTGACATAGTATTTTTTAGCATTTCTCATTTGTACATGTTCCCAACTATCAGAATCCAGAATTGTTTGAAGATAGCAATAGAACATCAGTGCCATTTAGCAACAAAGTCAAAATATTGCAGTTTCCCATAGACGCCAATAGTTAAGCACTTCATATTCAGATGGCCCTCCCATAGAAGTTAGCGAATGTCCGACACAGGTGACCGATTATTATTACATACCTTAATTCGATCAGAAAGACGCCATTTATCGAGTTCCTATGTCACAACCGCTCCATGTTGTCACTGTCTGCTACGAACTGGAAGCCAACTCACAGGATGTGCTCATTGCGCATGCTCCACTCTCCGAACCGTAGTCCTAGACGTAAGCGGCTGGCGGAATGCGGCGAGCTACTACGATTAGGAGAGTGACGTTAACCTAGATAACTTTGCGCATGCGCTACGAGTACATCCGCTCTGTCTGTGCGTCGCCCGTTGCAGACGCGGGCGAGTTGTTATTATCGATTGATTTCGCATATTTGAGCAATTTAAACGGTGTCAGGTGAGAGCCAAACGTTAGTTACCTCGAGGATTGGTCATTAGGAACTTGTAGTTGCTACGGGGGGCGTGTATCGCGAGTTTAAAGTCGCGATTCGACGACGTTCGCCATGTTGTTTTTGGTCGCGATGACGTCGAATACGCACGCCTATCGCGTTGCGTCGAGTTAGGTAAATGCACATCAGTTTCATACAGTGCGACGAAGCGCACCATAGTGGGCCGTAGTCGCGATATACTACACCCCGTGAGAGGGTCGTATATGACTGACGTTCGGCTATAGGTATGTAATAATAGATGCTTCTAGGAGCTGATGGAAACCGGCGTACTGCTCGCCGACCAGCCTACACTTCTTATGTGTAAAGTTAAATAAAGAAAACGAGTGCAGAAAGACCTGGTGAACCAATCTAGTTGTCAACTTCTGTAATACCTAATTTGTGATTGTGTAGCTTGTTCATTACGCACATAACCTCCTCTTGTACATATTTACCGCTTTTCTTTCTTAGTGCTAAGAAGGCACACTGATGGACATGACTGTTCTTGGTGTTATCAAAGACTTTTTTGTTTAAAAAACCTTTAAACAACAACAAAAAAGTTGTAAAAAAAAGACAACCTTGCACAGAGTCCCTAAACTCTGCTCTCATTGTATTCAACTTGCGGACAGACTCCGGCATTCAGGGCCGCCTCATCCTCTCGTTGACGCGATGCAGGGACCTGTTTAATAATGTAAGATCCTACATGAAGACCCTTTTCTGTACGAGACCCAGGGACGATGTGGGTCAACTTTATTCAACACTTATAGACGACCTTATGGACGGCTAAGACTGTCTTAGAGAACGAACTTAAAATTTATCAAACATAACCCTGGTACTAGAACAAAACGGGTCTCCAGGCCTCCACGCGGGTTTATTGATACAGTCACAGACGGGAATGGCAACAAGGCGTGTTTGATCAGGTTGAGTGGCGTTTAGTTTGACGCCTTGTACACCGCAGTCCTCGCCGGGACATCACGACTCGCTGAGAGGTACACCCAAACCGACACCCGCCCAGAGGTGGTTGACCTTGTGAGTGACCCTGAGGAGGGACGACACACAAACCGACACTCGCCCAGAGGTGGTCGACCTTGTGAGTGACCCTGAGGAGGGACGACACACAAACCGACACCCGCCCAGAGCCGGTCGACCTTGTGAGTGACCCTGAGGAGGGACGACACACAAACCGACACCCGCCCAGAGCCGGTCGACCTTGTGAGTGACCCTGAGGAGGGACAACACACAAACCGACACCCGCCCAGAGCCGGTCGACCTTGTGAGTGACCCTGAGGAGGGACGACACACAAACCCACACCCGCCCAGAGACGGTCGACATTGTGAATGACCCTGAGAAGGGACACACAAACCGACACCCGCCCAGAGGTGGTCGACCTTGTGATTGACCCTGAGGAGGGACACCACACAAACCCACACCCGCCCAGAGACAGTCGACCTTGTGAATGACCCTGAGGAGGGAAGACACACAAACCGACACCCACCCAGAGGTGGTCGACCTTGTGAATGACCCTTTGGAGGGACACCACAAACCGACACCCACCCAGAGGTGGTCGACCTTGTTAATGACCCTTTGGAGGGACACCACAAACCGACACCCGCCCAGAGGTGGTCGACCTTGTGAGTGACCCTGAGGAGGGACGACACACAAACCCACACCCGCCCAGAGGTGGTCGACCTTGTGAATGACCCTGAGGAGGGACGACACACAAACCCACACCCGCCCAGAGGTGGTCGACCTTGTGAATGACCCTGAGGGGGGACACCACAAACCGACACCCGCCCAGAGACAGTCGACCTTGTGAATGACCCTGAGGAGGGAAGACACACAAACCGACACCCACCCAGAGGTGGTCGACGTTGTGAGTGACCCTGAGGAGGGACGACACACAAACCGACACCCGCCCAGAGGTGGTCGACCTTGTGAATGACCCTGAGGAGGTACACCACACAAACCGACACCCGCCAGAGGTGGCCGACCTTGTGAATGACCCTGAGGAGGTACACCACACAAACCGACACCCGCCCAGAGACGGTTGACCTTGTGAATGACCCTGAGAAGGGACAAATTAGACTCAGCCCACAGTAGACTGACCACCTGATGGGTTTATTATAAGTTCAGTTCTCACATCACAGTAGACTGACCACCTGATGGGTTTAGTATAAGTTCAGTTCTCACCTTACAGTAGACTGACCACCTGATGGGTTTAGTATAAGTTCAGTACTCACCTCACAGTAGGTGGTCATCCCCCAGTAGACTGTCCTGCCTTTGATTGGTGCACTCTTGTCACATTTATCACACAACTTGATGTTGGTATCAGCGAATGAAGCCATCACTTCTCCTCACATATTACAGTATCCTACAGATTGTTACAGATTGTCAGGTGTGACATTCCTCAATCTCCCTGCGCCATCACAGATCACTCTCCGGTCACTGTGGTTCACTGTCACATTTCTTTTCTGGTGTCTGTGGTACACTGTCACAGTTTGTGTCTGGTGTCTGTGGTACACTGGCACAGTTTGTATCTGGTGTCTGTGGTACACTGTCACTGTATCTCATGTCTGTTGTACACTGTCACAGTTTGTGTCTGGTGTCTGTGGTACACTGTCACAGTTTGTGTCTGGTGTCTGTGGTACGCTGTCACAGTTTGTATCTCATGTATGTGGTACACTGTCACTGTGTCTGGTGTCTGTGGTACACTGTCACAGTTTGTGTCTGGTGTCTGTGGTACTCTGTCACAGTTCTTGTGTCGTGTCTCAGGCACACTGTCACTGTGTCTCAGGCACACTGTCACTATGACTCAGGCACACTGTCACTGTGTCTCAGGCACACTGTCACTGTGTCTCAGGCACACTGTCACTGTGTCTCAGGCACACTGTCACTGTGACTCAGGCACACTGTCACTGTGTCTCAGGCACACTGTCACTGTGACTCAGGCACACTGTCACTGTGTCTCAGGCACACTGTCACTGTGTCTCAGGCACACTGTCACTGTGACTCAGGCACACTGTCACTGTGTCTCAGGCACACTGTCACTGTGTCTCAGGTACACTGTCACTGTGTCTCAGGCACACTGTGACTGTGCTGAGTGCCTGTTTAGAGGGGAGTGTGTCCATGTATTCGTGTAGCTGGGTGGAATGTCAACCTCTGGGATGGGATCGGGTTACACACGACCATTGTACCCGGCTCTCCGGGAGGTGATGGACTTAACCTCCTCCAGGTGTGTGTTACAATACGTGCAGTAATCCCGGCCCTCCCTGAACACGCAGGGATCACGGGCAAACATTGTGACAGTCTGATTAAGGGTTTGAACCATCAAATAGATCCCTAAAACATCGGCATGTGTGTGTATGTGAGTATATAGGTGTGTATAGGTGTATGTCATTATGTAGGTGTGTATGTGAGTATGTATGTAGGTGTGAATGTGTGTGTATGTAGGTGTGTATCTTTGTATGTGATTATGTAGGTGTGCATGGGAGTATGTAGGTGTTATGTGAGTATGTATGTGTGTATGTGAGCACTCGTTTGGATGGGCCGTAATCGTCACTCGGCTTCGCCTCGATGATGATTGCGGCCCATCCAAACTCGTTGAGTATTGTGTATTTTACGATTCGAGGCCGTGGCGTAGTATAGTTACTTTACTGGGGTGATTGTTGAGTATTTTTTTCTAATGGTATTTCTATGGCTAAGCTTGTACGAGGGGTGAGATAATATGTCATTATGTAGGTGTGTATGTTAGTATGTATGTGTGATTGTGTGTATGTAGGTGTGTGTGGGTATGTGTGTGTGTGAGTATGTAGGTGTGTATGTGCGTATTTATGTGTATGTGCATGCTTGCATGAGAATATTGCAAAATAACGACTGGTTTTGTGTACAAGTGGTTGTAAGTAGTAGACGCATTGTAATACTCAAGCGACAGCGAAGATATTACGTCCTCAACTATAAGGTGCCCTCCGTCATAGGAGCATGATACTGAGTGGGGGACTGGGGAATGATCATACAGTCCCATATTGATACTGAGTGGGGGGGACTGGGGAATGATCATACAGTCCCATATTGATACTGAGTGGAGGGACTGGGAATGATTATACCGTCCCATATTGATACTGAGTGGGGGGACTGGGGAATGATCATACAGTCCCATATTGATACTGAGTGGGGGACTGGGGAATGATCATACAGTCCCATATTGATACTGAGTGGGGGTACTGGGGAATGATCATACAGTCCCATATTGATACTGAGTGGGGGACTGGGGAATGATCATACAGTCCCATATTGATACTGAGTGGGGGACTGGGGAATGATCATACAGTCCCATATTGATACTGAGTGGGGGGACTGGGGAATGATCATACAGTCCCATATTGATACTGAGTGGGGGGGACTGGGGAATGATCATAAGTCCCATATTGATACTGAGCGGGAGACTGTGGAATGATCATACAGTCCCATATTGATACTGAGTGGGGGACTGGGGAATGATCATATGGTCCCATATTGATACTGAGTGGAGGGACTGGGGAACGATCATACAGTCTCATATTGATACTGAGTGGGGGACTGGGGAATGATCATACAGTCCCATATTGATACTGAGTGGGGGACTGGGGAATGATCATACAGTCCCATATTGATACTGAGTGGGGGGACTGGGGAATGATCATACAGTCCCATATTGATACTGAGTGGGGGGACTGGGGAATGATCATACAGTCCCATATTGATACTGAGTGGGGGACTGGGGAATGATCATATAGTCCCATATTGATACTGAGTGGAGGGACTGGGGAACGATCATACAGTCTCATATTGATACTGAGTGGGGGACTGGGGAATGATCATACAGTCCCATATTGATACTGAGTGGAGGACTTGGGAATGATTATACCGTCCCATATTGATACTGAGTGGGGGGACTGGGGAATGATCATACAGTCGCATATTGATACTGAGTGGGGGACTGGGGAATGATCATACAGTCCCATATTGATACTGAGTGGGGGTACTTGGGAATGATCATACAGTCCCATATTGATACTGAGTGGGGGACTGGGGAATGATCATACAGTGCCATATTGATACTGAGTGGGGGACTGTGGAATGATCATACAATCCCATATTGATACTGAGTGGGAGACTGGGTAACGATCGTACAGTCCCATATTGATACTGAGTGGGGGGACTGGGGAATGATCATACAGTCTCATATTGATACTGAATGGGGGACTGGGGAATGATCATACAGTCTCATATTGATACTGAGTGGGAGACTGGGTAATGATCATAAGTCCCATATTGATACTGAATGTGGGACTGGGGAATGATCATACAGTCCCATATTGATACTGAGTGGAGGACTGGGGAATGATCATACAGTCTCATATTGATACTGAGTGGGGGGACTGGGGAATGATCATACAGTCCCATATTGATACTGAGTGGGGGACTGGGGAATGATCATACAGTCCCATATTGATACTGAGTGGGGGGACTGGGGAATGATCATACAGTCCCATATTGATACTGAGTGGGGGACTGGGGAATGATCATACAGTCCCATATTGATACTGAGTGGAGGACTGGGGAATGATCATAAGTCCCATATTGATACTGAGTGGGGGGGACTGGGGAATGATCATACAGTCCCATATTGATACTGAGTGGGGGACTGGGGAATGATCATATAGTCCCATATTGATACTGAGTGGAGGGACTGGGGAACGATCATACAGTCTCATATTGATACTGAGTGGGGGACTGGGGAATGATCATACAGTCCCATATTGATACTGAGTGGAGGACTTGGGAATGATTATACCGTCCCATATTGATACTGAGTGGGGGGACTGGGGAATGATCATACAGTCGCATATTGATACTGAGTGGGGGACTGGGGAATGATCATACAGTCCCATATTGATACTGAGTGGGGGTACTGGGGAATGATCATACAGTCTCATATTGATACTGAGTGGGGGACTGGGGAATGATCATACAGTGCCATATTGATACTGAGTGGGGGACTGTGGAATGATCATACAGTCCCATATTGATACTGAGTGGGGGACTGGGGAATGATCATACAGTGCCATATTGATACTGAGTGGGGGACTGGGGAATGATCATACAGTCCCATATTGATACTGAGTGGAGGACTGGGGAATGATCATACAGTGCCATATTGATACTGAGTGGGGGACTGGGGAATGATCATACAGTCCCATATTGATACTGAGTGGGGGACTGGGGAATGATCATACAGTCCCATATTGATACTGAGTGGGGGACTGGGGAATGATCATACAGTCCCATATTGATACTGAGTGGGAGACTGGGGAATGATCATACAGTCCCATATTGATACTGAGTGGGGGACTGGGGAATGACCATACAGTCCCATATTGATACTGAGTGGGGGACTGTGGAATGATCATACAGTCCCATATTGATACTGAGTGGGGGACTGGGGAATGATCATACAGTGCCATATTGATACTGAGTGGGGGACTGGGGAATGATCATACAGTCCCATATTGATACTGAGTGGAGGACTGGGGAATGATCATACAGTGCCATATTGATACTGAGTGGGGGACTGGGGAATGATCATACAGTCCCATATTGATACTGAGTGGGGGACTGGGGAATGATCATACAGTCCCATATTGATACTGAGTGGGGGACTGGGGAATGATCATACAGTCCCATATTGATACTGAGTGGGAGACTGGGGAATGATCATACAGTCCCATATTGATACTGAGTGGGGGACTGGGGAATGACCATACAGTCCCATATTGATACTGAGTGGGGGACTGGGGAATGATCATACAGTGCCATATTGATACTGAGTGAGGGACTGGGGAATGATCATACAGTCCCATATTGATACTGAGTGGGGGACTGGAGAATGATCATACAGTCCCATATTGATACTGAGTGGGGGACTGTGGAATGATCATACAGTCCCATATTGATACTGAGTGGGGGACTGGGGAATGATCATACAGTGCCATATTGATACTGAGTGGGGGACTGGGGAATGATCATACAGTCCCATATTGATACTGAGTGGGGGACTGGGGAATGATCATACAGTGCCATATTGATACTGAGTGGGGGACTGGGGAATGATCATACAGTCCCATATTGATACTGAGTGGGGGACTGTGGAATGATCATACAGTCCCATATTGATACTGAGTAGGGGACTGGGGAATGATCATACAGTCCCATATTGATACTGAGTGGGGGGACTGGGGAATGATCATACAGTCTCATATAGATACTGAGTGGGGGACTGGGGAATGATCATACAGTCTCATATAGATACTGAGTAGGGGACTGGGGAATGATCATACAGTCCCATATTGATACTGAGTGGGGGGACTGGGGAATGATCATACAGTCTCATATAGATACTGAGTGGGGGACTGGGGAATGATCATACAGTCTCATATAGATACTGAGTAGGGGACTGGGGAATGATCATACAGTCTCATATAGATACTGAGTGGGGGACTGGGGAATGATCATACAGTCTCATATTGATACTGAGTGGGGGACGGGGTAACGATCGTACAGTCCCATATTGATACTGAGTGGGGGACTGGGGAATGATCATACAGTCTCATATTGATACTGAGTGGGGGGACTGGGGAATGATCATACAGTCCCATATTGATACTGAGTGGGGGACTGGGGAATGATCATACAGTCCCATATTGATACTGAGTGGGGGGACTTGGGAATGATCATACAGTCCCATATTGATACTGAGTGGGGGACTGGGGAATGATCATACAGTCCCATATTGGTACTAAGTGGGGGACTGGGGAATGATCATACAGTCCCATATTGATACTGAGTGGGGGGACTGGGGAATGATCATACAGTCCCATATTGATACTGAGTGGGGGACTGGGATATGATCATACAGTCCCATATTGATACTGAGTGGGAGACTGGGGAATGATCATACAGTCCCATATTGATACTGAGTGGGGGGACTGGGGAATGATCATATAGTCCCATATTGATACTGAGTGGGGGACTGGGGAATGATCATACAGTCCCATATTGATACTGAGTGGGGGACTGGGGAATGATCATACAGTCCCATATTGATACTGAGTGGGGGACTGGGATATGATCATACAGTCCCATATTGATACTGAGTGGGAGACTGGGGAATGATCATACAGTCCCATATTGATACTGAGTGGGGGGACTGGGGAATGATCATATAGTCCCATATTGATACTGAGTAGGGGACTGGGGAATGATCATACAGTCCCATATTGATACTGAGTGGGGGACTGGGGAATGATCACACAGTCTCATATTGATACTGAGTGGGGGACTGTGTTGTGTTACTGAGGGACACGTCAAGGCAGGTCGCGGGTTTAGAATACGCCACACTCTGCCACAGGCAGGTCAGTTTAACTCGCCCACTTCTTGTCCTGGATATGTCGGTATATTTACCATGTATCATAGGGAGACATAGTTAGGGTGGCCGGATTGAATCTGTTCCGTGTTGTTTTATTACTAACACTTTCTGAGGACGTATCTCATGCAGTCAAAGGCACCATGATGGCGCTCGTTCACGATCAAATCAAGGTTGACACAGGTTACCTCGCTCCCATGTCCATTCTATGTATTAATCTTATCTAATCAGCCTAACTTATTCAGTCCCTAGCCTTTAAAGAAGTTGCCACCCTTTTGTCTCTTTCCATCTAATATTTCTTGGTATAATATTCTCTCAGTAACCATGGTACCATTGCATAATAAACATTCTTTGTTCCAATCTTTTCTGGGTGATGGAATTAGGTATAGTTAATACAGAAAAAAGGAAGAGCAATGAGAAGAGACCACAAGGTTAAAATGGTGAAGATATGGTGTGAAAAATATATGGAAAGTTATTTTAAAGAGCTGAAAATTGTATGATGTATGGCTATGTGGAAAAATCAATAAAAGATTGCTTTAAAAAAAAATAATAAAAAATTGTGTTTTTATTTTAGAAGACTAATTCTTAATTCTTAATTTCCAGTTCCTATGACAAGTCGCCACTCTTTCGTAGAGCATGCTAATTACTAGGAATACATTTTATACTCATAAAATAGCATGCAATTGTTTAGAATGGGTTTTTAGAACAGCTGAGTTACTCATTTGGCAACCAGACAATTCAACAACTGCCTTTTTTTTTTCTTTTTTTTTTTTTTTGGGGGGGGGGGGGTCCAAATGTCTCAAGCACCACCAATGTCTCCAGGAGGGTGTGTATCAGCTGGCCACTCCCCTGAAGCACCGGAGACATACCGGACCTTTACCAGTGTCACAGAGTTGGCTGATAATGTAGGGGTAGTTTTTGCAGCACGCTGAAAGTCTATATAACCTCACTCTGACCCAGGCAGCCTGTCTGAGCGTGCTCCATGCTCAACAAGTACGATCAAGGAGAGGTTGACGTGCAGTAATTCACGAGCCGCAGACTGGATATTGAATGGTCTCGGATCGAACCATATGTTAGCCAGTTTTCAGATTTGCCATGTATATGTGCCGTTATCTGCACGGACGAGCTTGAAAATCGTATACTGTGTATGAACCCAACCGTCAATAAAGATTTTAAGAAAAAAAAGGTAGAGAGAGAGACAGATCTGCTGTGCACTTTCCATGATGGCCGCCCGGTCGACCAAGTCCTATATCTACCTGGTAATAGTGGTCGTAGTGAAGGATACAGGAACACTTGCTTGACATTGCACTTGTAAACATTTATCATCTGGAAGGTTGATAAATACTCTCATGATTTGGCGTCCTACCCATTCACAAATCTTTTAGGACAGAAGAACCATGTATGGCAATAGTCCATATTATTGTCACATGCAAAAAAAGCACACATGTATGTCAAAAGGAGACAGAATGAGGCACAGAGACTGACAAATACACAAACACGATCCCTTACTGATCTAAATGTCCACCCTACGTTTTCAAACAGAAATGCCAGTCCAGGTACAAATTCCTGCTTAAATGTCATCTTTTCCCAGTTGTTCCCTAAATTTCTATATATTTGGTTTAGTTTTCAGGACTTCTGAGCACACGCCATGCGGGGTGTGATGATAGGGATCAGTGCTGGAGTGGTCTCAGGTGGAGTGAAGGGGAGAGACTGCCCAGACACCCTGGAGCATGTCGCCATCTGCCGGACACTCACAGAACTACGCCGGCAGGGGCCCGTTCAATAATCTAGGATCGTACATAAAGATCCTTTTTCTGTACCTCGTACAAGGGTTTTCGTTTCCTAACATTTAAGTGTATTCTCCAAGACAGTCTTAGCCGTCCATGAAGGTGACCAAAAGTGGTGAATAAAGTTGACCCACATCGTCCCTGGATTTCTATGGCCTTCATAAAAGGGTTTACATGTAGGATCATAGATTCCTATATACCCATTAGCGTACAATCTATAGTTACATACCGCTACTGGGGGTGCAGTAATTATGAGTTATGTGGTGAAGGTGATGTTTTCATCCCGGGCTGACCACGTGATATCAAGAGCGCCGGGACGAAAACATAGCTGTTGCAGTTATTCGATAAGGGTGGCCATTTTTCTTGGGGCTATCATAAGTAAAGTCTCGGCTTCCGAGCTTTACCTCGCAACTCATGAGGTTCCGTTCTTTTTAGGAGTAAATGTGTCCAAAATTGCAGGGGAAAAACATGTACCAGAGGCATGTAACCTACAATTTAGATGAAGAGATTGTGTTCGAGTACAGAATGTCGGTAGGATTTGCTCCAGACAAACACCTTGTGAGGTACATGAATCCCACCGTGTGAATCCCACTTTACGGGGTACAGAATCTCAGCAGGATTTGCCTCAGAGAAACACCCTGTGAGGTACATGAATCCCACTGTGTGAATCCCATTTTACAGGGTACAGAATGTCAGCAGGATTTGTCTCAGACAAACACCCTGTGAGGTACATGAATCCCACCGTGTGAATCCCACTTTACGGGGTACAGAATCTCAGCAGGATTTGCCTCAGAGAAACACCCTGTGAGGTACATGAATCCCACTGTGTGAATCCCATTTTACAGGGTACAGAATGTCAGCAGGATTTGTCTCAGACAAACACCCTGTGAGGTACATGAATCCCACCGTGTGAATCCCACTTTACAGGGTACAGAATCTCAGCAGGATTTGTCTCACACAAACACCTTGTGAGGTACATGAATCCCACCGTGTGAATCCCACTTTACAGGGTACAGAATCTCAGCAGGATTTGTCTGAGACAAACACCTTGTGAGGTACATGAATCCCACCGTGTGAATCCCACTTTACAGGGTACAGAATCTCAGCAGGATTTGTCTGAGACAAACACCCTGTGAGGTACATGAATCCCACCGTGTGAATCCCATTTTACAGGGTACAGAATCTCAGCAGGATTTGTCTCAGACAAACACCTTGTGAGGTACATGAATCCCACCGTGTGAATCCCACTTTACTGGGTACAGAATCTCAGCAGGATTTGTCTCAGACAAACACCCTTTGAGGTACATGAATCCCATCATGTGAAACCCAATTTACAGGGTACAGAATATCAGCAGGATTTGCATCAGATAAACACCCTGTGAGGTACATGAATCTCAGTAGGATTTGTCTCAAACAAACGCCTTGTGAGGTACATGAATCCGATTGTGTGAAACCACTTTACAGGGTACAGAATCATAGCAGGATTTGTCTTAGACAAACACCTTGTGAGGTACATGAATCACATCGTGTAAATCCCACTTTACAGGGTACAGAATCTCAGCAGGATTTGTCTCAGACAAACACCTTGTGAGGTACATGAATCCAATCATGTGAATCCCACTGTACAGGGTACAGAATCTCAGCAGGATTTGTCTCAGACAAACACCTTGTGAGGTACATGAATCACATCGTGTGAATCCCACTTTACAGGGTACAAAATCTCAGCAGGATTTGTCTCAGACAAACACCTTGTGAGGTACATGAATCCAATCATGTGAATCCCACTGTACAGGGTACAGAATCTCAGCAGGATTTGCATCAGACAAACACCTTGTGAGGTACATGAATCATATCGTGTGAATCCCATTATACAGGGTACAGAATCTCAGCAGGATTTGGCTTAGACAAACACCATGTGAGTTACATGAATTTCAGCAGGATTTGTCTCAGGCAAACACCTTGGTAGGTACATGAATCCCACCGCTTAACATTTCTGAATCCTGTAGATACAAGTATGTTGACCTGGTGGGAGAGAATCATGAAATAAACAAACATAATCTACATGTACAGAAACCTAATAAATCTTGTTAAAACTTAGGTAAACAGCCAAGTCCTCCACTGCCTTGTGGTTAAGTGAATTTCCAGCCATGTTTGATAACTTCAAGACGTCCATCCGGGTTCTTTGTCCGGTGTTGACCAATGAGCGCGCCCCGTGTTTGAAGTGCGGACCTGCCCCGCCCCGCAGCGCCATCTTCAGGGCGGCCGTGACGTCAGAGATCTGGCAGACGACTTTTGTCGTGTGTTGACAGGTCGTGGTGTGGGTTCTCTACGTCAACACGGCCAGGGCGAGCTCAGTGCCGGGGCCAACACTCTACGGCCAGGTCTACACCACTCTCCCCCCAGATCTTTCGCGGCACTAGCGCTGGCTTAATCTCTGCCCCAACCCAAAGCCTGTTCCCTGGGTATCCACTAAAGACAGGGGAGACCAGCGAACATTTCAGATTCAAAACAAGGCAACTGTTGAAAGTTATACAAGTCAAACTACTCACATATCAGGTGTATGGAAATATAGGAATTGTTAAAGGAGCTTCACAGACAATCCAGCTGTTTCTTTTTGAGCTGTAAACCACTTTATAATGTGAATCAAAATTCATCATTTTTCTTCTTTCATAAGCATGTTTTAAAATAGTCAGACAAACTCCTACATCTTGTCCAGCGCAAGGACAGTCCCTGACAAAGATTGTCTTACATTCAAACACTCAGTCTCTGAGGACATCACTGTTGCTGTGGAAGATCTGCCATGGAGCAGAACTGCTAGCTCTTCTGAATAATATATAATCTCCTAAAGATATGCTCCACATATATACAAAGTTAAACGCCCCTAAGCTACAGACTTCAGCTAGGACACCTATTTTGGTATCTAGGACACCTTTTTCGGATTTATATTCATAAATGAAGTAATTTAGGGCAACAAGTTTCAGCTAGGACACCTATTTTGGTGTCCCCTGCTACTGCCTGTGGACATCTCTTTGGGCTCTGAACTGTCTTTGGACCAAATTATTCAACAGGGCCTTGGGCCCGATTGAATAATCTAGGGTCATACATAGAGACCCTTTTTCTGTATGGCATAGACGGGCAGGGACGATGTGGGTCAACTTTATTCAACAATTATGGGAGACCGTATGGATGTCTAATGTTGTCTTACGAAAACAAACTTAAATATCATCATACGATAATCCTTGTACAAAGGTACAGACAAGTGTCTATATGTAAGATCCTAGATTATTCAATGGCCCCCTACTAGACAATCTGGCTAAGATCCTTGGCTAAGATAGTCCCTCGCTAAGATTGTCTTTATAGTTAAATGCAAACCGTCCTGGGACCTTTCTAATTAATTACAGGCATAACTCTCCTAGGACCACATTGTTAAACTCCCCCGGAGCTGTGACTGTGTCGTGTTTATAAAACAGGCCCCTGTCAGGGTGAGACTGGTGTGAGACTGAACCCTGGACCTGTGACTGTGTCGTGTTTATAAAACAGGCCCCTGTCGGGGTGAGACTGGTGTGAGACTGAACCCCGGAGCTGTGACTGTGTCGTGTTTATAAAACAAGCCCCTGTCGGGGTGAGACTGGTGTGAGACTGAACCCCGGAGCTGTGACTGTGTCGTGTTTATAAAACAGGCCCCTGTCGGGGTGAGACTGGTGTGAGACTGAACCCCGGAGCTGTGACTGTGTCGTGTTTATAAAACAGGCCCCTGTCGGGGTGAGACTGGTGTGAGACTGAACCCCGGAGCTGTGACTGTGTCGTGTTTATAAAACAGGCCCCTGTCGGGGTGAGACTGGTGTGAGACTGAACCCAGGAGCTGTGACTGTGTCGTGTTTATAAAATAGGCCCCTGTCGGGGTGAGACTGGTGTGAGACTGAACCCCGGAGCTGTGACTGTGTCGTGTTTATAAAACAGGCCCCTGTCGGGGTGAGACTGGTGTGAGACTGAACCCTGGAGCTGTGACTGTGTCGTGTTTATAAAACAGGCCCCTGTCGGGGTGAGACTGGTGTGAGACTGAACCCCGGAGCTGTGACTGTGTCGTGTTTATAAAACAGGCCCCTGTCAGGGTGAGACTGGTGTGAGACTGAACCCTGGACCTGTGACTGTGTCGTGTTTATAAAACAGGCCCCTGTCGGGGTGAGACTGGTGTGAGACTGAACCCCGGAGCTGTGACTGTGTCGTGTTTATAAAACAAGCCCCTGTCGGGGTGAGACTGGTGTGAGACTGAACCCCGGAGCTGTGACTGTGTCGTGTTTATAAAACAGGCCCCTGTCGGGGTGAGACTGGTGTGAGACTGAACCCCGGAGCTGTGACTGTGTCGTGTTTATAAAACAGGCCCCTGTCGGGGTGAGACTGGTGTGAGACTGAACCCCGGAGCTGTGACTGTGTCGTGTTTATAAAACAGGCCCCTGTCGGGGTGAGACTGGTGTGAGACTGAACCCAGGAGCTGTGACTGTGTCGTGTTTATAAAATAGGCCCCTGTCGGGGTGAGACTGGTGTGAGACTGAACCCCGGAGCTGTGACTGTGTCGTGTTTATAAAACAGGCCCCTGTCGGGGTGAGACTGGTGTGAGACTGAACCCCGGAGCTGTGACTGTGTCGTGTTTATAAAATAGGCCCCTGTCGGGGTGAGACTGGTGTGAGACTGAACCCCGGAGCTGTGACTGTGTCGTGTTTATAAAACAGGCCCCTGTCGGGGTGAGACTGGTGTAAGACTGAACCCCGGAGCTGTGACTGTGTCGTGTTTATAAAACAGGCCCCTGTCGGGGTGAGACTGGTGTGACAGGGTCTGTGGCCCTGTGTACGGTGGTCAATGAGGCGTGACTCTCAGCGCCACTCACCGTGTCGGTGTTTGGTGTTTGACTCCAGCCACCAGCACTGGCCGTTAGCCGGAAGCAAAGTAACACAGAACCGGGGCCCGTTGAGTTATCTAGGACCGTACATGAAGACCCTGTAAACTGTACCTCATACAAGGGTCATGTTCAATAAGTACAAGAATCGTCTGTCATAATCGTCTAGTGTAAACGCCGGGTTTTTGGGTGGATTTTTTCATAAACAACAGCTCTGCGTAAAGCAGATCTTCCGCTGTGTTACATCGGTCACAATCAAATATACATAGTTTACATTTTGAGAACTACAAGGGGTGAGATGATGATGATGGTGGTGGTTTGGGGAATCCAAAGTTGCTCTATGTCATCTGTTTTTACATCTATGTATCATGTAAGCTATGTATGAGGTGGATAATACAACATATCTGTATGCTCCAGGAATATAGGTACATGCTGCCCATGTGTTTACTATTGACACTATGTATGAGGTGGATGATAAAAACTAACAGCGCTAGCTCTCGTCCGGTTTCTACTAGTTATCGAGATAAGTCTCGTCAATGAAGAACACTAACTTTAACAAAGATTTCTAAAGCATGATGTATACTTCCAATGAAACGTTTGTAATGGAAACACGGCTGACCCTAACAGGACGGAAAATAAACAAGTGCAGATCATTGGTGGAGAGAAATTCTAACAAGTGTACACACGCAAACAGAGTTTCCCATATATGGTCATATTCAAAGTGGTTTGGCACCTGAAAAGGGAGCTAAACAAACTTTGAAAGTATATCTGTTTGAAAATATGCAAACTAGCTGTGAACCCATTGTATAGCTCGGTGGCCAAGTGGTAGGGGTGTTCGCCTCTAGCATGGGAGGTCGTGGGTTCAAACCCCGGTCGGGTCATACCAAAGACTTACACAAAAATGGTACCCACTGCCCATTCGGCTAACACCCGCCATTGGAATGAGGAGTAGGGGTCTAGGGCCCGAGTGGAAGAACGGCTACATAGCCGAATTCGGTGATTGTGTTGTAACACAATATCCCCTTAAAAATTGCTAAAAAAAAAAATATAAAAAAAAATAGCGCTTTATGCAGAGCAGTACCTACATGCATATATCCCAGTCCATGAGCTCAGCATGTGCATCCCATTTGATGAGGTACAGATGCTGCAGGCTGTGCTGTGGCGTTAGATACAGCACAGCCTTGGTGTATAATTTTGCACAGATATACTTCCACCTCTGTTTCCATGTATTGTAATTGCGTATATATATATAAGGAATATAAAGCCACCGGGTTTTATATGAGTATAAAACGAAGAGAGTCTGCTACATCCCACCAGAGGTCCTATGAGGTTCTCCTGAGGTTCGCGTTGGATCCACTGAGGCGCTAAAGTCAAGACACGTGAGGGAGTCGACCTGCTGAACGTAGACGAGTCCCAACCCCTCTTTCACCCCGCACCCTCAACCAGATCGGATGTATATCACCAGCAGAAATTATTTTTTTTATCAGAGGATTTATTCGAATACCTCATAGTTATCATGAATAAATTACTAAGCCAAACATATACACTCGTCAATTATTATTATTGTACTTTTATTATCCTATCATCTTATATAATTACAGTTTTATATATATATATAGAGAGAGAGAGAGAGAGAAGATATGCCAGCAGAGGGCGACAGGGATATCGATATATAAGCGGGGCATGTGCGGGGACCCTGGGACCAAAGGAACTGACGAGCGACGGCACGACATAGGACCAGGCCTCACTTACACTCAGCCTGCCACACTGCACACACGTCTACAAAAAATTGTTTAATTTTACATAATAGGGAGCCTATTGGGTTTGTTTCATTAAGGACTCAAGGCTGAATAAAACAAATATCGCCAAATCACAGTAATCTCATGTTTCCTATATTACTTGACCAGAACGGTTATATATATATATATATTATATATATATATATATATATATATATATATATATATATATATATATACTAGGAGCAAATGTTATTTCCATTCATAATGGAAGAGTGCGGTATACCAAAATCTCATCAAATAAAAGTAGGAGAATGTCAATACTTTGGTATATTTCTTTTGAGAAGTTTATCATTTTCTGGCTAACGTGTTTTATTTTGACTTGTGCCTGGTCTAGCATACCACAGATCACATTCAACTTGTCGTGGTTGTGACTGTTTTTTTTCATTTAGGGTCTTGGTCAACTGCCTTACTTTTCTAGCTATGCCACTCAGTTGATTTGCTACACCACACCCACTCACTTTTACATGGTCATGAAAGTTCTATTTAAAGGAACCAAGTCAGTAGTGGGGCAGGGATAGGGGATACCGGGATACTGGACACCTGACCATTTTACCAGGCCTTTATGCTTTGGGAATGGATAGTGCAGTGTTAGATTCTTTGCAATAAGCTGAAAGCCTGTGTGAGCATTCCATCCTCTATCTAGATGACGTATATGAGCGCGTTTTCCCGCGCTCAACTAGATGACGTATATGAGCGCGTTTTCCCTCGCTCAAAAAGTCGGTGGTCGGTGCCTCTTCATTCGAGTCGGTTCACGTATTCGGTAGCGGTATGTCAATATGTAATACTGTATTACAATACACCGTGAACACACCTCTCAAAGGTGTCATTGATATACAGCACTGACTGAGAGCTGGGTGGGTTTGGACCTTATGTAAGCCTGTGATAGGACGGGCACGAGCACATCAGTGTACACACCTACCACGGGCATTACGGTACCATGCGCCGCTCAGGGTTTGTTTTCTCTAACACTGAGAGAAATGAGTCTCAGCGTGATTGTGTTATGACGCACGATATGTCTGCTGTATGTGTGGCATGCAACAGGGCGTGTTACATGGGCATTACCTGCTGTATGTATGACCACCAAATGGTGCACGATATGTCTGTTAGGTGTGAGGCATGTATCATGGTGTTTGGTACTGAGTGGGCATTACCTGCTGTATGTATGACCACCAAATGGTGCACGATATGTCTGTTAGGTGTGTGGCATGTATCATGGTGTTTGGTACTGAGTGGGCATTACCTGCTGTATGTATGACCACCAAATGGTGCACGATGTGTCTGTTAGGTGTGTGGCATGTATCATGGTGTTTGGTACTGAGTGGGCATTACCTGCTGTATGTATGACCACCAAATGGTGCACGATATGTCTGTTAGGTGTGAGGCATGTATCATGGTGTTTGGTACTGAGTGGGCATTACCTGCTGTATGTATGACCACCAAATGGTGCACGATATGTCTGTTAGGTGTGAGGCTTGTATCATGGTGTTTGGTACTGAGTTGGCATTACCTGCTGTATGTATGACCACCAAATGGTGCACGATATGTCTGTTAGGTGTGTGGCATGTATCATGGTGTTTGGTACTGAGTGGGCATTACCTGCTGTATGTATGACCACCAAATGGTGCACGATATGTCTGTTAGGTGTGAGGCATGTATCATGGTGTTTGGTACTGAGTGGGCATTACCTGCTGTATGTATGACCACCAAATGGTGCACGATATGTCTGTTAGGTGTGTGGCATGTATCATGGTGTTTGGTACTGAGTGGGCATTACCTGCTGTATGTATGACCACCAAATGGTGCACGATATGTCTGTTAGGTGTGAGGCATGTATCATGGTGTTTGGTACTGAGTGGGCATTACCTGCTGTATGTATGACCACCAAATGGTGCACGATATGTCTGTTAGGTGTGTGGCATGTATCATGGTGTTTGGTACTGAGTGGGCATTACCTGCTGTATGTATGACCACCAAATGGTGCACGATATGTCTGTTAGGTGTGAGGCATGTATCATGGTGTTTGGTACTGAGTGGGCATTACCTGCTGTATGTAAGACCACCAAATGGTGCACGATATGTCTGTTAGGTGTGTGGCATGTATCATGGTGTGTTACATGGGCATTACCTGCTGTATGTATGACCACCAAATGGTGCACGATATGTCTGTTAGGTGTGAGGCATGTATCATGGTGTGTTACATGGGCATTACCTGCTGTATGTATGACCACCAAATGGTGCACGATATGTCTGTTAGGTGTGTGGCATGTATCATGGTGTTTGGTACTGAGTGGGCATTACCTGCTGTATGTATGACCACCAAATGGTGCACGATATGTCTGTTAGGTGTGTGGCATGTATCATGGTGTTTGGTACTGAGTGGGCATTACCTGCTGTATGTAAGACCACCAAATGGTGCACGATATGTCTGTTAGGTGTGAGGCATGTATCATGGTGTTTGGTACTGAGTGGGCATTACCTGCTGTATGTATGACCACCAAATGGTGCACGATATGTCTGTTAGGTGTGTGGCATGTATCATGGTGTTTGGTACTGAGTGGGCATTACCTGCTGTATGTAAGACCACCAAATGGTGCACGATATGTCTGTTAGGTGTGAGGCATGTATCATGGTGTTTGGTACTGAGTGGGCATTACCTGCTGTATGTATGACCACCAAATGGTGCACGATATGTCTGTTAGGTGTGTGGCATGTATCATGGTGTTTGGTACTGAGTGGGCATTACCTGCTGTATGTAAGACCACCAAATGGTGCACGATATGTCTGTTAGGTGTGAGGCATGTATCATGGTGTTTGGTACTGAGTGGGCATTACCTGCTGTATGTATGACCACCAAATGGTGCACGATATGTCTGTTAGGTGTGAGGCATGTATCATGGTGTTTGGTACTGAGTGGGCATTACCTGCTGTATGTATGACCACCAAATGGTGCACGATATGTCTGTTAGGTGTGAGGCATGTATCATGGTGTTTGGTACTGAGTGGGCATTACCTGCTGTATGTATGACCACCAAATGGTGCACGATATGTCTGTTAGGTGTGTGGCATGTATCATGGTGTTTGGTACTGAGTGGGCATTACCTGCTGTATGTATGACCACCAAATGGTGCACGATATGTCTGTTAGGTGTGTGGCATGTATCATGGTGTGTTACATGGGCATTACCTGCTGTATGTATGACCTCCAAATGGTGCACGATGTATATCTGCAATTCAGTACTTGCACAATAGCGCCATCTTGTAATGGCCGCCTATGCATTTCTTTTCCAAAGACCGAAACATTTTGTAAATCCCTATTTATATTGGTTTGTACATTTGGAACTTGTTATCAAAGGACTCACAAGCTGTTAATACGGGCATGATAAAACATAGTTTGGCAACCAACCCCTTCTACGATATAGGGGTTGGTCGGGTTAAATCACATACGGTATCCCCTGGGTATCCCTTTTGTGTATGCCTCAAACCGAGTTTCATTCTATGTATACTATAAAAGCAGATATACTTAATATGAAATATCCATTGCTAACAAATTGACAAAGATACCACATATTACATTCAAAATATTATGAAATAGTACACAGGAAAGGAATTATTAAAGAAAATGGAAAATTGGCTTCGAGGTTATGATATAGAATAACAAACATAATGCACCCAATATTCACCAGATGGCGTATTCCTATCTAAAGGTATAAGTACTACACAGGTGGGAACTAGCAAAGGGTCAAGGCGACATCTGGATTTTACCCGACCAGAACTAATATGTTGTAGCTCTGGTTGCCAGTGTAGATAAAACAGACCTTCAGACCCATATGGTTTTATAAATCTACAGCCAGTAACAAATATATGATTATTGGGGTTGCTCCTATATATTTTCCCGTATGTAGTGTTAAAAGGCCTGTACAAAATGATTTTGAGAATGAGACTGGGATCTCAGTAGCCTGTCTCATAGGTACACACACTGCACTGCAATGTGAAACCACATCAGGTATCACGCCTCGTTTTCGAATACCGCAGGTAAGCTGGTTTTCGGCGAGTAGTGCGCAGTTGCATGATACCAGCGCAACCCGTTATCACGGCGACCGACGCACCACTCTTACGCGCAAGAGGTGAATGTGTCAATTATGTAGCATAGTGGTGTTGTGAGGTTGATGCATTTTAATCTTGAGTGGTTTACAGAGCCACCTGTCCCAAAAACACATCGTTTGTTGTATTTATTATCCATTTTCTCCAATAAATTAAAACCAAGAATTGCCATATTTAAGGGTATATCAGTCGGGACTATTTTTTGGCTCTATAGCAGAAATGGACTATTTTCCTGTATACCATAGCTTTGAGCCCATATACCACATATGTATGACCATGATTATGGTATCTGACAGTTTTAAATAATGGGAATTGGTTTATTGAACCACCATACATTCCCAATAGGTACTTTGAATACTATGGGTAATAAAAATCTAGAACCACACTCGAATCGTAAAATAAACATACTCCACTCGTTGGGATACAGTGTAATCATCACTCAGTTTTACCTCGATGGCCATTGTGGCGTATCCCAACTCGCAGAGTATTGTTTATTCTCACGATTCTCCATCCAGTTAAGGCCCGTTTCCATTCGCCGGCGAAAACGGTGTCGATTTTTTAGTTTTCCTAATAGCCTATTTACATTTTATGCCAGCAATGGTAAAGGGGCCCGTTTCAATAGAATGGGTCACTAAAGCACTTAGTGACATGTTTAGTGACTCAAATAGTGACAGGAATAGTGACAAAATTTAATTCTCGTTTCAAAAGGCATGTCACTATTGGGGTGGTGTGTCAGTTCACTGTTGGTGAGATAGTGACATTGCTGCCTGGGCCTTACAATGGATAGTGTTAGTGCTCTCGGGAACAAGTGGTGTCAAGGTAAAAGTCGCTGCAGAAATTAGTGACAGGCTTGAGAAATCCTACACTGGCTATCAGAGCAGCATTTTCTATTTTCAAATGTGAATATCATTAGATTGCATGGGCCGATATCCTTCATAGTTGGCATGTTTATAAGCTGTATGTGTCCCTAACTGGGGTTAATGTTTCATAGCTTTATTCCTATGGTAAGTAAAGTTATGTGTTTGTGACATCAAAAACAAGAGGGTATACCCTCTCGCTATTTAAGACACTATAGTGACCCTTTAGTGACTGGACACCCACTTCTGAAATGGTACAAGCCACTATTTGCGGCTGTCTCTTACCCTATGTCCCACAAACGGTTGTCCCTTAACTACTGCAACGCGAAGTACCGCTATTGTGTCACTAGACCCAATAACGGACGTCCTACAGACTATTGAAACGGGTCCCAGACCAGAGTGGCATAGACACTGACAAGTCTAACTCGAGTTCAGTTTCGTATTCATCCTACCCCGTCTGCACGACTTTAGGATATTAGGAAAGTCCAACTCGATTCTGTCCATGTTTGACAGCTGTCAGAATTTCTGCTCTGCGGCCAGAACCATTTACACAGGTGAATAATTCCTGATCGCTGATTGGTCAACTTTTTCATTTCTCTAGGTACTATCATGAAACATCACAAAATTTCATGTGATTGTTTATATGGCATGAGTTGTCTTCGCGGAATGATATCACGAAGCGCAGCTGAGTGATATCTGTAGCAGAAGGCAACGAATGGCTTGTAAACAATTATATGAAATTGAGTGATGTTTAGATTTTATCCTACCCTGTCATGTGTTTTTACTTCATATGTCACCAGTGGCATATAAATATTTTATGGCATAACCGTGGCATACAGTTAAACCATGTTAAGTCTATGGAGATTTATATGCGGGGTAGGATAAATAAATGTTACTTTATATCATGGCACGCTGCATGAATTTGCCTGTGTTAAATGAATGGGGGTTTTTTGATTGGGGGTGGATTAATCTGACTGTACTCACGAGGAGGCCCGGCGTGTCGGCGGCGTGTCGGAGCGGCGCCGCCGACACGTAGATCTGCGCCGTGCCGATGAAGGTGGGCGGCGGACCGCGGAGACCGGCGGCGCCCGGGGGCCCCGTCACGGGAGCCATGACGGCGGAGGCCGACAACAAACCGGCGCTCAGCTCGCTCGTCGCGCCCCGCTCACTGAAGGCGCTCCCCAGCCTCGTGCTGCCACCAAGCGGCGAGAAGAAGCCGTGGGAGCCGGCGGCGCGCGCCGCCTCCATGGCGGGTCCGGGGGGGTGTCGTAATCCACCGCACAGGGACTGAGGCGTCGGCGGGTCCCGGTCCCTCCCTGTGTGGTAATCCGCTACGCAGTCCCTCAGTGGGTGGTAATCCAACATGCGGGGACCGAAGAGTCCGTGGGTCCCGGTCCCTGGTGGTAATCTGCCGTGCGGGGACTGGGGGTCCCTGTCCCTGGCCGTGTGGGGACTGAGGGTCCCGGTCCCTGGCTGTGTGGGGTCTGAGGTCCCGGTCCCTGGCCGTGTGGTAGTCCGCCGTGCGGGGACTGAGGGTATTCCGCCGTGCGGGGACTGAGGGTCCCGGTCCCTGGCCGTGTGGGGACTGAGGGTCCCGGTCCCTGGCCGTGTGGGGACTGAGGGTCCCGGTCCCTGGCCGTGTGGTAGTCCGCCGTGCGGGGACTGAGGGTCCCGGTCCCTGGCCGTGTGGTATTCCGCCGTGCAGGGACTGAGGGTCCCGGTCCCTGGCCGTGTGGTAGTCTGCCGTGCGGGGACTGAGGGTCCCGGTCCCTGGCCGTGTGGGGACTGAGGGTCCCGGCCCCTGGCTGTGTGGTAGTCTGCCGTGCGGGGACTGAGGGTATTCCGCCGTGCGGGGACTGAGGGTCCCGGTCCCTGGCCGTGTGGGGACTGAGGGTCCCGGCCCCTGGCTGTGTGGTAGTCTGCCGTGCGGGGACTGAGGGTCCCGGTCCCTGGCCGTGTGGTAGTCTGCCGTGCGGGGACTGAGGGTCCCGGCCCCTGGCTGTGTGGTAGTCTGCCGTGCGGGGACTGAGGGTCCCGGCCCCTGGCTGTGTGGTAGTCTGCCGTGCGGGGACTGAGGGTCCCGGCCCCTGGCTGTGTGGTAGTCTGCCGTGCGGGGACTGAGGGTCCCGGTCCCTGGCCGTGTGGGGACTGAGGGTCCCGGTCCCTGGCCGTGTGGTATTCCGCCGTGCAGGGACTGAGGGTCCCGGCCCCTGGCTGTGTGGTATTCTGGCCGTGTGGTATTCCGCCGTGCAGGGACTGAGGGTCCCGGCCCCTGGCTGTGTGGTATTCTGGCTGTGTGGTAGTCCGCCGTGCAGGGACTGAGGGTCCCGGCCCCTGGCTGTGTGGTAGTCTGCCGTGCGGGGACTGAGGGTCCCGGCCCCTGGCCGTGTGGTAGTCTGCCGTGCGGGGACTGAGGGTCCCGGTCCCTGGCCGTGTGGTAGTGCGGGGACTGAGGGTTGTCCGCCGTCCGGGCCGTGCTTTGAGAGTCTCCGGGTCGGGTACTCCTGGCGCGGGTGTCTCCAGGGCCGCACTGACCGGTACTGAACTCGACACACTGTGAGTGGCGGCCTCAGCGCCCTCTCCGCGACCTGCACACACCTGTACCCACCTGGACCCACCTGGAGCCCCCTGGAGCCCCCTGGAGCCGGCCACCACGCGCTCACAGCGCCAGAATCAACACCTCACCTCGCACTATGCCACGAGCACGGGGAGGGGGAGTGGGGGGCCGGTCAGGTCTGGTCAACGCAGGGTCAGTGAGGGGAGGGTCAGTGAGGGGAGGGTCAGTCAGTGAGGGGAGGGTCAGTCAGTGAGGGGAGGGTGAGAGAGGGGAGGGTCAGTGAGGGGAGGGTGAGAGAGGGGAGGGAGAGTCAGGGGAGGGTGAGTCAGGGGAGGGTGAGTCAGGGGAGGGTGAGTGAGGGGAGGGTCAGTGAGGGGAGGGTCAGTGAGGGGAGGGTGAGGTGAGGGGAGGGTGAGTGAGGGGAGGGTGAGTGAGGGGAGGGTGAGTGAGGGGAGGGTGAGTGAGGGGAGGGTGAGTCAGGGGAGGGTCAGTCAGGGGAGGGTCAGTGAGGGGAGGGTCAGTGAGGGGAGAGTGAGTCAGGGGAGGGTCAGTGAGGGGAGGGTCAGTGAGGGGAGGGTCAGTGAGGGGAGGGTCAGTGAGGGGAGGGTCAGTGAGGGGAGGGTCAGTGAGGGGAGGGTCAGTGAGGGGAGGGTGAGTGAGGGGAGGGTGAGTCAGGGGAGGCCGAGTGAGGGGAGGGTGAGGTGAGGGGAGGGTGAGTGAGGGGAGGGTGAGTGAGGGGAGGGTGAGTGAGGGGAGGGTGAGTGAGGGGAGGGTGAGTCAGGGGAGGGTGAGTTAGGGGAGGGTGAGTCAGGGGAGGGTGAGTCAGGGGAGGGTGAGTCAGGGGAGGGTGAGTGAGGGGAGGGTGAGGTGAGGGGAGGGTGAGTGAGGGGAGGGTGAGGTGAGGGGAGGGTGA
This sequence comes from Alentia gelatinosa, assembly GCA_950022655.1. NCBI lineage: Eukaryota > Metazoa > Annelida > Polychaeta > Phyllodocida > Polynoidae > Alentia > Alentia gelatinosa. Next base: position 1,804,865 of record OX465583.1, read on the forward strand.
GTCAGGGGAGGGTGAGTCAGGGGAGGGTGAGTGAGGGGAGGGTGAGGTGAGGGGAGGGTGAGTCAGGGGAGGGAGAGTGAGGGGAGGGTGAGTGAGGGGAGGGTGAGGTGAGGGGAGGGTGAGTGAGGGGAGGGAGAGTGAGGGGAGGGTCAGTGAGGGGAGGGTCAGTGAGGGGAGGGTCAGTGAGGGGAGGGAGAGTCAGGGGAGGGTGAGTGAGGGGAGGGTGAGTGAGGGGAGGGTGAGTGAGGGGAGGGTCAGTGAGGGGAGGGTCAGTGAGGGGAGGGTCAGTGAGGGGAGGGTCAGTGAGGGGAGGGTCAGTGAGGGGAGGGAGAGTCAGGGGAGGGTGAGTGAGGGGAGGGTGAGTGAGGGGAGGGAGAGTCAGGGGAGGGTGAGTCAGGGGAGGGTCAGTGAGGGGAGGGTCAGTGAGGGGAGGGTCAGTGAGGGGAGGGTCAGTGAGGGGAGGGTCAGTGAGGGGAGGGTGAGTCAGGGGAGGGTCAGTGAGGGGAGGGTTAGTGAGGGGAGGGTCAGTGAGGGGAGGGTGAGTGAGGGGAGGGTCAGTGAGGGGAGGGTCAGTGAGGGGAGGGTCAGTGAGGGGAGGGTCAGTGAGGGGAGGGTCACCGAGGGGAGGGTCAGTGAGGGGAGGGTCAGTCAGTGAGGGGAGGGTGAGTGAGGGGAGGGTCAGTGAGGCGAGGGTCAGTGAGGGGAGGGTGAGTGAAGGGAGGGTGAGTGAGGGGAGGGTGAGTGAGGGGATGGTCAGTGAGGGGAGGGAGAGTCAGGGGAGGGTGAGTGAGGGGAGGGTGAGTCAGGGGAGGGAGAGTCAGGGGAGGGTAAGTCAGGGGAGGGTCAGTGAGGGGAGGGTCAGTGAGGGGAGGGTCAGTGAGGGGAGGGTCAGTGAGGGGAGGGTCAGTGAGGGGAGGGTGAGTCAGGGGAGGGTCAGTGAGGGGAGGTTCAGTCAGGGGAGGGTCAGTGAGAGGAGGGTGAGTCAGGGGAGGGTCAGTGAGGGGAGGGTTAGTGAGGGGAGGGTCAGTGAGGGGAGGGTGAGTGTGGGGAGGGTCAGTGAGGGGAGGGTGAGTGAAGGGAGGGTCAGTGAGGGGAGGGTCAGTGAGGGGAGGGTCACCGAGGGGAGGGTCAGTGAGGGGAGGGTCAGTCAGTGAGGGGAGGGTGAGTGAGGGGAGGGTCAGTGAGGCGAGGGTCAGTGAGGGGAGGGTGAGTCAGGGGAGGGTCAGTGAGGGGAGGTTCAGTCAGGGGAGGGTCAGTGAGAGGAGGGTGAGTCAGGGGAGGGTCAGTGAGGCGAGGGTCAGTGAGGGGAGGGTGAGTGAGGGGAGGGTGAGTGAAGGGAGGGTGAGTGAGGGGAGGGTGAGTGAGGGGAGGGTCGGTCAGGGGAGGGTCAGTGAGGCGAGGGTCAGTGAGGGGAGGGTGAGTGAGGGGAGGGTCAGTGAGGGGAGGGTCAGTGAGGGGAGGGTGAGTGAGGGGAGGGTCAGTGAGGGGAGGGTCAGTGAGGGGAGGGTGAGTGAGGGTCAGTCAGTGAGGGGAGGGTCAGTGAGGGGAGGGTCAGTGAGGGGAGGGTCAGTGAGGGGAGGGTCAGTGAGGGTCAGTCAGTGAGGCGAGGGTCAGTGAGGGGAGGGTCAGTGAGGGGAGGGTCAGGGAGGGGAGGGTCAGTGAGGGGAGGGTCAGTGAGGGGAGGGTCAGTGAGGGGAGGGTCAGTGAGGGGAGGGTCAGTAAGTGACAGGCAGAGTACGTTATCTGCAGGAGAGCTCAGGATGGCATTATGTAAGCGTCCTGATACTGTGAAGAGAAAGTGTGTGGTCTATACGCATGTCATTGCTCACTGTGCCGTGATTGGCAGAACCAACTCAGTGTATTTGGTGAGATTACACAATGCATAGGAATCTAAGAATTTTCGGTTAAAATTCTAGTTATGTCACAATTTGTACATTCAATAAAGGTTGCAGAAAGGTTTACAGATCAAAATGTTCTTCCATTGGGAGATCCCCAATAATGATACAACGATGGCTAAAAGTGATAAGAAACGTAGTTTGATAATTCTAGATTTAATATGGGCCACACAGCCACGTTTCAGTCAAAGGTTGGACACCGTCACGAATGGTCATGGAGCCATGAATTGCATTAACACTGAATTCCTGGTGGCTCTGGTTTGGGGAGGTTTCAGGGGTTCGTTCAGTCCACGGTTCCCTGTCTGTACGGCCGGCTGTGGTTGGTCACTTTGTCCACGGTTCCCTGTCTGTACGGCCGGCTGTGGTTGGTCACTTTGTCCACGGTTCCCTGTACGGCCGGCTGTGGTTGGTCACTTTGTCCGTAGTTCACAGTACGGCCGGCTGTGGTTGGTCACTTTGTCCATGGTTCCCTGTACGGCAGGCTGTGGTTGGTCACTTTGTCCACGGTTCCCTGTCTGTATGGCCGGCTGTGGTTGGTCACTTTGTCCATGGTTCCCTGTACGGCCGGCTGTGGTTGGTCACTTTGTCCATGGTTCCCTGTACGGCCGGCTGTGGTTGGTCACTTTGTCCATGGTTCCCTGTACGGCCAGCTGTGGTTGGTCACTTTGTCCATGGTTCCCTGTACGGCCGGCTGTGGTTGGTCACTTTGTCCATGGTTCCCTGTCTGTATGGCCGGCTGTGGTTGGTCACTTTGTCCACGGTTCCCTGTCTGGACGGCTGTGGTTGGTCACTTTGTCCACGGTTCCCTGTACGGCCGGCTGTGGTTGGTCACTTTGTCCACGGTTCCCTGTCTGGACGGCTGTGGTTGGTCACTTTGTCCATGGTTCCCTGTACGGCAGGCTGTGGTTGGTCACTTTGTCCACGGTTCTCAGTACGGCCGGCTGTGGTTGGTCACTTTGTCCATGGTTCCCTGTACGGCCGGCTGTGGTTGGTCACTTTGTCCATGTTTCCCTGTACGGCCGGCTGTGGTTGGTCACTTTGTCCACGGTTCCCTGTACGGCCTGCTGTGGTTGGTCACTTTGTCCACGGTTCCCTGTACGGCCGGCTGTGGTTGGTCACTTTGTCCACGGTTCCCTGTACGGCCGGCTGTGGTTGGTCACTTTGTCCACGGTTCCCTGTCTGTACGGCCGGCTGTGGTTGGTCACTTTGTCCACAGTTCCCTGTACGGCAGGCTGTGGTTGGTCACTTTGTCCGTAGTTCTCAGTACGGCCGGCTGTGGTTGGTCACTTTGTCCACGGTTCCCTGTACGGCCGGCTGTGGTTGGTCACTTTGTCCACGGTTCCCTGTCTGTACGGCCGGCTGTGGTTGGTCACTTTGTCCACGGTTCCCTGTACGGCCGGCTGTGGTTGGTCACTTTGTCCACGGTTCCCTGTACGGCAGGCTGTGGTTGGTCACTTTGTCCACGGTTCTCAGTACGGCCGGCTGTGGTTGGTCACTTTGTCCACGGTTCCCTGTACGGCCGGCTGTGGTTGGTCACTTTGTCCACAGTTCCCTGTACGGCCGGCTGTGGTTGGTCACTTTGTCCAAGGTTCCCTGTCTGTACGGCCGGCTGTGGTTGGTCACTTTGTCCACAGTTCCCTGTACGGCCGGCTGTGGTTGGTCACTTTGTCCAAGGTTCCCTGTCTGTACGGCCGGCTGTGGTTGGTCACTTTGTCCACAGTTCCCTGTACGGCAGGCTGTGGTTGGTCACTTTGTCCATGGTTCCCTGTCTGTACGGCCGGCTGTGGTTGGTCACTTTGTCCACAGTTCCCTGTACGGCAGGCTGTGGTTGGTCACTTTGTCCACGGTTCCCTGTACGGCAGGCGGTGGTCCGTCATGTCCCTCATATTTTGTCCGCGGTTCCCTGTTCTCCATCCCGTCCCCCTGAGTTTACCTTTAATCGCCATTCTAGGTCCGATTAGGGCACACAGAACTGATCAATATTACAGTGTATGGCACAGTAGGCCGTACAGGATATTTTCCATATAGGAGCAGAGGTCATAAAAACAATGTGCAGAGATAAACAATAACATGAGAGAGGTATAGTCGTCATATAGTCTTTTGTACCTCCTTCAGATGGGTTCCTCGGATGTCTTGTTTCCTGTTTCCATCTTGGTGGATCAGGCTTCTCTGCTCTGTATAAATGTACACCCTCACTTTCAATGGATTCACCCATTGAAAGGGCTGTGAGGTTGCTTTGCTGTAGTTTGCAGAACCAACCCTTATCTACAACACAGGGGTTGACCGGGTTAAATCCCACACGGGATCACTCTGTGTGCACCTCAAACCAAGTAGTTGTCTTTTATAGGGAGCCAAAGTGATCCCGCTAAAACCACAGATACCCGTTTACGAAACACCATTTCCGGTGGCCTGCAAGAATGAGGCTTAGTGTTAAACCTATGGGGGTTTGAGGCTAGATTTTCGTTTTTGGTCTCTTTTGTTTCTTTTGAAGTGTAGTTTACTACTTTCGTCTTTGAATAACTCTGTTTCGAAACTACGATGACAGTTATTAAGTTTATTAAAAATTTGGATCTAAAAGATTGGAGAATGAGACATATAATCTCAAACCTACATAGTCTCAGTACTGAGCGCCTATACCCGGAAATGGTATTTTGTGACCGGCTATCTGTGGTTGTAGCGGGTTCACTTTGGCTCCCTATGTAGGTTCTAAAAGCAGAAACTCTTAATAAGTAGGATCCATAGCTTAACAAATTGATAACTAAGTCTAGCTTTATGGTGGTTTTATTCTTAGAAAATACACACAAAAGGAAATAAGAAAATGGTAAATTGGCTTCGAGGTTATGACTAAATATTCTCTCCAAGCAGTACAAAAGGTCAGGTAGGAGAGTAACAAACAGTTCCCGCATTTCAAATTCAAATGCGAATATCGTTGGATTGCACGGGCCGATATCCTTCATATTTGGCATGTTTATAAGTTGCATGTGTCTCTAACTGGGGTTAAAGTTTCGTAGCTTAATTCCTACAGGAAGTAAAGTTACACATTTGTGACAATAGAAACGAGAGGGTATACCCCCTCGCTATTTGGGACACAACAGTGATACCAATAGTGACTGGACATCGGTCTTATGAAATGGGACAAGCCGCTATTTGCGCCTGTCTGTTATCCAATGTCCCATAAACGGTTGTCCCTTAAGTACTGGGGCCTGTTTCAATAGAATGCGTCACTAAGCCACTTAGTGACATGTTTAGTGACCCCAATAGTGACTTGAATAGCAGAAAATCTTCGGTCTCGTTTCAGAACGCATGTCACTGTAGGGCTTGTGTGTCAGTTCACTGTTGTGGACGTGTCCGTAGTAAGGGACAGCATAGCGGAAAAACATGTTGGCTACCCCATCTCACATACTCATGTCCTACCGGGAACAAGTGCCATCAAGGTGAAGGTCACTGAATAAATTAGTGACAGCGCTTGAATAATTACACACTGGCCATCAGAGCAGCATTTGCTATGACAGAATTCAAATGTGAATATCGTTGGATTGCATGGACCGATCTCCTCCATATTTTGCATGTTTTTAAGTTGTATGTGTCCCTAACTAGGGTTAAAGTTTCATAGCTTAATTCATACAGGAAGTAAAGTTACACGTTTGTGACAATAGAAGCTGATGACATCGCTCTGATCACAATTGGTGATACCAAGAACAAGTAGAATTATTACAGAAACATAACCTGGAAATAGTGTACCAATGGACAATAAAGAACCTGATTAACTTGAACTACGATAAGACTAAGAATATGTGGATGGGTAATGCTAGGAATTTAGATAAGAAACGAAATACTATGATTGGAGACAATATAATAAAGGCAGTAAGTAAATACAAATACCTGGGTCTAATAATTGATAATAGCTTAACACTTTTGAAACTCGTTTGAAACTTTAACCCCAGTTAGGGACACATACAACTTATAAACATGCCAAATATGAAGGAGATTGGCTCATGCAATCCAGAGATATCCACATTTGAATTGTGTCATAACAAGTGTTGCTCTGGTGGCCAGTGTAGAATTATTCAAGCGCTGTCGCTAATATATGCAGTGACCTCACCTTCACAGCACTTGTTCCCGGTTGCACTAACACCATCCATTGTAAGGCCCAGGGAGCACTATCACCATGTCGCCAACAGTGAACAGACACACCACCCCAATAGTGACATGCCTTTTGCAACGAGTCCTAACTTTTTCTGCTATTCAAGTCACTATTTGAGTCACTAAACATGTCACTAAGTGGCTTAGTGACCCATTCTATTGAAACGGGCCCCTGGCCTTTAGTCTAACTAGGCCAGGCTTCCAGGCTAAATCTAAGGCTGGAATTCCTGCCTTCCTCCCAGCATGCAGCTGAGAAATGGCGGATCGCTGGTTTTCACCTCTTGTGTCTCGAGATCCAGAAACAAGTTTGGCTGGTTCTCGCCTGTGTGATCTGCCTTGCGCCTGTCAGTATTCCCACTTGTCAAACTTATGCTATAGATAGAACAGCCAACCAGGATTTTCCTCTCACTAAAGGTGGCTGGCCAATAGTGGCCATGCTCCGTTAGACCTTCACGTACCGTAACCCCGAGGCGGCGCGGTGCGTGAACGGACTATACGTTGTGTATTCATCTGACAGCTCACACGTTGAGGTGGCGGCCAGTGTGGTTTTGCTACTGCAGATGGCTTGGTGTTGGGTAGTTTGGCAACCAACCCCTTCTACGATATAGGGGTTGGTCGTGTTAAATCACATACGGTATCCCCTTGGTATCCCTTTTGTGTTCACCTCAAACCGAGTTGTATTCTATGAATACTATAAAAGCAGATATACTCAATATGAAATATCTATTGCTAACAAAGTGACAAAGATACCACAAATTACATTCAAAATATTATGAAATAGTACACAGGAAAGGAACAAAGATAATGGAAAATTGGCTTTGAGGTTACAACATTGTATAACAAACATATTTTACCCTTTAATGCACCCAATATTCACCAGATGGCATATTCCTATCTAAAGGTATAAGTACTACACAGGTGGGAACCAGCAAAGGGTCAAGGCGACATCTGGATTTAACCCGACCAGAGCTATTATTTTGTAGCTCTGGTTGCCAGTGTAGGTGTTGGGAGTCTTCACTAGGGGTCACTCGTGTGACGTGCCTCGTGGTTTCCTACCAGGTGGCGCCTGTGTGCGTGTGTTTACATGTAAATCTATGTCTATACTAGCGACTTCGTCGATTCGTACTTAGCCTGTAGTGCGGCCACCATTCACCAGACGGCGTGTTCACGGCTCAAGGTGGTCATTATTCCGCACGACAGGTGTTTGAGCTGATCATCAGCGATGACAACTGTTTGGATCGATACCAGCGAAAGTTGGGATCTCATTGGTTTCTCACGAGAAAAATAGATTAGAAAACTACAATAGTAAACTTTGATTTTGGCATGGTTCAAAATGAATCATAAGAGAAAAAGCATATATCTGTCTATCGATCTACAAAAAAGAAGAGCAGGTTCGAATTTGACTCTCCAGGAGGGTCTTCAGTCTCCAAGCCTAAGTTTGGTTCACTCTGTCATTATGTGCGGGAACAACTCCAAGCAGATCCGACCAAAATCATAGATTTTTAGATATTGTAGGTAATATTGTGGGATTTTGATGCATTTTCGTCATGGTTTCGTCAGTAGATTTGAACCTACTATTTTACATATGTATACGAAACGCATCTAACAGTAGGATTTTGCGTCTAGAAGTTCAACCTGTTATCCGTCTCGTAGACGCCTTATCTAGTGGCGTATATACATGTCCATGGTACGGTCTTATATACGTCATATATACGCCTGATTCCGTTGTATATACACCACCATTCAATAGTTCCTATCTTTGCAACTTGGGGACACTACTGGTAGCATATTTCATTTTCCATTAACCATCCAAGTCTGTATTATATGAAAAATACAATCTTATATTACCAATTTATTTTATAAAACATTTATAAAACCGGATTGAGTATAAAATTGATTAATTACACATAATAAACCCTGTATTTTTTTTTTTTACCGTTTTTCTAATGGATTTTAATTTAAAAAACCATGCCTATGTATGGTCAGTCTTGGCCTAGCATATAAGGACCCTCTTCAAGGTTATAGCTAACTACTGAAATCATCTTACCCCCGTATGAATGCGGCAGCACTTGTGTGAATGCGGCTGCACATGTGTACCCGGGCCCCACCCGACACCTCCCGCCACCCGTCTGTGTTGGTAGTGGTCTCCGGGCGTGGACAGCGGGCAGCGGCGGTCATGGGTGGGCGGTGGGGGGTGGAGGAGGGTTTCCCACTGAGTCAACCTGTACAAACGCGGCTGGCGGCTGGCGACGGGTGGCTGGCGGGGGGCGGGGGGCGGGCGGCGGCGGGTGGCGGGCGGGGGGGCGGGGGGCGGGCGGCGGCGGGCGGCGGGCGGGGGGGCGGCGGGCGGGGGGGCGGCTGGCGGCGGGCGGCCGGCGGGGGGCGGCCGGCGGGGGGCGGCCGGCGGTGGGCGGCCGGCAGTGGGCGGCTTCTCACTGAGGCTGGCTGGGGGTGGCGTGGGGTGGTGGGAGGGGGTGGGGGGGGTGGCAGGAGACGGGGGTCGGCGGGTCTGAAAACAACAACGGGCATGGGAGAGGTAGAGGACTTCTTTTTATTTTTCGATACACATACACATGCACATACGCTCAGCGTATTTCTATTGCGCAGAGTATGTTTTATCTTGAATATGCCAGGTGTGAAATACAGCCAAGTTGCGCGCATCTACATAAGGAAACTGTCTCTTAGACGCCTCATACGCAGGTGCGGATTACAGGCGTATACATATGAAAACTTATAAGTCGATTTATGGCCAGACACACCAAGCAAGTCAAGGCAGCGAGAAAACGACAGCGAGAAACTCCCCTGAGCGATTACTGCAAAACTTGCCAAGTAGGAGCGATGTTTGATACTTGGTGATCACTTCATCGGAAAGTAAGCCACTCTATGTTTGGGTTTTGTAAGGTGATCATGTGACTTTAAAACTCAATCTCATTGGTTCACTAGTTGTCTCTAGTAGGACTCGCTCAAATATCGCTCACAATGACAGAAAACTCGGTGTGTCCCGTTTTTTGCCAGTACTATAGCGATTTTATGTTGGCGATTATGTGGGCGAATTTGGTTTCCTCTTGGCGAGAATATCAAACATGTTTGACATTATCGCTCATTTTTGAACTTGCCTACATCCAAGTCGCTCTCATAACACAGCGAGTACAGGACACACCAAGCGATGAATTTTATCGCTCATTTAATCGCCATGACTTTGTTGGCGAGTAGTTTTATCGCCAACGTTTCTCGCTTGGTGTGTCATGAGAGTTAGGTGGTACTAACACCTTTCTTCCACCTGCTCCAGTTTGCGAGGTTTTAAGTACCTCTGTCCAACTAGTGAATTTTTTTTTTTCTTTTTTGTGATAATTTTATTGGGTAATCATTTACAGAAAAATGTCTGGGCTCGGCATGGCCGTTCTTCCTCCCAGTCCCTCTGATGGTCGTTGTAAAACCTCTCATATGGCTGAGTGCGACGGAATATGGATTCCAATACAATCGATACAGGTGAAAGCAGGGCAGCCATACCTGTGATGAGACTCACGTGACGAGATGTCCAGCAGGAAGTTCGCAACTAAAGCAGTTGAGTGCAAAAGCAGGAACACATTGGATGAAAATAAAACGCACAGAATATACAAGATGACGATACAAATGTCAATACTACTCAGTTCCATGTCTCCCCTGGGTTTCTTGTGAAAAGAAATTGTGCAAATCTTGGGTTTGTTTTTGACGTGGCTTTTAGAGTAGGTTACCCGGATGTTAGGTCCCCGGGAATCTCAGACAGGGATCAGGGCACCGTTTAACAAGTTCTGGTCCTAGTGGAAACATCCTCCTAGGATCAGACTAGAAATCTAAGACATATCTTATGACGAAAGACCTTTCCAGTTTAACAAGTGGTGTCCCCCGTAGGGTGTGAAATCTTGTATAATTAGTCTCCTTGGACTGAATCTGGTCCCAGGCTAGGACAAAAACAGGCTGTAATGCCCTGTCTCCACTGTGTGATTCTAGGTACATAGGTCCGCCCCGTCTTCACCTTTGTGTCCAAGAGGTCTAGGTCAGATGAAAGATCTGTGGGGAGAGTGTCAAACACTTACAGCTCCTGCAGAGGAGTTGCAGAGCGCAGCGCCCCCTATACCAACCTGACTCATAGCGAGCCAAAGTGAACCCGCTGAAACCACAGATACCCACCTACAAAACACCGTTTCCGGTGGCCAGCAAGAAGGAGGCTTAGTGCTAAACCTATGGGGGTTTGAGGCTAGACTTATGTTTTTGGTCTCGTTTGTTACTTTTGAAGTGAAGTTTATAACTATCGTCTCTGAATAACTTTGTTTCAAAACTATGATGACAGTTGTTAAGCTTATTAAAAATTTGGATCTAAAAGATTGGAGAATGAAACATAATCTCGAACCTACATAATCTAAGTACTGAGCGCCTATACCCGGAAATAGTATTTTGTGGCCGGCTATCTGTGGTTGGAGCGGGTTCACTTTGGCTCCCTATATAAGTGATCGTGGCTGGCTCACGGCAGGACAGCAGAGGGGAAGGAGCTCGCCAGTCTGACACACGCCAAACTGTTCTTAGTTTGTGTCAGTCATAAGCAATGTTCAGATCAGATCTGCATATGCGTTTACATTGTATTCAGAATTAAATAAATAACTGGCTTTTATGATTTGATATTGAAATCATCTCTGAACTGATAAAAACCCCTATTTTCGCTCACGTAAACACAAACACTTCTGGGGCTATGACTACCTATGCTATGCTATGCACTATTTTTGTGGAAATGAAACAAACAAAACCCAGATAAAGCCAGAGGTGCTATTGAGTTCTTTGGTGGTTTTAGATATTACAAATATCGCTCAATACAGCAAAAGATCTTTGATACAACTCTAGTCATTTATGTACAGTAGATGATCAAAGTTAGCCCAATTTTCCATGTTTATTGTAGGAAAGTCTCACTCAACTGTCAACTGAAACCCAGACAGATTTCATAATTGGTAGACAATGACATTCCTAAAAGAAGCAAAGGTACTACAAGTTAAAGTGTTGGGGAGGTGTTGGTTGATTAAGTTTATATAGATCTTCTATAATAACGTCTGTAGACACGATTCTGTGTCTGTCAGGAAGCAGCAGGTCGCAGTGTTCGTACTGTATTGTTTTGGTTCCCTATTATCACTCAACATTGTAGAGCTCCTGGGTCAGAGCCCCCTATAGGCACCCAACTCATATATGCGATGTGGCATGGTTCCAGGCGCCACATTCAAACCTGCCAGCAGAGGGGAAGGAGCTCTTGAGAATGGACTGTGTGAGGCTTGTAAGCCATAGCCTATGAGAAATAAGGTTGTATTAAACAACACCAAACAGCCATAAAACGTGAAGCTCTATTGAGCTCTATTGTGGTTTGGAGTACATTAGATATCACTCTATCAATATCTGAAAAGATTTTTGATAGAGCTCTAACAGTTTGTATGTAGTAGCTGTTACTAGTTAGCCTATTTTGTATAGGAATCCGCATTCAGCTGTCATTTGAGACCATGCCAAAACAAAAGGGGGCGCTACGCTTCACACCACCTCTGCTCCTGGGTCAAGGCGGCCACGCAGCAGAGATGCGCAGCGCAGCGCCCTCTACAATGTTGGGCGATAATAGGGAACCAAAACAACACTATACCACACTGCGACCTGCTGCTTCCAATTGACGCAGAATCAGTTTTATAGACGTAATTTTTTCGGAGAAATCGGGACCGATTTACGAAAGAATTCCCACGTTATCATAAAAGTTATAGATGAGATTGAACTACCAACATATCCACAATACTTTGTCCTGTAGTATGAATACTACTTTTAGGAATATCATTGTCAATGAATGATGGAATCGTCTTGGGTCTCAGTTCACTGTTAAGTTGGCTGCTCTTACTAAAAACAAGGCAAATTGGGCTATCTTTGAACAGCTACTGTACACAAACTACAGTGGACATAATATTTTTTCCTCTTACTAGGCTCTCACTTAATCTTTTCCGTTTAACAGGGTCCAGCTTGTTCTACTATGACCACAATGCTGATAATCATTGTATGTGTATAGTCCAGAGGTTTGTATAATATAAAGAAATCACAACAAAGGAATATGTCAATAAAATATGATTTATTTCTTTGAATGAGAGTTTCGTATTGCTATCACAATAAAGGATGAGCTTAATACTCCTCTCCCTCTTCCTCTCCCTCTCCCTCAACGGAGTCAACTCCGACCTCTTCGTAGTCCTTCTCCAGGGCAGCGAGATCCTCACGGGCCTCAGAGAACTCTCCCTCCTCCATACCCTCTCCGACGTACCAGTGGACGAATGCACGCTTGGCGTACATCAGATCGAACTTGTGGTCAAGACGGGCCCAGGCCTCAGCGATGGCTGTGGTGTTGCTCAACATGCAGACGGCACGCTGCACCTTGGCAAGGTCACCACCTGGGACGACGGTGGGTGGCTGGTAGTTGATGCCAACCTTGAAGCCAGTTGGGCACCAGTCAACGAACTGGATGGTACGCTTGGTCTTGATGGTGGCAATGGCAGCGTTGACGTCCTTAGGGACAACATCACCGCGGTACAGCATGCAGCAGGCCATGTACTTGCCGTGGCGGGGATCGCATTTCACCATCTGTAAATAACAATTTGAAATGACTTTTTATTCACTATCCTTTTTAGTAAAATTTGAAATTTGAAATAGGATTTGAATTATTGCTTACATATGAAATGGTCTACAATATTCTACTACTCATCATGCTTATCATAATACTGTCTATAATGATTTAAGTTTCTATTTTATGCTGACCTGGTTGGCTGGCTCAAAGCAGGCATTGGTGATCTCGGCAACAGACAGCTGCTCATGGTAGGCCTTCTCAGCAGAGATGACTGGAGCGTAGGTGGCCAGAGGGAAGTGGATACGTGGGTAGGGCACCAAGTTGGTCTGGAACTCTGTAAGATCGACGTTCAGGGCACCATCAAACCTCAGGGAGGCAGTGATGGAGCTGACAATCTGGCCGATCAGCCTGTTCAGGTTGGTGTAGGTTGGGCGCTCAATGTCGAGGTTGCGACGGCAGATGTCGTAGATGGCCTCGTTGTCGACCATGAAGGCACAGTCGGAGTGCTCTAGGGTGGTATGGGTGGTGAGGATGGAGTTGTAGGGCTCAACCACAGCTGTGGAGACCTGGGGGGCGGGGTAGATGGCGAACTCCAGCTTGGACTTCTTTCCATAGTCAACGGAGAGACGCTCCATCAGCAGGGAGGTGAAGCCGGAGCCGGTGCCGCCACCGAAGGAGTGGAAGATGAGGAAGCCTTGGAGACCAGTGCACTGATCAGCCAACTTGCGGATGCGGTCAAGGACCAGATCGACGATCTCCTTGCCGATGGTGTAGTGACCACGGGCGTAGTTGTTAGCAGCATCCTCCTTACCGGTGATCAGCTGCTCGGGGTGGAACAGCTGGCGGTAGGTGCCAGTGCGGACCTCATCTGTAAATCAAAAATTCATTATCATTTACCAATTTCAGGGTAATTATGATAAAAACGAGTTATTCATTTTTCAGGAAGGGTTTTGCAGCATTTGATCACAAAATATGACTTCTCAGTTAAAATGTTCATTTTTCAAAAAGAGATTAACTAGAATGTTTAACAAATATTCTGAACATATTTCCTGTTTGTACATCATTATTTCCCAGTAGATGCAATGATACCATGGATACTGAAAATGCTGCTTCAAGGTTTGGCATACCCTTCTAAAATTCACCACTGCTACTTATTTGAAGTATAAATCTAGCTGCATTACTTTCCTTTGATACATCACAGCTATTAAAATTGTTGAATATGTTAATCTGTTGTTAATCTTGCTAAGCCTATTATTGAAACATTCATTTATAAAGGCATCAGACTATCTATAATGTGGAACTGATCAATTTAAATTATATCTACATACCAACAACAGTGGGCTCCAGATCAACGAAGACTGCACGGGGCACATGCTTGCCAGCACCGGTCTCGCTGAAGAAGGTGTTGAACGAGTCGTCACCGCCTCCGATGGTCTTATCGCTGGGCATCTGGCCATCAGGCTGGATGCCGTGCTCCAGGCAGTACAGTTCCCAGCAGGCATTACCGATCTGGACACCGGCCTGTCCGACGTGGATGGAGATGCACTCACGCTGCAAGACACAAAGGTTAATTATTATCAGATAGATTAATAAGATATCATTTGGGGTAAATTGCTTAATCATATCATAGCTAGACATTTCATAATATCTACAAAGTGTCGAGATATGATATCAGAAAACTTGAATAATATCTTGACGTGAAATACTTTAATTTTGAAAAAATCTCAAGGTAAAAAACCTATATGTCACAGAACCTATGCTAATTTTAAGGTAAGTATAACTTTTGTAGAAGAAAACCCATACACAGGTGGTTTATATCGGGGTATTCTAATTACGGCAGATTATTTTAAAACTGGATGAGGTTTAATCTTGGCCACCGTATTCCATGACTGGAGTTTGGCAAAGTGACTTCATGAGGCGAAGCCGAGTGAAGTCCGGAGCCAAAACTTCAGGAGTGGAATGCGGTGGCCAAGATTAAAACGAATCAGGTTTTAATTTTATCCTACCCTATCTCCTCTATTTTGGAATATTACGTGATAACAATGCTGTATGCCACTAGTGGCATATAAAACTATGTATGCCAGTCAGCGTGGCATACGGAAACCCAATGTTAAGCCTATGGGATTTTATATTAGGGGTAGGATAAAACATCATATTTTTATTGAAAGTTTTAATCATATAAAAGCTAAATAAATCATGAGATGAGAAGACGGGCGTTCTCCATGAGAGCGGAGTCACCATCTTGGACTGACTGATTGCTCGTTATTTCTCATAGCGGCGGGTTAGCGACAGTTTCCGTTTCATAAAATGTCGATCGTTATTCATAACAGAACATTCTTGAGGTGCGAACCCCTCAACGGAATTTCTGTTGCAAAAGAAAAGTAGTCGTTCGTTGCATCGCTCAAGCGACCAACGGAGAAGCCAAGACGCTTCTATAATATGGTTATGATGGGACATATTAGAAATTATGAAACACTTTAACGAAATTCCCCTTAAAGTTTCTTTAGGCCAGATATTGTATAGATGTGTTAGGCCCAGCGTCCACTGATCTCCTGATACGCTACGATAGGCTTTATGATGCATCTCCAGACACAAAGCCTCAGTGGACGCCGGGCTTAGTGCCGCTAATATCAGTTGAACGTCCGTTGGCGATCTTGACTGGTTTCAGTTTTATGCTCCTCGGAATCTACGCAATATCCTAGCATGCACTCGCATATTACTACGCGTCAACTCCTCGGAGCATACGGCCGCTTGTATCTGAGACCAGTCAATATTGTGTTTGTTTATATGTGCACGTGCATAACTGTACCACCCACCTAATACAGAGTCTTCATTCTACACAGGGAGTGTGTATTACCCACCTAATACAGAGTCTTCATACTACACAGGGAGTGTGTATTACCCACCTAATACAGAGTCTTCATTCTACACAGGGAGTGTGTATTACCCACCTAATACAGAGTCTCCATACTACACAGGGAGTGTGTATTACCCAACTTATACAGAGTCTTCATTCTACACAGGGAGTGGGTATTACCCACCTAATACAGAGTCTTTATACTACACAGGGAGTGTGTATCACCCATCTAATACAGAGTCTTCATACTACACAGGGAGTGTGTATTACCCACCTAATACAGAGTCTTTATACTACACAGGGAGTGTGTATCACCCATCTAATACAGAGTCTTCATACTACACAGGGAGTGTGTATCACCCACCTAATACAGAGTCTCCATACTACACAGGGAGTGTGTATTACCCACCTAATACAGAGTCTCCATACTAAACCTATAGGGAGTGTGTATTACCCATCTAATACAGAGTCTCCATACTAAACCTATAGGGAGTGTGTACCACCCACCTAATACAGAGTCTTCATACTACACAGGGAGTGTGTATCACCCACCTAATACAGAGTCTCCATACTACACAGGGAGTGTGTATTACCCACCTAATACAGAGTCTCCATACTAAACCTATAGGGAGTGTGTATTACCCATCTAATACAGAGTCTCCATACTAAACCTATAGGGAGTGTGTAGTACCCATCTAATACAGAGTCTACATACTAAACCTATAGGGAGTGTGTAGTACCCATCTAATACAGAGTCTCCATACTAAACCTATAGGGAGTGTGTAGTACCCACCTAATACAGAGTCTTCATACTAAACCTATAGGGAGTGTGTACCACCCACCTAATACAGAGTCTTCATACTACACAGGGAGTGTGTACCACCCACCTAATACAGAGTCTTCATACTACACAGGGAGTGTGTACCACCCACCTAATACAGAGTCTTCATACTAAACCTATAGGGAGTGTGTATTACCCACCTAATACACAGTCTCCATACTAAACCTATAGGGAGTGTGTATTATCCACCTAATACACAGTCTCCATACTAAACCTATAGGGAGTGCGTATTATCCACCTAATATGGAGTCTACATACTAAACCTATAGGGCGTACAGAACGTTATTGAGTAGAATCAGAAAGTTGTATTATCCTAGGAGAATACTGAAAATAGTCCCTAGCGTGCAATGTAGTGCGTGAGATGTTGCCTTTCCTTTGATATCTTATTTTTATGAATGCTGAATAATGAGTACAATACTTCGCATTCGCTCGACTATTACTGTGCGTCAACTACTCGGAGAGTACGACCAGGCAGATACAACTCCTGCCAACGTTGTGTATGAAATTTTACCCTTGCCGTATATACTGTAAATATGCACCGTTTCGCTATATGACGTGAAAATACCGTACGGAACACTGTTCCGTACGGGAAAATACGGATCACTTGTTCCGTATACGTGGACTGAAATGTTAGTTCTTAAGCCCAATGAAATTAATGATTTTTCTTAATTTCGGGTATATAGTAAATATATAACGTCCAACCATGCTTGTACAAGCCACAAATCTCGATGGTAATTTAACGGTAAATTTAAGTGTAAATTATCACCTCGTTGTGTAGCTTGTACAGCACGGTCAGGACGTTCTATATAAGTATAGAAAGCTGCAGGGTGTAAAAGCAGCAAACACTCACCATGTTGACGGGTTGGGGGCAGACTAAGAGCTGACAGAGGACGTAAGGTGTCTCGTTAGCTGTTGAGTGACTTCACATTCCCTCAACGCCCAATTTATACTCCACAACTCAGTCCGGAGCCAACCCCTCCTCTGATTGGTCCGCTCTGGTCACGTGCTATGGTCCGTCACTCTCCTTGTAATCTCTGCAGTGTTGAGGCATGGGACGGGGGTCTGAGAATGTGTTTGGAGAGTGGAAGTAACCATAGCACAAGGCGTTTCTCGGCTACGGAGAGTGAAAACATTAACCCATTACCGTAAAACTCCGAAACACCGGAGACTGAAAGCATTAAAACACTACCGTAAAACTCCCAAACACCGGAGGGTCGACACATTAAGACACTACCGTAAAAGTTCGGACAAAAAAAACACTCAGTTATCAGAAACACTCGTTTACAATTACATTATTTGCACATGTTCGATAAGGCAATTTTCCCTCGGACGATTATTCGAGAAGCACGGATGGATTTTGTTTTGAGTAAAATGACGCCAGATCAGTGGATGAAAACGAGACCTGCAAAGAAATGGTCAGACAATACGTCGGCACCAACGATTTTCTTACAGACCGACAGAATCAAAACTCTTTATTTCCTAAACTTACATCTGTGATTCTCATGGTCTGGATGTGGAAAGTAAATTGGGGTGTGCCCGGATTATAAGTAGACACAGTGACGACACTGAACCCTCACCGATTATTTGTCACCGACAGTCACCACCGACAGACTTCCCAAAAAATCTCATTTAAACCTCGTTCGATTGGCCGACGAAAACGGCGGAGATTTCTTTTTTAGTTATTACCCTAAAAGTCTGTCGGTGGTGTCAGCGACTGTATGTGCCAAATTAATCGGTGGGCAGGTCTCCTTTCCATTCACCGATCGGTTACAAAAACAAATCTGTATGTGGTTCCCGACTGCAGATCGGTGTCAAAAAGTTGGCCAATGGAAACGGGCTTTATATAATCGGTGCCGTTTTCGTCGTCTGATGAGAAATGACCTGAATCCGGACTTCACTTCTCCACAGTCGGGCAGTTGGTCGCAGCAAAGCATTTATAAACAAACCTTGCGCAAGGTATTCTTTATTGGGCGATGAAGATCTCAATGACGTCGGGATTAGGATGAAAATATATGTCATTAATTATCAATCTAAATCTTAAACTCCGATTCAGAATGTCCAACGTTTTCCAGTCATTTATGGAATGCTATATCTGGTACGCGATATAAAGACATGATACAAGAGTTCACAATGTTTTGGGTTTAATATTTCACTGTGTAAGGGGAGAGATTTGTCATTGGCGAGTGCTGACTTATTAAGGCCCGCTACAAGGAGTCATTTCTCTGGGACTGGGCGCTGTGTCAGAAGGTGGAGGTTTTACTGTACCCTGAGACGGGGGGAGGCTTACCCACACGCTGTGTGTATGTGTGTGTGTGGGGGGTGGGGGGGGGGGGGGAGCGTGTTGGTACGTGTTGGTGCGGCCACAGTTAAGTGAGAAAACTGACCAGAGCCCTGTTTTTTGAACGACAAAAGATGGCCGGTGTGCTATAGACGGTGTCGTAGTGCGCCACGGCAGATCGCCGCTAAAAGTGTCATAGTTAGGCCAAACCTGCCTGTTATTTTTTGTATCAAATCAGGCATAGTCTTAGGGATTACTTTCTTCATTGGAAGGCACCTCATGTGTTACAGGGTTTTGTTTGTCAACACAACACATGTGCTCACTCGAAGGGGCAGTCTAATCAACAGTAGATTCACATCATAAAGTAGTTTAGAGATGGAAAAGAAACAGTTGGATTGTCTGTTAACCCAGTTTAACAATTCCTATATTTCCTAACTAATGATATGTGAGTTGTTTGACTTGAATAACTTTTGACAGTTGCCTTGTTTTGAATCTGAGATGTTCGCTGGTCTCACCTGTCCTTTGTGGAAACCCAGGGAACAGGCTTTGGGTTGGGGCAGAGACTAAGCACAGCGCTAGCGCCGCGAAAGATCTGGGGGGAGAGTGGACCTAAAGGTCATTGAGTTCAGCAGTTTCTAATTCGAGTATTCTCTGATATATTTGTATAAATTTACAATATGTTTTTTGTAACAGATAATGATTTGATTTTGAAAAGACGTGCGATCAGCGAACGACTGTTGGTATGTCGTAGATAATGATTTGATGTTTAAGGTGATGAGATATCAACATTTCTGCCCTGATTTCTAGAGATCGCTACTGAGTAATCTCCTAGAAGATTACACTCTGAGTATTATAAAACCTGTCACTGTAAAATATAGAGTCTAGAGATCGCTACTGAGTAATCTCCTGGAAGATTACCCTCTGAGTATTATAAAACCTGTCACTGTAAACTATAGAGTCTAGAGATCGCTACTGAGTAATCTCCTAGAAGATTACACTCTGAGTATCATAAAACCTGTCACTGTAAACTATAGAGTCTAGAGATCGCTACTGAGTAATCTCCTAGAAGATTACACTCTGAGTATCATAAAACCTGTCACTGTAAACTATAGAGTCTAGAGATAGCTACTGAGTAATCTCCTAGAAGATTACACTCTGAGTATTATAAAACCTGTCACTGTAAAATATAGAGTCTAGAGATCGCTACTGAGTAATCTCCTGGAAGATTACCCTCTGAGTATTATAAAACCTGTCACTGTAAACTATAGAGTCTAGAGATCGCTACTGAGTAATCTCCTAGAAGATTACACTCTGAGTATCATAAAACCTGTCACTGTAAACTATAGAGTCTAGAGATCGCTACTGAGTAATCTCCTAGAAGATTACACTCTGAGTATCATAAAACCTGTCACTGTAAACTATAGAGTCTAGAGATAGCTACTGAGTAATCTCCTAGAAGATTACACTCTGAGTATTATAAAACCTGTCACTGTAAAATATAGAGTCTAGAGATCGCTACTGAGTAATCTCCTGGAAGATTACCCTCTGAGTATTATAAAACCTGTCGCTGTAAAATATAGAGTCTACAGATCGCTACTGAGTAATCTCCTGGAAGATTACCCTCTGAGTATTATAAAACCTGTCGCTGTAAAATATAGAGTCTAGAGATCGCTACTGAGTAATCTCCTGGAAGATTACACTCTGAGTATCATACAACCGGTCACTGTAAACTATAGAGTCTAGAGATCGCTACTGAGTAATCTCCTAGAAGATTACCCTCTGAGTATTATAAAACCTGTCACTGTAAACTATAGAGTCTAGAGATCGCTACTGAGTAATCTCCTAGAAGATTACCCTCTGAGTATTATAAAACCTGTCACTGTAAAATATAGAGTCTAGAGATCGCTACTGAATAATCTCCTGGAAGATTACACTCTGAGTATCATAAAACCTGTCACTGTAAACTATAGAGTCTAGAGATCGCTACTGAGTAATCTCCTAGAAGATTACCCTCTGAGTATTATAAAACCTGTCACTGTAAAATATAGAGTCTAGAGATCGCTACTGAGGAGAGTAAACTCTTTGGAGAATATGAGGGAGTCCCTGAAACTTCCGAGAAGCTTGATACTGACTACAATATTACCCTTGGACCTGTTCAATAATTGAAGGTTGTAATCTAAGACCCTTTTCTACCAACGCGACCCGCGGGTTGGTTTAATATTTAACAAACAAGAATCAGTCTGGATGATTTTTTTATATTTTTTTTATTAATATAGTTCGCCAATGATGATACATTTAGCGGTCTACCACTTTACCCAATTAATATCATATAATGTTTCCATGAGGTCCATTAAAATATCCTCATATTATCAAATTACATTCATATTCTTACCCGGGGTTTATCTCACCCCTGGTATTTTTTCCCCATAGACTTAACATTGAAAACTCGTACTAAACGCCCGTGGAGTATTGTTGAAAAATACTCCATAGGGGATGATGTCACACATTTAAGCCAAATAGTCAGTGATAGGGGTGAGATAAAATCTGAACCGCACTCGATCCATAGCCACTGATATTATGCCATTCATTTTGGTTTGCTACATAATCTCACTCGGCTTTACCTCGTGAGATTACCCCGCAACCAAAATAAATGGCATATTGTCAGGGGCTATGGATCTCGATGCAGTTCCTTATTAATACATACTAGCGACTTCGTCGCGTCGTATTTGAGAGGGTGAGGGGTGGTGAGGGCTTAGTGGCTCCCCCTACTATTAATACCTGAAACCATCAATTATTTACCATCCATCATTTCATGTGACACCGATTTTACCGACTACCAGCGGAATTTAGTCACGGAGGCTGATCTCAGAGCAAGGAGATTGGAAAACTACAGTTCTAAATTATGTTTTCAGTATGGCGAAAAACAAATCCTAAGGATGGAAGTAGATCTATGTGGAGAAACACAAAAAAGAGTAGCACGATTCAGTTTAGTTCTGCACGAGAATCTCACTCTCGTGGGCATTCAATCTCCAGGCCCAGGTTGGGTTCACTATGTCTCTATGTACGGCAGCAACTCCAAGCGGATATCACAAAAATCTAACGTTTTAGATATAGTAGGTAACTACGAGCACTCTAAGTGCCATCTGACAGGGAACAGACAAAACACCGCTGGGTCACCGCCCCGTTACACTATAATAACATAATTACATAAGTGGGACTATAGTGTAAACATTGGATTAATTATCCAAAGGGAGAATGAGATGAACCATTGATGTAGTCATGTCATTTTACACTTAGCTTTACATCATTTTACACAGTTTACATGGTACTGTCAGATACATATAGGGGACAGAGCCATTGTTAGTTCATGAAACAGTCACTAGGTGGTCGGGGGACAGAACCTGAATTCTGGCTCTTTGTTCTTACCAAATTCAACTGTCTTTCAATGTTTTACCATGGTTCCCTTGACTCTCTAGACCCAACCCAGAGCAGGAAGATATAATGCTAAAACCCAGGACATGATGTTTTTCACATGGAACACTATATTTACATATGTGAGATAGGCAAGAAAAGTGACATTTCCCAATTATCACTCACTTCTTTTGCACCTCCATCAGTGAAGAGCACATACTCGGGGGGCGTCATGTCGGCGCCCATGACTCATAGGCTATGTGCCGTATACAAATCAACATACAGTATACAGTATACAGTACCGCCCACCCATAGTTAGGTGGTGTTTAGAATCTCAGTTCAGAGTTGCCAGTTATCATAGAGTTCAGTTCCCATACTTATACCCACTGTCAGACCGCGGCCGTGTCTCAATCTGTGTAAAGTCTCAGTTCTCTGGGCTGCTCGTCTAAAAGATAATTTCGTATCAAGTTTCTTAATTCAGGACTTGCACACTGGCGCCATCTTGTAATGGCCGCCTAAGAAAGTCGATCGAAAACGAGGCGAGCCCTCTCCACTCAGTCCTGAGTCATGATAAAGGCTAGTGTTTTTCTAACTTAAAAGATGGAAATCGCTCTCAGGTCATAACTAATCGGCCGATTTTTATAAACAATACATTGTTAGAAAGCTGAGACTTAGGCCTATCCTTAGGTCTATATACCTGTGTTATGGATAAGATTTCCTGTCATAGAATGAACATCGGAATTGTTTAGGTAAAAAAAACCATTAAAACATGTTACTTCCCGGTTTTCACAGCGATTTTATGAAAAATCTATCGCGATGACATTTAGAAATAAACATCTTATCCTTTTAGCTATATCAAGACGATTAAAATGATACCTGTAGGAGGGGCACACTGCACCGCTAGAGCAACCTTCGGAAACTCGTTTTGCGGTACAATAAACCGGAGCGGCGCAGTGTGTAGGAGGGGTTCTTTTTGAGAGATTCTGTCTTTGGCCTAGGTAAAGGGAAGGTAATTTTATGTGTTTGCCTAGTGGTTCTGGGAGCTGCTTCAATAGTTGAAAAGACTCTCGTAGTTGCTTTCACTAACCAAATAGCAGCACTTAGTGTTGCAATAGTAGAGCATGGCAACTGCGAGCGGCACCTCGGAGCAAAGCGGCACCAACAGCGGTAGTACCCGTTTCAATACAGGGACTTGTTTCACTAGTTTTGTGACATGTCTAGATCATAAATGGCGTCTAGATGGTGTGTCCGGTTTCATAAGAACTAGACATTTGACTTTGTTTTTTTCTGCTCTTGCTTGCACTGTTGGTGCCGCTTTTCATGTCTGTCTAACACTTTTGTCACGAAACTAGAGAAACAGGTCCATGATGTGTAGATTTGTCTCATTCTTATGTTTGGAGTCTGTCTTTTCCTATAGGCCTTTTACCGCAGGCTGGTGTCGCACCTTATCTTCTTGGTTACGCAATGCATGCAGCCAAGCAAACACGTGGCAACGTATTCTTTAGCATTAGATGACTGAGTATATGAGCGCAATACGTTTATAATACCCATGTATGTTATTTCTAGAAAACTTAAAGCAGTTCTATCCTACTCTATGGTATGTCAGCTTTAATTTGGTAGGTTAAACACATCAATACTTCAGATATCATAAGATAAAATAGAAACAATGTACACGGGTAGCAGAGATATACTTGTATGGGCCTGGCCACTATAGGCTTATCCTCCCCTCTGTAATAACCAAAACAATTATCATATCATAGTATCATATAGATATGTATACATGTATACATAAAAATATTGTATATTGTATACATAAATATGTTGTATGTCTTTACATATGATATATATATGTATAAATATTTTACCAAAAAAACGCTTAGATATTACAAAAAATATATCCAGCTATTTTTAGAAATAGGAAATATATTATATCATTTCTTAGGAATATGTCTTTCCCTGATTCTTTTAAATATGTTGTTTCAATAGAAAGAGGTGATTACATTTGACTGTGGGCTTATGAAATTAACTACTTTGTTATAACTGAGTATTTCTTATAACCTGTTTTGCATATAAAGCTTTGAACACCTGTAAGGAATTATTTTTTTGCTTATCAAAATCAAGACAATTATCAACTCTAAAGTTTAGACAACCAGTCCTAATTTGAAGAATACCCTCGCTTGTTCTAACACCGTTATCTGGAAGAAAACAGCACCTCTGCATTCATACCCGCCACTCACACCCTATGTGTGAAAGCCTTGGCCGCAGTCGGACACCGCAATGTTTGGCCGAACGGCCGCGTTGCCATGTAACATGACCAGCATGGCGGCGCTGAACGGAAAAACAGCTATTGGCAGCTACTTGTGTTGTCATGAAACTAGACAACCCCAATGTCTGTATGGTGTCACAGACATGTCACGAAACTAGTGAAACAGGTCCCTGGTGTTGCCGTTCAGCGCCGCCTAACGGCCCACTGTCTCGTTAAGCGGCCGCTCGGACATACACCGACACCGGCCTATGAAAAAAGCCTATTGTTAGTGAGGTCTCGCTGTTAGTGCCACATGGCTGCTACTGTTCACGAGAGGGTCAACCCTCTCGCACTGATCATAACAACAATTTTAAATCACATTTTATTGGATATTATAACATATTTATGTAAAGAAAAACTTTTTTTAATTTGTTTTAATTGGGTGCGGTTCGTTAGTACAAAATACTTCGATCTGCCATCGTTACCCATGTGACATTTAACAACTACATTTGTACTTCAATATGAATTATTCTGTCACTTTGTATCTATACTGTAACATAATGTAACTATAAATATAGCATGCACCCTAAACCTACAAAACTATCGAGACAAAGTTGCATCGTAAATAAGATATACAATTGTTGAGAATATAAGTATAGTGTGAAGTAATTAGGGTAGAATAGAATAATATGATATACAACTTTGACGAGAGGGTTATGATAGTAACAATAGGTAAGTATTAGCCTGATTTCACTCATATAACAGCATGTATTCCTTGTACACACTGTCAACACACCATTCTACATGCTGTTAAAGCCATTTAACTGGCCTATGTGAAAAGAGAGAGAAAGGGACGCCCCAATATGACGAAGTGAACCAATAAGAGAGCGTGGCTGTCTTTTTTTGACTCCGCGCTGTTTTCAGTCCTGGCAATACAATGATACCCCTCACCTCCATGGAATCCTCGACAGGTTTTAGCGGGCTTATTTTGAATGCAGGTATGCTCCGAACAATTCCACATGTATGTATTGACCATATATGGATTTTTATAATTCTCTAGTGATCCACTACTTTGTGAGAACTATTATAATATTCGAACCAAGAACAAGTCACTGCACTACTCAGTCGGTATGCCACTGTACCGCTCGACCCAAGGCTATCACTTCATGTCGTACAAGCGAGAGCTACAGTGGCAAGCTCTGTAACTCAGCTAAAAATACACATATAAACGTAAAATAAAAACTGAAATGTGGGGAAATAGACTAGGAATAATTTCTAATTATTGAATTATTCATGAGATATAGCTTTATTGAATGTCTCGTTTGTTATGCTGTCATAGCGAACGGGACCGGGATCTCAACAGCGGCACCACTTCTGAAACGAGTCTTTGTAGTGTCCGCTGTTAGTGCCGCTGATTGGTCTCGTTATTGTCGTGGCTATTCCCGTATCCTCCCCACACTATTGAAACGGGTCCCAGGTATTTGGTTCCCCACCCAGAGGAGGTGTGAAGCGTAGCGCCCCCTATCTTCTTGAGCGATATTAGAGAACCAAAACAAAGCACCACGAATGCTTTGACAGGCTGCTGTACAACTCACAGAGAATCTCTTCTACAGATGTTTTAAAGCGTTTCCAGGGATAAACGGATACCAAAAGGTCCATAATACTTTGTTTTGTTGCTTCATTGCTTATTTTAGATGTGACATCATTTACAAATTAAGCAAATCGACCTGCACTGATTTGACCGGTGATGTAGACTCTATACGAAAATATAGCAAAAATGGGCTAATTAAGAACAGGTACTACATACAAACTGTTAGAGCTCTATCAAAAATCTTTTCAGATATTGATAGAGTGATATCTAATCTATTCGAAACCACAATAGAGCTCAATAGAGCTCCATGTTTTATGCCTGTTTTTTTGTTGTGGAATACTGCCTTATTTCTCACAAGTATTGCTAGGCTTGGGCTAGACTAGTCCTAGAGGCTCTGACTGTGAAGCCTGTCCCTCTGCAGTAAAGGTTTCTCAGACTAGGGCTAGACTGGCCTCAGTCCCTGTGTCCTACCCACCACTCCTACTGCTGCCTACCACCTCGCTGTGCTTACCCCTCCACCTACTACCCCTTGGCCTACACTGGCCACCCGAGCTACACTACGTTAGCTCTGGTCACGTTAAATTGACAGGGGCCTTGACACGGCGTGGTAGCGGGTATCTCATACCATTGCAGTGGGGAGTAAAAATAGATATCTCTCTACTCTGTGACTAACCCCTGTCTCGACAAGGGGCTTTGAGAGTACTACAATCTCCAACCACAACAATAGCCTGTTGTTAAAGAGACTACCTCGACAAAAGATCTGCTGGCAGAATGATTCACTCTTCCAGCAGGTATTCTGACTCTGGTAGTAGGAAGATCAACTAGGTGAATGCAAGTCAAGGTTGTTCAATTCGGGTTCCACCAGAGTAGGAAGGTGCTTCTTGTTATTTGGTGCCCTGCGACGCCCCCTTGACCCTGCCATGACCCATGTTCTTACCCTAGAAGTCGCTTTTTCCATGTTCTAATCATCTTTTAACTGTGTTTATAATAGAACGGCCACAGAGATAATGTTCTTTAACAATGTATTAATATATGAATATTTCTTTGCAAGTATTTGGGATATCAGAATCCATGTAGAAGAAAATTGTTTGGTCTGAGAGTGAGAATCCGTGGACACGTCCATGGTTTAACGTTACCAACCTCTTAGTTGGAACGTAGTGTAGACAGAGGTGGCGGCCAATCTACCCCTTGGCCATGCTGGCTGAGAGTGGCACCCTGAGGCTGTCGCGATCGTATACATGGTTCAGGTCGGTATAGGGGGCGCTACGCTTCACACCTCCTCTGTTCCCCACCCATATCAATTTCTAAGATACGATCCCTGAAGTGAGGGAACATCGCGGACGAGCCAAGCTAAATCTCCGTTAATAACTCAGGCTGTGTGGATACTGTCACATCTTTCTCATGAATCTCATGAATTGACATATATTTTTGTCAAGATACCAAGATGCCAACAGAAACCACAAGTGTCACCACTATTTAGTTATTGTTCCTTTGATTTTATACGAGCATCTTGTGGTACTTTCTCAAGGAATCGATTTGGGGTAAAATAAAGTCCAAAACTTCATTTTAGTCCCTCACAAACTGCCATTTTCTTAATCCAATGTAATTTCAACAGGGTTGATATGTGTTTATTTGTTGATTGGTAAATCATCCCCGACACCTCTAGGGTTGTTGCCTGTTAAGACACTTTTTAACGAGCTCTTACTGTATCAGCCCACCAATGAGGTCTCTTGGTTTTTATTAAACGATACTTAGGAGTCCTGTTATGTAACTTTTTCGTTCGCGGAACTTTGGTTCCTCGTTGGAAAAATTTCACGCCAAAAAATATTTCCAACAAGGAACCAAAGTTCCGCGAACGAAAAAGTTACATAACATACGTCCACATCAGTTGCGGACAACCACAGTACCAAGAAGAAGAGAGCACAGCATGCCATCTGCACTGCTACCACCTACATCCCCAGATCAACCTCTTTTACCTAAAGAATGATCAAAATTAACCCTGAAAGATGTGAAAAACGTACCTCACCCGACGAAACCCCGAAACATAGGTCCAAACCGCAAGTGAAACCGTCAATTTCTGACTGAGAAATAGACTGACACACCCAAAATGAATGCCCTGCTTCTACGATCAACAGAAAAGATTTAGTTCTCTTCTTTGACACCAGGCGGCAGCACCTGGCAGCCTACTGAATTGGCTGGGTTCCGCCTGTGTACGCCGCTGGTTTCTTACAGGCAGGTAGTAGTCCCTAGCTGGAGAGCTGGCAGTGGTTTAATGCTGGTTTTGGAGTCAATGCTCTGGAGTCAATGATTGGAAGTGGCCAACACACCCGGAAACCAGTTAAATTTTCAAAGTGCCAACAGACATCGCGATAGTTCCGATGTGGTTATCACAAGTAATTAAACTCAACGGGTTATCAAACTGGTATAATTGAATGAGAAGAGAGAAATATAATTAATGATATCATATCATAGCTGACATATTGATCGAAAACGAACTTTGATGACTGTGACAACTGCTTGAGCGGTAATAGGGGCCGCAGGCACTTGACAATTAATTATGCCAGTGCATATGGTCCAGGGAAGGACTGTCAGTATGTGTAACATATTCAGAAACAAAGGCAGGGTTATAAAACTCCATTTCCCAATAATATTTTCACAATCGATCTAGTTGTAGTGGGTATTTTCCATTACCTATGGTTTCCAATCACACTTGCACCCCACTCGCCATGTTGTTTGTTTTGAAACTGGTGGCTTCCACTCACCTCACTTCACAAGGCAGTGCATACAGTCGGATACGCGTCACTATCACCCGCCCCACAATCACCCGGTCACTTTCTCCCCCATCGAGGCTCGGCCGCCTAAACCCGTCCGCGGGCGGCATGCGTGAGGTGTCAATGACTCGTGTGAAAGCCTGGTACCGAGTTGGTAGCGGCCGGGTGCGGCCGGGGTTGGCTGATGTTGTTAATGCTTTATGAGTAGCTTATGCAGTGATTCCACTAGTAGGCATCATGGCAATCCTAACTCAGTCGTTGTATACTTCTTGAGAGCTTCCCCATCCGATAATCCCTCTTTCAACTCTGTCCCACACATGTTGGGACCAGTGTCTGACACCGGGGGCAGGGCCTATCCATCACATCGCGGGTAACGTGGGCCGTAATCGAGGGGCGATCAGATGGATCCGTCGCCCTAGTGCTTGTCACTGTAAGTATAACTAAACAAGTGTAGAATCTGTTTTGTATTTGAGCAAGTATTAAAGACAGTTTTCGGAACATTTGCATTGCAATTTTCATTCATAATGTAGATAGTAGGCTACAACATAAACATTTCTGCACTTGTACTGGCCCAGAGTCAGTCTACCCGGCCGCAGCCGCGTCTGTGTGGGTACAAGCGGGCAAAAAAAGCTACCTGGAGTCGGTGTCGCGCCGAGGGGAGGATGTGACCGGGTGATTGTGGCGTGGGTGTTAGTGACCTGTATTCATACAGTCCAGTAATCGACTGTCAGTATGGTTTTGATACTCAACAACCAAGAAAACATAGTAATACCTTATTTTCCGACTAGATACGCATTTTCATATCATTATTCTTATTGACAGCATGATTGCGATTCAGTTTTGCCGACACATCGATCACCAGTGCCATGTTGTTTATTTACATCCTAAAGCCCGCGCATGCGCTCACAAAATTGGTCAGAAAGCTAACTAATTTCATCGGGCTCTCCCTGCGGGTATATCTCCGCCGAGCCCCCTAGCGGATACCCCGGGAACCAGCGTACCTACTGAAACATCAACCCACCCACTCTCCACATACAGTATGTCACTAAGCCAAACCTGAAATGTGGTAGGAGTGCAAGGGTGGCGGTAGCCTGGCCGCCTGGCCTAGTTAGACTAAAGGCCAGGGGCCCGTTTCAATAGAATGGGTCACTAAGCCACTTAGTGACATGTTTAGTGACTCAAATAGTGACTTGAATAGCAGAAAAAGTTAGGACTCGTTGCAAAAGGCATGTCACTATTGGGGTGGTGTGTCCGTTCACTATTGGCGACATAGTGACATTACTGCCTGGGCCTTACAATGGATGGTGTTAGTGCTATCGGGAACAAGTGGTGTCAAGCTGAAGGTCACTGGATAAATTAGCGACTGCGCTTGAGTAATTCTACACTGGACACCAGAGCAACATTAGTTATGACAAAGTTCAAATGTGAATATCTCTGGATTGCATGGACCGATCTCCTTCATATTTTGCATGTTTATAAGTTGTATGTGTCCCTAACAGGGATTAAAGTTTCACAGCTTAATTCCAACGGGAAGAGAAGTTACCCGTTTGTGACAATAGAAGCGAGAGGGTATACCCTCTCGCTATTATAGACACTATAGTGACCCTTTTAGTGACTGGACAGCCACTTCTGAAATGGTAAAAGCCACTATTTGCGCCTGTCTGTTACCCTATGTCCCACAAACGGTTGTCCCTTAACTACTGCAACGCGAAGTACCGCTATTGTGTCACTAAACCAAATAACGGACGTCCTACAGACTATTGAAATGGGTCCCAGGTAACGGGTCGCCGTTTCATGGTGCATTATTGGTAACGCCTCCATTTTTCTGTTGCATTGTGGGATTGGCAGACCACCAGATACACTGGTTCCCGGGGTTTCCACTAGAGGGCTCGGCGGAGATATATGCGGAACCCAGCCAAACCACTAGTCCACTAGTGCCCTGGCCCTAGCGAAAACGGGAGGTACTACAGTCTAGTTGAAGGTCGTAGGAACCCGTTACCTAGATTGGCCACCACCTCTGTCTACACTGTGTTCCAACTAAGAGGTTGGTAACGTTAAAACCTGGTCGTGTCCACGGATTCTCACTCTCAGACCAAGTAGCTTTCTTTATTTTTGGATTTTTAGAGATAAGATCCTCATTATGAAATATTCATAGCTGACAAAATTGATAATAAAGTCTACCTTTATGTTTATTTGATTAAAAATACACACAAAGGTAAATATAAACATGGAAAAATGGTGAGAATTGAATTCATTCTCCAATCATAGGTCCAGGTCACATAAAGGATCTGCAGGGAGAGTAAGAGACACTATACAGGCGGTGGATCAAGGCAGTTGGACCACAGAGTAAAAATAGATACAGAGTAAAAATAGATGCACAGAGTAAAAATAGGTACCAACCCCTAACTCGGGTGGCCAGTGTACCCGTTACCTGTCCCTTACTCATTAGGGCAGGGAGCCAGTGTAGGGTGGCGGCAGATAGGGTCAGCTAATCAGTCTCTACCAATAGGAACCCGGTATGTAGGCAGAGACGCCGGAACACGGCGATCTCAGCGGGAATCTCTCTTCACTCGAGGTCAGAGGAGGTGAGAAGCGCAGCGCCCCCTATTGTTTTGAGCGATAATTCAGAACCAAAACAAAGCACCACGAATGCTCTGACAGGCTGCTATGTCACTCACACAGAATCAGTTATACAGACGTTTTAGAGTGTTTCTAGATGACGATTCACCACCAAAAGGTCCATACTACTTTGTTTTATTGCTCTAATGCTTGTTTTAGGAGTGTCATTATTTAGAAAATATGTAAATCGACCTGGACTTATATGACAGCTGATGCAGATTCCTATACGAAAATATTGCAAAAATGGGCTAATTAAGAACAGCTACTTCATACAATCTGTTAGAGCTCTATCAAAAATCTTTTCAGATATTGATAGAGTGGCTTCTGATTTATTCCAAACCACAATAGAGCTCAATAGAGCTCCACTTTTTATGGTTGTTTTGTGTTGTGGAATACAGCCTTATTTCTCACAAATTCCAATGTTCAACCTACGACAGGAAACCTTAACCATAGCACAGGTATATGATATGTGTATCACTAAATAGGCCCATGTCTTAGGTTTCTAACAATGTTTTGTTTATCAAAATCGGCCTATTATTCATGACACAAGAGCTATTTGCATGTTGCATGTTTTGGTGTGGGCTCTTCTCAGAGCTCCTTCCCTCTTGCTGACATGTTTGAAAGTGGCGCTGTGAGGCAGCTGCGCTCGTATATATGAACCAAGTCCCTATAGGGGGCGCTGCGCTTCACACCTCCTCTGACTCGAGGTAGTGAGCGCTACACGTAGAGGCCTCACATTTCCACATGATCCTAATGCCCGGGACACACCAAGCGAGTAACGGCACCCATCTCTGGAATCGCCAACAAAAATTTGCGTGTATGTGCGATATTATTTCATAGTAATATCTCCCACCAATAATTTAGCAGATCTCTGACGCAATAATCAGGTGAAATATGAAATAATAGCTCACATAATAGCGCCCATTGTGGTAGTGTTTACCGTAAGGTAAAGGCCTTGTCTCTACACACTCTAATAACTCACATATAAACACCATTTTGTGTCGGCGATTCCGGAAATGACCACGTTACTCGCTTGGTGTGTCCCCAGCATTAGGCCTCCTCTTTCTCTCGTATTGTTTGGACGAACGAGCGATCGGGCTTGAATATTATGAAACGATAACCCTCGTACGGGGTCACCTGGGCCCGTTTAGTAATCTTAGATCGTACATGAAGACCCTTTTCTGTAACTCGTACAAGGGTTATCGGTTAATAACATTTAAATCTGTTCGCTAAGATATTATTAGCCGTCCATAAGGTCCTAGATTATTAAACGGGCCCCAGGTACACTGTACTTTAGTTGGCAGAAGTTATTCAACAGAACTCTGCTTCTGATACTATAACTGATATACATCCACTACAGGGAGATCCGCACAGCACTATCAGAAACAGGGGGATATTATGTATATATGAATGATATTACAGACTGGACGATAGCCTTCTCCGGTGGGACCGCTAAATGCTAAAGTAGGATTCACACGATGAGATCCACAGGGTGTTTGTCTGAGACTAATCCTGCTGACATTGATGTACCTCACAGGGTGTTTGTCTGAGACAAATCCTGCTGAGATCCATGTACCTCACAGGGTGTTTGTCTGAGACTAATCCTGCTGAGATTCTTGTACCTCACAGGGTGTTTGTCTGAGACAAATCCTGCTGAGATTCATGTACCTCACAATGTGTTTGTCTGAGACAAATCCTGCTGAGATTCATGTACCTCACAGGGTGTTTGTCTGAGACAAATCCTGCTGAGATTCATGTACCTCACAGGGTGTTTGTCTGAGACAAATCCTGCTGAGATTCTTGTACCTCACAGGGTGTTTGTCTGAGACAAATCCTGCTGAGATTCATGTACCTCACAATGTGTTTGTCTGAGACAAATCCTGCTGAGATTCATGTACCTCACAGGGTGTTTGTCTGAGACAAATCCTGCTGAGATTCATGTACCTCACAGGGTGTTTGTCTGAGACAAATCCTGCTAAGGTTCATGTACCTCACAGGGTGTTTGTCTGAGACAAATCCTGCTGAGATTCTTGTACCTCGCAGGGTGTATGTCTGAGACATTTCCTCAAACACAATTTCTTCGTATGAATTGTAGTATTCCATTTCCCTGAGATACGTTTTTCCCCCTGCAATTGTTGGCGACATCTACCCCTAAAAAGGAACAGAATCTCTGAGATTCTGAACCCTGTGAGGTACATGAATCCCACCGTGTGAATCCCACTTTAGATTGTCTCCCATCCTCTTATAAAACAGCTAACATAACACACCATTTTGACTGACAGAAGTCCTCGAGGTTATTCTAATATCATTACCTCTTCCATCTATCTATGCTTACAAGTAGATTATAACAGATATCCAAGATAAAATCCAAATGTAGATTTAAACAGAATTGACTGAGGTGACTTGGCATGCAGTTAGTGAGGACAATCAATATCTGCTGGGACCTCAGTCTCCGCCCAGACAGCACCTCATCTAATAGCTGAATTGACGAAAACAGCACCGATTACTTGAGTCAGCCGAAAGGTTTGTTTCCATTCGCTGAATTGACGAAAACAGCACCGATTACTTGAGTCAACCGAAAGGTCTGTTTCCATTGGCTGAATTGACGAAAACAGCACCGATTACTTGAGTCAGCCGAGAGGTTTGTTTCCATTGGCTGAATTGACGAAAACAGCACCGATTACTTGAGTCAGCCAAAAGGTCTGTTTCCATTGGCTGAATTGATGAAAACAGCACCGATTACTTGAGTCAGCCAAAAGGTCTGTTTCCATTGGCTGAATTGATGAAAACAGCACCGATTACTTGAGTCAGCCGAAAAGTCTCTTTCCATTCGCTGAATTGACAAAAACAGCACCGATTATTTATGTCGACTTGTTTTGTACTGCATTCTTCACCAATGGATCCAATGGATCATTCAAGCTTCTAGTGAGCATTAAAATCAGAAATCTCTCCCAGCAGATCCTTCGTGCTCCTAGTGAGCATTAAAATCAGAATGAAAGATCTGCCAGGAGAGTGACAGCATACCAGCATATTGACACTCTCCCAGCAGATCCTTCGTGCTCCTAGAAAGCATTAAAATCAGAATGAAAGATCTCCCAGGAGAGTGAAGCATTCCAGCATATTGACACTCTCCCAGCACATCCTTCGTGCTCCTAGTGAGCATTAAAATCAGAATGAAAGATCTGCCAGGAGAGTGGCAGCATTTTGATATATCAACACACTCCCAGCAGCTGCTTCGTGCCGAAGTGGTTCAGGATCTGATGCATCAGAGATAGATGGCAGCCCAAGATCCGAATTGCTGTCAGGTATACATGTAAAGCAAATGTAGGACATGTTTCATTTGGCTTATTGCACAACCACAAAAGAGCAGCATATGGTGGCTGCACAGCAGTTACACAGCAGCCGTCGTTATAGCAATCGGTGTAGTGGAGGAGGCAACACGCTCATCGGCGGCGTGTGTACGTCAGGGACCACTTTCTCCATACCGCAGGGTGAACCCTTACACGGGGTTTTACTTGACGTACTTGTTTATCGGCGAGCGGCGCGTGTACCTCAGGGACAACTTCCCCCATACCGCAGGGTGAGCCCTTACACGGGGTTTCACCTTCACGTACATGTTTATCGGCGAGCGGCCTGTGTATGTCAGCGGCCACTTCCCCCATACCGCAGGGTGAGCCCTTACACGGGGTTTTACTGCACATGTTTATCGGTGAGCGGCGCGTGTACCTCAGGGACCACTTCCCCCATACCGCAGGGTGAACCCTTACACGGGGTTTTACTGTACTTGTTTATCGGTGAGCGGCGCGTGTACGTCAGGGGCCACTTCCCCCATACCGCAGGGTGAGCCCTTACACGGGGTTTTACTGTACTTGTTTATCGGCGAGCGGCGTGTGTACGTCAGGGACCACTTCCCCCATACCGCAGGGTGAGCCCTTACACGGGGTTTTACTGTACTTGTTTATCGGTGAGCGGCGCGTGTACATCAGGGGCCACTTCCCCCATACCGCAGGGTGAGCCCTTACACGGGGTTTTACTGTACTTGTTTATCGGCGAGCGGCGCGTGTACATCAGGGGCCACTTCCCCAATACTGCAGGGTGGGCCCTTACACGGGGTTTTACTGTACTTATTTATCGGTTAGCGGCGCGTGTACATCAGGGGCCACTTCCCCCATACCGCAGGGTGAGCCCTTACACAGGGTTTTACTGTACTTGTTTATCGGCGAGCGGCGCGTGTACGTCAGGGGCCACTTCCCCCATACCGCAGGGTGAACCCTTACACGGGGTTTTACTGTACTTGTTTAGCGGTGAGCGGCGTGTGTACGTCAGGGACCACTTCCCCCATACCGCAGGGTGGGCCCTTACACGGGGTTTTACTGTACTTGTTTATCGGTGAGCGGCGTGTGTACGTCAGGGACCACTTCCCCCATACCGCAGGGTGAACCCTTACACGGGGTTTTACTGTACTTGTTTATCGGTGAGCGGCGCGTGTACGTCAGGGGCCACTTCCCCCATACCGCAGGGTGGGCCCTTACACGGGGTTTTACTGTACTTGTTTAGCGGTGAGCGGCGTGTGTACCTCAGGGGCCACTTCCCCCATACTGCAGGGTGAGCCCTTACACAGGGTTTTACTGTACTTGTTTATCGGTGAGCGGCGCGTGTACGTCAGGGGCCACTTCCCCCATACCGCAGGGTGAACCCTTACACGGGGTTTAACTGTACTTGTTTATCGGTGAGCGGCGCGTGTACGTCAGGGGCCACTTCCCCCATACCGCAGGGTGGGCCCTTACACGGGGTTTTACTGTACTTGTTTATCGGTGAGCGGCGCGTGTACGTCAGGGGCCACTTCCCCCATACTGCAGGGTGACCCTTACACGGGGTTTTACTGTACTTGTTTATCGGTGAGCGGCGCGTGTACCTCAGGGGCCACTTCCCTCATACCGCAGGGTGAACCCTTACACGGGGTTTTACTGTACTTGTTTATCGGCGAGCGGCGCGTGTACGTCAGGGGCCACTTCCCCCATACCGCAGGGTGAACCCTTACATGGGGTTTTACTGTACTTGTTTATCGGTGAGCGGCGTGTGTACGTCAGGGGCCACTTCCTCCATACCGCAGGGTGAGCCCTTACACGGGGTTTTACTGTACTTGTTTAGCGGTGAGCGGCGCGTGTACCTCAGGGGCCACTTCCCCCATACTGCAGGGTGAGCCCTTACACGGGGTTTTACTGTACTTGTTTATCGGCAAGCGGCGTGTGTACGTCAGGGGCCACTTCCCCCATACCGCAGGGTGAGCCCTTACACGGGGTTTTACTGTACTTGTTTATCGGTGAGCGGCCTGTGTACGTCAGGGACCACTTCCCCCATACCGCAGGGTGAGCCCTTACACGGGGTTTTACTGTACTTGTTTATCGGTGAGCGGCCTGTGTACGTCAGGGACCACTTCCCCCATACCGCAGGGTGAGCCCTTACACGGGGTTTTACTGTACTTGTTTAGCGGTGAGCGGCGTGTGTACCTCAGGGGCCACTTCCCCCATACCGCAGGGTGAGCCCTTACACGGGGTTTTACTGTACATGTTTAGCGGTGAGCGGCGTGTGTACCTCAGGGGCCACTTCCCCCATACCGCAGGGTGAGCCCTTACACGGGGTTTTACTGTACATGTTTAGCGGTGAGCGGCGCGTGTACCTCAGGGGCCACTTCCCCCATACCGCAGGGTGAGCCCTTACACGGGGTTTTACTGTACTTGTTTATCGGTGAGCGGCCTGTGTACGTCAGGGACCACTTCCCCCATACCGCAGGGTGAGCCCTTACACGGGGTTTTACTGTACTTGTTTAGCGGTGAGCGGCGTGTGTACCTCAGGGGCCACTTCCCCCATACCGCAGGGTGAGCCCTTACACGGGGTTTTACTGTACATGTTTAGCGGTGAGCGGCGTGTGTACCTCAGGGGCCACTTCCCCCATACCGCAGGGTGAGCCCTTACACGGGGTTTTACTGTACATGTTTAGCGGTGAGCGGCGTGTGTACCTCAGGGGCCACTTCCCCCATACCGCAGGGTGAGCCCTTACACGGGGTTTTACTGTACATGTTTAGCGGTGAGCGGCGCGTGTACCTCAGGGGCCACTTCCCCTATACCGCAGGGTGAGCCCTTACACGGGGTTTTACTGTACATGTTTAGCGGTGAGCGGCGTGTGTACCTCAGGGGCCACTTCCCCCATACCGCAGGGTGGGCCCTTACACGGGGTTTTACTTGACGTACTTGTTTATCGGCGAGCGGCGCGTGTACATCAGGGGCCACTTCCCCCATACCGCAGGGTGAGCCCTTACACGGGGTTTCACTGTACTTGTTTATCGGCGAGCGGCGTGTGAGAGATAAGAGTGTCTCTTATCTACACGGACGGACTGAGATATTACAGAACAAGGCAGCTCAATACACACAACAATAGACGAGTTCACAAACGGAGGTCTTCATCGATGGGGAGTGTTTATATCACTGCACGCGGCCCGACCGAGTGTGACTGGGTGTGAGGGAGTGTGACTGGGTGTGACTGGGTGTGACGTTAAACCATACCTCGTGATACTGGTCTGGCACACTGATACCATCCCACAACACATCACCGACCAGTGCCTAGCTCCAGCTACCACACTGCCGGGAACCAGCTACAGACGTGACCACACCGCCCTCAAAAGGTGAGCATTAATTTATTTTATTTTTTTCTTTTTCTCAAGTTTTATTAGGGAAATGCATTTTACATTTTGGTATGTGTGGAGACCTTACATCAAAAATAATTTCACTATACCTATTTCTGAAGTCTAACGACCTTAGAAATATCAGTAGTACAAGCACAAAATGTCCAATAGGTTTAATGACCCTTTCAAGTATCAACTAGATTGTGTGTCTCTGATTTAATTTATTCTTAAATGCAAATCCATATATATTCTGTTCTTTGTGTTTCATTTTTCAATCAGTTCCAAATATTCCCCCCAACATATATCGGTGAGTGCCTCAAATTTTTCAATATTTGGTCTCGCAATCTTAAATCGCATCTTCTTTGTTTGTTCTGCCATCCTCGTCATCGAAAATATGATCCTTATCTCCCGACCACCACTTCGTCATTGTAAGTAAATGGTTAGTAAGGCTGAATGGAATCTGTTCAGAGGTATTTTAGTCAGAAATATTCACCGAGTTTCGAAGAACGAGGTGAATATTTCCAATCAAAATTTCGAGGAACAGATGGAATTCACACTCACTATGTCTGCTCATTATCACATACCTAGAAATAATTAAAAAGCCATTTTAGAATTAAGTACTCACTTTTTTCAAGTATATAAGTGGTCACATGGTACGGAGGGACGTATGAATATTCTTTCGTCACTCAGTGACAAACGGAATCTGTACTCCAGGGGCCTGTTTTTTAGTCGTGACCATTTCCTATAGTGACCAGTTAGTGACCGTTTGGAGACATTTGGGTTCCAGAGATAAGTCGTCATAACATGTGCCACCATTTAGAGGGGTAAACTGTCATGGTAACTGTTTTGGGTTCCAGAGTTGTGACCAGTTGGTGACCATT
The DNA here is from genome assembly GCA_950022655.1 of Alentia gelatinosa. NCBI lineage: Eukaryota > Metazoa > Annelida > Polychaeta > Phyllodocida > Polynoidae > Alentia > Alentia gelatinosa. The sequence goes on from OX465583.1 coordinate 1,843,687, forward strand.
TAGCCCAAATGGTCGCATATTTCATTTTATACACTTCCACTGTATTAAATTAAACAATAGTCACTGCGATGAATTATCTATATCTGTTTTATCTAATTCCCAAATTTCATGAGTAATAAACATGTGAGACATGCTTTTGTTTTTGAATGGGCCTTGGACCAACGTTGATCATAACAGCTGAATAGTGACCGGGTCTGAGGAACACTTTTAGGTCATGATCACTGGTTTGGTCGCCCAACTGGTCACTCTTTTGTGATCACTACAAATAAAGACGTCACCGTCTGAAAAAAGGCCCCTGGTCAGTAAAGTAAGACATTCGCCACAAGTATATAGTAATAGAAAAGGGAGGTTTTTTTCAATCACGGTAATCGTAGGTCACGACAGTCAACGATTGCCCAACGAATGTACGACAGTTTGGACGACAAAAGATGTATAGATACGCTAGATAGATAAATCGTTGGTTACGACCGTTTGGGTGAAAATTTCACCTACGATACTCAACGATCAACACTACTAAAGCACACCTCAAACCGCCGCACGTGTCGCACCCAACGATCGTTGGCCGGTCCTCTACGATCGTAGATCTATCGGACACTGACGCCTCTAAACGGTCGCTATTAACGGTTGTCGTGACTGTGAAACAGGGCCCAGAGTAGTTAAATAATCATCAGTGAAACGTTCTGAGACCTTCAGAGGCTGCTCCCAGCCCTGCACCCACCGACACGATGGCCTGTGACATATTTACCGACAGGCTACGAGTGGTCGCCCATAATTCAAATAGTAGACATGGGTGGAAATCGTAGACCGTATTTATAAACGCCTTGGGAGGACCAACAACATAAACTATGGTAACGATAGACTCACGATTTAATCGGTGTATCAATTTAGATCTCAGACTGAGTTTTAATATTGAAATATACTATAGTTTTAGAAATATTCAATGAATCTGAAGAATCCTGTAGAAATATTTACAACATAATATGATATTATTTTTCAGACACTAAACCAATCAAATTGAAAAATGTTACCGTGGTAGAATAATAATTCCGATATGAAACTATTATTTTCAGACACATAGACTTTATCAAATAATGTCATATTTACAGCGACTATACATCTGCGCCCTACCTAGTTCTAGAATTCCATAAATTTCCGCCAATTATCTCACCCGCAAGAGATATTTTCCTGTTAAATCCCCTCCAATAGGCTACGACAGGCTACGAAAGATCCAACATGTTGGATTTTATCGGGACCTCTACGATTTGTGTTTTCAATGGCAGCCTATCGTGAGGTGTCGTAGACGGAGTCGCAGAAACCTGTTCCACCCGACACGATTTTTTGCTGACCTCACGATAGAATCGGTATTGTGTCGGGAAGGCAGTCTTAGGGCCTATCGGGACCAGAATCGTGGTAGGTGGGGGGCTGGCCGTAAACCACAATATCAAGATGTGTGAAAAAAAGGTTTTCCCTTTATGTCGTTGTTCTTTAATGTCGCAAAAAATGTGGATTAATAGGAGCCCACTTTTCTTTGTACTATTATAGCTCTATATTAATATCATTGCATAATATTGAATTGTGTTTTAGGCATGGCGAGAAATGAATCATAAAAGAAAGAAATACAACTGAATATTCAAATTTTGAGTATATATGTTACCATAAGGATATTTTTTCATACATGTACGAGTACGTGTACGTGTACGAGTATTTTCGTACACATACACATGCTCATACTCGTACACGTACATGTACTCGTGAACGTACTCGTACTCGTACATGTAGGCGTAGGTAAGAGCCTGACCTCGGCCTAGGAAGCTGTGGGAGGATGGTGTTAGTCACGTGGAGGAAAGAACATCACAAGAACCTGCCAGTGGAGATTACGGGATCAATAAACGTTTCAGTTCGATAACCACAACATGTACCACCTGTCAGCCATCGGCCATCTCTCCGTACCATCTGTCAGCCATCGGCCATCTCTCCGTACCACCTGTCACCCATCGGCCATCTCTCTGTACCACCTGTTACCCATCTATCCGTACCACCTGTTACCCATCTCTCCGTACCACCTGTCACCCATCAGCCATCTCTCTGTACCACCTGTCAGCCATCGGCCATCTCTCCGTACCACCTGTCACCCATCAGCCATCTCTCCGTACCATCTGTCAGCCATCGGCCATCTCTCCGTACCACCTGTCACCCATCAGCCATCTCTCGGTACCATCTGTCAGCCATCGGCCATCTCTCCGTACCACCTGTCACCCATCGGCCATCTCTCCGTACCACCTGTCACCCATCAGCCATCTCTCCGTACCATCTGTCACCCATCGGCCATCTCTCCTTACCACCTTGTCCGACACTATACAACACATAGCTATTGTGCTATAGAGGCGGCCATCTATCTGTATCATCTGTCAGCTTGTCTGACACTATACAACACATAGCTATTGTGGTATAGAGGCGGCCATCTATCTGTATCATCTGTCAGCTTGTCCGACACTATACAACACATAGCTATTGTGCTATAAAGGCGGCCATCTACCTGTATCATCTGTCAGCTTGTCTGACACTTTACAGCACATAGCTATTGTGCTATAAAGGCGGCCATCTACCTGTATCATCTGTCAGCTTGTCTGACACTATACAGCACATAGCTATTGTGCTATAGAGGCGGCCATCTATCTGTATCATCTGTCAGCTTGTCCGACACTATACGGCACATAGCTATTGTGCTATAGAGGCGGCCATCTATCTGTATCATCTGTCAGCTTGTCTGACACTATACGGCACATAGCTATTGTGCTATAGAGGCGGCCATCTATCTGTATCATCTGTCAGCTTGTCTGACACTATACAGCACATAGCTATTGTGCTATAAAGGCGGCCATCTACCTGTATCATCTGTCAGCTTGTCTGACACTATACAGCACATAGCTATTGTGCTATAAAGGCGGCCATCTACCTGTATCATCTGTCAGCTTGTCTGACACTATACAGCACATAGCTATTGTGCTATAGAGGCGGCCATCTATCTGTATCATCTGTCAGCTTGTCGACACTATACGGCACATAGCTATTGTGCTATAGAGGCGGCCATCTATCTGTATCATCTGTCAGCTTGTCTGACACTATACGGCACATAGCTATTGTGCTATAGAGGCGGCCATCTATCTGTATCATCTGTCAGCTTGTCTGACACTATACAGCACATAGCTATTGTGCTATAAAGGCGGCCATCTACCTGTATCATCTGTCAGCTTGTCTGACACTATACAGCACATAGCTATTGTGCTATAAAGGCGGCCATCTACCTGTATCATCTGTCAGCTTGTCTGACACTATACAGCACATAGCTATTGTGCTATAGAGGCGGCCATCTATCTGTATCATCTGTCAGCTTGTCTGACACTATACAGCACATAGCTATTGTGCTATAGAGGCGGCCATCTATCTGTATCATCTGTCAGCTTGTCTGACACTATACAGCACATAGCTATTGTGCTATAGAGGCGGCCATCTATCTGTATCATCTGTCAGCTTGTTTGACACTATACAGCACATAGCTATTGTGCTATAGAGGCGGCCATCTATCTGTATCATCTGTCAGCTTGTCCGACACTATACAGCACATAGCTATTGTGCTATAGAGGCGGCCATCTACCCCCCCCCCTGCTCCCCGACGCCATTCAAAACACCAGGGAGGTGTGTGTCAGTCGTGACGATCTCTAGCTGAGATCCGCTGAGATCGGCGAGAGATTCCGGGACCGTTTGGGAGATCAATGGCGGGAAGTGTTTTTCAGACTATTACTAGCCGTCAACCCCTCGTGGTTTACGGCCGCCTGCCTATACCAACACAAGATTGACTGGTTTCAGATATGAGCGGCTGTAGGCTCCGAGGAGTTGATGCATAGTAATATTCGAGCGCATGCGAGGAGATAGCGCTGAGTAAACTTCGAGGAGTATAAAACTGCTTTTATCTGAAACCAGTCTATAGTGTATTTATCATCCTGACAAGTTTGGTACTGATATTAATTCATTTAGGTAGCACTAATTTATTGTAAGCACTATTAATCCATATGCGCCCCCCAGAGCATACAGCATATCCTTACACCATATGTGCTGGATATGCTGATACATACTCCCTATGTGTATTAGCTGGATATAACTGTATGCTCCGGGTATGGTGATACACACTCCCTATGTGTTTTCTATGGACACTTTGTATTAGGTGGATATATCTGTATGCTCCGGGTATGGTGATACACACTCCCTATGTGTTTTCTATGGACACTTTGTATTAGGTGGATATATTAGTAAAAAAAAACAGGGAAAAACATTTTTTCTTTTATTTCATTCCCCACAGGCAGGGAGTAAAGCTGGAAAAAGGTTTTCTGAAAAGATATATCAGTATGCTCCGGGTATGGTGATACACACTCCCTTTTTGATTTCTATGGACATTTTGTATTAGGTGGATATATCTGTATGCTCCGGGTATGTCCATACACACTCCCTATGTGTTTTCTACAGACACTTTGAATTAGGTGGATATATCTGTATGCTCCGGGTATGGTGATACACACTCCCTATGTGTTTTCTATGGACACTTTGTATTAGGTGGATATATCTGTATGCTCCGGGTATGGTGATACACACTCCCTATGTGTTTTCTATGGACACTTTGTATTAGGTGGATATATCTGTATGCTCCGGGTATGGTGATACACACTCCCTATGTGTTTTCTATGGACACTTTGTATTAGGTGGATATATCTGTATGCTCCGGGTATGGTGATACACACTCGCTATATGCTTTCTATGGACACATAGGGAGTGTATAAGGTGCATAATAAAAACATATGTAATAGTAGGATGTTACCCCACATTGCGCTGCCTTGTGTACACACTAGTTGCGGTGCAGGTGGTTTGTTGACCTGACCCTATTAGGATGTCTCCGTGTGGTTCTCGAGGACCTGATTCAACACACCACCACGATACAACGGTACCTCCATACACCACCACGATACAACGGTACCTCCATACACCACCACGATACAACGGTACCTCCATACACCACCATGATACAACAGTACCTCCATACACCACCACGATACAACGGTACCTCAACACACCACCATGATACAACGGTACCTCCATACACCACCACGATACAACGGTACCTCCATACACCACCACGATACAACGGTACCTCCATACACCACCACGATACAACGGTACCTCCATACACCACCATGATACAACAGTACCTCCATACACCACCACGATACAACGGTACCTAAAAACACCAACACGATACAACGGTACCTCCATACACCACCACGATACAACGGTACCTCCATACACCACCACGATACAACGGTACCTCCATACACCACCATGATACAACAGTACCTCCATACACCACCACGATACAACGGTACCTCCATACACCACCACGATACAACGGTACCTCCATACACCACCACGATACAACAGTACCTCAACACACCACCATAATACAACAGTACCTCCATACACCACCACGATACAACGGTACCTAAAAACACCAACACGATACAACGGTACCTCCATACACCACCACGATACAACGGTACCTCAACACACCACCACGATACAACGGTACCTCCTTACACCACCACGATACAACGGTACCTCCACACACCACCATGATACAACAGTACCTCCATACACCACCACGATACAACGGTACCATGTCATTTCCCTCCTCCTTCTCCTTCCCCACAGCCAGGTAAACCTGAACCATAGATCCCAGCCCCACACACTTCCAACACACACACCTCTACAAACCATCACCACACACAGCACACACACACACACACACACACACCACACACCACACACAACACACCACACACCACACACCACACACAACACACAACACACCACACACCACACACCACACCACACACCACACACCACACACCACACACACCACACACCACACACCACACCATACACGACACACACACTACCGCTACACCACACACAACACACACACAGACCATACACCACACACCACACACCACACACCACACACCACACAACACACACAACACACACCACACCACACACCACACACACACACCACACACCACACACCACACACCACACAACACACACCACACACACCACACACAACACACCACACACCACACACCACACACACCACACACCACACACACACTACCGCTACACCACACACCACACACCACACACCACACACCGCACACACCACACACCACACACCACACACCACACACCACACAACACACAACACACAACACACACAACACACACCACACCACACACCACACACACACACCACACACCACACACCACACAACACACAACACACAACACACAACACACAACACACAACACACACCACACACACCACACACCACACAACACACACCACACACACCACACACCACACACCACACACCACACACCACACACCACACACCACACACACACTACCGCTACACCACGTCATCTGCCTCTTCTCCTTCTCCAGGTCCGGCTGAGACATGGATGTTGGCTGTGAGCGGGAGGGGGCGCTGGCCAGTGACGAGGAGTGTCTGCTGAAGGATGCCGGCCCCCGCGCCCCGCCCGGCGCCCCGCCCGGCGCCTCCGGCTGGCAGTGGGCGCGCGTGATCCCCGTGCTCATGCTCTACTCCATCTCGGGGGCGCCGCTCATGTCTGTCCGCAGTCAGTACATGTACAAGAAGGTGCAGGAGTACATGAACGTCACGCTCGTCAACTCGCAGAACGCCAGCTGCGTGGTCAACGACTCCGACCCCAACTACCTGCTCCAGCAGCGCGTGCAGGCTGAGGCGGCCAACTGGAACATGTATGTGAGTCTGGCGCACTTCCTGCCCTCCCTGCTGATGACCGTCTTCTACGGCGTGTACAGCGACTACCTGGGCCGCCGCATCACCTTCATCCTGCCCCCTATTGGCAGCATGCTCTCCACGCTCGTCACCATTGCCATGCTCTACTTCGACCTGCCCATCCAGTTCTTCTTCTTAGAGGTTGTCGAGTACCTGTTCGGAGGTAGGTACTTTGTTTCTTCTCATGTTCTTAATAAATATGTGAAATATGATATAGGATTTATAAAGGATCCTTACACGGGGTGAGCCTTTACACGGGGTGATCCCTTACACGGGGTGAGCCTTTACAAGGGGTGATCCTTACACGGGGTGATCCCTTACACGGGGTGAGCCTTTACACGGGGTGATCCCTTACACGGGGTGATCCCTTACACGGGGTGATCCCTTACACGGGGTGATCCCTTACACGGGGTGATCCCATACACGGGGTGATCCCTTACACGGGGTGAGCCTTTACAAGGGGTGGCCCCTTACACGGGGTGATCCCTTACACGGGGTGAGCCTTTACAAGGGGTGAACCCTTACACAGGGTGTCCCTTACACGGGGTGATCCCTTTCACGGGGTGTCCCCTTCGAGAGGGCTCTTCCCTTACACGGGGTGGTGCCTAGACTTCCTCAAGTCTTTGATTATGAACAACTTATGATGACAGCAAATTTTTATAAATAATGTTGCAGTGAGACTGGTCCAGGAATGGAGGAGAGGAGGGGTAAGGTAGGTGGATGGATACAGGGACTGGGCCCAGTCTAGGTGGTGCCTTACATGGGGTGATCCCGTAGACGGGGTGTTCCCTTACAAAGGGTCCCCACCTTATAAGGGGTTGGCCCTTTACATGCGATGGTCCATTAAATGAGACATCCCTCTGACGTGGGGTAAGATCTAATATCGAATAAAGAGAACTGTTCCAAGGTAGGGCAAATTGTGTCAAACAGTCGAATTCTGAGAAAGTATTATCCTGTTATTTGCCTAGAGATTTCATACCGTGGTTTAAGGGTTAACCTCTTTAAAATGTTTGTTTCATTACAGGCATGTACACCCTGTGTATGGGGGCGTTCGCTTACACCATGTTTTATATGCTCGTTACAGGCATGTACACCCTGTGTATGGGGGCGTTCGCTTACACCATGTTTTATATGCTCGTTACAGGCATGTACACCCTGTGTATGGGGGCGTTCGCTTACACCATGTTTTATATGCTCGTTACAGGCATGTACACCCTGTGTATGGGGGCGTTCGCTTACACCATGTTTTATATGCTCGTTACAGGCATGTACACCCTGTGTATGGGGGCGTTCGCTTACACCATGTTTTATATGCTGGTTTCGTTACAGGCATGTACACCCTGTGTAGGGGGGCGTTCGCTTACACCATGTTTTATATGCTGGTTTCGTTACAGGCATGTACACCCTGTGTATGGGGGCGTTCGCTTACACCATGTTTTATATGCTGGTTTCGTTACAGGCATGTACACCCTGTTCATGGGAGCGTTCGCTTACACCATGTTTTATATGCTGGTTTCGTTACAGGCATGTACACCCTGTGTATGGGGGCGTTCGCTTACACCATGTTTTATATGCTGGTTTCGTTACAGGCATGTACACCCTGTGTATGGGGGCGTTCGCTTACACCATGTTTTATATGCTGGTTTCGTTACAGGCATGTACACCCTGTGGGGGGGGGGCGTTCGCTTACACCATGTTTTATATGCTGGTTTCGTTACAGGCATGTACACCCTGTTCATGGGAGCGTTCGCTTACACCATGTTTTATATGCTGGTTTTGTTACAGGCATGTACACCCTGTGTATGGGAGCGTTCGCTTACACCATGTTTTATATGCTGGTTTCGTTACAGGCATATACACCCTGTGTATGGGGGCGTTCGCTTACACCATGTTTTATATGCTCGTTACAGGCATGTACACCCTGTGTATGGGGGCGTTCGCTTACACCATGTTTTATATGCTGGTTTCGTTACAGGCATGTACACCCTGTGTATGGGGGCGTTCGCTTACACCATGTTTTATATGCTGGTTTCGTTACAGGCATGTACACCCTGTGTAGGGGGGCGTTCGCTTACACCATGTTTATATGCTGGTTTCGTTACAGGCATGTACACCCTGTTCATGGGAGCGTTCGCTTACACCATGTTTTATATGCTGGTTTCGTTACAGGCATGTACACCCTGTGTATGGGGGCGTTCGCTTACACCATGTTTTATATGCTGGTTTCGTTACAGGCATGTACACCCTGTTCATGGGAGCGTTCGCGTACATCGCCGACCTGTGTCCTCCAGAGAAGCGGGCCACGCGCATGACAGTCCTCGACGCCGTCCTCCTGCTCTGTTTCGGCGTCTCCGAACTCTTTGTGGGCTACTGGATCAAAAAGGCTGGCTTCCTCCCTCCTCTCTACTTCGTCATGGTCGGCAAATTCCTCACCTTAATCTACGCCATATTCTTCATTCCTGAGACGATCACCAGAACTAAGCCCACCACCACATCTACGAAATCAGCCCAGCGGGACCAGCCCAGCGGGGGGGTTTCCTTGACACAGATCAAGCACGGCTTCCTGCTGTACCTGGAGGATAACGGGACGGGGCGGAGGTGGAAGCTGAACCTGTTGCTGGTGTCCTACGTGATGGCCTACATCATCTCCACCTACAGCATCATGACGCTGTTTGAGATGAACACCCCGCTCTGCTGGGGCTCCGTCTTCATTGGTTACTTCGGCTCGGCCGGCATGGGGCTCCGCTGTGTCAGCACGCTGCTCGGGGCTTTCATCCTCCGCCGGAAGTTGTCCGAGGCCTGGATCGCCGTGGTGGCGCGTGCGCAGAGCGTGGCCGAGGGCGTCTACCTGGCGTTCGTCAGCTCCACCACCATGATGTTCTTCGGTGAGTATTGTCACCTATTGTTTCTTATTTCACCTCTTAATGGAATGCTAGGTTATCAGTGGGAAAATATCACTTTGAATTAAGGTTTCGCACACACGACACTTTTGGATGGCGATTCGAAAGACCACTGCCTTTTCTCGTTTGGTGTGTCCTAATCAATAGTCAGTTGAAGCCTCAGTATCAAAATGAGACTGTATGATCATTCCCCAGTCCCCCACTCAGTATCAATATGAGACTGTATGATCATTCCCCAGTCCCCCACTCAGTATCAATATGAGACTGTATGATCATTCCCCAGTCCCCCACTCAGTATCAATATGGGACTGTATGATCATTCCCCAGTCCCCCACTCAGTATCAATATGGGACTGTATGATCATTCCCCAGTCAACCCACTCAGTATCAATATGGGACTGTATGATCATTCTCCAGTCCCCCACTCAGTATCAATATGGGACTGTATGATCATTCTCCAGTCCCCCACTCAGTATCAATATGGGACTGTATGATCATTCCCCAGTCCCCCACTCAGTATCAATATGGGACTGTATGATCATTCTCCAGTCCCCCACTCAGTATCAATATGGGACTGTATGATCATTCTCCAGTCCCCCACTCAGTATCAATATGGGACTGTATGATCATTCTCCAGTCCCCCACTCAGTATCAATATGGGACTGTATGATCATTCTCCAGTCCCCCACTCAGTATCAATATGGGACTGTATGATCATTCCCCAGTCCCCCACTCAGTATCAATATGGGACTGTATGATCATTCCCCAGTCCCCCACTCAGTATCAATATGGGACTGTATGATCATTCCCCAGTCACCCACTCAGTATCAATATGGGACTGTATGACCATTCCCCAGTCCCCCACTCAGTATCAATATGGGACTGTATGATCATTCCCCAGTCCCCCACTCAGTATCAATATGGGACTGTATGATCATTCTCCAGTCCCCCACTCAGTATCAATATGGGACTGTATGATCATTCCCCAGTCACCCACTCAGTATCAATATGGGACTGTATGATCATTCTCCAGTCCCCCACTCAGTATCAATATGGGACTGTATGATCATTCCCCAGTCCCCAACTCAGTATCAATATGGGACTGTATGATCATTCCCCAGTCCCCAACTCAGTATCAATATAAAATTATTTTCGTCTGGGGATTAGAAAATTCAAATTCTCCTTTTTCTGTGACACTCAAGTGTTTGTCCGTAGCAGTTGATGACAGCAATATTCCTTATATCATATGTTGCTGTATTGCAGGGACTCTTTCGCCTCTCATCAGTTCTTTGAAATCCTTGATTTCTGACACCTTAGAAGAATACATTTTCCATTTGGACTTGTGCATGTTAAAGGACATTTCTACCACTTGTTCCAGCTCCTGTGATTGGCTGCATGTCATTTCTGGCCACACCAATGACTCGAGCCATGATGTCCAAACTGGTGAAGAAACGTGAACAAGGTGCGTACAGCATTCACAAGCATTTCAATTAAGAGCAACATCGCCAAAATCCACCCTTCTTACGTTTCCTTCCCCTTTTGAATCTTCAACTGTTAACAAGAGGAGGTAATTCTAGAACCATGGGTAGAGAAAGATCTCAAATACAAACTTTAATGTTAATACTTCTGATCAATGCATTTCTGTTTTCTAACTAACTATTTAACTCCTTCAATGTGGCAGTTACCTTATTTTTGGTTTAGTTATTGGCATTTCTTTATTAGACTTCTGGAAAAAAAACGGTAATTCATGACAGATCACCGGAGTGTGACTAAATCAGTGAGTTGTGGGAGTTTACCGGAGTGTGCCTAAATAATGAGGTGTGAGAGTTCACTGGAGTGTGACTAAATCAGTGAGTGGTGAGAGTTCACTGGAGAGTGACTACATCAGTGAGGTGTGAGAGTTCACTGCAGTGTGACTAAATCAGTGAGTTGTGAGAGTTCACTGGAGTGTGACTAAATCAGTGAGTGGTTAGAGTTCACTGGAGAGTGACTACATCAGTGAGGTGTGAGAGTTCACTGGAGTGTGACTTAATCAGTAAGTGGTGAGAGTTCACTGGAGTGTGACTAAATCAGTGAGTGGTTAGAGTTCACTGGAGAGTGACTACATCAGTGAGGTGTGAGAGTTCACTGCAGTGTGACTAAATCAGTGAGGTGTGAGAGTTGACCGGAGTGTGACTAAATCAGTGAGTGGTTAGAGTTCACTGGAGAGTGACTACATCAGTGAGGTGTGAGAGTTCACTGGAGTGTGACTTAATCAGTAAGTGGTGAGAGTTCACTGGAGTGTGACTAAATCAGTGAGTGGTTAGAGTTCACTGGAGAGTGACTAAATCAGTAAGTGGTGAGAGTTCATTGGAGTGTGACTAAATCAGTGAGTGGAGAGAGTTCACCGGAGTGTGACTAAATCAGTGAGTGGTGAGAGTTCACTGGAGTGTGACTTAATCAGTGAGTGGTTAGAGTTCACTGGAGTGTGACTAAATCAGTGAGTGGTTAGAGTTCACTGGAGTGTGACTAAATCAGTGAGTGGTGAGAGTTCACTGGAGAGTGACTAAATCAGTAAGTGGTGAGAGTTCACTGGAGTGTGACTAAATCAGTAAGTGGTGAGAGTTCACTGGAGTGTGACTATATCCGTGAGTTGTGAGAGTTCACTGGAGTGTGACTAAATTAGTGAGTTGAGAGAGTTTACTTCAGTGTGACTAAATCAGTAAGTGGTGAGAGTTCACTGGAGTGTGACTAAATCAGTGAGTGGTGAGAGTTCACTGGAGTGTGACTAAATCAGTGAGTGGTGAGAGTTCACTGGAGTGTGACTAAATCAGTGAGTTGCGAGAGTTCACTAAAGTGTGACTAAATCAGTGAGTGGTGAGAGTTCACTGGAGTGTGACTAAATCAGTGAGTGGTGAGAATTCACTGGAGTGTGACTAAATCAGTGAGTGGTGAGAGTTCACTGGAGTGTGACTAAATCAGTAAGTGGTGAGAGTTCACCGGAGTGTGACTAAATAAGTGAGTGGTGAGAGTTCACCAGAGTGTGACTTAATCAGTGAGTTGTGAGAGTTCACTGGAGTGTGACTAAATCAGTGAGTGGTGAGAGTTCACTGGAGTGTGACTAAATCAGTAAGTGGTGAGAGTTCACCAGAGTGTGACTAAATCAGTGAGTGGTGAGAGTTCACCAGAGTGTGACTAAATCAGTGAGGTGTGAGAGTTCACCAGAGTGTGATTAAATCAGTGAAGTGAGAGTTCACTGGAGTGTGACTAAATCAGTGAGTTGTGAGAGTTCACCTGAGTGTGACTAATTCAGTGATTGGTGAGAGTTCACTGGAGTGTGACTAAATCAGTGAGGTGTGAGAGTTCACTTGAATGTGACTAAATCAGTGAGTGGTGAGAGTTCACTGGAGTGTGACTAAATCATGAGGTGTGAGAGTTCACTGGAGTGTGACTAAATCAGTGAGTGGTGAGAGTTCACTGGAGTGTGACTAAATCAGTGAGTGGTGAGAGTTCACTGGAGTGTGACTAAATCACTGAGTGGTGAGAGTTCACTGGAGTGTGACTAAATCAGTAAGTGGTGAGAGTTCACTGGAGTGTGACTAAATCAGTAAGTGGTGAGAGTTCACTGGAGTGTGAGTAAATCAGTGAGTGGTGAGAGTTCACTGGAGTGTGACTAATTCAGTGATTGGTGAGAGTTCACTGGAGTGTGACTAAATCAGTAAGTGGTGAGAGTTCACTGGAGTGTGACTAAATCAGTAAGTGGTGAGAGTTCACTGGAGTGTGACTAAATCAGTGAGTGGTGAGAGTTTACTGGAGTGTGACTAAATCAGTGAGGTGTGAGAGTTCACTGGAGTGTGACTAAATCAGTGAGTGGTGAGAGATCACTGGAGTGTGACTAAATCAGTGAGTGGTGAGAGTTCACTGGAGTGTGACTAAATCAGTAGGTGGTGAGAGTTCACTTGAGTGTGACTAAATCAGTGAGTGGTGAGAGTTCATTGGAGTGTGACTAAATCAGTAAGTGGTGAGAGTTCACTGGAGTGTGACTAAATCAGTAAGTGGTGGGAGTTCACTGGAGTGTGACTAAATCAGTGAGTGGTGAGAGTTCACCGGAGTGTGACTAATTCAGTGATTGGTGAGAGTTCACTGGAGTGTGACTTAATCAGTAAGTGGTGAGAGTTCACTGGAGTGTGACTAAATCAGTAAGTGGTGAGAGTTCACTGGAGTGTGACTAAATCAGTTAGTGGTGAGAGTTCACGGGAGTGTGGCTAAATCATTGAGTGGTGAGAGTTCACTGGAGTGTGACTAAATCAGTGAGGTGTGAGAGTTCACTGGAGTGTGACTAAATCGGTGAGTGGTGAGAGTTCACTGGAGTGTGACTAAATCAGTGAGTGGTGAGAGTTCACTGGAGTGTGACTAAATCAGTAAGTGGTGAGAGTTCACCGGAGTGTGACTAAATCAGTAAGTGGTGAGAGTTCACTGGAGTGTGACTAAATCAGTTAGTGGTGAGAGTTCACTGGAGTGTGACTAAATCAGTTAGGTGTGAGAGTTCACTGGAGTGTGACTAAATCAGTGAGTGGTGAGAGTTTACTGGAGTGTGACTAAATCAGTAAGTGGTGAGAGTTCATTGGAGTGTGACTAAATCAGTGAGTGGAGAGAGTTCACCGGAGTGTGACTAAATCAGTGAGTGGTGAGAGTTCACTGGAGTGTGACTTAATCAGTGAGTGGTTAGAGTTCACTGGAGTGTGACTAAATCAGTGAGTGGTTAGAGTTCACTGGAGTGTGACTAAATCAGTGAGTGGTGAGAGTTCACTGGAGAGTGACTAAATCAGTAAGTGGTGAGAGTTCACTGGAGTGTGACTAAATCAGTAAGTGGTGAGAGTTCACTGGAGTGTGACTATATCCGTGAGTTGTGAGAGTTCACTGGAGTGTGACTAAATTAGTGAGTTGAGAGAGTTTACTTCAGTGTGACTAAATCAGTAAGTGGTGAGAGTTCACTGGAGTGTGACTAAATCAGTGAGTGGTGAGAGTTCACTGGAGTGTGACTAAATCAGTGAGTGGTGAGAGTTCACTGGAGTGTGACTAAATCAGTGAGTTGCGAGAGTTCACTAAAGTGTGACTAAATCAGTGAGTGGTGAGAGTTCACTGGAGTGTGACTAAATCAGTGAGTGGTGAGAATTCACTGGAGTGTGACTAAATCAGTGAGTGGTGAGAGTTCACTGGAGTGTGACTAAATCAGTAAGTGGTGAGAGTTCACCGGAGTGTGACTAAATAAGTGAGTGGTGAGAGTTCACCAGAGTGTGACTTAATCAGTGAGTTGTGAGAGTTCACTGGAGTGTGACTAAATCAGTGAGTGGTGAGAGTTCACTGGAGTGTGACTAAATCAGTAAGTGGTGAGAGTTCACCAGAGTGTGACTAAATCAGTGAGTGGTGAGAGTTCACCAGAGTGTGACTAAATCAGTGAGGTGTGAGAGTTCACCAGAGTGTGATTAAATCAGTGAAGTGAGAGTTCACTGGAGTGTGACTAAATCAGTGAGTTGTGAGAGTTCACCGGAGTGTGACTAATTCAGTGATTGGTGAGAGTTCACTGGAGTGTGACTAAATCAGTGAGGTGTGAGAGTTCACTTGAATGTGACTAAATCAGTGAGTGGTGAGAGTTCACTGGAGTGTGACTAAATCATGAGGTGTGAGAGTTCACTGGAGTGTGACTAAATCAGTGAGTGGTGAGAGTTCACTGGAGTGTGACTAAATCAGTGAGTGGTGAGAGTTCACTGGAGTGTGACTAAATCACTGAGTGGTGAGAGTTCACTGGAGTGTGACTAAATCAGTAAGTGGTGAGAGTTCACTGGAGTGTGACTAAATCAGTAAGTGGTGAGAGTTCACTGGAGTGTGAGTAAATCAGTGAGTGGTGAGAGTTCACTGGAGTGTGACTAAATCAGTAAGTGGTGAGAGTTCACCAGAGTGTGACTAAATCAGTGAGTGGTGAGAGTTCACCAGAGTGTGACTAAATCAGTGAGGTGTGAGAGTTCACCAGAGTGTGATTAAATCAGTGAAGTGAGAGTTCACTGGAGTGTGACTAAATCAGTGAGTTGTGAGAGTTCACCGGAGTGTGACTAATTCAGTGATTGGTGAGAGTTCACTGGAGTGTGACTAAATCAGTGAGGTGTGAGAGTTCACCTGAATGTGACTAAATCAGTGAGTGGTGAGAGTTCACTGGAGTGTGACTAAATCATGAGGTGTGAGAGTTCACTGGAGTGTGACTAAATCAGTGAGTGGTGAGAGTTCACTGGAGTGTGACTAAATCAGTGAGTGGTGAGAGTTCACTGGAGTGTGACTAAATCACTGAGTGGTGAGAGTTCACTGGAGTGTGACTAAATCAGTAAGTGGTGAGAGTTCACTGGAGTGTGACTAAATCAGTAAGTGGTGAGAGTTCACTGGAGTGTGAGTAAATCAGTGAGTGGTGAGAGTTCACTGGAGTGTGACTAATTCAGTGATTGGTGAGAGTTCACTGGAGTGTGACTAAATCAGTAAGTGGTGAGAGTTCACTGGAGTGTGACTAAATCAGTAAGTGGTGAGAGTTCACTGGAGTGTGACTAAATCAGTGAGTGGTGAGAGTTTACTGGAGTGTGACTAAATCAGTGAGGTGTGAGAGTTCACTGGAGTGTGACTAAATCAGTGAGTGGTGAGAGATCACTGGAGTGTGACTAAATCAGTGAGTGGTGAGAGTTCACTGGAGTGTGACTAAATCAGTAGGTGGTGAGAGTTCACTTGAGTGTGACTAAATCAGTGAGTGGTGAGAGTTCATTGGAGTGTGACTAAATCAGTAAGTGGTGAGAGTTCACTGGAGTGTGACTAAATCAGTAAGTGGTGGGAGTTCACTGGAGTGTGACTAAATCAGTGAGTGGTTAGAGTTCACCGGAGTGTGACTAATTCAGTGATTGGTGAGAGTTCACTGGAGTGTGACTTAATCAGTAAGTGGTGAGAGTTCACTGGAGTGTGACTAAATCAGTAAGTGGTGAGAGTTCACTGGAGTGTGACTAAATCAGTTAGTGGTGAGAGTTCACGGGAGTGTGGCTAAATCATTGAGTGGTGAGAGTTCACTGGAGTGTGACTAAATCAGTGAGGTGTGAGAGTTCACTGGAGTGTGACTAAATCGGTGAGTGGTGAGAGTTCACTGGAGTGTGACTAAATCAGTGAGTGGTGAGAGTTCACTGGAGTGTGACTAAATCAGTAAGTGGTGAGAGTTCACCGGAGTGTGACTAAATCAGTAAGTGGTGAGAGTTCACTGGAGTGTGACTAAATCAGTTAGTGGTGAGAGTTCACTGGAGTGTGACTAAATCAGTTAGGTGTGAGAGTTCACTGGAGTGTGACTAAATCAGTGAGTGGTGAGAGTTTACTGGAGTGTGACTAAATCAGTAAGTGGTGAGAGTTCATTGGAGTGTGACTAAATCAGTGAGTGGAGAGAGTTCACCGGAGTGTGACTAAATCAGTGAGTGGTGAGAGTTCACTGGAGTGTGACTTAATCAGTGAGTGGTTAGAGTTCACTGGAGTGTGACTAAATCAGTGAGTGGTTAGAGTTCACTGGAGTGTGACTAAATCAGTGAGTGGTGAGAGTTCACTGGAGAGTGACTAAATCAGTAAGTGGTGAGAGTTCACTGGAGTGTGACTAAATCAGTAAGTGGTGAGAGTTCACTGGAGTGTGACTATATCCGTGAGTTGTGAGAGTTCACTGGAGTGTGACTAAATTAGTGAGTTGAGAGAGTTTACTTCAGTGTGACTAAATCAGTAAGTGGTGAGAGTTCACTGGAGTGTGACTAAATCAGTGAGTGGTGAGAGTTCACTGGAGTGTGACTAAATCAGTGAGTGGTGAGAGTTCACTGGAGTGTGACTAAATCAGTGAGTTGCGAGAGTTCACTAAAGTGTGACTAAATCAGTGAGTGGTGAGAGTTCACTGGAGTGTGACTAAATCAGTGAGTGGTGAGAATTCACTGGAGTGTGACTAAATCAGTGAGTGGTGAGAGTTCACTGGAGTGTGACTAAATCAGTAAGTGGTGAGAGTTCACCGGAGTGTGACTAAATAAGTGAGTGGTGAGAGTTCACCAGAGTGTGACTTAATCAGTGAGTTGTGAGAGTTCACTGGAGTGTGACTAAATCAGTGAGTGGTGAGAGTTCACTGGAGTGTGACTAAATCAGTAAGTGGTGAGAGTTCACCAGAGTGTGACTAAATCAGTGAGTGGTGAGAGTTCACCAGAGTGTGACTAAATCAGTGAGGTGTGAGAGTTCACCAGAGTGTGATTAAATCAGTGAAGTGAGAGTTCACTGGAGTGTGACTAAATCAGTGAGTTGTGAGAGTTCACCGGAGTGTGACTAATTCAGTGATTGGTGAGAGTTCACTGGAGTGTGACTAAATCAGTGAGGTGTGAGAGTTCACTTGAATGTGACTAAATCAGTGAGTGGTGAGAGTTCACTGGAGTGTGACTAAATCATGAGGTGTGAGAGTTCACTGGAGTGTGACTAAATCAGTGAGTGGTGAGAGTTCACTGGAGTGTGACTAAATCAGTGAGTGGTGAGAGTTCACTGGAGTGTGACTAAATCACTGAGTGGTGAGAGTTCACTGGAGTGTGACTAAATCAGTAAGTGGTGAGAGTTCACTGGAGTGTGACTAAATCAGTAAGTGGTGAGAGTTCACTGGAGTGTGAGTAAATCAGTGAGTGGTGAGAGTTCACTGGAGTGTGACTAATTCAGTGATTGGTGAGAGTTCACTGGAGTGTGACTAAATCAGTAAGTGGTGAGAGTTCACTGGAGTGTGACTAAATCAGTAAGTGGTGAGAGTTCACTGGAGTGTGACTAAATCAGTGAGTGGTGAGAGTTAACTGGAGTGTGACTAAATCAGTGAGGTGTGAGAGTTCACTGGAGTGTGACTAAATCAGTGAGTGGTGAGAGATCACTGGAGTGTGACTAAATCAGTGAGTGGTGAGAGTTCACTGGAGTGTGACTAAATCAGTAGGTGGTGAGAGTTCACTTGAGTGTGACTAAATCAGTGAGTGGTGAGAGTTCATTGGAGTGTGACTAAATCAGTAAGTGGTGAGAGTTCACTGGAGTGTGACTAAATCAGTAAGTGGTGGGAGTTCACTGGAGTGTGACTAAATCAGTGAGTGGTGAGAGTTCACCGGAGTGTGACTAATTCAGTGATTGGTGAGAGTTCACTGGAGTGTGACTTAATCAGTAAGTGGTGAGAGTTCACTGGAGTGTGACTAAATCAGTAAGTGGTGAGAGTTCACTGGAGTGTGACTAAATCAGTTAGTGGTGAGAGTTCACGGGAGTGTGGCTAAATCATTGAGTGGTGAGAGTTCACTGGAGTGTGACTAAATCAGTGAGGTGTGAGAGTTCACTGGAGTGTGACTAAATCGGTGAGTGGTGAGAGTTCACTGGAGTGTGACTAAATCAGTGAGTGGTGAGAGTTCACTGGAGTGTGACTAAATCAGTAAGTGGTGAGAGTTCACCGGAGTGTGACTAAATCAGTAAGTGGTGAGAGTTCACTGGAGTGTGACTAAATCAGTTAGTGGTGAGAGTTCACTGGAGTGTGACTAAATCAGTTAGGTGTGAGAGTTCACTGGAGTGTGACTAAATCAGTGAGTGGTGAGAGTTCACTGGAGTGTGACTGAATCAGTGAGTGGTGAGAGTTCACTGGAGTGTGACTAAATCAGTGAGTTGAGAGAGTTTACTTCAGTGTGACTAAATCAGTGAGTGGTTAGAGTTCACTGGAGTGTGACTAAATCAGTGAGTGGTGAGAGTTCACTGGAGAGTGACTAAATCAGTAAGTGGTGAGAGTTCACTGGAGTGTGACTAAATCAGTAAGTGGTGAGAGTTCACTGGAGTGTGACTATATCCGTGAGTTGTGAGAGTTCACTGGAGTGTGACTAAATTAGTGAGTTGAGAGAGTTTACTTCAGTGTGACTAAATCAGTAAGTGGTGAGAGTTCACTGGAGTGTGACTAAATCAGTGAGTGGTGAGAGTTCACTGGAGTGTGACTAAATCAGTGAGTGGTGAGAGTTCACTGGAGTGTGACTAAATCAGTGAGTTGCGAGAGTTCACTAAAGTGTGACTAAATCAGTGAGTGGTGAGAGTTCACTGGAGTGTGACTAAATCAGTGAGTGGTGAGAATTCACTGGAGTGTGACTAAATCAGTGAGTGGTGAGAGTTCACTGGAGTGTGACTAAATCAGTAAGTGGTGAGAGTTCACCGGAGTGTGACTAAATAAGTGAGTGGTGAGAGTTCACCAGAGTGTGACTTAATCAGTGAGTTGTGAGAGTTCACTGGAGTGTGACTAAATCAGTGAGTGGTGAGAGTTCACTGGAGTGTGACTAAATCAGTAAGTGGTGAGAGTTCACCAGAGTGTGACTAAATCAGTGAGTGGTGAGAGTTCACCAGAGTGTGACTAAATCAGTGAGGTGTGAGAGTTCACCAGAGTGTGATTAAATCAGTGAAGTGAGAGTTCACTGGAGTGTGACTAAATCAGTGAGTTGTGAGAGTTCACCGGAGTGTGACTAATTCAGTGATTGGTGAGAGTTCACTGGAGTGTGACTAAATCAGTGAGGTGTGAGAGTTCACTTGAATGTGACTAAATCAGTGAGTGGTGAGAGTTCACTGGAGTGTGACTAAATCATGAGGTGTGAGAGTTCACTGGAGTGTGACTAAATCAGTGAGTGGTGAGAGTTCACTGGAGTGTGACTAAATCAGTGAGTGGTGAGAGTTCACTGGAGTGTGACTAAATCACTGAGTGGTGAGAGTTCACTGGAGTGTGACTAAATCAGTAAGTGGTGAGAGTTCACTGGAGTGTGACTAAATCAGTAAGTGGTGAGAGTTCACTGGAGTGTGAGTAAATCAGTGAGTGGTGAGAGTTCACTGGAGTGTGACTAAATCAGTAAGTGGTGAGAGTTCACCAGAGTGTGACTAAATCAGTGAGTGGTGAGAGTTCACCAGAGTGTGACTAAATCAGTGAGGTGTGAGAGTTCACCAGAGTGTGATTAAATCAGTGAAGTGAGAGTTCACTGGAGTGTGACTAAATCAGTGAGTTGTGAGAGTTCACCGGAGTGTGACTAATTCAGTGATTGGTGAGAGTTCACTGGAGTGTGACTAAATCAGTGAGGTGTGAGAGTTCACCTGAATGTGACTAAATCAGTGAGTGGTGAGAGTTCACTGGAGTGTGACTAAATCATGAGGTGTGAGAGTTCACTGGAGTGTGACTAAATCAGTGAGTGGTGAGAGTTCACTGGAGTGTGACTAAATCAGTGAGTGGTGAGAGTTCACTGGAGTGTGACTAAATCACTGAGTGGTGAGAGTTCACTGGAGTGTGACTAAATCAGTAAGTGGTGAGAGTTCACTGGAGTGTGACTAAATCAGTAAGTGGTGAGAGTTCACTGGAGTGTGAGTAAATCAGTGAGTGGTGAGAGTTCACTGGAGTGTGACTAATTCAGTGATTGGTGAGAGTTCACTGGAGTGTGACTAAATCAGTAAGTGGTGAGAGTTCACTGGAGTGTGACTAAATCAGTAAGTGGTGAGAGTTCACTGGAGTGTGACTAAATCAGTGAGTGGTGAGAGTTTACTGGAGTGTGACTAAATCAGTGAGGTGTGAGAGTTCACTGGAGTGTGACTAAATCAGTGAGTGGTGAGAGATCACTGGAGTGTGACTAAATCAGTGAGTGGTGAGAGTTCACTGGAGTGTGACTAAATCAGTAGGTGGTGAGAGTTCACTTGAGTGTGACTAAATCAGTGAGTGGTGAGAGTTCATTGGAGTGTGACTAAATCAGTAAGTGGTGAGAGTTCACTGGAGTGTGACTAAATCAGTAAGTGGTGGGAGTTCACTGGAGTGTGACTAAATCAGTGAGTGGTTAGAGTTCACCGGAGTGTGACTAATTCAGTGATTGGTGAGAGTTCACTGGAGTGTGACTTAATCAGTAAGTGGTGAGAGTTCACTGGAGTGTGACTAAATCAGTAAGTGGTGAGAGTTCACTGGAGTGTGACTAAATCAGTTAGTGGTGAGAGTTCACGGGAGTGTGGCTAAATCATTGAGTGGTGAGAGTTCACTGGAGTGTGACTAAATCAGTGAGGTGTGAGAGTTCACTGGAGTGTGACTAAATCGGTGAGTGGTGAGAGTTCACTGGAGTGTGACTAAATCAGTGAGTGGTGAGAGTTCACTGGAGTGTGACTAAATCAGTAAGTGGTGAGAGTTCACCGGAGTGTGACTAAATCAGTAAGTGGTGAGAGTTCACTGGAGTGTGACTAAATCAGTTAGTGGTGAGAGTTCACTGGAGTGTGACTAAATCAGTTAGGTGTGAGAGTTCACTGGAGTGTGACTAAATCAGTGAGTGGTGAGAGTTTACTGGAGTGTGACTAAATCAGTAAGTGGTGAGAGTTCATTGGAGTGTGACTAAATCAGTGAGTGGAGAGAGTTCACCGGAGTGTGACTAAATCAGTGAGTGGTGAGAGTTCACTGGAGTGTGACTTAATCAGTGAGTGGTTAGAGTTCACTGGAGTGTGACTAAATCAGTGAGTGGTTAGAGTTCACTGGAGTGTGACTAAATCAGTGAGTGGTGAGAGTTCACTGGAGAGTGACTAAATCAGTAAGTGGTGAGAGTTCACTGGAGTGTGACTAAATCAGTAAGTGGTGAGAGTTCACTGGAGTGTGACTATATCCGTGAGTTGTGAGAGTTCACTGGAGTGTGACTAAATTAGTGAGTTGAGAGAGTTTACTTCAGTGTGACTAAATCAGTAAGTGGTGAGAGTTCACTGGAGTGTGACTAAATCAGTGAGTGGTGAGAGTTCACTGGAGTGTGACTAAATCAGTGAGTGGTGAGAGTTCACTGGAGTGTGACTAAATCAGTGAGTTGCGAGAGTTCACTAAAGTGTGACTAAATCAGTGAGTGGTGAGAGTTCACTGGAGTGTGACTAAATCAGTGAGTGGTGAGAATTCACTGGAGTGTGACTAAATCAGTGAGTGGTGAGAGTTCACTGGAGTGTGACTAAATCAGTAAGTGGTGAGAGTTCACCGGAGTGTGACTAAATAAGTGAGTGGTGAGAGTTCACCAGAGTGTGACTTAATCAGTGAGTTGTGAGAGTTCACTGGAGTGTGACTAAATCAGTGAGTGGTGAGAGTTCACTGGAGTGTGACTAAATCAGTAAGTGGTGAGAGTTCACCAGAGTGTGACTAAATCAGTGAGTGGTGAGAGTTCACCAGAGTGTGACTAAATCAGTGAGGTGTGAGAGTTCACCAGAGTGTGATTAAATCAGTGAAGTGAGAGTTCACTGGAGTGTGACTAAATCAGTGAGTTGTGAGAGTTCACCGGAGTGTGACTAATTCAGTGATTGGTGAGAGTTCACTGGAGTGTGACTAAATCAGTGAGGTGTGAGAGTTCACTTGAATGTGACTAAATCAGTGAGTGGTGAGAGTTCACTGGAGTGTGACTAAATCATGAGGTGTGAGAGTTCACTGGAGTGTGACTAAATCAGTGAGTGGTGAGAGTTCACTGGAGTGTGACTAAATCAGTGAGTGGTGAGAGTTCACTGGAGTGTGACTAAATCACTGAGTGGTGAGAGTTCACTGGAGTGTGACTAAATCAGTAAGTGGTGAGAGTTCACTGGAGTGTGACTAAATCAGTAAGTGGTGAGAGTTCACTGGAGTGTGAGTAAATCAGTGAGTGGTGAGAGTTCACTGGAGTGTGACTAATTCAGTGATTGGTGAGAGTTCACTGGAGTGTGACTAAATCAGTAAGTGGTGAGAGTTCACTGGAGTGTGACTAAATCAGTAAGTGGTGAGAGTTCACTGGAGTGTGACTAAATCAGTGAGTGGTGAGAGTTTACTGGAGTGTGACTAAATCAGTGAGGTGTGAGAGTTCACTGGAGTGTGACTAAATCAGTGAGTGGTGAGAGATCACTGGAGTGTGACTAAATCAGTGAGTGGTGAGAGTTCACTGGAGTGTGACTAAATCAGTAGGTGGTGAGAGTTCACTTGAGTGTGACTAAATCAGTGAGTGGTGAGAGTTCATTGGAGTGTGACTAAATCAGTAAGTGGTGAGAGTTCACTGGAGTGTGACTAAATCAGTAAGTGGTGGGAGTTCACTGGAGTGTGACTAAATCAGTGAGTGGTGAGAGTTCACCGGAGTGTGACTAATTCAGTGATTGGTGAGAGTTCACTGGAGTGTGACTTAATCAGTAAGTGGTGAGAGTTCACTGGAGTGTGACTAAATCAGTAAGTGGTGAGAGTTCACTGGAGTGTGACTAAATCAGTTAGTGGTGAGAGTTCACGGGAGTGTGGCTAAATCATTGAGTGGTGAGAGTTCACTGGAGTGTGACTAAATCAGTGAGGTGTGAGAGTTCACTGGAGTGTGACTAAATCGGTGAGTGGTGAGAGTTCACTGGAGTGTGACTAAATCAGTGAGTGGTGAGAGTTCACTGGAGTGTGACTAAATCAGTAAGTGGTGAGAGTTCACCGGAGTGTGACTAAATCAGTAAGTGGTGAGAGTTCACTGGAGTGTGACTAAATCAGTTAGTGGTGAGAGTTCACTGGAGTGTGACTAAATCAGTTAGGTGTGAGAGTTCACTGGAGTGTGACTAAATCAGTGAGTGGTGAGAGTTCACTGGAGTGTGACTGAATCAGTGAGTGGTGAGAGTTCACTGGAGTGTGACTAAATCAGTGAGTGGTGAGAGTTCACTGGAGTGTGACTAAATCAGTAAGTGGTGAGAGTTCACTGGAGTGTGACTAAATCAGTTAGTGGTGAGAGTTCACGGGAGTGTGGCTAAATCAGTGAGTGGTGAGAGTTCACTGGAGCGTGACTAAATCAGTAAGGTGTGAGAGTTCAATGGAGTGTGACTAAATCAGTGAGTGGTGAGAGTTCACCGGAGTGTGACTAAATCAGTAAGTGGTGAGAGTTCACTTGAGTGTGACTAAATCAGTAAGTGGTGAGAGTTCACTGGAGTGTGACTAAATCAGTTAGTGGTGAGAGTTCACTGGAGTGTGACTAAATCAGTGAGGTGTGAGAGTTCACTGGAGTGTGACTAAATCAGTGAGTGGTGAGAGTTCACTGGAGTGTGACTGAATCAGTGAGTGGTGAGAGTTCACTGGAGTGTGACTAAATCAGTGATTGGTGAGAGTTCACTGGAGTGTGACTAAATCAGTAAGTGGTGAGAGTTCACTGGAGTGTGACTAAATCAGTAAGTGGTGAGAGTTCACTGGAGTGTGACTAAATCAGTAAGTGGTGAGAGTTCACTGGAGTGTGACTAAATCAGTAAGTGGTGAGAGTTCACTGGAGTGTGACTAAATCAGTGAGTGGTGAGAGTTCACTGGAGTGTGACTAAATCAGTGAGTGGAGAGAGTTCACCAGAGTGTGACTAAATCAGTGAGTGGTTAGAGTTCACCGGAGTGTGACTAAATCAGTGAGTGGAGAGAGTTCACCAGAGTGTGACTAAATCAGTGAGTGGTGAGAGTTCACCGTAGTGTGACTAAATCCGTGATTCTCGAGTCTCTCCGCAGGCTCCATGTTCGCGGTGATGACCTGTGCGGAAAGTTTCGGGGGCCTCATCAGCACACTGGGCGTCAACAAGATCTACGCCGCTACTCTCTTCTTCATGAAAGGCTTTATCTTTCTGTGTGGGGCTGGTTTCTCACTTATCAGCCTCACATGCATACTGTAAGTCTCTTTGAATACTGTTTTTTCCTCATAGACTTAACATTGAGAACTTATACTCAATGCCCATGGAGTATTGTAAAAAAAAAAGAGAGGGATGTTGCCACAAATGTCAGTTGATCAGTGATTACTCCGCAACTAAAACTCATAGAGTTTTTGTTTACAGATCTGTTCCTCCCATCTCCTCCTTAATCACACCGACCCTTAATCATACACATTTTTGGTAATCGCGAACCTTGTTCCATCTTTCACTTAATAATATGACCCTTCTTAATCATAACCACTTTGCCTTTATTGTAATCAACATTATTATTAATAATATCTATATTTAAATATGGTTTTCATTTTCTTTGAGGCAGGTACATATATTTGATATATAATTTAGATTTATTTCTATTGTCACACTAATTTATTCACACTGTATATTGTCATTCATTTGTTTTGCCTGTTCGTATTTTTTGGTTGACGTGTTCATTTCTGTAAATAAAGTTGGAAACTGATCGGGCGTGTGACATATGAATTGTTACAAACATACGGATCAGCAAACACTTGCCCCAGCGCCATTAGGCGGATGGGCATATTTACCAGTCTGTAAGTGAGTAATAATTCACTGTTTATACACTTGGTCTGTTTTTCCATTATTATACACCTTCAAATGTTTAGATTGATAAGAAATTAGTTCCGTATTTTGTTCTCCACATATTTTTTAATTTTCATACTGCAAATATGTTCATAAAAATGTTGCGTCTTTACCTGTATGAATCTTATCTGTATATTTATTCAATTTCTGTGCTTTTCTTTACTCGTTTGGTCCAGATTCACAGTCGCAAAGCGGGCCGTCACACTGGGCCGTACATCCTATTTGTTCACTGCTGTGAAATATGAATTGTTTACTTATTATTACATACCTATGTGCGAACGTCTATGATATACTAACCGCTCACGGGGGTGTAGTATATCGTGACTCCGGCCCACTATGGTGCGCTTCGTCGTACTGCAAGATTCTAACGTGTATGTAACTAACTCCACGCAATGCGCTAGTCGTGCGTATTCGACGTCATCGCAACCAAAACCAAGATGTCGGAGTACGTCGAATCGCGACTTGAACCTTGCGATACACGCCCCCCATAGCAACTACAAGTTACTAATGACCAATCCTCGAGGAAACTAACGTTTGGCTCTCACCTGACACTGTTTAAATTGCTCAAATATGCGAAATTCATCGATAATAACAACGCAATCCGCAGCGGGGGACGCACAGACACGCTTACGCTGGTTCCCGGTATGTCCGCCTCCATACACGCCCAACGCTCTCCAATCGTATCTTCTGCTAACCGCACGCGTACCAAATAGAGGCCAAACATCTGCTGGGTGAGTGACGGCCTATCGCGCAAACGCGAAACACAGATCCTGCGCAACTTCCGGTTCGTAGCAGACAGTGTCAACATGGAGCGGTTGTGACTTAGGAACTCGATAAATGGCGTGTTTCTGATCGAATTAAGGTATGTAATAATAAGAAAACGCCCTGACTGTGGCCAGAACTATGTCTTAGTTCTCGGTCACCTATCGCCGACGTTCGCCCCTTCGCCTACGGCGTCGGGGCGAACGTCGGCGATAGGTGACTTTGAACTAAGACATAGTTCGGCCACAGTTAGGGCGTTTTCTCCTAATACTGAAACTAGGTCAATAAACATTACACTGACGTGCCGAGTGTATACTAAATATACAGTTGATGAAGAGTGGGTGGAGATGCTGACCAATAATCACTCACTGCGATTTAGTTTGTCAAAAATCCCAAACGGAACAATCAGAAGGCAGTGCATTATTCAGTATGCGAAACCTTAGGACTTTTCTGTTGCATCTCATCCTCTGTTTACCTTCATGTTTTAGTGTATCATGCACTTTACAATCAGTGTCTTAAGAATTTGACTATCAAGTTTGACCTCACTAATGCATAGCTTTGTCTGAAGTGTTAGATTAATGGCATTTACACGATAAGTAAAAGGTCAGGTAGAGAAGGTGGGACCCAATATCTTGTCGGATCAAATAGGACATTAAAGGCATATCCTACAATTCACGCTGGCGCCATCTGGTGATTTTGAAAGGAGGTCAATCATAAGTTAAAACTGGTTTCATGGGATTTATTCCAATTCTAAGTGAGTAAATTTGATGGGGTTGATTTACAGTTTATCCAATCATAATAGGTGAAATAGCCCAATTAACATTTGCTGGATAAATATGGTTTTCTTCAATTCGTTCAAAAACAAGGACGGTGACCTCTGTTTTTTAAGACTTAAATAAATAGTGCTGTACGTGTACTAAATTCTGGGAAAGTTTCAGGAAAATGACATGGGTTTTACTATCTTAAAAAAACTGTTTAGAATTTTTCAATATTACAATCATCCTGTATTTATCGTGTTGTAGGATTCTGATATGGTATTCTGTCTTACCTCGTTTTTTCATGTTGTAGGATTCTGATATGGTATTGTTTTACCTGTATTTTTCATGTTGTAGGATTCTGATATGGTTTTCTGTTACCGTATTTATCATGTTGTAGGATTCTGATATGGTATTCTTTTACCTGTATTTTTCATGTTGTAGGATTCTGATATGGTATTCTTTTACCTGTATTTATCATGTTGTAGGATTCTGATATGGTTTTCTGTTACCGTATTTATCATGTTGTAGGATTCTGATATGGTTTTCTTTTACCTGTATTTTTCATGTTGTAGGATTCTGATATGGTATTCTTTTACCTGTATTTATCATGTTGTAGGATTCTGATATGGTTTTCTGTTACCGTATTTTTCATGTTGTAGGATTCTGATATGGTTTTCTGTTAACCGTATTTTTCATGTTGTAGGATTCTGATATGGTTTTCTGTTACCGTATTTATCATGTTGTAGGATTCTGATATGGTTTTCTGTTACCGTATTTATCATGTTGTAGGATTCTGATATGGTTTTCTGTTACCGTATTTTTCATGTTGTAGGATTCTGATTTGGTATTCTTTTACCTGTATTTATCATGTTGTAGGATTCTGATATGGTTTTCTGTTAACCGTATTTTTCATGTTGTAGGATTCTGATATGGTTTTCTGTTACCGTATTTATCATGTTGTAGGATTCTGATATGGTTTTCTGTTAACCGTATTTTTCATGTTGTAGGATTCTGATATGGATTTCTGTAACCCGTATTTTTCATGTTGTAGGATTCTGATATGGTATTCTTTTACCTGTATTTATCATGTTGTAGGATTCTGATATGGTTTTCTGTTACCGTATTTTTCATGTTGTAGGATTCTGATATGGTTTTCTGTTAACCGTATTTTTCATGTTGTAGGATTCTGATATGGTTTTCTGTTACCGTATTTATCATGTTGTAGGATTCTGATATGGTTTTCTGTTAACCGTATTTATCATGTTGTAGGATTCTGATATGGTTTTCTGTTACCGTATTTTTCATGTTGTAGGATTCTGATTTGGTATTCTTTTACCTGTATTTATCATGTTGTAGGATTCTGATATGGTTTTCTGTTAACCGTATTTTTCATGTTGTAGGATTCTGATATGGTTTTCTGTTAACCGTATTTATCATGTTGTAGGATTCTGATATGGTTTTCTGTTACCGTATTTTTCATGTTGTAGGATTCTGATATGGATTTCTGTTAACCGTATTTTTCATGTTGTAGGATTCTGATATGGTATTCTTTTACCTGTATTTATCATGTTGTAGGATTCTGATATGGTTTTCTGTTAACCGTATTTTTCATGTTGTAGGATTCTGATATGGTTTTCTGTTACCGTATTTATCATGTTGTAGGATTCTGGTATGGTTTTCTGTTACCGTATTTTTCATGTTGTAGGATTCTGATATGGTATTCCGGGCGGGAGAAGAAAGCTGCCGAACGGAAAGCGTCTTCCAGTATCCAGGCCTGATGACACGAGCAACACTCATATGTCACCTCTAAAATGCATTTAATATAAAGTCAGAATATCTTATGTAAATGTTATGATATTTATTATAATTGTGATCAATTCTTAGGAATCATTATTGTTGAAGTTTTATTGTGAATATATAGACATTATTAGGATGTGTGTACGCCTCATACTGTATGTCATCATTACCATAAATCATTTATGGGCATTACTTATTGATTATCTCTGAGTTAATGAGACAAAATGTTATTAGCATATCTGAAAGGTTCATCATGGGTCTCAGAATAAAATGATGAGCAGAGTTGGTGGTGGTGGCCCATTTACGAAGCCCACACTTCTCCTGTCCCATGTGATTAGCGCGGGTAGAGTACTCCTGTAGTTTGGAGGGACTTTGAGGGGCGTTGTAACTGCCAGAGTGTGTCTTGATGTGTGCCGTGGTGGCTGTGTTACACCTTAAAGCCTGCCCCCACCTACCACGATTCTGGTCCCGATTGGCCTTACGACGGCCTTCCCGACACCATTCCGATTCTAGCGTGAGGTCTGGCAAAATCGTGGTAGGTGGAACAGGTTTCTGCGATTCCGTTTACCACAGCTCACGATAGGCTGCGATGAAAACGCCAATCGTAGAGGTCCTGATAATTTCCAACATGTTGGAAATTTCGTAGCCTGTCGTTGGGTATCGTAGCCTATCCGGAAGATATCGTGGTCAGCACGTATGATTCACCGATTGGATCACGACAGAGGTCTACGATTTGGGGACCTCCCGATAGGTCACGATTTCGCCATTTCAAATCGTAGCGATCGGGAAGCATGTCGTGGCCTATCGTGGTAGGTGGGGGTCCCCTCTTACTCCCTGACGTGCTTCACGCCACAGATCTGCAGGTTGACCTTGACCCTGTGGCCTGCACCATGGAGCACTGTACGTGCGCTAATCGTAGGTACGTAGATACTGGAGTATCTGTGGCCTGCCTGAGCAACGTCTAATTCCAAGAAGCTCCCCAGTGGAAGACCAGGGAACAAGTGCAGGAAGGGACTTCTTATAATGATTCTACTGATTATGATCTTAGAAAGACACTCTCAGAACTGCTCAGCGGAACTGACAGGACAAAGAATGTGATAGTTTTATTCGGACTTTCTCGGCATGCGTCTGGTCTGGATTTATTTAACTTTATAAGAGAGGGAACTGCCTCTTGTCAAGACCCAGTAAAACAACCGGGCTTTGAGTCATCATTTATGATATTTATGTTTATCATTGTCTTTGTAAATAGATAATGGGTCAATAAAAATTGAAACATACCCAAAATAAAGGTATACCATGGTTTCTGAGGTTTACACTAAGGCCCGGCATCCACCTACTACTATACGGCTCCGATATGGTCTGCGATGGATCTTCCGATAAAAAAATCAAAATCGCGTCGGAAGGTCACCTAATATCGGGGCAGTTGACCACGTTTCTGAGATAAGACACCGATAAAAACCCCATACAATGCATGGTGGATTGGCATGTCTAGACATATGTCTATGATTTTGCACCTTCCCAATATGTCTCCGATATTGACTTTTTGTATCGGTGCCATATTGGTAGGTCTAAATTTCTATCGTAGTAGGTGCATGCCAGGCCTTACACAAGTACCTAGCTAACTCTTCACATGAGGCTGTGAGGTGAGCTCTGTTCCTTGAGGAGCAATATCATGTATTTCTCATCCAGACTTGTATCTTTCATACATGGTAGCATGTGGTAGAAATCCAATTATATCATTTATCAATGATGGGTAAACAAAGGGTAATAAAAGTTCACTTTTCATTCATCAAATATTGTTCTTTCAATATATAGTCATGAATATAGACACACATATGTATTATGTATGTGTAATGCTCACCTTTAGACTGATCGTTCACTTATAAATAGTCCCAAAAAGGTGTGCTAAGGAGATGGGATAAATAGGAATGGAGTGGGGTGCATGAAATAATATGTATTCACAATAGCCCAGGGAGCTGTTTCAAAAGTCGAGTGAAGTCTATGGTTTTGAAACAGCTCCCTGAACTGGTCAGATACATGTAATATCGCTCAATCTAGTTGCAATTAAAGGGTTAGATGGTCACAGTTTCTGGAGCTTGATAATGCATACTTAGATGATCATTTTACTATTCAGTAATCATATAGAACGTCCTGACCATGCTGTACAAGTCACAGAACGAGATGCTAATTTACGGTTTGTACGGACCGAGGCATTTATGCCGAGTTCCGTACAAACGGTAAATTATCATCGAGTTCTGTGAATTGTACAAGCATGGTTTGACGTTATATATTTACTATATACCCGAAATTGAAAAAAGAAATCAATTTTATTTGGCTTAACAACCAATATCTTAATAAACGTGTATGGCAAGGTGTTCCGTATTTTAGTGTATGTCCGTACAGTATTTTTACGTCATATGCCGAAATGGTGCGTACTTACAGTATATACGGCATGGGTATATAGTAAAACATACTATCGTAAAACTGGATGAGGTTTAATCTTGGCCACCGTATTCCACAACTGGAGTTTGGCAAAGTGTCTTCATGAGGCGCAGCCGAGTGAAGTCCGGAGCCAAAACTTCAGGAGTGGAATGCGGTGGCCAAGATTAAAACGAATCAGGTTTTGATTTTATCCTACCCTATCTCCTCGATTTTGGAATATTATGTGATAATAATGCTGTATGCCACTAGTGGCATATAAAATTCCGTATGCCAGTCAGCGTGGCATACGGAAACCCAATGTTAAGCCTATGGGATTTTGTATTAGGGGTAGGATAATAAGGTATCTGTAATGTATCTACTCTATGAAAGGGAAATCATCAAAATGAAAATAGGAAGCTCACGGGAGACTTCAAATGTTATCATTAATCTGACAGATGTCAAAATCCCAAAGTATTTCTGTCCAGACATCACGTTTTTATAAATGTATCGAAAGATATGGAAATTCATTTCATGATTGTAAAATATGATGTTTGCATCTATATTTTGATAATTGTTATTTCTTAGTTGTTTTCCTAGTAATACTTCACAGGTACCAGCAAAGTGTAAAGTCTTGTGGTCATCTTAAGTGCGATCAGGTTTACCTGGCTTAGTAAACCAGTCTTCTTACAAGACATATACAGTTACTAGCGACTTCGTCGAGTCCAAGTTAAAGGGAAAAATATTGAAAAACGAAATACCGGACCGCCGACTGCGGGAATCGAACTCCCGTCACGAGCTTTCCCAAGCAAGAGGCTGGTGCCCGCCTGTGTACGCCGCTGGCTACTCCGCCGAGCCCCCTAGCGGATACCCCGGGAACCAGCGTAAGGTATTTACAGCTCCTATTATTTCGATGACACATGTATTTTGCCATTAAGGCTATT
This sequence comes from Alentia gelatinosa, assembly GCA_950022655.1. NCBI lineage: Eukaryota > Metazoa > Annelida > Polychaeta > Phyllodocida > Polynoidae > Alentia > Alentia gelatinosa. The sequence continues at coordinate 1,876,490 of OX465583.1, forward strand.
AGAAAACTACAGTTTTAAATTATGATTTCAGTATGGATAGAAACAAATCCTAAGGATAGAAGTATATCTGTGTAGAGAAACACAAAAAAAATCAACAGGATTCAGTTAAGTACTGTACGAGAATCTCACTCTCGTGGCCCTTCAGTCTCCAAGCCTAGGTCGGGTTCACTTTGTCTCTATGTGCGGGGGACTCTCCCAGCGGATAGTACAGAAAATTACACGTTTTATATGTAGTAGGTAATAAACAACTGCTTAGCGTCCTTCAGATTGTAGGGGGAGGGGGGTGATGAGTGGCGCACCCATATGGTCAAATTGTACCTGTTCATTTTAAGATAAGAGTATGCAGCTTCCAAACTCTAACGAACCGCTCTCTCATCTGCCCGAGCTTGTGGCTGGTGCCCTGACCAGGCCCAGCGGGAGGCTGAGAGGTGTGGCCAGTGCGGGGCGGTCACAGCGGCCTGTAGGGGCTGAGAGGTGTGGCCAGTGTGGGGCGGTCAGAGCGGCCTGTAGGGGCTGAGAGGTGTGGCCAGTGCGGGGGGGCTGAGAAGTGTGGCCAGTGTGGGGCGGTCAGAGCGGCCTGGAGGGGCTGAGAGGTGTGGCCAGTGCGGGGCGGTCACAGCGGTCTGGAGGGGCTGAGAGGTGTGGCCAGTGCGGGGCGGTCACAGCGGCCTGGAGGGGCTGAGAGGTGTGGCCAGTGCAGGGCGGTCACAGCGGCCTGTAGGGGCTGAGAGGTGTGGCCAGTGCGGGGCGGTCACAGCGGCCTGTAGGGGCTGAGAGGTGTGGCCAGTGCGGGGCGGTCACAGCGGCCTGTAGGGGCTGAGAGGTGTGGCCAGTGCGGGGCGGTCACAGCGGCCTGGAGGGGCTGAGAGGTGTGGCCAGTGTGGGGCGGTCACAGCGGCCTGTAGGGGCTGAGAGGTGTGGCCAGTGCGGGGCGGTCACAGCGGCCTGGAGGGGCTGAGAGGTGTGGCCAGTGCGGGGCGGTCACAACGGCCTGGAGGGGCTGAGAGGTGTGGCCAGTGTGGGGCGGTCACAGCGGCCTGTAGGGGCTGAGAGGTGTGGCCAGTGCGGGGCGGTCACAGCGGCCTGTAGGGGCTGAGAAGTGTGGCCAGTGCGGGGCGGTCAGAGCGGCCTGTAGGGGCTGAGAGGTGTGGCCAGTGCGGGGCGGTCACAGCGGCCTGGAGGGGCTGAGAGGTGTGGCCAGTGCGGGGCGGTCAGAGCGGCCTGTAGGGGCTGAGAGGTGTGGCCAGTGCGGGGCGGTCAGAGCGGCCTGTAGAGGCTGAGAGGTGTGGCCAGTGCGGGGCGGTCAGAGCGGCCTGGAGGGGCTGAGAGGTGTGGCCAGTGCGGGGCGGTCACAGAGGCCTGGAGGGGCTGAGAGGTGTGGCCAGTGCGGGGCGGTCAGAGCGGCCTGTAGGGGCTGAGAGGTGTGGCCAGTGCGGGGCGGTCACAGCGGCCTGGAGGGGCTGAGAGGTGTGGCCAGTGCGGGGCGGTCACAGCGGCCTGTAGGGGCTGAGAGGTGTGGCCAGTGCGGGGCGGTCACAGCGGCCTGTAGGGGCTGAGAGGTGTGGCCAGTGCGGGGCGGTCACAGCGGCCTGTAGGGGCTGAGAGGTGTGGCCAGTGCGGGGCGGTCACAGCGGCCTGTAGGGGCTGAGAGGTGTGGCCAGTGCGGGGCGGTCAGAGCGGCCTGTAGGGGCTGAGAGGTGTGGCCAGTGCGGGGCGGTCACAGCGGCCTGTAGGGGCTGAGAGGTGTGGCCAGTGCGGGGCGGTCACAGCGGCCTGTAGGGGCTGAGAGGTGTGGCCAGTGCGGGGCGGTCACAGCGGCCTGTAGGGGCTGAGAGGTGTGGCCAGTGCGGGGCGGTCAGAGCGGCCTGTAGGGGCTGACCAGGGCCCACGCGGGACGTGTGATGGCCAAAACCCACTCATCCCACTGGTTCCTCCTCCACTGCCGAGCAACTGAATATAGAGTGTGTCTTCCAAAAGACAAAGACCGATGAGTTCAGACTGGAAGTGACTCAACATCAGACTCTGTCACCACGTCAGACTAGTGAGGGAGGAAACAGCCAGGACAGACTGGAGTGCAAAGACAGTGGGCCGAACAAACTTCTAGTGCACATTGTGTTCATTATCCATGGTATACAACAAGGACCCTATTGAAAACGTAAACAACGACCCATTGTATAAAACCTGTCATATACCATAACTGTGGTATATGGATTCAAATATTTGGTATATGCCCCCAAAACCATGGTATATGGTATAGATCTAAGAAATAGGGTTTGATTTATTTGAAAAAATGGATAATGAATACAATGATGGTCTTATGAACAGGTGGCTCCCTAAGCCACTCAAGATTGACATTGTAGTACTCGCTCGTATATGACCATGCATCAACACCTTGTGGGTTACAGCCGCCTGCACACAATTGCATTGTGTATTGTCTATTGATATGGCAACTTTCTTTTAGCTGTTCAGTTATACCTCTGTTAAAGGAAGTGCAAGGTAGTTGTAAAGAAAGAAACATGAAAAGTGGAGATCTTATTGACATGGATATTCCTTCTCCTAAACCTCACATTTGATTGATATAAATGTTAGATGTAAGATAAAATGTAGATATTTTGGTTAAATAAAAGTATAACTGTGTTTGGAAATAATGGCTCTCTCTTTTATTCTGTAAACCAGGAGAGGCGGACCCATAATAATACATGAACATTAGTATGTGTAATGCAGAGCCACCTGGAAATACAACTATCGTTTGTTGTATTAATTAACTATTTTCTTGGCTATATTATACCCAGGAATTGGCATATTAGCATTTAAATTTGGGCAATTTTTTTTGCTCTGCACCCATAGGCATAGAGAAGTATATACAAACAAATAATGGATTAAATATCTGATTAGAAAATGCAGTTTCCATACACAATGGATGTGAAATCTGTATAAAGTGTTTGTTTGTAATTTCTTCGTTCCGATGGACCTGTCGAGGATCCGTGGTTGGTAAAAAGCGACAACAAAGTCACATGACTGTCACGTGCCGTGTCAGCCAATCAGGATCGCCGCACAGGGTATGCAGATGAGGCCGCGGCACGTCCGCGGCCCGCTTCCCCCTTCTCTCTATTCAGTGGTCGCATGTGGTAGGAGAAAGGCTCGCACTTCCAGATACGCCACGTTTTCCCACATCTGTATAAAGTGTTTGGTTGAATTTTTCCCTTTTATATATAAAATTTTCTTTGTGTCCCATTGTAAAGTCTTGATGCCTAGACTAGCTAAGTGTAGACCTTAAGATTAAGGGAGTAAAAACTCCAATACAGATGTATTAAGCACAACTATGAGTCAAGAACTTAACTGATTTATTGACAAGATGGGTCTTTGTTTTATACACCTTGCAGGGGGTTCACATGACAGGCTTGACTTCTGTGAGCTCTGCGCTCTCATTGGCTGTCGTACCAACAGCCAATAGGGGATGACCAAATCTTTCCGGTCAAGTGCCCATCCCTGTCTGTCGCAGGAGGCTGCTCATGACACTCAACAACTCAAGATGTCATTGGTAGAGCACCCTGCCCCTATGTGGAAGGACTAGGAACTAAAGTTGAGCGATAAAAGGGGTATTATATAGAGACTTGGTTAGTGTGACTGAATTCAATCTGTACATATTTTGGTTGGAAGGCTAAAATTTCACTTAGTTTGACTGGACTACTTTGCGTTGATAGGGATGTATGGTTCTGTTGGAGATCGAAATTAGTATTATCCAACAGTGTTGTTGTACCTCCCGCAATGATGGTTATGTATGAATGGATGAGTGACAGTGATAGTCTTAAGTTGGTCATTATAATTAATAATGTATATAACACCTGAAAAATTATGTAAATCTAAAGGGATGAAATTCATTACTGCTAATGTAAGGAGTTTATATTCAAAACTAGGAGATTTTAAATATAATTTTGCAGGAGTTGACTTTATAGCTCTAAGCGAGACGTGGTTAATTGAGAAATTTGCTCCAAATATGCTAGATTTGCCAGATATGACTTTGTTTAGAACAGACAGGAATTATACAAGAACAAATATAGGGGGAGGGGTATGTCTTTATATAGCAAATGAAATTAGTGCCTATGCGAATGTGTTACACGAGTATAGTATATCTAGTAAGGAGATAGAATGTATTGCGGTAGAAATACTTGAGCCTAACAGGAAGAAGAAGTTAGTAATATCTATGTATCGCTCACCGGGGGACAATGTTGAGGGATGTTATGATTTTTTAGGAGATATGATTCAAAATAGGAAATTAAAAAAACATGAAGTGTGGATAATGGGGATATGAATATAAATTTGAATACCAAAAGATGTAACAAGTATAAAGTAATGAAAAGTTTCCTTTTAGAAAATCAACTGGAAGTTTTAGAGACAAACAATACCTTTATTTATAAGGAAGGTGCTAGTAAAATAGATCACATATATACAAACAGTAAATATGTGTGCTCCTCTGGAAATATTAACTATTATTTATCCGACCATATAATGATTTATGCGATACGTAAGATGAGGAAAATTAAAAAAGATAGGAAGATTATAGAATATCGAGAAATGAAAAAAATGAATAAAGAAACCATGGATAGAATTATGAAAGATTTTAAATTTGAAGAATTAGATATTAATTATGAACCATGTGAGTGTTTTATAAAGTATTTACAGAAGGAACTAGATAAGGAATGTCCTATAAAAACTAGAGGAATACGAATGAAAGGTGATATTTGTTTACCGAAAAAAGTGACAGTGAAAAGAGAAGAATTTATTACAAAAATATATAAAATTAGACATTACTAATTCAGCAAGAAATAATATATTGTCAGAAATAAGAAGGTTACGAAATGAGATTACGAAAGGAATCAGAAGATTCGAATCAGAGAAGATTCAGAAGAGTCTTAATGAAAATTTAAAAAAACAAAAAAGATTTTGGAGGACATTGGGTAACATCTTGACTGGAGGAAAAGGTAAGCTGAAAGTTTATCCTTTAAAGGATGGGGATGATGAAATATCCGTAGTAAATGAAATGAATAATCACTTTGCCACTATAGGCAAATATGATAAAGAAGATCACTATAATCAAGATCAGGTGGAAATTGGACATGTAGAGAGTTATAATATAAATGAAATGGAAGATTAAGAAGAAATATGTACGAACGATAATGAAGTTACTAAGATAGTGAAATCTTTAGATAAAGGTAAATCGACGGGATTTAATTTTGTACATTCGGAAAATTTAAAAGCAATGATACTTCAGAAACCGAATGTATTGGTACAAATGATAAACTACAGTCTACAACGAGAATATTTTCCAAACGTTTTAAAGCATGGGATAATAACACCACTACTGAAAGAAGGGAACCTAGAACTTTATAATAACTGGAGGCCTATTACAGTCTTAACTATGATTTCGAAAATTTATGAAAAGGTACTACATAAAGTTTTAATTACAAAAATTCAAGAGAAAAATTGGATAGCTATAGAACAATTCGGATTTTTACCAAAGAAATCTACGGCACAAGCGATATTTACCCTTTTAGAAGAGTTACATATGCAATTAAACAATAAAATATAGTAGGGATAGTATATTTAGATTATCAAAAAGCTTTTGATAGTGTGGATCACAGGATACTGATAAATAAATTATATGAGATAGGTTCAAATAGGAAATTAATAAATGTTTTAATAGATTATCTAAAGGGAAGAACCTGTAAAACTACACTATTTAAAAATCTATCGAGAGAATTAGAAGTGGAATGTGGGGTGCCACAGGGGTCAGTGTTAGGCCCCCTACTATTCATGATTTTTATAAATAACCTGTATAAAGAATTGAACTATGGGAAAATGATTATGTATGCAGATGACTGTGTGTTACTCATTAATGGAAAAGATCAACATGAAGTTCAAAACAAAATAGAAACAGACCTTTTATCAATAGATAACTGGACAAAGACGAATAAAATTAGAATTAACTATGGAAAAAAAATAATAATGTGGGTGGGAAATTCAGAATATGCAGATTTTATTTATCATAGTGCATCACAACGAAATGGAAGACAAATTCAAACTTTGGTAAATAAGACATTAAGAACAGCAATAGGATTTAACAATGCAAGAAATATGAGTACGAAGCAAATCTATGATACATGTAAAATGAGATCACTCGAGTATAGACGAGCAGGACACCTGCTGACCTTAATTAAGTGGTGGACAAAGGACGTTAAGCATATATATGATACGGATATATCAAGAACAAGGGCGGAACAAAAGATCAGGATCAAGTTACGAAAACCGAACTTAGAAAAGTACAGGCACTCGCCTTTGTATATAGGATCTATGTACTGGGATAAGCTATCACAAGGGACACAAAAGTTGGAAGGAGACAATTTTTTTTATTTTTTTTTTATAGGTTTTTTATTGCGTTCGATTTTTTCCAATCGCTCTTCCAGGCAATATCACAGTGCATAAAGAACAATCAACATAAATGTACAATAAACAGGAAATGTATGATATTTACAATGGGTGATGATATTTACCATACCTTTTGTCTTCTGTCTGTGACATGACAAACTGCAGTGACCCCACCGTCTATCTCCAATCGTGAATTGGATACTGGCAGGGGGGCCCAATATGTCGGTTCAGATCTTTTCAACAACATAGGCCGTGAAGAGAAATATGTGGTTTCGGTGGTTGTTGCTTGAGTCGTGTCCTCTAGCCATGTTACCCTCCTAAAATTTATTATGTCAGATATTAACAATGAATATTTGGTTTATATTTATTATTTACTTATCCTTTGGTCTGTCACTTACTTAATAGCTCTCGCACCCCTTTCTTGAAGATTTTCTTTGATGAATCTCTTTGTAATTCCCCCGGTAGATCATTCCATATCATTATGCCCGCGTATACGCATGTTTTTCTAAATTTCTCTTTCTTAGGGCGTGGGATATATATTAGTTCCTTTTTAGACATTCTAGTTGCTACTCCTACTTCCCGTTCTTCACTGTTTCTCATTTGTATCGCAGATATCAAGTATAACCCCCTTATTATGCCCAGGAGTAATATTTTCCTCCTTGTTTCTGGGTTGGTGACACCACATCTGTCGAACAGCACTTTGTTGCTCACATATCTATCCCCTTCATATGCGTCTCTGCCTAGGGCAATCCTTAGTGCCCTATTTATACCTGTGCCTAGTCTAGTTTTAGTTGTCACATTTGCACCCTCTAATAAAAAAGAGCAATGGTCAATCATTGGTAACACGCATGACCGTAAGATTTTCAAGGACGTTGCCTTGTTTACATATTTCCGAATTCTTCTGAACAGATAAGATTTACAGTTTTTTTTAGCAGTAAGTCTCCGTGTTTATTGAAATTTAGCTCTGCATCTATGATGGCCCCAAGATAGTTTATGTCCTCGCAACTTAATATTTCTTCCCCTTTTAAAGTAATTTTTCCCCTACTTGCTAATTTAGTTTTTGATCTTCGTCCGTGGTACACTAATTTAGTTTTATTTACATTAATACTTAGCCTATTTGAGGTATACCAATTCTCTAGTAGCCTATCACAGATTTCTTGTAGGTTAGATTTTTGTGTGTAGAGAGCACGACCAAATCGTCAGCACACATAATACATTCATATCCCTCAATCCATTTCGGTAAGTCGTTTATGTACACTAGGAAGAGCAGCGGGATGAAGATGAAGGTTAAAGAGGAAATATGTAAAGTTATAGATTAAAAAGTAAAATAGTAAAGGGCTAAATAAAATTAAAAAAGGGAGAAAGAGTACTGGAAAATATAGATGGTGTCAAAGAAGTCAGTAGACTCTGGATATTAATAATAACATTAAAAAATGTCAGTAGACATAAACTGTAAATATTGAAATCAGGAAAAGGTGTATCGCTATAATAAAAGTAATGTATAGTAAATGTAGTGTGAATGGTGAATGAATGATGTTATAATGTCTGTCCTGTACTCGTATATTATATGTAGACAACAGCGTGGAAGATCGTCTGGCAACAGATGAACGTGTGTACTGTCTGTAAATAAAATTGAATAAAAAATAAATAACAAAAATTTTAAATGGTGGGTGGTGGGTGGGTGGTGGGTGGGTGGTGGGTGGGTGGGAGGTGGAAAATTATGAAAATCTTATCATAGAATATATAGAGATTCTAAAAAGTTGTTTGTCATAAAGTAAAACCTATTTCACTTTCCTCAAACTTTCACAGACTATAGTAGATGTATAGTACTACACATTTAAGTCTTAAAATTCATAGGTCACCGTCCTTGTTTTTGAAAGAATTGTACAGTACATTTTCTAATTAGATCAAATAAATGCAAATTGGCATATTCACTTAATTAGGCTGGATAAACTGAATAAAACACAATAAGTACACTTGAACAATCATGTATGCATAATCAGATAAAGTGTATGTTATAAGTCATCTAGACATAAGCTAGATCAAAATTAAAATGAAAATGAAAATATGTTTCAGCTCTTTTGCTTCTAGCAAAATTCTAATGATTTCACACATTTGTGGGTATCAAACATGAACCAGATATAAGCATACCAAAAGTCAATTACAATTAGAAAATGCAAAAGTTAGGACTACAGTTGAAAATGACTACCAGTTTAATCTAATTATTTTGTAAAATCATCCGAATACTACCAAATCAATTAAATAGTAAAATAGAAAATAGGTCCTTTTAGAGCTCATTATGCTAACCAGTATGTGTAATATATGCCATTGTGTGATATATGATAATATCTATTTCTACAACTACGTATTTATGTTGAAAAAGAACAGGTGCAAGCATTTTCAATCATTTATGATGGGGGAGAGAGGGGGGTGATTGGGAGAAGGGGAGAGAGGCAAGGAGGGAGGAGGGAGGGATAGAGAGGGAGGAGGGATGGAGAGGGAGGAGGAGGGATAGAGAGAGAGAGAGGCAGGGAGGAAGGGAAAGAGAGGGAGGAGGAGGGATAAAGAGAGAGAGGCAGGGAGGGAGGGAGGGAGAGAGATGGACGAGGAGGGATAGAGAGAGAGGGACAGTGGAGAAAGGGGAAAGAGGCAGCGAGGGAGGAAAAAGAGAGAGAAGCAGGGAGGGAGAGAGAGAGAGGGAGGAGAGGGGGGAGGGAAGGAGGGAGAGAGAGGGAGAGAGAGGGAGGAGGAGGGATAGAGGGATGGTGGAGAGAGGCAGGGAGGAAGGGAGGAAGGGAGAGAGAGGGAGGAGAAGGGATAGACGCATTCTACGTTTCTACAACGCTTACACTACATCTACTATTTATTTCTATAACTACATCATCACTATTTCGGTTGAGAAAGTACAGAAGCAAATATTTAAAGCAGTGTTTTAACACTATGTCATTGCTATTTACTTTTACAAATACACCATCACTATTTATATTAACAAAAACAGACACAAGCATTTTTTCCCATTATGTATGATGGGGGAAGAAAGAGGGATGATTGGGAGAAGGGGAGGGAGGGAGGGAGAGAGAGGGAGGAGGAGGGATAGAGAGAGAGGGACGATGGAGAGAGGCAGGCAGGGAGGAATGTAGGAGGGAGGTAGTAGGTGGGCAGGAGGTGGAACATCCTTATAGCAGTGTTAACAAACCACAGTCACCACTCCAGCCCTGGACTACATCACAAGAGGATCACGGCATGTCAACTTAGCTCCATCAAAGAGGTGAGTCGGGGGCTTGTCCGATATGCGAGGAGTGAAAGTCCATTTTCATAGTGTGTATCTATATAAGGACTGTTTTTCTCATTTATTGGTTTTACATATGGTGTTTTGTAAATATTCATACATTTTCTGTGTTGTATAGCAAATATCTTATTTCATATTTATGCAATATTTCCAGAATTACAGTACCAGCTTCAGTTCCTCTGGGTGTCATATGTCATAATCATAGATCACACATGACTATTTGTATGATTTTGGTCAATGTTTATGTAACGATTCTGAGGAATTCCATTTGATTGTATCATATGAATGTCGTAGAACGCAATATTTGTATTAGCTGCAGGACCATCATAAGATCTTTTATATCATTGTTTAAAAGTCATGGAAAAAACTACCACCCAACCTACAAACCAATTAACCATCCCATACACAACCCTGCCCACCCACCATCCTGCCAAATCACCAACCTGCCCACCCATCAACCTGCCACCAACCATCCTACCCAACCACCAACCTGCCCACCAACCTACCCACCGATCAACCTGCCCACTGACCAACCTGCCCACTGACCAACCTCCTCACCCACCAACCTGCCCACCCACCAACCTGCCCACCCACCAACCTGCCCTACCACCACCCTGTCCACCCAAAAACCTGCCCACCCTCCCATCTGCCCACCCACCAACCTGCCCACCCACCACCCTGCCCACCCACCTGCCCAACCACCAACCTCCCCTCCCACCACCCTGCCTACCCACCAATCTGCCCACCCACCAACATTCCCTCCAAATCACCTGCCCACCCACCAACCTGCCCACCCACCAACCTGCCCTTCCCCTATCATGCCCAACCACCACCCTGCCAACCCACCACCCTACCCACCCACCACCCTGCCCATCCAATAACCTACCAACCACTCAACCTACTCACCCATCGACCTGCCCACCCATAAACCTGTCCATCTACCAACCTACCCACCCAATAACCTACCCACCCATCAATCTGCCCACCCACCAACCTGTCCCCCCTCAAACCTTCCCCACCCACCACCCTGCCCAACAATCAACCTACCCACCCACCAACCTGCCCACCCCCTATCCTGCCCAACCACCACCCTGCCAACCCATTACCCTGCCCACCCAACAACCTGCCCATCCAATTAATCTGCCAACCCACCAACCTGCCCACCTACTTACTTGCCTACCCACCACCCTGCCTTCAATCTGCTTCAATGAATGCTACAGTTTGTCAGTATTTTCTCTGGGTTTTATTTGGTGCTAAATTTGTGGAGTGTGATACATACTTTGTAACCGGACATGGAGACTCTGGTCTCCACGCTGCCACTAACAGGATGAGGTCAGCTTTATTTTTCTTCTACCGCATGAGGAGTGCCAGGTCGGAGAGTGATACATCACATGTGTTTTACATTTGTGAGCACTCACTCCTGCCTTTAAGAATCAGCCATTTCTATGTGTCTTTATGTGTGTCTGTGTGTATCACTGTGGGAAGTGTTTCTATGTGTCTGTATGTGTGTCTGTGTATTACTGTGAGAAGTGTTTCTATGTGTCTGTATGTGTGTCTGTGTGTATTACTGTAAGAAGTGTTTCTATGTGTCTGTGTGTGTGGCTGTGTGAATTACTGTGAGAAGTGTTTCTATGTGTCTGTATGTGTGTCTGTGTATTACTGTAAGAAGTGTTTCTATGTGTCTGTATGTGTGTCTGTGTATTACTGTGAGAAGTGTTTCTATGTGTCTGTATGTGTGTCTGTGTATTACTGTGAGAAGTGTTTCTATGTGTCTGTATGTGTGGCTGTGTGTATCACTGTTAGAAGTGTTTCTATGTGTCTGTATGTGTGTCTGTGTGTATAACTGTGAGAAGAGTTTCTATGTGTCTGTATGTGTGGCTGTGTATTACTGTGAGAAGTGTTTCTATGTGTCTGTATGTGTGTCTGTGTATTACTGTGAGAAGTGTTTCTATGTGTCTGTATGTGTGTCTGTGTATTACTGTGAGAAGTGTTTCTATGTGTCTGTATGTGTGTCTGTGTATTACTGTGAGAAGTGTTTCTATGTGTCTGTATGTGTGGCTGTGTGCATCACTGTTAGAAGTGTTTCTATGTGTATGTATGTGTGTCTGTGTGTATAACTGTGAGAAGAGTTTCTATGTGTCTGTATGTGTGGCTGTGTATTACTGTGAGAAGTGTTTCTATGTGTCTGTATGTGTGTCTGTGTATTACTGTGAGAAGTGTTTCTATGTGTCTGTATGTGTGTCTGTGTATTACTGTGAGAAGTGTTTCTATGTGTCTGTATGTGTGTCTGTGTATCACTGTGAGAAGTGTTTCTATGTGTCTGTATGTGTGTCTGTGTGTATTACTGTGAGAAGTGTTTTTATGTGTCTGTATGTGTGTCTGTGTGTTACTGTGAGAAGTGTTTCTATGTGTCTGTATGTGTGTCTGTGTGTATCACTGTGAGAAGTGTTTCTATGTGTTTGTGTGTGTCTGTGTATTACTGTGAGAAGTGTTTCTATGTGTCTGTATGTGTGTCTGTGTGTATCACTGTGAGAAGTGTTTCTATGTGTTTGTGTGTGTCTGTGTATTACTGTGAGAAGTGTTTCTATGTGTCTGTATGTGTGTATGTGTATTACTGTGAGAAGTGTTTCTATGTGTCTGTATGTCTGTGTGTATAACTGTGAGAAGTGTTTTTATGTGTCTGTATGTGTGTCTGTGTGTATAACTGTGAGAAGTGTTTCTATGTGTCTGTATGTGTGGCTGTGTATTACTGTGAGAAGTCTTTCTATGTGTCTGTATGTGTGTCTGTGTGTATTACTGTGAGAAGTGTTTTTATGTGTCTGTATGTGTGTCTGTGTGTTACTGTGAGAAGTGTTTCTATGTGTCTGTATGTGTGTCTGTGTGTATTACTGTGAGAAGTGTTTCTATTTGTCTGTCTGTGTGTATCACTGTGAGAAGTGTTTCTATGTGTATGTATGTGTGTCTGTGTGTATTACTGTGATCAGTGTTTCTATGTGTCTTTACACCCTGATTCCATTTCTATTTAAAAGATTTTATTAGACTGGAGTTGTCTGTTAGGTCCTAGATCTATTTTCCACAGGCTCAAGTATCAATCATTCACAACAAATTGCTATGTCCAGAATATAGACTTACAGGCATATGGTTTCCAGCATGCATACATGTACTACATACTACATCCCCATTGTGAGCAGGAGTTATTCAAATAAAACGAAACTGCATTGGTCATATCCACCACTAACAGTTACATAGAATAGCATGCATATCTATATGAGTTAAACCAGATAGATAATTGCTTACAAGCCTCAAACGTGTTGGGGAAATTGCACAGCCTGCGTGGCTGTAACTAATAATTACCCCTCAAAACCATTAGTCTATTCCTCAAGGTTACCTTAAACCAGTCTTTACTGGGAATATTCCTGACATTTGCATCCTCACTGTTCCAAAGGTGAGCGGTTTTGAGTTCCACTGACGACTTATACTGATAAGTCGAATCTGGTCAGAGACCCTGAGGACTGGAGCATCGTATAGGCGCATGTTTCTGTCTGCAGCTATAAGGAATCGCTTCTGTTTAGATCTCAGATAGGCGGAGAGACTCAATCAATTTCCTAGATCTCTTAGTAGATGGCCCTCGTCCCCTTCCCCTTCCTACAGTACAGTGTGACACTTCTGTAAACGCAAAGGCAATGGTGCAACTAATTGCCATAAATAACCCCTGACCTCAGCTTGTGACTGCAACTGAAAGAAAATACAACAGTATGATTAATTAGTGAGTAGATTTTGGTTACAGTGCAGATACTCTCTGAATTCAAGTGTTGAATATGAACATACCTGAACTGATAAAATAAAATTTGCATTAAAAATTTTAAAGCATCCCAGAGAGTGGGAAGGAGCAGGTGGAGGGGTAGGGGATAGGTGGAGGGGTACAGGGACTGAAGGATGTATCACGGTGAGGAGGGGTGGGGTAGGTGGAGCGGTACAGAGACTGGAGCCTGTATCACCGAGAGGAGGGGTGGGGTAGGTGGAGGGGTACAGGGACTGAAGCCTGTATCACGGTGAGGAGGGGCGGGGTAGGTGGAGGGGTTCGGAGACTGAAGCCTGTATAACGGTGAGGAGGGGTGGGGTAGGTGGAGAGGTACAGGGACTGAAGCCTGTATCACGGTGAGGAGGGGTGGGGTAGGTGGAGGGCTACAGGGACTGAAGCCTGTATCACGGTGAGGAGGGGTGGGGTAGGTGGAGGGGTACAGGGACTGGAGCCTGTATCCTACCCCTAATAAAAAGCTCCATAGGCTTAACATTAGCGGATTGTATTTGGTCTACAGTACAGGAAAATGAAATTTATCGCTCTAGTGGGATACAGTTGTCAAATTACGTCATTTGAAAAGCGACCAATGATTATCACTGATTATCGGTGAGTTTTATGTTATCCCTTAATTTGGGGTAAAGTGAACAACCTTCAATGCATGATGTGCATTGTTGAGTACGTTGTGAGTCGGGAACCTCACTGAGCTCCCGACACACTGCCACAAGCTTTCCAACACAACAAGACAGAATCTATCAACAACCTGCCCACCTACCAACCTGCCCACCTACCAACCTGCCAACCCACCAACCTGCCCCTCCACCAACCTGCCCATCCACCAACCAGCCAACCCACTAACATACCAACCTGCCCACCCACCAACCTGCCAACCCACCAACCTGCCAAGTCACCAACCTGCAAACCCACCAACATACCAACCTTCCCACCCACCAATCTACCTATCCACCAACCTGCCCATTTACCAACCTGCCAACCCACCAACATACCAACCTGCTCATCTACCAACCTGCCTATCCCCCAACCTGCCCACCTACCACCCTGCCCACCTACCAACCTGCCAATCCACCATCCTGCCCACCCACCAACCTGCCCCTCCACCAACCTGCCAACCCACCAACATACCAACCTGCCCACCCAGCAACCTGCCTATCCACCAACCTGCCGATCCACCAACCTGCCCACCTACCAACCTGCCCAACCACCAACCTGCCCAACTACCAACCTGCCTATCCACCAACATACCAACCTGCCTATCCACCAACCTGCCGATCCACCAACCTGCCCACCCACCAACCTTAATTCGTTCAAAAATAAGGCTGGTTACCTGAAACATATATTATTATGTGAAACACAACTTTTAAGAATTCCTCTAAATAGAAAATAGCGTGGTGGCCTCATTAATTAAATTAATCTTATGTTAAGGTGAGGTGTCTTCAAACTTTTATGCATTATATCACCAGAAATGTCGACTGGTTTCAGAAGCAAACGGTCATATGCTCCGAGGAGTTGACTTGTAGTAACATATGAGCACATGCGAGGATATCGTGCAGAGGCAACTCAGATAAGCATACAACTGCTTTTATCTGAAAACATTTTTTCCCCTTTTTTTCTGCCCGTTATTTATCACGCGGGGGTATCGGCGAGTAGCCGGTTTGACTTGCCCCCACAGCAAATATGTACATTTTGGTGGAAGAAATAGTATACAATGCTTACAGAAAGAGGTTCCCTCTATTAACAAGGGTAGAACAACAGCTTAATTCCTATGCCAAGTCTATGCTTGATAAAGTGATTTTGGTGCCATCCGATTGTTGTCTTGCATATCAGAATGATACAGGGTTGAGTTTCAATCCACTTATATTTACAGGAATTAGACTTTTGGTGAACCTATCTATAGTCTATATTGTATTTAATATCCACCTTTTCCTGACAATTGTAGTACCCATATTAGTTCCTTTATGTTTGCAATATTTGTCAGTGTGTGCTGTTTTTCCGTTTGGCATTTATCGAAACCTGGAGCATACAACATGCTCTGAGTATGGTGATACACACTCCCCATGTGTTTTCTATGGACACTTTGTATTAGGTGGATATATCTGTATGCTCCGAGTATATTGTTACACACTCCTATGTGTTTTCTATGGACTCTTTGTATTATGTGGGTATAAATGTATGCTTCAGGTATGTTGATACACACTCCTATGTGTTTTCTATGCACACTTTGTATTTGATGAATATATCTGTATACTCAGGGTATGGCAATTCATGCTCCCCATGTGTTTTCTATGCACACTTTGTATTTAGTGGATATATCTGTAAGCTCAGGGTATAGTGATACACATCCCCTATATTTTTTCTATGGACACTTTGTATTAAGTGGGTATATCTGTATGCTTCGGGTATATTGATACACACTCCTATGTGTTTTCTATGGACTCTTTGTATTAAGTGGATATATCTGTATGCTCTGAGTATGGTGATACACACTCCCTATGTGTTTTCTATGGACACTTTGTATTAGGTGGATATATCTGTATGCTCTGGGTATGGTGATACACACTCCCTATTTATCTCACCCCTGGTACAAGTTTAGCCATAGGAATAACATTAGAAAAAAATACTCAACGATTACCCCGGTAAAGTAACAATACTATGCCACGGCCGTGGCGTAGTGGACTCGATGACGATTGTGGCCCAGCCAAACGAGTGGAGTATAGTCTATTTATACGATTCTCGATGCAGTTCTATATAAGTATTTTTTATGGACACTTTGTATTAGGTGGATATATCTGTATGCTCTGGGTATGTAGATACACACTCCCTATATGTTTTCTATGGACACTTTGTATTAGGTGGATACATCTGTATGCGCCGGGTATGTCCATACAAACTCTCTATGTGTTTTCTATGGACACTTTGTATTAGGTGGATATATCTGTATGCTCTGAGTATGGTGATACACACTCCCTATGTGTTTTCTATGGACACTTTGTATTAGGTGGATATATTTGTATGCTCCGGGTATGGTGATACACACTCCCTATGTGTTTTCTATGGACACCTTGTATTAGGTGGATATATTTTTATCATCCACCAAATACAAAGTACCCACAGAAACCACATAGGCAGCGTGTATGGACATACCCAGTGCATACGGATATGTTGTATGATCTGGGTGGTGCATACAGAAAATAGTGCGTATGGAAAAATAGTGCATAACTAAAATTAACTGATATCAACATGTCACTTTTGCAAAAAAGGTGGATAATAAATACAATATAGACAGGTTTCAGAAAAAAGCGGTTGTATGGTTGTAGAAGACCTCGCCCTAACCAACAGGGTAGCGCAGGTCAGAGAGTGGGTGAGGCAAAGCTGTAATTAGGAATAAACTTAACTTGTTACTTAAATAAAACTCCTCAGGCTTTGTCAGATGTAGTGCCTCCCCGAGCCTGTTTCAACTCTCATTTCTCACCGTAAACCTACAAGCCATTCAGTGGTTTGCTAGGCCACGCCGGTAGGTCCGGGAGTCAAGCTCTGCTTATCTGAATAAGGTTGGTACCAAAAGTATCACATGATTCCTGTCGTTGGTAGAATGATACCCAGTAAGTGACTCCGAGAGCAGGTTGCTCCCATCCTTTTTCCGACGTCATTCATTTACATACAATTGACATGAAAGAATCACGTGTGGAGGCTGCCGGTTACACATACAGGATACGTCTTGTTTCCACCCGTGCAGAACATCCGTACCTTATTCATGTCACGTACAATGCCTTCTCTATCCCCTATAATTCCACAGGTTTTAATTACACACGTATATATTTCCAGTCACTGGATCCTACCCAGCTCCACGGGTTTAATCAACATACATATATTCCTGGTCATTGGATCCTACCCAGCTCAATGTATCCCCTGCTGTTCAGGTCTCATGAATATTCTTCCCCTCAGAACGTTTTCAGTGTGAACCTTTAAGAGCTGAAATACTGGCAGATTCTTACATGGTTGTATTAGGTGGATATACACAATAATGACTGGTTTTGTGTACAAGTGGCCGTAATCTCTGAGTAGTTGACAGGTAGTAATATCAGAGCGAATCGCGAGGATATTATGTCGTCAACCACGAGGAGAATGATGAAATTCTGGAATTAGGTAGAGCACATATAGATATATAACCGCCGAGAATATGGCATTACATGATGAAATCTAAGTGTCTGAGAATAAGAGTTTCATAATGAAATAATGATTCTACGACAGTTATATTTTTCAATTTGATTATTTGTCTTAAAATAATATCATCATATGTGGTAAATGCCTTTAAAAGATAATTCAAATTCATTCAATATTTCCAAAATTATAGTATTTTTCAATATTAAAACTCTGCCTGAGATCTGAATTGATACACAGATTGAATTGTGAGCCAATCGTAACCATGGTTTATATTTCTGGTCCTTTTGGTATCACCACACCCAGAGCATACAGTCCTTCAAAGCCGTTCTGTTGGTCTATAATTTATACCCATGTCTACGATTTGAATTATCTGGGACATCCAGATAGGCTACGATTTAGCCATTTCCCATCATAGCTTATCAGGAGGTCTATCGTAGACAATTGGCGTTGGTGGGGGTAAACTTTTACTGGGGTTTCAGTCTGTCGATGGTTAGGCTATGTAGTATATACAGTACCTTCATAAAGGTGATACATAGGGATAGAGACATTGATATAACCACACAGACGTCCCACAGACACCTACCTGACACCTACAGGAATCTATAGGGAGCCAAAGTGAACTTGATGCAACCACAGATAGCCGGTAAAAAATACTATTTCCGGGTATAGGCGCTCAGTACTTTGACTATGTAGGTTCAAGATTATATGTGTCATTCTCCAATCTTTTAGATCCAAATTTTTAATAAACTTAACAACTGTCATCGTAGTTTCGAAACAGAGTTATTCAGAGGAGATAGTTATAAACTTTACTTCAAAAGTAACAAACGGGACCAAAAACAAAAGTCTAACCTCAAACCCCCATAGCTTTAGCACTAGGCCTCGTTCTTACTGGCCACCGGAAATGGTGTTTTGTAGGTGGGTATCTGTGGTTTCAGCGGTTTCACTTTGGCTCCCTATACAGGCTGTTGTGTGGCGGCTGATTGTCTAGACACCAGTCTACTCGCCTCACGCACACACCATATACGATGCTACATTTCACTACAGGAACAGGCTATGTTTATTAGTATTTTGTTAAGCGTTTTTTTTAAGAACCAGAATGACGCCACAGGATCCTAGATACATGGACTCTGGTCTCCACGCTGCCACTAACAGAATGAGGTCAGCTTCATCCTTTTTTCTACCACATGAGGATAGGGTCACTGTTTTACATTAGGGGGAACTCCCTTTGTCATTGTGCCTTCCAGCCTCAGTCTCAGCCGTCTGTATCTAGGTTAGTTTTATATTACTAGAACTCAGGGCTGCTAAGGAGAAAACGTTTCTGTTTGTCTTTCACTCTATACTAATATTACTTCAGAAGAGTATCAGTAATGACAGATAAAACAGCAATCGCATAAGGAATCACTAGAGAATTATGTGAATACTACATTTGGGCAACACACAAAGGACTACAACGATAAAGTAGGTGGTCATTTCATATGACAGATTTAGTGACCTTCAAAGTATTGATATGAGCCAGTGTGAATGATTCATTATTGATAAAGCTGAAACTCCTGGAAAAATTCACCCCCCCTACCCCCTGTTGCACAGCATATGCTTCTCATGGACCCCCCCCCCCTTATTGCGTATGTACATTTTCTGGAATCCCCCCCTCCCTCCCTTTCAAACACCTGAAGCAGGATTCATATGTAAGCATAATGTACCTGAGACAGCTGGTCTTTACACCTTTTCCTCGGTCTCTGACAAGTTTCCCCCAGCACTGAAATCTAACAACAGGGTGTACATTTTGGCTTTTCGCAAGAACTTTGGGTTTCTTGAAAAATGGCAGATTGGTTTCTCATAGCATGAGGCACTGGATACAAAATGTGAGATAGAGTCCCTCAGGGCAGGGCGAATTGTTACCTTACCCGGCATTTACACTAGACGATTATAGGCGGCGATTCTTGAACCTGACGACTTTCAGTCGTAACAGTCTAGATATCGTCTAATGTAAACGCTAAGCCCGTGGCGACTGCAGATCGTCTGGTTACGTCTGATTACGCAACAAGGCACCACCTCACGACTATTAGACACGCTCTGACTTCGGCGACTATTTTAAGCCGGTTTGAAATAGTCGTCTACATAGGCGGCGATTCTGGGAAAAGCCATAGTCGTCAGTATAAACGCTCAGGTGAATTCTGACGTCGACAACTTTTGCGGTGGACATTGCCACCGCCTGACGACTATTGGCTGACAATCTACAGTCGTCACATATTTAGTCGTCTAGTGTAAACGCCGGGTAAGTAAGGACCATCTTCTCAAGTACCCTTGATACTTAAGTTTAGAAAATAGACACCCTGGTGAACCGGCTTGCTGGCTTCCTTTTGGGTAGTTTGGATTTTTTTTTTTAATCACATTTATTTAGCGTCCTTCATTTACAAAATGATGCCCAGGCTCGGCCGAGGCCATTCTGCCGCCTGGTCCCTCGGGAGTACACAGTTAGATTACAATATAGTAGGTGAATGGGAGAATAGAGCACTCTAACATTTCAGAGGTATTGACAATTTTATTGCAGCCTACGTTCAGGGTATTTCAGAGTTGTTGTTTTTTTACCAAACCAAATAATGAGATGGATGATAAGATTCAAGTACAAATACAAATACTGACTACCCAGCATAGACCTAAAGTACAACTAACCCGGCGTTTACACTAGACGATTATATGAAATTCTGTAAATTGGGAATGGAATTTGCTGGTGACAATTACCCCTATCAATCTAGAGTCTCTACCATTCAGACCCTCCACCAAACTGTCCTCTACCAAACTGCCCCTCCACCATACTGCCCTCCCACCATACTACCCCTCCACTATACTGCTCCTCCATTATACTGCCTCTCCACTATACTGCCTCTCCACCATACTGCCCCTCCACCTTTCTTCCCTTTTACAATACTGCCCCTCCATCATACTGTCTCTCCACCATACTACCCCTCTACCATACTACCCCTCTACCTTACTACCCCTCTACAATACTGCCCCTCCACCATACTGCCTCTACACCATTCTGCCTCTCCACCATACTGCCCCTCCACCATACTGCCCCTCCACCATACTGCCTCTCCACCATTCTGCCTCTTCGCCATACTGCCTCTTCAGCATGTGCAGTGTGCGTTGTATGAGCAGCGATGAGAGAGTGAGGGGTGTCAGTGCGGGCCGTGTGTGAGTGGTGGTAGGTGCAGTGTATGTTTGTTTATGAGTATTTCGTACTGCGGAGCTCAATGACCCGCCAGAGGACACAACCTCTGCCGAACCAATACTACCCCTCTACAATACTGCCCCTCCACCATTCTGCCTCACTACAATACTGTCCCTCCGCCATACTACTTCTCGACCATACTGCCCCTCCACCATACTGGCCCTCCACCATACTGCCCCTCCACTATACTGCCTCTCCACTATACTGCCTCTCCACCATACTGCCTTTTCACCATACTGCCCCTCCACCATACTTCCACTTCACCATACTGCCCCTCCACTATACTGCCCCTCCACCATACTGCTCCTCCACCATACTTCCACTCCACCATACTTCCACTCTACCATACTGTCCCTCCCCCATACTGCCCCCTCACAATACTGCCCATCCACCATACTTCCATTCCACCATACTGCCCCTCTACAGTACTGCCCCTCCATCATACTGCCTGACTACAATACTGTCCCTCCACCCTACTGCCCCTCTACAATACTTCCCCTCTAGCATACTGCCCCTCCATCATACAACCCCTCTATCAAACTGTCCCTCTGCAATACTTTCCCTCTACCACACTGCCCAATTAATGACTGCTCCTCAACCGCACTGTCCCTCACCCATCCTGCACTTAAGCATACTTCCCCTAAACCATACTGCTCCTCAACCATACTGCCTCTCACCCATACTGCCCCTTGACCATACTTTACCCAAACCATACTTCTCTCCAATCATACTGCCCCTCACCCATACTGCCATTTACAAACAAACAATATGATATTTAGCGAACGTATGATTTTTTTACCAAGAAGAAGCACGTGCAAGCTACTTTGGAAATTATTAATGAAATCTACAGTTTTTATATGTTTTCGCCCCTATTGTGCGCCTGCTTGTTGTATACATGTCACGCTAACATGTCTGACCTCTCCCGTATATGTGTTTCATATACATGATAAACATATATATATAGTACATGTACATAAACTCCTCTAATACAATATCCTACTCACCTGTCTGCCAAGCCACCCAACCACCCTGCCACCCACCCACCCGGCCACCCACCCACCCGGCCACCCACCCACCCGGCCACCCACCCACCCGGCTGCCCGGCCACCCAACCCACCCACCCACCCACCCACCCACCCACCCACCCACCCACCCACCCACCCGGCCACCCACCCACCCGGCTGCCCGGCCACCCAACCCACCCACCCACCCACCCACCCAGCCGCCTATTGACCCAGCCGCCCAACCTGCCGGCCACCCAGCATCCCGGTCACCCAGCCGTCCAGCCACCCAGACGCCCAGCCGCCCACTCACCCGGTCGTCCAGCCTCCCCACTTCCCCAGCCACATCTAACCACACCTTCCACCCACCTGTTAGACCCTAACCACACTGAACAAGGCAGATTTGAAGGTTACAATGGTAATGGTGATGCGATAACAGGATTTATTATCCACCTAATACAAAGTGTCCATAGAAAACACATAGGGAGCTTGTATGGACATACCCGGTGCATACGGATATGTTGTATGCTCCGGGTGGCGTATACACGGAAAAATAGTGCGTATGGAAAAATAGTGTATAACTAAAATGAACTGATATTGACATGCCACTTGCCCAGAAAAAGGTAGATAATAAATACAATATAGACTGGTTTCAGATAAAAGCGGTTGTATGCTTCTCGGAGTTGACTCTCTGCAATATCCTTGCATGCACTCGGATATCACTACACATCAACTCCTCGGAGCATACGGCCACTTGTATCTGAAACCAGTCAATATTGTGTATGTATTGCGGTAACAGGGTGAAATGGTAGTGCTAACATGATAACGGGTTGGAATAATATTAGGATTAGAGAGGTAACACGGTTAGAACAGTAATGCGCTAATTGGGCTAGATAAGAATGGTTACACGGTCACCGGGTTCGGCAATGCTGCTGTTGATCCAACCGGACCCTCTTATGTAACAATTCCATAGCGTAACATCTCATACATAATTAAACTAGTTCTTGTCTTGTTAGTAACACATATAATTAACATCCTTTTTTTATGAGATGAGTGATAATGGAATGGAGTATACTGCCAGACTCATCATATATAATTGAATGGCTTTCACAATCTCTTATATCTTGAAGATATTTACCTTAGTTTTACTTGATACCTGTCACAGTCATTTTAGCTATATTTTCAAATGTGTTTTTTCAATTACCCTGATTGTATTTTATACTTTGGTAATTTTTAGTAGATATAAAACAAACTACACCATGATTAATATAAGAATAACCAGCATGATGAACACTATTATAGATCACAACCAACATAACCAGTTGCAGTCACAATCTGATTTGTACTCAAAATAGATAGACCAAGGTATTAACATGAACCAGTGTGAATGTTTTGTCATTTACAAAGCTGAAGCTAGTTACCTACCACATAAAAAAACGTATAAATTATGTTGGATCCGCTTGGAGTTTATCCCTTGCATAGATACAGAGTTAACAAGATCTAGGCTTGGAGATTGAATCACCATGAGAGTGAGTACTCAATTGGGGGGACATGCTTTAGTGGGGGGGGGGGGGGCAGCGGTGCCCTACAATGGGTATATGAACGCACCATATAAAACGGGAGAATTCTGTCGGATCTACTTTGAGTTGGGGTGATAATCATTTTCTCTATTTCCATAGTGAGCCAAAACTTATTGCATTTGTTACTTCATTGTGGGGGAGGGGGGTAACTTCTTTTTAGGGGAAGGGGGTCCATTGGGGGCAGTATTAAATTTTTGACAGTATTTCCATGGAAAGCCAATTCTCTTTTATCGAGGACAGGGGGGCAGCTTTCTCATCAGCATTTCTTATGGGTCAATATTTCTGTAATCCTTTGACTGGGGGGAGCAATCTTTTAGTTTTGTGTTTCTGTGAGCAGGCAAACCTTCTTTTCAGAATTTCAAAGGGGTACACTTCTTGGTATTTCTGTGGAGACAAGGGATATTCTTTCTCCATGGTAGGCTCCATCGGAAGGGCTTGCAACTGGCAGTTTCATGTGAAGCCTGGTACCAAAGGTGTTAGTACAGCCTATATCACCTACCGACCAGAGGCTTATAACCACGCCCCCACTGTTGTCTACTCATGACTGTGTGTTGGGGTGTTTCTGTCTATGACTCTGTCTATGACTGTGTGTAGGAGTGTCTGTCTATGACTGTGTGTAGGAGTGTCTCTGTCTATGACTGTGTGTAGGAGTGTCTGTCTATGACTGTGTGCAGGAGTGACTCTGTCTATGACTGTGTGTAGGAGTGTCTGTCTATGACTGTGTCTATGACTGTGTGTAGGAGTGTCTGTCTATGACTGTGTGTAGGAGTGTCTGTCTATGACTCTGTCTATGACTGTGTGTAGGAGTGTCTGTCTATAACTGTGTGTAGGAGTGTCTGTCTATGACTGTGTGTAGGAGTGTTTCTGTCTATGACTCTGTCTATGACTGTGTGTAGGAGTGTCTGTCTATGACTGTGTGTAGGAGTGTCTCTGTCTATGACTCTGTCTATGATTGTGTGTAGGAGTCTCTGTCTATGACTTTGTCTATGACTGTGTGTAGGAGTGTTTCTGTCTATGACTCTGTCTATGACTATGTGTAGGAGTGTCTGTCTATAACTGTGTGTAGGAGTGTCTGTTTATGACTGTGTGTAGGAGTGTCTGTCTATGACTGTGTCTATGACTGTGTGTAGGAGTGTCTCTGTTTATGACTTTGTCTCACTGTGTGTAGGAGTGTCTCTGACTATAACTTTGTCTATGACTGTGTGTAGGAGTGTCTGTCTATGACTGTGTGTAGGAGTGTCTGTCTATGACTGTGTGTAGGAGTGTCTCTGTCTATGACTGTGTGTAGGAGTGTCTCTGTCTATGACTCTGTCTATGATTGTGTGTAGGAGTGTCTGTCTATGACTCTGTCTATGACTGTGTGTAGGAGTGTCTGTCTATGACTCTGTCTATGACTGTGTGTAGGTGTGTCTGTCTATGACTGTGTGTAGGAGTGTCTGTCTATGACTGTGTGTAGGAGTGTCTGTCTATGACTGTGTCTATGACTGTGTGTAGGAGTGTCTGTCTATGACTCTGTCTATGACTGTGTGTAGGAGTGTTTCTGTCTATGACTCTGTATATGACTGTGTGTACGAGTGTCTGTCTATGACTGTGTGTATGACTGTGTGTAGCAGTGTCTCTGTCTATGACTGTGTGCAGGAGTGTCTGTCTATGACTGTGTGCAGGAGTGACTCTGTCTATGGCTGTCTGTAGGAGTGTCTGTCTATGACTGTGTCTAAGACTGTGTGTAGGAGTGTCTGTCTATAACTGTGTGTAGGAGTGTCTGTCTATGACTGTGTGTAGGAGTGTCTCTGTCTATGACTCTGTCTATGATTGTGTGTAGGAGTCTCTGTCTATGACTTTGTCTATGACCGTGTGTAGGAGTGTTTCTGTCTATGACTGTGTGTATGACTGTGTGTAGGAGTGACTCTGTCTATGACTGTGTGTAGGAGTGTCTCTGTCTATGACTCTGTCTATGACTGTGTGTAGGAGTGTCTGTCTATGACTGTGTGTAGGAGTGTCTCTATCTATGGCTGTGTGTAGGAGTGTCTCTGTCTATGACTCTGTCTATGACTGTGTGTAGGAGTGTCTCTATCTATGGCTGTGTGTAGGAGTGTCTGTCTATGACTCTGTCTATGACTGTGTGTAGGAGTGTCTCTGTTTATGACTGTGTCTATAACTGTGTGTAGGAGTGTCTTTGTCTATGACTCTGTCTATGACTGTGTGCAGGAGTGTCTGTCTATGACTGTGTGCAGGAGTGACTCTGTCTATGACTCTGTCTATGACTGTGTGTAGGAGTGTCTCTGTTTATGACTGTGTCTATGACTGTGTGTAGGAGTGTCTCTGTCTATGACTCTGTCTATGACTGTGTGCAGGAGTGTCTGTCTATGACTGTGTGCAGGAGTGACTCTGTCTATGACTGTGTGTAGGAGTGTTTCTGTCTATGACTGTGTGTATGACTGTGTGTAGGAGTGTCTGTCTATAACTGTGTGTAGGAGTGTCTGTCTATGACTGTGTGTAGGAGTGTCTCTGTCTATGACTCTGTCTATGATTGTGTGTAGGAGTCTCTGTCTATGACTTTGTCTATGACCGTGTGTAGGAGTGTTTCTGTCTATGACTGTGTGTAGGAGTGTGTCTGTCTATGACTCTGTCTATGACTGTGTGTAGGAGTGTCTCTATCTATGGCTGTGTGTAGGAGTGTCTGTCTATGACTCTGTCTATGACTGTGTGTAGGAGTGTCTCTGTTTATGACTGTGTCTATAACTGTGTGTAGGAGTGTCTTTGTCTATGACTCTGTCTATGACTGTGTGCAGGAGTGTCTGTCTATGACTGTGTGCAGGAGTGACTCTGTCTATGACTCTGTCTATGACTGTGTGTAGGAGTGTCTCTGTTTATGACTGTGTCTATGACTGTGTGTAGGAGTGTCTCTGTCTATGACTCTGTCTATGACTGTGTGCAGGAGTGTCTGTCTATGACTGTGTGCAGGAGTGACTCTGTCTATGACTGTGTGTAGGAGTCTCTCTGTCTATGACTGTGTCTATGACTGTGTGTAGGAGTGTTTCTGTCTATGACTGTGTGTATGACTGTGTGTAGGAGTGTCTGTCTATAACTGTGTGTAGGAGTGTCTGTCTATGACTGTGTGTAGGAGTGTCTCTGTCTATGACTCTGTCTATGATTGTGTGTAGGAGTCTCTGTCTATGACTTTGTCTATGACCGTGTGTAGGAGTGTTTCTGTCTATGACTGTGTGTAGGAGTGTGTCTGTCTATGACTCTGTCTATGACTGTGTGTAGGAGTGTCTGTCTATGACTGTGTCTATGACTGTGTGAAGGCGTGTCTCTGTCTATGACTTTGTCTATGACTGTGTGTAGGAGTGTCGGGGTCCTAATACAGCATTCGCAGTCCTCTGTTTTAAGCTTGTTTTTCTTAAAGAATCCAAAAACACATCTTTAGCAAATATCTCAAGCTTTCAGCCCCATAACAGGGAGGCAGGGAGGTAGGCAGGCAGGCAGGCAGGGAGGCAGGCAGGCAGGCAGGCAGGCAGGCAGGCCGACGGGGAGGTAGGGAGGTAGTAGGGGAAGGAGGCAGGGAGGTAGGGAGGTAGGATGGTAGGCAGGCAGGGAGGCAGGCAGGCAGGCAGGCAGGCAGGGAGGCAGGCAGGCAGGCGGGGAGGGAGGGAGGGAGGGAGGGCAGGTGGGGAGGCAGGGAGGTAGGGAGGCAGGGACGTAGGCAGGCGGGGAGGTAGGGAGGGAGGCAGGCAGGGAGGCAGGCAAGCGGGTAGGGAGGCAGGGAGGCAGGAAAGGAAGCAGGGAGGTAGGGAGGCAGGGACGTAGGCAGGCAGGGAGGTAGGGAGGGAGGTAGGCAGGGAGGCAGGCAAGCGGGGAGGGAGGCAGGGACCCAGGCAGGGACGCAGGCAAGCGGGGAGGGAGGCAGGGACCCAGGCAGGGACGCAGGCAAGCGGGGAGGGAGGCAGGGGGCAGGCAGGGAGGCAGGAAAGGAAGCAGGGAGGTAGGGAGGCAGGGACCTAGGCAGGCGGGGAGGTAGGCAGGGAGGCAGGCAAGCGGGGAGGGAGGCAGGGAGGGAAGGAGGCAGGCAGGCAGGCATGCAGGGAGGCAGCCAGGGAGGGAGGCAGGCAGGCAGGCAGGCAGGGAGGTAAGGAGGGAGGGAGATAGGGGACGGAGGCAGGCAGGCGGGGAGGCAGGGAGGCAGGGAGGGAGGCAGGGAGGGAGGCAGGGAGGCAGGGAGGCAGGGAGGCAGGTAGGGAGGCAGGGGGGCTGGGGGCTGGGAGCTAGGCAGGTAGGGAGGTAGGATGGTAGGCAGGGAGGGAGGCAGGCAGGGAGGCAGGCAGGCAGAAAAGGAGGCAGGGAGGGAGGTAGGCAGGGAGGTAGGGAGGCAGGGAGGTAGGGAGGCAGGCAGGCAGAGAGGTGGGCAGGGAGGGAGGCAGGCAGGGAGGCAGGGAGGTAGGGAGGTAGGGAGGTAGGGAGGTAAGGAGGCAGGGAGGCAGGCAGGCAGGTGGGGAGGCAGGGAGGCAGGGAGGGAGGCAGGGAGGTAAGGAGGTAGGGAGGGAGGCAGGCAGAGAGGGAGGTAGGGAAGCAGGGCTCAATAGTCGCAGGCAAGCGGGGAGGGAGGCAGGGAGGGAAGGAGGCAAGCAGGCAGGCATGCAGGGAGGCAGGCAGGGAGGGAGGCACCTGGCTGCCAAGCCACCTGGCTGCCAAGCCACTTGGCTGCCCAGCCACCTGGCTGCCCAGCCACCTGGCTGCCAAGCCACCTGGCTGCCAAGCCACCTGGCTGCCAAGCCACCTGGCTGCCAAGCCACCTGGCTGCCAAGCCACCTGGCTGCCAAGCCACCGGGCTGCCAAGCCATCGGGCTGCCAAGCCACCTGGCTGCCAAGCCACCTGGCTGCCAAGCCACCTGGCTGCCAAGCCACCGGGCTGCCCATTTGGTCATCCAGCCACCCAGTAAACCGAGCCTCATCTAACCGCACCAACCACATTAACCCCCTGTCTATCAAATCCCTGAACGACACAGAACACAATTAGAACAGTACTGCGATAATGGGGCCATAATAGCAATGTGGTAGCATATTTTATCACAATGATCTGAACCAATTTAACTGTAAGCTTCCACACACATGTATTACACACAAAGCTGGGGTGTCAGGTTGGGGCAGAGGGTTGGAACAGGTTGAGGCAGGTTGGGAGAAGTAGGGGCAGGTTTGGCTGGGGAAGGTTTGAGTGATAGGGATAGGTTGGGGTAGGTAAGGCCAAGTTTGGGCAGGTTGAGGCCGGTTGGGTCAAGTTGAGGCAGGTTGGGACAGGTTGATATAGGTTGGGGTATGTTTGGTTAGGTGGGGGCAGGTTTAGCAAGGTTAGGGTTGGTTGGGGCACAGTGAGGTATGTTAAGGTAGGTCGAGGCAGGCTTGGATAGGTTGAGGCAGTCAGGTTAAGGCAGTTTGAGGTAGGCTGGGGCAGGTTGGTACAGGTTGACATAAGTTGGGGTATGTTAGGTGGGGGCAGGTTGAGCAAGGTTAGGGTGGGTTCGGCCATAGTGAGGTATGTTGAGGTAGGTCGAGGCAGGTTGGGTGCCAATTTACCCAGACTTGAAGGGGTCACATTCCTGGCCCATCAGGTAGGTAAGGTAGTGTAGTTAGGTAGGTAGTGTAGTTAGGTAGGTAGGTAGGTAGGTAGGTGGGTAGGTAGATGGTCTGTAGGTAGGGTTGTGTTGGTATGTATGTAGTTAACTATCATAGCCTCTCAGTTCTTTTCTCAGTACTGTAATCTTGATCGTTTTCATTACCTGTTATTGAAGTACTGAACAGGCTCAACCCGGAAGAGATACTAATTATATCGCATTTTATTTCTTTCAGGGTCTATGTGCTCAAATCTCAGGTTCATGACAAGTTAATTTCCAAGACATATCCCATACAACAGAAAACGGGGATCAACAAAACACACACATGCAACAGGAAGGGCAGTGTTGTTAGTACCACAAACACAGACACAGCGCCTAATGGAAAACACAGTGACGTAAGCTCACATTTCACATCTTATGCTGGCAAGAATTAAAGTCAAAGCACGGAGTGATTTTCATCTTCAGTGTGACTGTCCTCATGACAATATCTATTGAGGGAAACCTCATAACCATACCATGTCTAGCACAGGATACATACTGATGTGTTAGACCTCCCACAGTATAGCGACAACCTGTTTACTATAGGGAGAGACAGCATCAGGAAACCACTCCCCAGCGAGTATGAACTGAGCAGCAAAGGACCACCTGAAAACTGTCACCTGAGCTGGCAGTCTTGCGACTTTGATGGACTAAGTTGAAAGGTTTATCGGACACATCACACACAGTGAGTACCACTTTATACTGACTACTAAGTAGGGGTCTGAATAATATTCTACAAATGATGATATGAAGTGTCTTATGATTTTCCTTTGGCAAGTCTGGCTTAATAAAGTATTAAAACAATGTTAAGGCCTATACTTGACAGAGTATGTCTTGTTTAATAATGAAGGATCTAAAAGCATACCCAAGATCAGCTTTACTAAATAAGATTTAACTTGGGCCACCCCTGAGGTACCTCTGCAAAGATCTCATGGTCCAGCTAAATTATCATTCCTTCAATATTAAACAGACCCCAGGAAAGCACAGACAGATAGACAGACAGGCAGATAAACTGACAGGCAGATAAACATGCAGGCAGACAGGAAGTCTTAAAGGCAGGCAGACAAACAGGCAGCAAAAAATGCAGACAGTTGACAGATAGGGAAACAGGCAGTCAGACAGGGAAACAGACAGGCAGGCAGACAGACAGGCAATAATATAACAACTCCATAAGCTTTGGAATTACTCCATCAATTTTTAATCAACTCAGGATCCTTAAGATATCAAATTCTGGAAACATTTCTTGAATTCCCAAACCTGTAAAAATATGAATCATTTATATGCAATTATTTCTATGGCTACTGCATTACTGTATTTGGTCTATTCAAACTATCATCTGATAGACAACTTTCACATCATTCATCAACTGAAATGAAGAGAAAATAATAGTATTCTTGACATCCTGCTTCAACATATTTTCTTTCACTTTTTCAATATTGTATATATCTATGCCTTTCAGAGAAGTACAAACATAAATCTAGACACACTTTGAATCCTAACTTGATGGTATTGGCATCCTAATACAGTGAAAACCTATATGCCCCTCTAACTTACATAAGAACATACTCTATTAAACAAGGAAGGGTTCCTTCACTCAGTGTGTAAAGAGGTGTCTAAGGAGATACTGAGAGAATCAGTGGTCTAACTGGTTTCAATATTCAGATTTTCATTCTTTCATCTACAACACATGATTCGATTGTATACGGCATCAAACCACAAGCTCCTGCCACAAGGCATCCTGTTATTCTTCTCTAGTCACGACTCTGACCTTGAGATCACTAGGCCTGGCAGGGACAGCTCCAGGATGTAGGTTGCATTCAGCATTGAAATACTATAAGGAGACATGCTCAGAGTGCCTCCATAAAATCTCTTCCATGTTGTTTTATATCAGAAATGTTCACAGAGTTTGAAGAATAAGGTGAATGTTTCCCACCCAAACTAATTCTCACTATATCTCCATATCACTGTGCACTTGTAAGTCATAAAACACCATTTTGAAATAAGTCACAAACTCTTAGTTCATGCACAGTGTGTAGGATGAAATCCATACAGCTGTTGAGTAAGGGAGAGACACTCATGTACAAGTGTATACAATAAATTGTACATCCAAATTCCAGTATTATATCTTACACAGTAAAACAGTGTTTACTATTTACACACCAGTGTTTAAAAGTTAAACACTTATTTAAATGCTTTCTTGTCCCACTTTTCTAAACACAGTTTTTGTAAAACTATGTGTTGAGGTAGTAAGTGTCTCCATTATATTTAAGTTTTAGAAGTGTTTGTATTCATAGTATTTGGGATTTGAAAGTGATTGAATAAAAAGTGTTTAACATTAGAAAGTGTTTAAATACAAAGCGTTTAGCTTTAGGAAATGTTAAAATACAAAATGTTTAGCTTTTGGAAATATTTAAGTATCAAGTGTTTAGCATTAGGAACTATTTGAATACAAAGTGTTAAACTTAATGAACTCTTAAAAGATTATACCATCATCTGCCTGTAGAAAATCTGTACAGTTATATCATAGATATTGTATAGAAAACCGTGACAAAGATCTTTGTTCTTGATGTAGATTTTATTGCCATTTATCAATATCACAACAACCAATTACAAACAAGGCCATATAAAGGACATTCACTGGTGGTGGCAGGCATAAGCTGACGGGTGAGCATGTTGGTCGGAGGCAGTTCCATGGGTGGGCAGGTTGTTCAACTCTCTGGAAGATTTTATTATCATCTTTTCGTATATAATAATTACAGATATAACATAGATATTGTAAAGAAAACTGTGACAAAAGAACTTTGTTTTATATAAATGAAGATTTTATTGCCACATATCAAGATCGCACCAACCAAAACAGTACAACTGTCGGGGCTGGGGGGGTTGTATTCCTTTCTTTAACTTCTTATTTAATTAATTTGTAGTAGTTGCTAGTTAATATTGATTGGTATTGTCTGTTGTTTACTTCTTCTTGGTTTGTTGTTACCGGTTACTAAGGATCACTAAGGAAGTCCCGGTTACCAAGGAAGTCCTGGTTGCTATGTTATTACACTATTATTTGGAATAAGTTGTTCTTTACTTCAAACCCCCAGTCTCTCTCCCTTTCATGGGAATAGGGATCCAGTCTGTTCACTTGTGATATGTGCATGTATAGTCAAGATTATGTGAGAGGGTTTTGATATATAAATGTCCACAAGTGAATTCAATGTAGTAAAGTTTTAATTGCCTCAGTACTGTTGGTACTTTAGACAATTACCTGGCCACTGGATAAATATAAATACACAGCTTTCCCTACCTCTTTCCTCTCTATATTAAATGAGAGAAAGTCCTGAAAATGTTCCCTGACTCCTTGTGAAATATTCCAATGTCCTTGAAATATCCTATTGGTGTTGCCTACATTATAATAGTCACATTACTCTAGCAGTCTCACAAAAGCGTCCTTACAGCATCAAGGTTCCTCTCTGAATGCCTCTATGTGTATTGAATGAGAAAGGTCCTTGAAATGTTCCCTGATATGTTCAGTCCTTATGATAAGTTTTCCTGAGATATTTGTGCAGCCAAATTGCCTCACAGTGCCAAACAGATCCTCACTCCCTCATGCCTGGTTCAAGAATGACTCTATGTATGTCTTGTCAACAGAATCTATCCTCACTACCACTTGCCTAGTAACCTCTGAGCATGCTCAGAAGGCATTTCCTGTTATTCCTATATGTAATAGAAGTGGTGAGGAAGGTCAAAGAATATTCCAGTCTGTAACAGCCGACACTGAGGGTTATATAAGCATACTGCAGCTAATAGAAGAGGATTAGTGTAGACTGAGGCCTTAGATCCGTTTCTGGATGGTAAACTCCACTGTAAACCCTCATATTAGGTATATGTAAATATCATAGCTCTAACACAACCAATACCAAGGGCAATACAAAGGACAGTCATTGCTGGTGACACTAAAATGTTGATGGGTTAACAGAGCAAAATTCCCTGCCCCAAAAGAGTATACTAAAAATCGGTCCCCCTCTCCACAGAAGGGGCTAACATAAACTACTACACCCCCCCAAAAAAAAATTGTTTTCAAAAAGTCCTTCCCTCTCCAATACCAAAAATATTAGGACCACCATGCACCATGAAATTAGCTGCGTACAGAGTGGGGTGTGGGTGTAGGGCAGAGTGGGGTGTGGGTGTAGGGCAGAGTGGGGTGTGGGTGTAGGGCATAGTGGGGTGTGGGTGTAGGGCAGAGTGGGGTGTGGGTGTAGGGCAGAGTGGGGTATGGGTGTAGGGCAGAGTGGGGTGTGGGTGTAGGGCATAGTGGGGTGTGGGTGTAGGGCAGAGTGGGGTGTGGGTGTAGGACAGAGTGGGGTGTGGGTGTAGGACAGATTGGGGTGTGGGTGTAGGGCAGAGTGGGGTGTGGGTGTAGGGCATAGTGGGGTGTGGGTGTAGGACAGAGTGGGGTGTGGGTGTAGGGCAGAGTGGGGTGTGGGTGTAGGGCACAGTGGGGTGTGGGTGTAGGGCAGAGTGGGGTGTGGGTGTAGGGCAGAGTGGGGTGTGGGTGTAGGGCATAGTGGGGTGTGGGTGTAGGGCAGAGTGGGGTGTGGGTGTAGGACAGAGTGGGGTGTGGGTGTAGGACAGAGTGGGGTGTGGGTGTAGGGCAGAGTGGGGTGTGGGTGTAGGGCAGAGTGGAGTGTGGGTATAGGGCAGAGTGGGGTGTGGGTGTAGGGCAGAGTGGGGTGTGGGTGTAGGACTGAGTTGGGTGTGGGTGTAGGGCAGAGTGGGGTGTGGGTGTAGGACAGAGTTGGGTGTGGGAGTAAGAGAGAGTGGGGTATGGGTGTAGGAAAGAGTGGGGTGTGGGTGTAGGACAGAGTGGGGTGTGAGTATAGGACAGAGTGGGGTGTGGTGTAGGGCAGAGTAGGGTGTGGGTGTAGGGCAGAGTGGGGTGTGGGTGCAGGACAGAGTGGGGTGTAGGTGTAGGGCAGAGTGGGGAGTGGGTGTAGGACAGAGTGGGATGTGAATGTAGGACAGAGTGGGATGTGGATGTAGGACAGAGTGGGGTGTGGGTGTAGGGCAGAGTGGGGTGTGGTGTAGGGCAGAGTGGGGTGTGGTAGTAGGACAGAGTGGGGTGTGGTGTAGGACAGAGTGGGGTGTGGTGTAGGACAGAGTGGGGTGTGGTGTAGGGCAGAGTGGGGTGTGGGTGTAGGGCAGAGTGGGGTGTGGGTGTAGGACAGAGTGAGGTGTGGGTGTAGGACAGAGTGGGGTGTTGGTGTAGGGCAGAGTGGGGTGTGGGTGTAGGGCAGAGTGGGGTGTGGGTGTAGGACAGAGTGGGGTGTGTGTAGGGGAGGTAGGTATGCAGGTAGGTAGGGTAGTGTAGGTATGTAGACAGGTAAGTCCCTGC
This sequence comes from Alentia gelatinosa, assembly GCA_950022655.1. NCBI lineage: Eukaryota > Metazoa > Annelida > Polychaeta > Phyllodocida > Polynoidae > Alentia > Alentia gelatinosa. Next base: position 1,911,030 of record OX465583.1, read on the forward strand.
TCCCGTGAAAATAAAAAAAATACACACCACCCTCCTCAGAGGAACTTGAAAAAATTGTCTACCCCTGAATTGTTTTTAGAGCCCCTTTAGGAAAAATATGGGAAAAAAAGGAAAAGATTAGCAACATTCCCCGATTTAGAAAAAAAACCCAAAGAAAGATATAGATAAAAAAAGCCCCCCCCCCACCTACTCCCACAGACAGCACCAGAATGAATTTGCTCAATTTTTTCTTCAACCCAGCACCTAATGGAAAAATCAAAAGCAAAAAGAAAGTACCCCCCATGAATTTTACTTCCCAACATGGAAACATTATATTAGAATTACCCCCCCCCCTTCCTAGGAGTTACCGAAATAAGTCCCCTGTCCCCATGGAAATACAAAAATTACCCTCTGCCCCAATACAGAAGCAACTGAAACATATCCCATTCCCCTCCTAAAAGAGAACTTTCAAAAATATCCCCCCCTGGGAAATATTGAAAGAAAAAATATTAATTTTGTTTATCCCCTCCATGGACAAATCAAAATAAAAAAGATGGATAGACCGGTAAATGTGTACGCTGGTAGATGGGTAGGCCAGTATACGGGTAGGCAGGTAGATGGGTAGGCTGGTATATGGGTAGGCAGGTAGATGGGTAGGCCAGTAGATGAGTAGGCAGGTAGAAAAGTAGGCAGGTAGAAAAGTAGGCAGGTGCATGGGTAGGCAGGTAGATGGGTAGGCAGGTAGATGGGTAGGCAGGTAGATGTGTAGTCTGGTATATGGGTAGGCAGGTAGATGGGTAGGCCAGGAGATGGGTAGGCAGGTAGATAAGTAGGCAGGGAGATAGGTAGGCAGGTAGATAGGTAGGCAGGTAAACAGGTAGGCAGGTAGATGGGTAGGCAGGTTGATGGATAGGCAGGTAGATAGGTAGGCAGGTTGATGGATAGGCAGGTAGATGGGTAGGCAGGTGGGTGGGTAGGCGGGTAGATGGATAGGCAGGTAGATGGATAGGCAGGTAGAGGGTAGGCAGGTGCATGGGTAGGCAGGTAGATGGGTAGGCAGGTAGATGGGTAGGCAGGTAGATGGATAGGCACATAGATGGGTAGATGGGTAGGCGGGTAAATGGGTAGGCAGGGAGATTGGTAGGCAGGTTGATGGGTAGGCAGGTAGATGGGTAATCGGGTGGATGGGTAGGCACATAGATGGATAGGCACATAGATTGGTAGGCAAGGAGATGGGTAGGCAGGTAGATGGGTAGGCAGGTAGATGGGTAGGCAGATATATGGGTAGGCAGGTAGATGGGTAGGCACATAGATTGGTAGGCAGGTTGATGGGTAGGCAGGTAGATGGGTAGGCAGGTAGATGGGTAGGCAGGTAGATGGGTAGGCAGGTAGAGGGTAGGCAGGTGCATGGGTAGGCAGGTAGATGGGTAGGCAGGTAGATGGGTAGGCAGGTAGATGGATAGGCACATAGATGGGTAGATTGGTAGGCGGGTAGATGGGTAGGCAGGTAGATGGGTAGGCAGGTAGAGGGTAGGCAGGTGCATGGGTAGGCAGGGAGACAGGTAGGCAGGTAGATGGGTAGGCAGGTAGATGGGTAGGCAGGTAGATGGGTAGGCAGGTAGATGGGTAGGCAGGTAGATGGGTAGGCAGGTAGATGGGTAGGCAGGTGGATAGGTAGGCAGGTAAATGGGTAGGCAGGTAGATGGGTAGGCAGGTAGATGGGTTGGAAGGTAGATGGGTAGGCAGGTAGATGGGTAGACAGGTAGACGGGTAGACAGGTAGATGGGTAGACAGGTAGACGGGTAGACAGGTAGAGGGGTAGACAGGTAGACAGGTAGACGGGTAGACAGGTAGAGGGGTAGACAGGTAGAGGGGTAGACAGGTAGATGGGTAGACAGGTAGATGGGTAGGCAGGTAGATGGGTGGGCAGGTAGACGGGTAGACAGGTAGATGGGTAGACAGGTAGAGGGGTAGACAGGTAGATGGGTAGACAGGTAGACGGGTAGACAGGTAGACGGGTAGACAGGTAGACGGGTAGACAGGTAGACGGGTAGACGGGTAGACAGGTAGACGGGTAGACAGGTAGACGGGTAGACAGGTAGACGGGTAGACAGGTAGATGGGTAGGCAGGTAGATGGGTGGGCAGGTAGACGGGTAGACAGGTAGATGGGTAGACCGGTAGAGGGGTAGACAGGTAGATGGGTAGACAGGTAGACGGGTAGACAGGTCCTATGTTTATAACATTGGGCCCAATCCCTGCAACAACCGGTTCTCAGTCTGTAGGTATACGGTGATGGCTGCGGCCGGGTGGCCGGTCAGGAGGCCGGACGGATAATATCATGGCCGCCTGTGGACAGGCATCTTGACTTGACCTACATAATATTTAAGACACAGTAAGGACTGGAGAAGATCACTACTTTACATTATAACAATGTTTTAGAGTAGAATGCAGGTGTAGATATAAGGGTGGTATTAATACTACTGTCTGAAGTATCAATATGATTATATGGTATAAATACAGGTGAAGAAATTGATACTTACTTTTAACTCCACCTCTCAAATGTCTTGTGTGTGTGGTCACCTCCACGCTCATTAGTATTCTGCCGCCAAAACGAGCTTGGTTGGGTGTTGCATACATATGCGTTTAAAACTAAACACTTAGCCAAAATTAGTGTGTAAACTCTAAACGGCTTAACACTTGGGAACAAAGCATTTAGGTGTTTAAGAAATAAGTGTTTAAGTAGTAGAATAAGTGTTTAGAATCCAATGGCGTTTAATATATGTGTGTCAAATTGTAAGTGTGCTGGAATTGAACGGTGTTTAGATAATCTAGTGTGTATAATCAAACACACTTTTTACAGTGTACATAATATTTAAGACACAGTAAGGACTGCAGAAGATCACTACTATACATTATACCATTATTTTAGAGTAGAATACAGGTGTAGATATAAGGGTGGTAGTGATGCAACTGGCTGAAGTATCTATATGATAGAAATGCAGGTGAACAAATTGATACTTACTTTTAACTCCACCTCTCAAATGTCTTGTGTGTGTGGTCACCTCCACGCTCATTAGTATTCTGCCACCAAAACGAGGTTGGGTGGGTGTTGTAGCTATAGACGTTTAAAACTAAACACTTAGTCAAAGATAGTGTGTAAACCCTAAACGGCTAAACACTTATTGACAAAGTGTTTAGGTGTGTAAGTTATAAGTGTTTAAAGTATCCAAACAAGTGTAATCTAATAGTGTTGAATGTATGTGTGTAAATAATGCAAGTGTTCGGGAATTAAACGGTGTTTAGACAATCTGGTGTGTATAACACACTTTTTACAGTGTAGAAGGTCAAATGAAACTTTTTACCCCTGCTTTGGTAATGAAAACAATGATATGTCTTTTTAGTGACTCCTAATCAAGATAATATGATACTATATTGCTTTGTGTTTGTAAAGTTACTAAACTATTGATTTTTATACTTCTTTACAGGGAACCCTGCACATATATTCAAGGGCAAACTGTAAGTGCAAAGATTACAATTCACCTAGGTTATCAATAAGCCAATCCTTTTATTAAGATTGATTTATTGTGACTTTATTTGGTTGAAAATCACAAAATGGCAGCAAATGACCATTATATTGATATTAAAAGGATCCTTAATTTGTTTTACCAAGATCATGCTGATATATGAGGGGACTCACGTGCAAAATTGGTAACACTAACTACCATAAATGGCTGTAGCACTGGGCCGCAAAGTTGATAATCTAAAAAACGTCACATTTAGACTCGCTCTAGATTGAACTATGTTGGTTGCTTTCAAAACATAATGTCACCCCTACTATTGTTTGATACAGTTTAGGGATTTCATAAATAAAAATATAACTAGAAACTGTTTTAGACTCTGGCTAGCTGGGCTTTTTAAATTTTGCTAAGGTCTACAGCAAAATATCCTTATATTATAAAATTCCAGGGCCCTGTTTTTCAGTCACGACATGAGTTTAGCATGGTCATCTAAGATGTCCCAGCGATTGTAAGACAATTTGCAAGACAAAAGATGGCCGCTGTGCTATAGACAGTATTGTAGTGCACCACATGAGATCGCCGCTAAAAGTGTCTTAAGTATAGAATTGTCTTAGGTTCTATAAAACCTCACTGTGCATATATAGAGGATTTCATATGCGAATAACGGCTGATCGGAGTGGGCGATCTTCATCATATTTTGTGCCTTAAAGTTTCATCACTTAATTGGCTTAAATCCTACGGGAAGTGAAGTTGCGCATTGAGTGACAATCATTGGCCGATCTCCTTAGATGTCTTCTCTATAGTACACTGACAGCTCTAAGATGTCTCACATAAAAGTTGTCTTGACTGAAAAACAGGCCCCAGATTTCCTATAAAACTTACTATTCCATTTAGTGTAGTTCCTTGAGAAGCAGGACAATGATTGTAAAAATAATCATTTTGATAGTAGCAGTCACTGGCTCGGGTTAGTAACCCAACCTTCAGATAGAATGTATATCTAATCTGGCAATGGAATTGCTACCCTATAGACAATTACATAGGTTGGTTCGATTAGTTTTCAGTATATGATCTGGATGACTACATAACCTAATCACGCAAAACTTGACACTGACAAAGTTTTATTTACAGTTCTTTACAACAGAGAAAGATGTGTTGTCCATTTACAGTTGTAGTCCTGTTACAGTATCCTGACACTGGAATGTTGGGTAAAGCAGATGGAGAAAGTTTATTAACCGAAGCAAATAAAAGGGGTTCAGAAAAACCTACTACCAGTGAGGCTCCAAAGGGTTCACTCTTCTCAGAAGGAAAGCACAGAGTAACCTGTCAACCTGCTGACCAGGCCTTATATACAGAGTAGGTGACATAACCTGGGTGCACCCTTGGCACTTCCATGCACAGGCTCACCCAAACTACCACACACCAGGGATAGATGCCATGTGTCCTCTAGTGAAGGGCAAACACACCACAACAACTGAACTGACCCCTACATTACCCCTCCCAGTTTTTACAAAGGGGGGACCTTGAAGCCATTGTGCTACCAGATTTACTATAGAAGTTGAGTGCCTCTTGGTTCACTTTCCTACCTCACAGTGTTCACAAAAACACTGATGATGCTTGTAGTATGAGTGAATAAAAATGGTGAGATAAGTAGTGAAAAATTAATAATGATATGGAAAAGAAACAATTAAACTACTGCAAAAAAAAGAGGACAGCATAACAAACATGGGTGAATAATATAAAATGGAAAGGAAAAACCTTGCTTGCACCTTTCGTTTGATAAATAGTTTTTCGTCCAGTCAAATTGGATGTCTTGAGGCTCTCTGGCTTGGAGGACTGTGGTGGTCTTCCATAAAGACAAAAAAGCATTGAGCCCAGTAGACCTGCCAGCATCAGACATAAGAAGGTCCAGTCCTCAGCCAACAGGTGCTGGGCTTCCAGCTGTCCTCCTGGATAAAGCTGCTCCAGCAGTGAAGAGATTTCAGCACTCGAGGGAGTCAATCCCACAGCACCCCACCTTGTCATAACATCAACATCCAATGGTGGTGTATCATTAACCCAAAAATTGGAAGTGAAAGTGGACAATAATGGACAAAAGCCAATAGTCCATGTCCCACTCCTCTGATGGTGAAAGGTGTTTGTAAGGCATCAGCGTTCTCCACGTCCTCTGCATAATGGCCCATTCTCAGCTGTCAAAGTCAGAGAGCTTGGTTCCAGCCATCTCAGTAGGCCCAAGCTATGCCAAAACATAACTTAACTGACCTACCTGCCCACCAGACACCCGACAGGCAAGCCTGTGGGGTACGCACAGTGAGGAGGTTTTCGCAATTGGGTCCTATCAAGAGAATCTTTAGCCATATGAAACCCTAGTTGTGGCTGGGAAAATCCAGGGATGGTTTTCCATAGCCCAACTCAGGACTGCTAATGTTCCTGCCTAGCTTCCCGCCAGTACTCCCCCCTAGCGATATGGCCCAGTAGGAAAGGCACATGGAAAGCCGGTTTAACCCATTTACGGCGGGCTCCTACACAGTCGTGTATATAGGGGTCGGGTATTAGTACCTATATAGTGCTAGGGAACGGGTATCCACATGCCAATTATGGTAATTGGATGATGTGATCACGTGATATAACTTTTTTTTTTTTTCTTAAGAACTTTTATTCCGTTGTCAACATGTCATGTAGTTACATAGTATCATGATACAACTCGGAAGATCTTTCTGCTTCATTCTGTTTAAAAAAGAAGTCACATACAAGTTATATAAGTCTTCCTTAAATGGACTGCTTAGTTGACAGCGAAATCGGGGTGGTTATCAAGTCTTGGATGGCTTGATTTTCATAACCTGCCCCACTCCAAAATAGGGTATCAGTTGAGACAGGAGGCATACATACATCCATCTTTTAATCCCCCTGGTTTTATAGATCTTCTGCGCATTACCACAGCTTAAAACTTAGAGCTCAATTTTAGTTGGTTCGATCCAATATGCATTTCACAGTAATATACAGAGTACGACAATATATCAAAATTTTTTAGAAGAGGAAGTTCGGTGAAAACAGCAGACCCAATTGGTCCGTTATGAAGTTCAGGTAAGTATAGCATATGGTTATTTGGTAGGAATACTGTTCATCATGTTCAACTTTGTAAGTTGTTTAATAGATTTGTAGGTCTCTATGTTCCTGTTAGATGGAATCAAAGTATTCCACTTTGTAGCCCCGTGGTGGCTGATAGATCGTGCATATGCTTCACAGTTGGGAGTTACTCACTGCACGAAAACCACTATTTTACATATGTATACGAAACGCATCTAACAGTAGGATTTTGCGTCTAGAAGTTAGACCTGTTATCTGTCTCGTAGACGCCTTATCTAGTGGCCATGTCCATGGTGCGGTCTTATATATGTCATATATACGCCTGATTCCGTTGTTTATACACCTCAAAAAGTTCCATTCTCTGCCACTTGGGGACCCTACTGGTAGAATATTTCATTTGCCATTAACCATCCAATTCTGTATTATATGAAAATTGCAATCTTATATTACCAATTTATTTTATAAAAACCTAATTAAGTATAAATTGATTAATTACACACAGTAAACCTTGCATTATATTGTTTTTTTAATTGTTTTTCTAATAGATCTTACTTTCAAACACCATTTCAATGTGTGGACAGTGAGGCTTACTATATAATGAGCCTCTTCAGACTTGAGGTTGAATCCTGAGATTATCTTACCCCCGTGTGAATGCAGCCGCACAGGTGTGAATGCAGCCGCACATGTCTACCCGGCCCCCCTCGACACCATAACACCTCGCGGCAGGCAGCGGCGGGCAGCAGTGGGTGGTGGGTGGTGGGGGAGGGTTTCCCACTGAGTCAACCTGTACAAACGCGGCGGGCGGTGGGCGGTGGCCAGCGGGCAGCGGGGGGCTTCTCACTGAGGCTGGCTGGGGGTGGTGTGGGGTGGTGGGGGGGCGGTAGGGGGTGGGGTTGGGAGGTCGCGGGTGGCGGGTCAGTGTTGGTGTATCCTCTACCAACACCCACAGGCCCGGGCCTAATTATATAATTAGTAGCGAAAGAAAACACACACAATCCTTTGACTGCTTTTTAATCTAAGAATTGTCAGACAATCCCTGATAGTATATCTGGTCTGGTTGTCATCAACTTTTCTCCTACCATCAGATTGTTTTATAGTCATCATTCACCTTTTCTTTCATCTATTCCATCTTCACACCTTTCCTACATGACCTGTCAGTTCATTCTCCTAATACATACTCCTGCTTCTGCCAGGCCGACATACCTCAGCATTCACAGGTTTAAAAGCTGGAGTAAACATTGTTTATCTACCTGTGGGCTTGATCTTCTCAGTCAACAGAAAAGATGGGTGGGAGCACTGCACGAATCTAACCACTTTACATATATATGCGAACGGCGTATACAGGTATGCTTTTGTGTATACAAGGTCGTCCTATTCCCTGTGTGTATACACCTTATCTATTGGCATATATACATGTCCATGGTGCGGTCATATAGACGCCTGATTCTATTGTATTTACGCCACTATTGAATAGGTCCGATCTCTGCCACTTAGAGACAACACTGGTAGCATATTTCATTTTCCATTAACCATCCAAGTCTGTATTATATGAAAAATGCAATCTTATATTACCAATTTATTTCATAAAACCTTTATAAAACCTAATTAAGTATAAATTGATTGATTACACATAATAAACCCTGCATTATGTTGTTTTTTTACCATTTTTCTAATATATTTTACGTTCAAAACACCACCCTTCTGTAGTGTTCTATGTATTCCCATATATAAGCCTTTAAGAAGTTGCTACTATAGACATTGAAGTCCTATCCCTACACGTGTGAATGCGGCTGCCTTGCCCCCGCCCATTCGCCTGGTCCGCACTCAGGTCCCCCCCCACCGAGGTTGAACCGGCACTAACCCTCCTCTCAACACTCAGTCAGCCAACACTGAAGCCCTAAGCTCTCCCCCCATTGTGTGTAGACTGATTACTTGGCCGCTTGGCTGCCTCCCGAGCTGGCGAGTCAAGTTTTTTTTGTTTTGTTTTTTAATTATGTAGATGCCCGGTGTATATTTATCATGCAGAGTGTATTTCCTCTTATATATGCCAGGTGTGAAATACAGCCAAGTCGCGTCCGTATGAAAAAAAGGAAGCAGTCTTGTATACACCTCATATGCTGGTGTGGATTACAGGTGTATACAAGTGAAAATGAATAAATTTACAGTTGATATGTGCACTGCAGCGATGGCGCATGTATGAATAATGGCGTTAGTTTTGTGCAGTGGAGGAAGCAGTTCCCCTCCCCTATGGATGTGACCTACATGCTCACTCTACCTTTCTATTCTGCTTCGACCTGTATATATTCACCTCCCCCGGTCTTCTGAAGTTCAAGCCTTCTGTAGTCCTCAAAACTCTCTCCCAAGATATATACTTTTATTCATGGTAATATATCATCACAGAAAGCTGAACAACAGAATATATTTTAGTTATTCTTAAGTATTTTATGTGATAGAAATTGACAGCTAAACAGAATTTATGTGTGTGTCAATTACTCATTAGCTCTTAGAGGTGCCAATAAACCAAAAACATTTGATGAGATTGTCAAAAGTTTGTTGGAAAATAAAGATATTAAAGGAAGAAAGTATTGATATGCAAATATGAGAAATATGATTCTTTACAAAAATGAAGGATTCTGGACATTATAAGGATAAAGTAGAAAGAGCTACATTCTCACTTCCAGTAATACCTACTAGATAAATAAACATATATCTTGTAGATGGGTGACAATTCAGGCATCTACAGAAGTGCATATTTCCCTTATTACAATCCTTTTATTATTTAGAAATAAAGAACAATTACAATCACCCATAATAGGATGTTTCTTCCTTGTGGCATACTTAACACATATCCATACATGTAGACAGGAACAGAATACAAGATTTATAGTTGACACACAGAACAACCAGATAGTGGGAGGGGCTGCTCTTACATTTCCATCCATTAGAGAGGGTCCACATATAATCTTGACATTCTGATAGGATCGTGGTACCAAGGTAGACCTCTATAGACCTCACCAATGTGTATGCACTATGTATAGGTATGATCAGCATAGAGATGACTACAGTGTGAGTTTTTATTTTTATAAGCTAGTGTCAAATGTGATCCACCTGTCATCAGGAGATATGCATTGCCTACTGTCCTACTTTCTCAAACCAGTTTAGGGGAGCTCTAGGCACATACAAAAAGTCGAATGACATCTGCATACTTTATATGTGCCCCTGTGGGATTCTATCCCCATTTCACGCAGCACGATTCACACCGACTCTGGACTTCATGATGTTTGCGCACCAAGACCTTTGCTACTAGGATAGGTAAGTATGACTAAATGTCTATTCAGGATATCATCAAGTGTTGTCAATGTGAGTGTAGTAGGTGTTGTAGTTATAGGAGGAGACCTTCTCTAGACTGACAATTAGTCAAAGAAATATTCATCTCCATTTCCCCCCCAGAATCTCCTCCCTCTCCTGCCTTGCTTGATAGTCCATTGGGTAGGTAGAGCTGCAGAAAAACCATGCACATAAGTCGATCAGGAGGATTGTTTCTATGTCACTGTTTTCTTATTGCTTTAGGAAAGTTGGTCACTTTATAAATCTTGGCATAACGGTATCCTTTTGCTTTCATGCACCTGAGAGAAAATTCCCACTCCCGGTAAACCTTGCAGTTGGCCGGCTGAGTGTTTTCCTCTATTACAGCCACATTGTACCCCATTTCCTTTACTGTGAGTGTCACATGGTTGCCATTGGCACTACTGGCCTCCTACTGGTCCTGATTGGATATGACCAGGTGATTTGTTGCTGATGCCAATTTTTTTCAATTTTTTATTCATGTAAACATAGACAAGGACACAAACTGTCATCTTAGGACATTCTTCCCCGCAAGTCAAAGGGACACGACATTAACAAGATACCCTATACTCATTAATACAATTCTGCAGTCCACTAAGAACCGTTGAGATACCTGGACCAAGTTGCTGGTGGTATGACCATGATTGTCCACTGTCTGGTTATGTGCTACTGTGTTAAAACTTTCCCTATATGGTGGTCAGTACCTTTTCAGTAATCTGAGGCATTTAATTGCTCTGACAATTCTTTCAGGAAATAAATACCATGATGTAATTTACACAGAACAATATTTGTTTTAGAATCTATGTAAGCTCTAATCAATATGTACCATCCCCAGTATATGATTCAAAGGTATATACTCCTGCCTCTCACATTGTGGGAAGTTCCCATGACCTGTAGATACAAACAGAGTATACACTTGGTGTTAATAGTTTTACCTGTGTTGTATGTATTTGCTGATCTATTTCACTGATCCAGATGTGTGCTTACAATCATGACCAATTCTAAGCTAGTTTTTCATTGTGTGTGCATACACCGTGACCAGTTTAAGACGTAGATTCCATAGCTGAACTGAACAACAAGGAGGAGAGTAGGAAGCAGACAACATTCAAAGGTTGTTTTACATATTCTTCATTTCACAATATTCAATTATTTCCTTAAATACATTCTTTTGGGGGATTTTTTAAAAGTAAAAATATCTGGAACTTGGATACCTGATATTGATATAAAAGTCTGAAGTGACAAAAAAGGAAATGAAACCACCAGTATATAAATGCTATGAGGATGGGGGTCTGCAGCAGGTAGGGTGACCTGTGTAAGGGAAGGTGCTAGTGTCAATGTATACTGCTACCGGCAGGCATGTTGTCTTCTGAACACAACATTTGAAGGTGTATGATAAAGGAAAACAGACCTAGCAGTTGTATCTTATTCCCTTACAGATAAATATGCCCCTCTTGCCTAATGGCATTGGGACAAATGTTTGCAAGTTTGTGAGTTGGTATTCATTAAGAAGTACAACGCATAGTCTTTTTTTCTAATATATTCCATGCCACCTACCCTAACTTCATACTCATCTAACTATCCACATACCCTACCTGCCTACCTACTTATCTACCCAACATATCTAACTACCTTTCCTACTTATCTATGTTCCCTACCTACCTGATTATGGTATGGGTGAGTAGATGGTTGATGGTTGATTAGGTGGGGATGGGGGGGCACTTTGGGGATTGGGTGGAATAGGGGGACGGGATGGAAGGTGGATGGGTGAGTAAATGTTTGGATATGTGGGGATGGAGGTGCTATTGTTGGATGGGACAGGATGAATAGATGGGAGGGCAGGTGCATAAGGGGGAGATGGTGTGGCAGGAGGATGGATCGGTAGATGGTTGGCCCAGCCTGGTTATGGAGGCAATTTTAGGGTGACTGTTGGAAGAAGGGATGGGATGATAGGTGTGTAGGATGGTTGATAGATGGGCACGTATATAATAGCTTTTTTAATGGTATGTATACAATACCATATTGTTTTTCAGACAATAAAACTCAGTTCCAAGCCAAACTATGAAGTGGTTGATTTGAGTCCCTTATCCTTTTATCAAATCACACCAAATTGGCACTGCAGTATTTTCATTATATGACCCACCAGATCTCCCACTTTCATAATTTTCAGCCAAGTATTCCACATATAAGAGAAATTTTCCTGGCCGTATTTGGTGCTGACAGGCTACGACGGACTATGAAATATTAACATGTTTGAATTTCCTAGATACTCTACAATTAAGGTTTTATCATTGTAGCATGTTGGTGTGTGTCATAGAGCTCAGCGACAAAACCCCTAGTTGTATGCACTGAAACCAACACTTTTCCTTACAGGTGCATCTCAGCCAAAAGCATCTCTCACTAAAGGGCTAACAAACAAAATTAGAGAGGAGAAATTTGGGCTTTGGATGTATTTTGGGGGATGGAGGGATGGATAGTGATTTGATTAAGTAGGGTGTTGGGTATATGTGGTTTGGTAGATAGGAGGGCATAGAAGTGGGTGGGTGGGTAGGGGTGTTATAATTACTGCTATGGTTTGGGGGTATGGGGGCAGATTGGGATAGGAGGTCTGTGGAATTATTGCTGATAATCATAATGGCCAAATGAGAAATCTACACTAACCCAGCCTACCTAATTATAGTATGGGTGAGAAGATTGTTTGATGGGTGGTTAGGTGGGGATGGGGGGCACTTTTGGGATTGGGTGGTAGCATGGGGGGTGGGATGTGTGAGTCAATGGTTGGATAGGTGGGGATGGGGGTGATATTGTTGGATGGAATAGGATGAATGGATGGGAAGGCAGGAGCATAAGGTGGAGAAGGTGTGGCAGGAGGATAGATCGGTAGATGGTTGGCCCAAACTGGTTATGGAGGCAATTTTAGGGTGACTGTGGGAAGAAGGGATGGGATGATAGGTGGGTAGGATGGTTGATAGATGGGCAGGTATATAATAGATTTCTTATTGGTATATACAATACTATATTGTTTTTCAGACAATAAAATCTCAGTTCCAAGCCAAACTATGTTTGATTTCAGACTATAATCCTTTATCAAAATTGTAGTAGGTGGGAGGGCCCCCTTACACAGCACAATGCATCTAACAAGTAATTCTTTTTTTTTTTAAAGGAATTTCTTTATTGGCATGAAGGAAATACAATGTTCTGTATGTTAACATTTCCGTAATAGTTTCTGTGCCAACAAAGTGGCCATGGCATCAGCTGCTATCGTGGCTGCTGGTTTTCATTGCCTGGCCGCACACGTATAAGAGTGCTGACAAGCCAGTTTTGAGACATTTATGAAGGTATTTAATCTAGCTAGGATACACCCCATAACAAGCAGTACAATACAATATGGCAAAACAGTGGAGCTATGACAAATGTAAAAAATGTCAAGGAATCAAAGACTTAAGAAGGAAATGAACTAAACTCATAATTATAAAAAAGTAAAAAGATTCAAATCCATAAAAGCCACAAAAGCCATCCAAAACACTTCTAGAAAGGAGCCTGTCAACTGCTCAATAAATACCTCAATGAAGTTAGGAAATACCCTCTGACCATATCAATAGTTTCTTTGCTCATGCTGATGAGAAGCTTACTAGTACTTACTTACTTACTCCCCCCCCCCCTGTACTCACTCCCCACCATCCTTTCCCTCACAGACAGGCCAAATATTCCCTTTTTGAGGAAGCATTTACTATAGATGAAGTTTTGAAGACAATTAAGAGAATGAACTGCAACAAATTTTCCCTTTTCAAGGAATACTACAGTGGGAATGTATGTTCTCTTGCATTCAAACTAGCCCTCCTTTTAATCCCAGACCCTATTTACCTCTTCCATCAATAACTCCTCTTTATCAGAAACAAATAGAATGTTAACGCAAATATATATCCCCTAGTCATATGCACTGAAACCAACACCTTTCTTTATGGGTGCATCTCAGCCAAAAGCATCTGTCACTAAAGGGCTAACAAACAAAATTAGAGAGGAGAAATTTGGGGGTTGGATGTGTTTTGGAGGATGGAGGGATGGATAGTGATTTGATTGAGTAGAGATTTGGGTGTAGGTGGGTTGGTAGATAGGAGGGTAAGTGGGTGGGTAAACATGTAGGTGGGTAGGGGTGTTATAATTACTGCTATGGTTTGGAGTGTGAAGGCAGATTGGGATGGGAGGTTGGTGGAATTATTGCTGATAATCATAATGGCCAAATGAGAAATCTACACTAACCCAGCCTAGTGGGATTTATACAGAGAGAAATGGCATAATAGTACCCCAGTGAAACCAACAACAGCTTGAAAATACTAAGGCATAAATAGATTAGATGCAAGTATAAAGTCTGAAATTTCAACCAGTAATTCGGAAATAGTGTCTAGTTAGAGGTCTATAGAATGTATATGTGAAGAAGAGATCACAGAGGGGAGGAGCCACCCAGCTGCACTGAGGCATGACAAGTGCACCAACACGAAGCAGCACTCAGCTGCAGGCACACACACTGTTGACTCAAGCTCACTCAAGCTTACCACCCACCCTCCCCTCCACCTTCTAGAGGACTCTTAGATACCAGAGGACAAGAGGACTCTTAGATACCAGAGGACTTACCACCTACCCTCCCCTCCACCTTCAAGGGACTCTCAAATACTGGAGGACTCAAACCTGAGCCTCAGCACCTATCTACATCAACCACATATTCTAACATATATCTTATAGTTGTGCTAGAAATACCATGCTATTTTCTTATGTCATGCTGACATCACTTTGTCAATATATATATATATATATATATATATACATCGTTATGTTCTCATACTTGAACTACATACACTTTACTGGTCTTATTAGCACAGTTTTTCATCAATTCAGTTCCTTTATTTAACTTCTTTTTTCTTTTAAACTTTTCTTTATTGTATCTCAAATTTCCTTGTTACAATACGTAGCATGATGATATAATATTCTTTTCTGATACATAAAGCAGACACATTCATTAGGTATAATAAAATGCTAGCTGGTTTAAATTAGATCCCTTGGTATGAGATTTTTTTCATATATATATCAATAAGTCGCAATAGTGTATGAGGCGTATACATCTTGGCTGTATTTCACACCTGGCAATATCTATATATGCTGGGCGTATATTTGTACCTGCTTCCCCCCCCCCCCCAGCTGATGCCGCAAATTATCAGTGTGTTGTTTCAGCCTCAATTGGAAGCCCCTGACATTGGAATATAGAGTTATAGTCGCCCCCATGCCCAGTCCTCTGCCTACACACCTTGTCAGGGTATTGTTAATAGGGAATGGCGGGCACATGGCTGTGTGCAGATGGATGTGAAAGCACCAAGTTTCAAAGCCATGCCAGCAGCACATGTGTTGACAGTGGCCAGCGGTGGCGGCCAGCGGTGGCGGCCAGCGGTGGCGGCCAGCGGTGGCGGCCAGCGGTGGCAGCCGGCAGCAGCCAGCAGCAGCTGAGATACCAATCCCCAGCCTGTATTCATACCTGAACAAAGCCAGCCTTATATACACATTCATTCAAACCCAGACATGGTGTTTAGAAAGTATAATCATAAAAAAAACAGTAAAAAAGACATGCTGGGTTTATAATATGTTATTAATAAAATGACACTTATTAGGGTCTTAGTACAATTTTATAATCAAAATTGATAATACAACATTTGATTTTCCAGATACCAAGGAATTTATGACTAATGGCAAATGTCATATACTACAGTGGTGTCCCCAAGTGGCATAGATTGGAACTATTGGATAGTGGTGTAAATTTATACAACAGAATCAGGTGTATATTTGAATCAGACATATATATGAATCAGGCACCTACAGATGAGGCATATTCACACAGGGAATAGGGCGACCTTGTATATGCAAAAATATAGCTATATACGCCATTCGCATATATATGTAAAATGGTGGTGTTCATGCAGTAGTAGAGATCAATCCAGATTATGATGAGTATTGATCTAACCACCAAATCTAGTGGGGGCCGGGATTACGTAACTCAGGGTATATATACTCTGGGTTCGCTGTAAGTCGACAGGTTGTCCTTGTGCATCTCTCTCAGGAGCAGACCCTTGGGCCCTCGTGGTTGGAAGGGTTCTCCATACCCTCCTGGTGGTTAGGTGGATCTGGAATCTTGGTTCCGGGTATACCTTCCTAGCGCTAAAAGATGAAGACAATTTGGATTTAATATTGAGACAAAATAGGGATGATACAAATGTAAAATTTAAAACTAGAAGAATAAACTGCAGTAACTACTTGCATAACCCATACTATAGAGGGCAGGTCCTATGGGACAAATTGGATTGTGTAGTACAGAAGAATGAAAACCATAAAGGTTTTAAAAATTAGACAAAATCTATGTATTCGAACTCCGAGTGGGTATGTTAAGTTACCACTCGTAATTCCATCTCATCATCATTTGTCTGTTTCACACTACTCTTTATATGTAATTGAATTAGCATAACTGGATCCTGTATGATATAAAGAGCATGTATTTCCCACACAGTGGAAGATCTAACCAAGTGTTAGAACTGTTTGTTAATTTTTTCGTTCCAATGGATTCGACTGAGGATTTCATGGTTGGAAAACATTTTTTTTTGCTATTCATGGTCGCATAGCGGTGGGTTCAGACGCACACACAGATAAGCCTCGTTTAGCCATACAAGTGTTAGAACTGTTGTTAAGAAATTAAAAAAATGTGTGGGAAGTCAGCAGGGTAGCTGTCAGATATACAGTCAGTCAGATGAGCAGTGGGTGGCCTAGCCACTCAATGGTTGTCCATTTATATACATGCTGCTTGCAGACCTGGCACTGAACCACATTTAATAGCAAATGATGTATTTCACATGCTATTACAATACTATTGACAGTGAGTGTAGTACAGTAAATGGTGAAATCTTTGACTTTTCACTCTGGTAACAATGTTTGCCTTAAACATAGGGAATGTCATATGTAGTATCTGATTTGATATGCTCCTCCCATTGGATGTGCTGTAGGTTGAAAGATACATGATTTAATAATAGTATCATAGCCTGTCCCTAGAGTAATTACACACACAAACTTTAGATTCCTATATCGTTTACAAGTTGCTTATATTTCCTGGTTCTGAAACCTTACACCTCATACCATTTCTGGACAGCCTTATGAATTTTGTCCATTTATTTATTAAGACTCACCTATCCCTGTACAGAATGTGTCAGCAGGTTAAGCGTAGCTATACAGCTACTCTTTTTTCAAAGCCATTGTAAATTACAACCTGCCTTCCCCCTGTGGATATGCATGACCTAGTGTTCCTATTTCTCAGACCAGACTCAGACTAAAGGAGAGGCACATGCAAGCCATAATTACACCAGCACACCCACTGTGTACCTGTGGTATATTCTCAATGTTTCACATCGACTTCTTAATCCAAAGGTGACACTGGATTTCTTGTAGGTCCCAAATCAAGACCAAGATAGGTAAATATGATTAATTTCTCATTTAGAACAGTAAACAATACAATGTCTTTAGCTCTAGGAAGTGTTCAACTGTAAACTCTTTAGTATTAAGGAGTGTACCATTGAGGGGTATTTGAATTGATGGTAGAAGAAGGAAGAATATGTGGATTATTTAGTTATTTTCTATTAATATAAAGGTGTTGTGTAGAATTGTCCCTGTTTCTGTCTATGACTCTGTCTATGACTGTGTGTAGGAGTGTCTGTCTATAACTGTGTGTAGGAGTGTCTGTCTATGACTGTGTGTAGGAGTGTCTCTGTCTATGACTCTGTCTATGACTGTGTGTAGGAGTGTCTGTCTATGACTGTGTGTACGAGTGTCTCTGTCTATGACTATGTGCAGGAGTGTCTGTCTATGACTGTGTGCAGGAGTGACTCTGTCTATGACTGTGTGTAGGAGTGTCTCTGTCTATGACTGTGTCTATGACTGTGTGTAGGAGTGTCTCTATCTATGGCTGTGTGTAGGAGTGTCTCTGTCTAAGACCGTGTGTAGGAGTGTCTGTCTATGACTGTATGTAGGAGTGTCTGTCTATGACTGTGTCTATGACTGTGTGTAGGAGTGTCTCTATCTATGACTGTGTGTAGGAGTGTCTCTGTCTAAGACTGTGTGTAGGAGTGTCTGTCTATGACTGTATGTAGGAGTGTCTGTCTATGACTGTGTCTATGACTGTGTGTAGGAGTGTCTCTATCTATGGCTGTGTGTAGGAGTGTCTCTGTCTAAGACTGTGTGTAGGAGTGTCTGTCTATGACTCTATGTAGGAGTGTCTGTCTATGACTGTGTCTATGACTGTGTGTAGGAGTGTTTCTGTCTATGACTCTGTCTATTTCTGGTCCTTCTTGGAACATGAGTGAACTGCATGAGTACCACTGCATTCAGCGCACTCATGTTTATACCTGCAGTTACTAGCTGAACAACCCTTCCTGTCATTGAAGGCCCAGCATATTCCTAGTTTCTTTCCCTGTCGGCTTCTCCATGATTTGTCCTTTGTCACCTTCTCTTTTGATTTTTCCTGTGAAACTTTCAAATTCTCGTGGCCCAAACACATGAAAAAAGCTTTGTGGTCGCCATACCCGAACAAACCTAGACCCATAACCTTGGCCTTTTCTCGGACCATTTGGTTGTAGCGGAAAATAGCTGGACCGACATAATGTCTGGATTTGTCTTGTAGAAATTGGATATGTTTGGAATAACCTGCAGTGTAAACTCCTCTTTCTGCCATAGCGGCACACATACTGCTGCTAGCAGATAAAACGTCTTCAACAGTCATGTTGCTAGTTGTTTTTCCGAAGGGAAGGTGTAACTCAAGGTCAAAGACCACACACTTATGTCGTTTTTTCTTTTCATCCGAGTGGCAACAATTTGAGTTGGAACCGGACTGAGAGGTTCTGTCAAGAACTCGCGGTTGAAGAAATCCTGGGGAAAAACCTTGAGGTTTAGCCTCTTCACGGACCACCTGTCTGGCTAGGTCCACACCCAAAAAACTCATTGGGTAGAATTTATCAAAAGATTCTTTTTCCGGAATCACATTTTTTTCTACCTTTTTTTCTGGATTAGTCCGGCTCAAGGACTGTAAGGTGGGAGGCAGGAGAAGGTCATGAGTATCAACCTTTCCTGTTCCCCCGACTGCACCTCCACTTTCATCAACGTTCGGTCCAGATACTTCAGTCTGGCCGGACGAGATAAGTGTGAGCAATTGTATGGCACGAGCTAAACTTTTGGAATTATCTTCAACTTGGTGAAGTAATCTTTCAGTGGTTAGCTCGGTCCTTCGGAGTCTGCCCTCCAAGTCTGAGCTAGACTCATTCTCAGCCCCAGTTCCTAAATACTCGCGGCTGTCCGCCTCCATAGTTACAAGGTCCACAAAGTACAGGAAATTTTCGACCTTTGCTCCTTTCTCTTTACATTTTAGTCTAGCGTCTTCAGTATATTTGCATGGACTAGGTCCCCTCGGTCTGTGTGTGTAGCCACACTCCGAGCACTTGACTAACCTGACCATAGCTGAAGAAAATTTTTCCGGAGGCAGACTTGGTCGAGCTGGGGCTGCGAGGTGAATGAGGCTTGGGTCTGGATCTGAGCAGCGCTCATCGAGTGTAGTGAGTACTGGTAGCACTGCCTCTCCCCTGGTGCTTCTGAATGGTACTGGATAGCACTGCGTGATGCCGCCTGCGATGCCCCCTACCGCTGGTGATTTATACTTGAATAGGCGTGGTCTATTCCTCCCATATATAAACATATCTATATCCATATTAAATATTGATATAGATATATATCTATCTATACATATAGGGGATAAATAAGGACTAGTTCTTTTTTAAGTATAAATCCGGAATGCAGAAGGCGACACTAAGACCACGGGTGGCAACACCAGCAGTGCAAGGAGGTATCGGGGGACAGCTGGGATCAACACCAGCCCTCACTCTTCACTTACCCGCGCACCAGTCAACACCCCTCGCTGATCGCTGATTTGTCTTGTTTTTTTCTCAAATAGCGCAGCTGGAGCATATTTTAATATATAGATATATAGATAATATTTGGTATATTTGAAGGGTGGAGGGAATGGTATAGTTCGCTTAATCTGTCGTGTGCCTAAATGGGCCTAGAAACAACTATTATGGCTTAAGTATTGACATTATTGTAATTATTTCAAGGTATTAATTCAAACACAGGTATACGGTTTTCTTATTATTTTACCTCACCCCTGTCCTGCGGCCATTGTAACCTCAGTCTACTACCTCGGTTACAATGGCCGGAGACAGGGGTACAGTAAAATAATAATTCGGCCACAGGAATACAGTTTTCTCATAGTAATGTAGCAGTCCACTGGTTTTAGCATTTCCAGATCCCTACTTATGGATTAGATTTTTTCTATCCCAGTGGTGAGACTATGCTTCCCTAAGTGGTGTCACATAGGCTGGTTTGAATGTTACCTGGTTTGTCTTCAGATGACTCACACAGATCCCCGCTTAGGTAAACATTCTTTATCAGTGACCTACAGCAGACTCAGTCTAATATACAGACCAACTTACATAATCCATGTGAACCCGTAGCACTTCCGTACATAGGCCCACCGTGATCACCACGCATCCTCCATTGTAAACCTAACACACCACTGCTCAACTGACCCAACCCCTACAGTTATAATATCCATTAGATACTAGTGATGCTTATATGTTCAGAATTTGTTTAATTCTTATTCATAAAGTTCCATATAAATATTAAGGTAGAGTATTTGTTGATCTTTTACCCTTTTGCAGTGTGGGGTCAGAATTGCAAAGTAACCTCACTTATAATTCTTAACTGGTATAAGTTTTTGCATCTATAATAGATGAGCTACAACCACCCATTATACCTGTACCACATGGCTAACACTTTGGCCAACAAATTCACCCAGGATACCCTATGATTGCCACTACTATAGTAAACCTCAAACGGTTGTTGGCCGATCCTCTACGAGCGTATGTCTATAGGGCACTGCCATGGTCTGCTAAATATGTATGAATTTTGAATGATACAACCATTGCACAATATGATCTATCCAATGATATATGTTTCATAAAATAGATCAGAGGGAGACACATGAATCAGGCATACAAATTTTTGCATCTTTGACATAGATTGTAAGGGATCATAGGTCTACTATTTGGAATCTATGCAGACCCCCCTCCCATCCATACACACTGCTTTAGATGTATTGGGTTCCAGTATTAATGATCATTCAGCTTACTGGTATTCAACCCACAGAAAATATTTGAGCCTTAGCTATTTCAGTATATGTAGTATGATTTTGGATGATAAAAGACCATTTGCACGATGTAGGTCAATGTTTATGTAACAATATTTGCCATTCTCATTTGATCATATCATACAAAGGTGTACGACCAAAACCATTTATGTAACAATATGCTCCCTACGACCATTGTACGATCTTACAAAAAATATGTAACAGATCCCAGGAAACGATCGTTATCAAAGATTGTCGTGACTGAAAAACACAACCCTGTATTCTGTATAGCATTTTCATCTGCACAGATATGATTCAAACCATTACATAAGTTGTGCCCGATACCGGCTTTTGCAAGTACAAGAGCATTCTATGGTTCACACAATCAAATGCTTTTTTTTTCAACATAATCGGCAATAACAAATTTATCATCACCAATTGCCTTGTGTTTGTACTACACTTTCCTACACCATGGCAGGAATGGGGAGTACATACACCCGCAATTATTGATAGATTGTTTGTCTCCCTTTTTGGTAAAGGAGAAATCTGTCCTTCTTTCCAAGACTGGGGGAAACCATTAGCGCTTATCATTTGTTGGAGCATCATAGAGAAATCCTCAACCAGGTTTAACAATGTTCTCTTTAGTAATTTGCTTTTAAGTCATGTTACACCAGATGTTTTATATATCTTTATACTACTATTTATCTTTTTTATGTTATCACTAAACTGCACCAGAGACTACAAACTATGAGAAATTGTAGTGGCTACTAGCCAAAACTTTAAGAAAGACAACCTGACACTGTGATAGATATTTTAGGAAATGGAGCATTTTGACACATGAAAAATATTCCAGAAGAACACTAAAAACGTGAATTTCTGTGGAATCATGAAATTATTAAGGTACAGGAAACAAATGTTAATCTTCTCTGTGAATCCTTTTTAAATTAAAAGGGGTTTAGTAGGTGCAAACATAAATTATAGCAATGTTATGTACATGCCATGCTATATTGGCTTCAACTTGTACATAGAAGTTTCCAATTTCCACTTATAAAAGTAAAATTCTAGGATATTTATTATAGAATTTCAAAATTCCATTTTCATGATTTTTCCAGGTTCATCTCATTTTCCAGGATTTCCATGTGCTATGGGAACCCATGTTATAAAATATGAATTCCATGAATAACCTTGGAGCAAACTGAACATGGCCTCTCTTTCCTTTCAGTTTTCAATTAATAGAGGGAAACTATGTTCCGGTGAGCAAATGTTCAAAGTTACTTGGTAAGGCTCGGAAAAATCACTGCCCAAGGCCTTACAGAGTAACTTTGACTTTTGATTACCAGTACTTGGTTTCCCTATTCCTATATACCTTCAAATATCAATAAAAATGATTATTTCTTTTCCTGCAATAGCCCCGGAAAAATGGCCACCCTTATTAAGTAACTGCAATAGATAAGTTTTCATCCCACTGCTCTTTATGTCACGTGGTCAGGCCAGGACGAAAACGTCAGCCCAGGACGAAAATGTCAGCCTGGGACGAAAATGTCAGCCTTGCTACAAAACTCATAATTACTGCACCCCCAGCAGCAGTATGTAACTATAGAGGTTTCGGAAATGGGTATATAGGAATGAAGGATTCAAGTGAAAAGAATACTGGTTTCATAATAGAATAGTTCTATGTAAAATAGAATAAAGGCTAAGACCTGAATATAAAGACTTTTAAAGGCTCAATATCGTTAATCAAGGTTTAAAGGCTCAATTCTCAAAATAAGGATTTTAAAGGCTCCTGTACGACCCCCGCTTTATGGTTCTAGTACCTACCTGCTACTGACTTCACTTCCGCAGCACTCGCCTTGATTTGGAGTCTCCAGGCTGAGCTGATACCTGGGGGGTGTAGATTATGTAACAAAGAACCAGAGCAACCCATTTTCACGGCGACCGCCGTGCTGCACTTATGTGCAAGAGGTGAATAGGGGGCGGATCTAATGTCAACAATCCTAATGTCAAAATACTATCCTTTAGCAAAGTCTCATAAACACTAATAAAATCAAAAGTCAAAAGAATATTGAATGATGTCTTTTATTGTAAACAGACTAAAAAAAAAATTTCCAAATGATTTCCACATCTCACACACCTCCATGAGGAAGAGGGACTCAGAAGATTGGGAAACATTTTTCCAAAACAAAAGTCAAAAGAACATTGAATGATGTCTTTTATTGTAAACAGACTATGAGTATTTGCATGATTTATTTTAAAAACCTTTTTCTTTCAAAGTCTCTGATACCTTATTAGTCCTTTTAGTATAAAACAAAAATTGATACCTTATTTATCTATAGCATAAACTAAGGTGCTACAGTAATGTGTGTGATAAACAACAAAAATAACAATAACAAGGGCATAAGGATGAAAATACAAAAATATGTCATGCTCGTGGGCTTCATTGCCAATGACCATCGAAGAAAGCTGTGCTTGTTGGTAGCCATCCTCTCTTGTTTCAAGAAATTCTACTTACAGTTTGTCAATGAGCCATAGGGTATACACACTGCAGATTATCATTTCACAATGTAGTGATATTGGTTTTGCCCTGGCAATGAGGTATTGATTGTTCATGTTACATCCTTCCCTAGTATTATGTGAAGCAATGATTAGATCTGTTTGTGTGATGCCATTAATCTCTGATATCATATATACAGCTCTGATTATATCCTCATTGTCTTCAGCAAGCATATTACACAGATCCACCATTACTCAGTCAGTTCTGGCTCCAGGTCCCTGTTTTAGTAGGTTTTAGACATGTCTAGATGTCAGACATGGGAAGTGGCTCCAACAGTGCAAGCAAGAGCTTCTCTTGTTTCAAGACACCTGTCACATCTCTTGTCCACTGTGGGCATCAGAATCAAAACAAACAAGATGGTTGTAGACAGACAACAGAACTGATGATAGGGGAAATTATACAATCAGTTGATAGATTGAACCATATATAATATGGAAATGAATTGTTATAACCCTGCCTTTGTTTTTGGATGTGTTACACATGCTGACAGTTGATCCCTGAGCAATATACACTGTCACAATTAATTATCAAGGGCCTGCAGCCCCTATTATCGCTTAAGCACCTGTCAAAGTCATCAAAGTTTGTTTTCTATTAATATTTTGGTCAAACTATTCTAGGACAAGTTCTGTTTACTACTTCCACAGGTATTCCTTCAGTTTAATACTAAATCAAATTATGTTTTTCCTGATTTGCACATGTTTACATGCATGCAAGTCCATTGGTTTTCAAAATTTAGCGGGTTCCCCGGTCTGTAGCCCACTTCTAATGTCTGTCTTGTCCAAAGTGCCACTAATCGTGTTGTCACAGGACTTGTGACATCCCATTTGTCCGTATAGTGTCACAGACGCCATTTAGACATGTCACGAAACTACTGAAATGGGTTCCAGGTTTGACAATGCAATTCAAGATCTAGACCTCTCACTCTTGAATCTCCTATGATTAGGAAGCGTATATCTGGTGATTTCAGTCATCAAGAGATGACCCAATATATTCTTTCCCTTGTATTGTCCTTATTCATATACTCTGCTGTGTTGAGATGTGCCTCTGCCCCAGAACATACTCTCTGTAGTTTTGACTAGCTTTAGACCTCATGTTTCAAGCAATTTGTTTTTCAAGTCTAGGTTTTAGCATGAATTTGCTGTTGAGTAGGTCCAACTTTATTGATATCCCATCCATCTTTTTCATCTGACTTCACCAACTTACCAAGCTGTTTAGCTTTGTATGGGTTGTCCAGGTCTAGAAGAGCAGTTGTAGTTTCTCTTCATTGAAGAACCTATACTTTCCAAAGACGTAGTCCTCCTCAAGGTTTTCAAAATCATATACCTTACCTTGTGCTCTTCTGCTCATTTTACACTGGTACATGCTAGAGATGGGGCAGTTTTGACTAATAAACAGGAAACCAAAGGGGGGCACCTTAACCCCTTTTAACAGACCCTGGACTGACACTTCATCTTTTCTTTTCAGCTTTTTTTGTTTCTGTCATTGAAATCTTTTTCAGATGGTTTTGTATGGAACCTGGCTTTTCAACAACCACAATTCTCTTGGTTGGTTTACTATATTGGGTTATAACATAGGCAATGTGAATCAAACATTGTATTATTCAGGCTTATTAGAGCGTGCTTGCACGCCCTAAATGCATCATCTAGAGGTTAGAGTCAGGGTTAGAGTGGTCACATTCAACTTTCAATGTGCTTCAAGAAAACTATCCCTTTACTATCTGCATGCTGTTGAACAGAGCAGGCAGCCAGTGTCTTTTAGAGGTCTGCCCAGCTGACCATGACTTATCACTCAAGACCGAAATACCTCATGACCCACTCTTGCTTGATATGTTTTGATCCTAGACTCAGGCAGTTAGAGAAATGTAAACTTGACTGGGTGCAAGTGGGTTAAAGAAAACTATCCCTAGGCTAAATCTAACTCAAACCTTTTAATTGTTATTCATTTATAATTGCACGCTCATTCATCTGTGATGAACATACTTTTGGCTCCTAGTATATGATATCCGCCCTTATGTATATTCAATGTTTTCAATATGAAAGTTTATGTAACTCCGACTAAAGTCCTTATGATGTCAACATTCACACAACAACTTCTAGTGTCTATATCCTTAGTGGCTAAACACAGACAAAATGTTTAGGTGTACAAGTAAGAAATGCATATTTTGTAGAGCAAATATTGAAAATATTAAGGTGATTAGATATCTGTATTCAAATATTTCAAGTGTGCAGGAATTAAATGGTGTTTAGAAAATCTAGCTAGTATGATCAAACACACTTTTTCCTAGTGTGTAGGAAGTCAAAACTGCTGCCAAATAGTAATGACAGTTCTGTATTGCCAACATCGGAGCAACCTATGATGTGGTTATACTCTAAGCCGTCAGAGGGCGCCACTACTTGTCCACCTCCGGCTGGGCAGGGGAGAGACTACTCACTTGCATACACTACACCAACGCATATACACCTTCTCAGAGACACTCTACCTGAAATTTTTTTACCTGAGAAAATTTCACAATGCCACGTGAGAGACATTGTAAGACATGTGGCACGAAGCACTCTGCCCCAACAGGGAAGAAATGCTGGAAAATGAGTACCAAGAAGTCAGCAAAAAAGAAAGGTGGAAATTACGGCGGACCATCGGACTCACGACACAACAGTGACGCACCGGTGCACTGCCAAAGCCCCTCGTCGGAAGAAGGTGTTCACAGTCAAGAAGACCGAGCGGACAATATCAGTAATCCAGACAACCTTGACTCAGATCTAGCGGGAGACGAGTATAGTGATTTCTGGATCCCCAAGTTGAAGAAAAAGGGTAAAAGTAAGACGAAAAAAGATGGGCCCACCTCACAACCCTCGGAAATAACCAAGATGAAATCCAAGATGGTGGATGTCCAGGACTCAGTCAAGTGCTTGTCGACTGAACTACGGGACACGAAGTCGAAGCTATCTAACATTGAAAGTCTCCTGCGGGAAGCCTTAACAAAAAAGAAGACAACCACAAGTACTTCAAAAGTCAAATAGGATAAGAGAGGAAAATCACCACGCCCCCCACAGGATCGTCAAAATAAACACAAACAAGCTAAGGATTACTTATCCACCTCATCCGAATCATCAGATTCTACATCTACAGACTCCACTTCTTCTTCGGAGGACTCTTCAGAGGATTCCTCATCTTACAAACGTAGGAAACACAAGGACAACCACAAACACCGTAAATCCCACGGAGGTAAGAAAAAAGTTTTTTAACTCCGTCGATTCTTGCCAAAGGAAGAAAAATCTAAACCCATGTCGGCAGAACGCCTATGGTTCTGCCATGGACACTTGATGCTAGAACGATTCAAAGCAGGTGAAGATATAACGGGCCTATTGGAACATAACTGTTTCATTGCGGAGAAGGCTGCCTCTCGTGCATACCAGACTTCAGGATTACTGAAGTACGATGAGGCAGTGCGTATGAAGGCTCAACAACATGGCATTAAGTCATATACATCAGGTGATATGGGAATCGCCATGCGGTTCCTGTCTACGGAGTTTACGAGAGAATCGAAAAAGCCGACTACAAGATAGACCTTCAACAAAAAGAATCCTCAACGAGAGAACAAGGCCCCAGGTAGTAGACCAGTGTGCCTCGCATACAACGCCGACGGTTGCACATTTTCCCCGTGCCGTTACCCACACGTATGCTCTAAGTGCTATGCGAGTTCACACTCACAACATGCGTGTCGGGTAACCCAACCATCACAACAACCATCGACTGTTTCTACAAACTGATATGCCTCTGAGAGTAGTTTCAATTACCCCTCGGAAAATGATACTATTATTGACGATTCAACCTTATGTAATGGACTTTACTGGGGCAGTAACCCAGACCCTACTTTAACCGCAACAAGCCGTAACACGGACACAGGTCATGTTGTGATTACTTTGACCGAGTCTAGTCCTACCGATGCAAGTTCATGTACAGGGGAAGTTCAGGGTATTGACCCACTTGGTTTGTTACAATCGGTGACCCCCTTACCTATTGATGATGAGAGTCAGGAGTCATTGTCACATGCCTCGTCTGAAGTGGTTAATTCCTTGTCACAGGATAAGAACACCCCTCATCTTGGACGTACTATTAATGTGATTACCCCACCTGTTATTACAACTCAGGAGAAACTAGTTCATTTCATACACTGTGATAACTCATGCCAGTGTTTTGCTAATCTCAGTGATGATGACAATTATGTAGTGTCAGTAGCTGCTTATGGGAATTGTCATATTTCCATTCTACAGACATGTATAGAAGGAACTTGTTTCTATAAATTCATGATAGATGGCGTTCCTATCTGTTTGAAATCATGTAGATTTGCTGCCCTTATTTATCAGGGTAACAATAATTATGTTTATGAAGATATGTTCATCTTGACGGGAATATGTCGAGGATTCCGTATCGTAGATGAAGGGACCGAACTGGAGTATGCTCAACCCAACTATAAATCCATTGTTGAAACCTCAGCTAGGACCAAGATGGACTCGATTATAGAGACGGAATTAGCAGAACACAAATTCACAATAGTGGAGGAACGCCCCAAATGTGTTCACTCGTTGGGAGCGATCTGGAGGGATGATGATCGTATCCGACCAATAACAGACTGTTCGCGCCCTGATGAGTCGGTGAATAACCACATGAACCAAACTGCACCAAAGTTCCACTTCAAATCGATTGACGATGCCAAACGTTTAATCAAACCACACGTTTTTTCTGCTGTAGTAGACATAGCAAATGCGTATAGAAACGTCCACATATTCCCCCCCATCGCCAATTCATGGGGATTAAATGGTGGCTCCAAGGTAAACCTGTGTATTTGACTGACAATATGCTGTGTTTTGAGATTAAATCAGCCCCTTTTATTTTTAACACAATCAGTGACTTTATAGTAAAATATTTACGCCTGTTATTTAAAATAGTTGTCATAAATTACCTGTTCCTAGTGTGTAGGAAGTCAAAACAGCTGCCAAATAGTAATGACAGTTCTGTATTGCTTCCCAAGTTTTACCAATCTTGTACTAGTAACTTGTCATAAAAGTTGATTGAGAATAGTAAGAAGTGATCCAGGCATAAATGCTTAAAGTTCAGTTTCTTTTTTAGTTGACAAAGATTTGCATTTATTTTACCACTGCTTCAGTACTGAAACCAACGGTATGTGTTTTAAGTGACTCCTAATTAAGACAATAGGGTACATTTACTAAACTATCAATTCTTATACTTATTTTCACGGAACCCTGCTCATATATCTAAAAGCAAACTATGAGTACTAAAATTACAATTCACCTAGGTTATCATAAGCCAATCCTATCAATCAGATTAATTAATTGTGACTTTATATATATTTTCAGGGCCACCAGGTTTTATCTTATCAGTAACATTTTCAACAGAAAAACAACTTGGTCAAATGTTAGTACTGCTTTATTTGGTTTATTTTTTGCTCTCTAAAAATGCACCAGCAGGGCCTTAATAACATATGCACTACAGAGAAAATATCACCTACCATCCAACAACTGTAAGGAAGCACCACTTGTTTACAAACAGGGTAGAAGACCAAGTTTGTGGTATTCCTACTTTTTCTACTCTTTTCTTTACTGCTGCATCTACATCTCTCTGGTCCTTGGTCAAGAACAACATCAACACCACTAAGACATTATAACCAACCATCCCTCAACCGTTAGGATATTAAGATATTGATAACCTCATTCTCTGGTTCGAGTACTACCACCTCAAGCTGAACCCCGCTAAGAGCAAAACTATGTGGTGCCCCCCAAACCAAAATCAAATTATATCAGCGAATCTACCAACATGTAACATAGCTGGGAAACCCCTTGATAGGATCACCACTTTCTGTTACCTAGGAGTTATAATAGACCAGTATCTCACCTTTAGACCCTTTTATGAAAAGATAAAAAACGACTTCAATCAAAGACTCTTCAAACTAAGAAAGCTAAGATATTATATCGATACAAACACAGCAATAGCGATAACTAAAACTATGATCCTCATGAAGCTTGAATATTGCGATTTCGTGACAATCTGTATGACTGCACGACAAAGGCACAGCCTCCAGGTGCTGGTAAATAATGCCCTAAGAGTATACCTACGAGTTAACCTAAATGACCATGTCGAGACTAATATGCTGTACAAACGTGCCAACCTAGAACCGCTCACTCATAGACGCACAAAACATTTATTAAGCCACCTGTACTGGTGGAGTACGCAAGAGGATAACACGCTCGCCAAATGCGATGAGGGCCCGGTTACCCGTAGTAACAAAAATATAAAAATAAAAACCCGCAGGCCGCGCAGCGATTTCTACAAGAAATCACCAATTTACCACGGCTCCCTCCTGTGGGATCGTCTCCCACATACACTACAGAATCAGACAAATAAACATAAGTTTAAAACAACCGTAAAGGGAATGACTCTGTGGGGATCTCTTGATCTGAGTTTATCAGAGGGTATTCTAAAAAATCTGAGTGGTGGTGTTGAGTTAATGTACAAGTTAATGTACAAGTTAATGTATATGTTCTCTAAAAATATTCTTGACTCTGACTTATAACTAATGAATAAAACGAATGATATTTTCTCTCTCTTTTTGCTGCTGGTACATATTGCTGAACTGGTATTAGTAGCCACACAGCATGCTATGATTCTTTTGGAGGTTTTATGGGTGGATGAGTAAGGAACACTTGTATATATTTTTGTCTTTTTGTCCTTTTGTCTCTGTAAGTTGTTGTACATATTTGTAATAAATACCAGTCCTTTTGATACTAATACTTAAGAGTAGGGATGTGGGACCTAGTGGCCACGAGGCTCTCTGCCCGAGGTCACCCTGACCCCGCTGCTTGTTTAAATGCTAGACACTATAAAGACATTGACTGAACTCTGCTGACATAGTGAGTGACCCACCCAGTTAAGTGAGGTCAGAGAAATGCTCACTCAAATGAAAAGAGATAATCTCATGTAGCAAGTAGCTACTAGACCACGATAATCTCGGATTAATATTGTAGTCTTATGTCCAAAGACATAACCAATACTGTCTTACATGTTGTACCTGTTCGTTGTGTATCCCTGGACGGCCAGGTTGAAAATCATGTATTGTATATATGAATCTACCGTCAATAAACCCTTCCCCCCCCCAAAAAAAAAGTCACCTGTTTTACAAACCGAGGTGAAGACCAGAGACCTGTTTCACTTGTTGAAAATGAAAAACTTGCTGAATATTAGCGGCACTTGGCATTTCACTAATAAGGAGGGGGGGCAGCAGCGAGAGGCAGTTGGCACATGAGTGGCACCAAAAGTGGTAATAACCGTTTCACTAGTTGATTACCTCTCATTGTTACTGCTACTTTTCATGAGGGGGTCTATTCACTTGTATTGATCAAAACAACAATTGTTATAACAGATTTAATTAAAGAAAAAAATGCTCCTAGCAATTTCATATGTATCTTTTACCCACTTATAAATTTTCATGATTTTCTAATGTTCAACTCTTTTGTGAGAACCATTATTCTATTCAAACCCAGAACTGTGGTTACTGCACCACTCTGCCAGTTTATCGCTCGACCCTAGGCTTTCACTTGCAGCTGTAACAAATGAGAGCTTCAGTGTCAGGCACTGTACCTCAGCCATAAATGCATCTACAGATGTCAAATAAAAATGTGGGGAAAAACATGAGGAATAATGAGCACCTCATTTACACATCAGTTTGTAACACATTTCTATGTTGGGCTAGAGGTATTTTTTGTAGGCCTAACGCATTTGTAATAAACTTTTATGAAAGGTAGATCTGCTTCTTTTTTAGTGGGGATAATGCCTGTAGGGTGGTAATTTGTGTTACATGACCCAAGATTACCATAATCATACTTGTGACAGCTTCTATGTTTATTATAGTCATGATAGAAAGGCTTATATTGGGATTATGCAGGAGTTTCCTTTTTTGCCTGTGCCAATTAGGTTCAATGGATCTTTATTATAACAGACTGAATGGGTGATTCACAACTCCCACCTTGTGTTTTAAATGCTGAAACCAAGATCAACACCATCACTTCCCTTTTCATTCTTCTTCTTTGTACAGAGATCTGGTTTTTATACCAACATAGTCTGATAAGTGTTTATTGATTCAAAGGCCAGCTATCTTTCACTGAAAGTCTATATTTATCACATAGTCTGTTTCAAAACATCTAGTCTTTTACCATGTTTCATCATAGTTTAAAACATAAATGTTCCTGAAGTTATAAGCGCTTGTAAAAAGCATCTGTGCTTGTATTCTATGAAATGCAAAATTGTAAGATTTTATTTCACAGAAAATAGTCTGGACAACTTTTCTACATATTTATATTATTTTCTATGTATTTACAAATATATGTTCTTATATTTTGAAAGCTAGAATGGGAAACTTCTACAAACCAAGAGGAAACTAAACTCACTGAAGAATACACTCTTTAAAACACGATGGCAGCTTCATCAGCAGATAACTCTACCATCACTGAGGAAGACAAAGACAATTTGGTGATTGTACCTCTATTTATCAAATACCCCTTTCTCATACACCTAAACCAGCGATTTACCAGAAAATTGCTGATAAATAAAATATCAATATATTATTATACTATATATATATGGACACCTATGTGGGTGCCCTTGACTTTTTTAGGATAGTTTTAGAACAATGTATAGAACAAAGCAGAGTAGAGCACAATGAATTTGTACAATGCCATTTGGATGCCTACTTTGTACCCTTGTTGGGATTATCAGAGGAAAATGTCTACAACATATCCTGGATTATCAAACAACACCCTGTTGTAAGCAGCTTGATCAGTTGTCATTATTGTTGCATACATTTCCATTCCATTCGATAGATATACAGTAAAGTTGAATTGATCATAGCTTAGGTCACAACAGAATGTGTATTTCTAGTATGTTTTTATCTGTTTTTACATCTTTTCAGCAAATGACAGGACCCATCAAGGAAAAAATCACCAACAACTGGTTGAAATTAGTTGAAGACCTTGATGTGAGTCTCTTTGAGCATCTACTGGCTCCCCATCTGAAGGCAGTCATAGAAGAAGTAGAAGGCCGCAAAAAAAAGGCACGGGCTCTGCTGGACAAACTGATACGATCCCCGGATAAGGAGACTGAAGGGGTCATGAAACTCATCTCTGGGCTCCACCCCGCATGTTTTCAGCTGATAATGGGTAGAGAACCCACCCCCTCTGAAACTGGTAATGTATTCTTCCATCTCTCACGTGATCTGGTATGCTTTTATTTACCCACCATTTCCACCATTTACATTTACTCTAGATGTTCCAACTTGTTTTGATCTAACACATTGACCAGCACTGCATACTAGAATGGGGAATGTCAAGATTAATGTAAGACTGCCCTGGTCTGGAATAGGTGTGGTCACCACATTGCTTTAAAGTTGGACAAGACGTACCCACGGATTTGAATCAGAGTGTCATCCACACAAAGTGATGCTCACTCACCTCAGCTGCAGTTACCAATCTGCTTTCAGCATTTCAACATCTGGTTATGTGACCTGAGAACCCAGGTTTATATAGCCAAACTAAGAACAAAATTAACCAGTTTGCAGTAAAGACACTTGACCAATACCAGACCTTGTACTAGTGTGACTTTTGTACACCTTTTATTCATATGCACCTACCCCTCTGTTGGTTTCCAATAAGTACCTATTCTGCCCACATCTCTGTTTCCTCACAAAATACCCAATATTGGAAACATAAACATGAGATTAGGTCACGCTGCATTGTCATCTGGCATCATTTGATGTAAAGATCAAGGAACCCAGCTAACCAGGATTAGCAAGCTAAAGGGGGATGTCCACTGAGCTCACGACACACTCCGACAAGCCCTTCCGACACAGAATGGAACATTTTGAGTTTTTGTTCTAGCAGTGGACACCCTGTTCCGACATGGCCTTCTGACTCCCTCCGAAATGGCTATGACACAGCACCCTTGTCGTAGCCGTGTCGTAGCCCTTCCGACAAATTCAAACATTTTGGAAAAATCATAGAGGTTGGCTTGTGTCATAGTGTGTCAGGAGCATTCTGTTCTAGATGAGCTATGCACCACCCCCCCACACATACATGCACCTTTATAAACTTTTATAATATCATATATACAATGTTTTCTCCTCTGTAATATAGGGATATGTATTAAAACTGGTCTATTGAACATATTCAGAAACAGATATGATACTTTTTTAATATTCATATACTTTTAAAATCATAATTTGGGTCTGAGATACATTATTTTAGATATTTGTTTGGATTTCTAATATTAGTGATAAAAGACATCAATTCACTAAGTTTTTCTTTTAGAAAATTGATGAAAATCTTATTTTTCAGTGTATTTCCTATATAAATAAAGTCCCCCAAGTGAGCTATTTGTGTCATAGTGTGTCGGTACTTTTCCTTTCCCACCAAACCGTTAAGACACACTCCAACAAGGCTTTACGACACACTCCAACACACTCCGACAGAGCCCTTCCGACAGGGATTTTCTTTGTTGTACTGTGCCGTAAGCCTTGTCAGAGTGTGTCTCAAGCAGTGGGTACCACCCTTAACTCCCCATTGTCAGTGATATCTAGCACTTGTTGTTAAGACCCCAGCGCTCTGGTGACTGTAGCTGTGGCAAGGCTGTACTCCAAGACTAGTCACATCCAGTCTTGCTTGCATGGCCTACATCTTGGCTAGTGTAACACTGTTTGACTGGCAGTGTGGTGGCTTTGAATGCTCTGCTGCTGGTCAGTTGCTACAGCAATGGGGTGTACATTGCATTCCCTGTTGAGAGGGCGAAGCACACATTAATGGATCATGGTGAGGCACAATCAATCAAAGTTGAATAACCCTGACCCTACTACCAAAGGAGTAAGGAAGGTCTGCACTCCGTGTGAGAACCCGAGTATGTTTCCCTCTAGAGAGGAATGACAAGTGATCTGTCATAAGTGAAATTGTCTCCCTGATTATATATACAGTTGGGTTATGTAACAAAGGGCAAAGCGACAGCACTTCTGTGCACAGGCTCGGCTCTATTGCTCACAGCCAGTTGCGGACACAACATACATATACTCTGCCGAGAAATAAGCAAACCACCACCTGAACCCCACATTACCATCAAACTAGTAAATCTGGATAACTCCTGATTTCCAGAAATAAAACCCCTATGTCTTTGAAAATGTAATAATTTTACTACCATACTTTATCAAATTCTATAATTTGAACAGATTTCATTCTTTTATTTTCTAGACTGCTGTGTTGCTGAGCTTTCAGGGAAACTAGGCAATGCCATCAAAGAAAGGGGACATACTCCAGATAAAGAGGGCGATGATAAAATCAACTTTGACGAGCAGTTTATACAGCTTCATCTTATCCAACATAGTTGGGGTAACCTGGATGTCATACATTCTGCTGGCAGCAGGGCTGATGCACTTCCACATTCCTACCAGAAAGAGATTGGACCAAGTAATGTCAACTACAAGGAGATCATCCCCGAGACAGAGAAGATGGTCTTACTGCAAGGGAGAGGTGGTGTTGGGAAGACAACACTCTCTCAATGGTTGATCCGTGAATGGGCCGAAGGACAATGGGAAAACAGACACACCTGTGCATTCATGCTGAACCTGAGGTATCTTCTTCATGAAACCAACAGGATCAGCCTCCATGACCTCCTTCTACAGTACAGTCTTTACAGTCCAGCCGGGAAACATCCTCAGCTTGGATTGTGGCTGCAGAACAATCAAGAGAAAAGCATGTTCTTTCTTGGTAAGACTGCTTTTGTTTCTTCAAATTTAGAATGACTAGGACTATTCTCACCAGAGGGTGATTTCTATTTTGTTGTTAGTAAATGATTTATTACTTTGATTTATTCATGGATGGTCACTCAACTTTCCTTGGATTTGTTGAGGGAACATTTGTCAACAGAATATGGTATGGCCTAAAACTCCTGATTATAAAAAAACTGACAAATATAAACTGACTGATACAGAATGACCAATATTGTCGGTCCAAATAATACAAACCAATACACTGACTGACACACTGACTCACACTGGCACCCAAACTGACACACCAACCATCACAGCGCATAATATACTGACTGACAGACCAGCAGACACTGACTGACCCACGGACACATCAACCGAGACACCGACCAGCTCATGAACCGACTGACTGACTGACAGACAGACACATCAACCGAGACACCGACCAGCTCATGAACTGACTGACTGACTGACAGACAGACACATCAACTGAGACACCGACCAGCTCATGAACTGACTGACTGACTGACAGACAGACACATCAACCGAGACACCGACCAGCTCATGAACTGACTGACTGACAGACAGACACATCAACCGAGACACCGACCAGCTCATGAACTGACTGACTGACTGACAGACAGACACATCAACCGAGACACCGACCAGCTCATGAACCGACTGACTGACTGACAGACAGACACATCAACCGAGATACCGACCAGCTCATGAACCGACTGACTGACTGACTGACAGACAGACACATCAACCGAGACACCGACCAGCTCATGAACCGACTGACTGACTGACAGACAGACACATCAACCGAGATACCGACCAGCTCATGAACCGACTGACTGACTGACTGACAGTCAGACACATCAACCGAGACATTGACCAGCTCATGAACCGACTCACTGACTGACAGACACATCAACCGAGGCATTGACCAGCTCATGAACCGACTGACAGACAGACAACAATTAACACAATCCACTGACAGATGCACTGGCTGATATACTAACCATCACAGATACTGACATGCTTACTGACACACCAACGGAATCTGAGATCCACTGACCCACAGACACTCAGAGGCCAACTTACAGACTGACAGACCAACCCCCAACTGACACACACTGACACGTTGACTAACACACATGCTGACACATAGACCAACGCATAGTCTGCCGCATCGACTGTCCAATGACTGAAATACCAACAAAATAATTCACCGACTGACTGACATGCCAAACATGACATCACTGACACACTAAGAGACTAACTGACTGATCCAATGACTGAGCCATAGATACTTTGACTCAGACCAACTCACAGACTGACAGGCAAACCCACACTAAAAGGTTGCGAGTACGTGGAGGGTTGAGGGCAGATGGTTCAACGGGAGGGACGGTGGTTTGTTGTGTAAGCAGGCAGGCTGGGCAGGCACTAGTAGAATTTGTATGGAAGTTAAAGGGCAGGTTTGGTGGCTGTTTTTTAGAAGTTGGTTGGGCAGGTGTTTTGTTGAGGGTGGGTTGTTGGATTAGTGGGTGGCTGGATGGATGGGAATTAAGGGTAGGGGGATGGGTGGATGGTCCTTGGTCAAGTGAGCAGGTGGGTGAAGACAATTTGATTTTGTTTAATGATCACAATGATTGTGTTTGTCATGTGTAATGGGATAGAAAATCAAATATAGCATAAGTCAATGTTTGTTTCATAATTACTATAATATTATTACCATTACAAATTTCATCTTAGTGTAGATTATTATAGGAGTAAGGTCACTTAAATTCACATGATCAACTCTGTTTTGAACAAAAAAGGAGGGAAACAATATGAACGAAAGTATGAGCCCTGCCTAATGGTAACCCTCATGAGTGACCAGGTAGAATGCCTGGTCTTGTTTCTGATTATTACTCTATTTCTGTATTTCTAATTATATTCCTTTTTACTTCATTTAATTTTGTTCATAGATGGGATAGATGAGCTTCCAGATTTGCCATCACTTGTGAAGAAGACCAGAAAAGTCCAGAGTTTGGACGAGGAGGCGACCTGCCTTGCGTGGGCCGTCAACATACTCACAGGAGATGTACTTCCTTGTTCATCCAAAATTATATTCTCCAGGTATGCAGTCTTCATCATTCAGATCCCACAGGCTAGTTTAATTTTTTACCCTTGTAGGGATGACATTTCCATCAAGAGTTCATTATTCAGATTCACCAAGAGACCAGTTTTATTAAAAGAAACATTTTCTCTAATCTATTGCCCCATAAAATTTAATGCATATTTTTTCTCTAATCTGAACATTCTTTTGCAAATAATCATACAATATGTCACAGAGACTTTAAAAGATACTTGATAGCCCATCATCATTGTATACATATATATACAGTTACATTAAAACCATAGGTGATACTCAAATACTTGGAATACTTTAGCTTGAAACAAAGATCTATTTTGTATTTATTTAGGCAAGGCACCCCACTAGTAATGTTTGGATGCTTAATTTATCCTTCTCTATCATCAATATATATTTTATACAGAAATCAAATCAGGAGAATCTAGTATTTGAAAACCTTGGATCTTATAGTATTTTCAACCCTGTTATATCTTTAAAGTTGTAAATACATTATTTCCTTATTTGAAGTAAAGCTATGTCTTTTTCCACATATTAGACCATTTACCGGGCTTGCAAAGTTGGAGACTCGTCGTGTTATTGAGCTCTTGGGTCTGACAGAAGAATTAGTCTTCAGGTTTGTTGATGTGCATGTCCCTCCAGAGAAGATTGAAGATGTGAAACACATCCTGACCAGCAACCCGACCACCCTCTCTTCATGTGCCATCACCTACTATGCATCTGCCTTGTGTAAGGTGCTGCCAAAGGAGAAAAGGGATGTGAAGCTGGATACTGCAACATATAGCCGACTCAATGCCTACCTACTTCTGGTTTGTAACAATTAAGTAAATAACTTGCCATTCAAATCACACATCACATCTTATAGTCAAAACTATTTCGATCAATTATTCTCTGCAGTATACTCATGTTAAAAACTGCCCTGGAAAAAACTTTGTAAATTAATAGAAAATACTTTACCCCAGTATAGATCATTCTAACAGCTAACCCTAGTAGGCAACTTGAGCCATTCATTCCATTGATTACAAAGGTTAATCATTTCTAGATGTATCCTCTTAACCCTTTAAGGGCGGATGATGTTGGCAGAACTACACACCTGGGGACGGCTACTAGTGACTATGTATAGTTCTAGGGGACGGGGGTATTGTCCTCTGAACTCTAAATTCAAAGGTTGATCATGTGATATAATATGCTTTTATTAATATTTCTATTTCTATTATTTAGAAATCAAAGATATGATGTTATACCTACATTCTGTGAAAATCTCAAGTTAATTGTTGAAATATTTCCTTTTGAAAAACAATTATATAGGTATCCAACAAATGATGCCTTAAGGCATCATCCGCCCCCTGCCAGATGATGCCCTAAGGCATCATCCGCCCTTAAAGGGTTAATACATGTCTCTGCAGTTCTTTGCAACATGATTCAGAGCCAATGACTGTAGAAAATAGTTAGAAAGACACTTTTGGACTAACCACAAGATACATATACAATCTTCTGGAAACAATAAAGTAGTTGCATTCTAAGACTTACTATTGGTGCCACAGTGTGTATATATCTGCCACTTACTTTTGTGGTGATGGTCTACAATCAAATTCCAAAACCAGGTTTAACTGCTATACACCTACAGAGACAATTTCCTCTTTTGATATTGGTAACACCTTTCTTTCCTCCTGCTCCTGCTCTTTTTGTGTTGACTTTCTCATTTATTTATGTGGATATATCACCTTGTTACATACTACTTAATTATTGTTCCTACTATTGTATATAGCATAATTATGTTATTCTAATTTTCAACTCATAAGGAAAGAATCTGAGGAATATTTTCACACATGTCAATAGTTATATTCAGATAACTTCAATTTATGCAAGATAGTATTTATTGTGTATACATGCATATGGAAAATCAAGTCCTCAACCCCTTCCCACACCCTGTATCCATAAAAATAACATATAACTTAATGATTATGTGTAATTGTACTTTCTTTTGTCAGAGAACAGGAACAAGAGAACTGGAGACAGAAGGAGATAGTCCTTGGACGATGGCAATTGAATTGCGTAAATTCTTGCCACTCTTTACAAAACTGGCTCTATCAGGTCTACAAAGTGACAACAGTGGAAAACCCGAACTAGTGTTTGATGATAAGGACCTCGCCATACTTGCACCTGAAGTCACACATGAGAAACGTAAGTTGTGTCAATAAGCATACCTGATCAGGGAACAGTGACAATTAGAGTTATCATATTGACATGTTATATTGAAATCTTCACTACCATTGTATCAAGTGAGTTTTAATTTTGTACATGATTATCTACTTTATAATCTTACACATCCCTTTTTTCTTTTTTTTTTATCTTGTGTATTGGGTCAAAAGGGTCTTCCGTGTGTTCCCATACATATTTAAGCAATAATTCTATGCAGAATAGGTAAACATCGATGTGAAGCATGTCAACAATCAACCGCACCAGTAGATATGAGTAGGATGAAGTTATATGTGATGTTTAGAAAAGAAAAATATGTCAGGTCAGGTCCTCCCTAGTTGTGAAATAACAAGTATAATTTATAATTCAGTAATAAATTGACTAAGTAATCAATTGAAAGGTATAGTAATATTTTCACATGAATGTGTTAGTTGCCAGTTGGTTCGTCATTTAAGTCGCAGTTGTAATATGAACCAAGGTAGAGTAACCTCAAACAAATAGTATTTTTGACTAAATTAATCATTGTGGAATGTACATGTACAAAAGTTAGCACAGTTAAAGTTTGATGTTCGTTGCATCGCAAACCAAGCTATACCAGAATACCAAGTACTAAATACCAATACACGACTTGTATAGAATATTTCACACAATTTGCTTCACCTATCTACCCTATTCATTACAGACATTTGAGTATTGCAGTTGTAACACAATCTGCACTGTAAAAAACTCAGTTGTAATCACAAGCTGAGTAATAACCAATAGTAGTGGATTCTTTATGAGAGAGAAAAGAATAAGATTAGTTTTATAGGAAACAGTTTGGATATTCCTTTTTTATAGCAATTTTAAAGTTCTTTTGTTCCTCAATTAATGTGTAAACTGGCTTTAAAGTATTCAAATTTTTTTATCGCTCTGATGAAAAACCTATTTTCATAAACCAAGCACTTTAGGGGGGTAGAACTAGACATATACCTATATTTCTTCTGGTGGGTAAAATTTGTTGGTCAATTAAGTTATGTTCGGACGCATTTTGCCAGGTCAAATAAAATGATCTAAAAAAAAAAAATCTACTGTACTGCACAAAACTGAGGACATATACATCAAGGCCACATTTCTACTTTATTAGTGGCCTTTCCCTGCGTATTTCTGTACACAAGTCTGTCAGTAGTTTCCCTAGGGTATTGTTGCCATGATACTTACCTAGGTCATAAGTATCATCATCTATATTAGCTCCTCCTGCCCAGAAACTATCCTTTGTTCCCTCTATTAGGACCGTTGGGTGAGTTTCTAGTAGTTTTTACTTCATTTCCTGATTTTTGAGGAATTTCACCTCAATGATAGACTTCATTGTATCTACATTGGTTTTCATCCAGATTTCAGTTGACTCACACACTGATCACCTAGTCTTTTGGCAGTCATGGGTGTTTGTTTTGGATTGATTGATCTGGTAGAGTAGGCTTTTCCGTCTGTTTATTTTACATTTAGTAGCCTGGTAGGCGTGTTCACTTGTTGGATATTCTTGTCCATTGTAATTAACAGGTACAGGGAAAAAGTTGCTCAGAAAAGCTTCAGGCCCCTTGAAAACTAGGCCAGCTGGTGTTTCCCGGAGACCGTTTGTAACTACAGCCTTTTTGGTTCGTTCGCAAGTTGTTATGTCCGGAAAGTCTTCATTAGAGAGTACTCTCTGATCTTTTGTTTGCTCGTATTCATAGGCTATGTTCCAGCTATCACTGGTTTGAGCTGTTTGCCTAGTAGGAACTTGAGTCTGGTCTTGAGAAATGGTATTCTCTTCATGGGGTTGGTTTGACGATGTGGTTGGTATTTCTCTGTCAATAGTTGTTTCTTTATCATATATATGGGGCGCAGTTCTACTCAGTGTATTGGCTGATGTTGTTGGGAAATGGTTATTGTTGCTTCTTTTGTATATTTGGCCTTTTTGGGGGAATATATTCCTCTGGGATATCTTGCGGGTGTTTACCATTGTACCAAACGTTATCAACTGATACATCCAAGCCTCTCAGCTGGGTAGAGTGCCCATGTTTGCGGGAGTATATTGCCACTTGCCTTGCGAGTCCCCTTGCTTTCCGAGTGACTTTATATTCATCAGGATTTATGTATACCCATTTAGCATACACACTACTCCGTAGGTGCATTTTGTTTCTCAGAACTTGGTCATGGGTCCTTACATTTGTAAAGCACACAATAACAGGAGCATTTTCTCTGTTACTACCCTTAGTCCTCAGCCTGTGCACCATGTTTAGATCATGTTTAGTAATTTCTGGGCATATGTCTGCTAACAGCACTAGAACTTTATGGTATATGTCCTCCCCCCTGTTTTCTGTTATTCCTTCGATAACTACATTGAGTCTTCTAGGCGATTCATATTTGTCTGGGTCCACTAGCTGCGGATTGTTCATAAATCTGCTGTCAATGTCATTGACCCGACTTTCTAGTTTAGCTTCTAGAGCTTCAATTTTGTCATTGAGTTTTTTGTTTTCTTGTGTTGTACTGTTCTCTAGGGCTTCA
Organism: Alentia gelatinosa; assembly: GCA_950022655.1. Lineage (NCBI taxonomy): Eukaryota > Metazoa > Annelida > Polychaeta > Phyllodocida > Polynoidae > Alentia > Alentia gelatinosa. Next base: position 1,953,436 of record OX465583.1, read on the forward strand.
AATCGATCCTCAGCTCTTTTGTTTTTTCCCTTCATTAGTTTGTCGTTTTCATTCATTCATGGGCGGCCTGGTCATTGTTCTTTACATTGTTTACAGACTTAGTATTCATCATTTCGGTTGTGATATTTACTCTTGCCGGTGGTTGTTCAGATGGTGATTTAATAGTTTGAGTTGTTGGAACTTTCCTACTAGTTTCATCACTATATTGTCTATTGCGCTTTTTGTTAGTTTTCATTTCACCTTATGGGTTTGCATTTCTTCCCGAACGGCTACTACGTAGTGTTGTACCCCTATCATCTGATTCCCCATCCATTAAGTCACAAGAGTCTTCAAATACATCATTCTGACTAGACTGCATTTTCAATTTATTCCTTTGTTTCATTTGAGTTGGATCAATTATCAAGCTATCATCAAGTATGTTGCTTTCACTGACCTTGTTGTGCTCAGCTTCGGTATTAGAGCTAGCCATATTACCAGCTTGTATCCAACCACGGAATAATATGACGTGACGCTACCGGGAAGTGCCTAGACCGTACCTACCTCCTTTTCTACAAATTATGACCTCCAATCACACAGTATACTCCAGGTTACTGTCCTAGGGTGATCACTATCCGTTCATAAACCTCATATGATATCTTATCTTGTTCCTTTGACTGTTAACTCCTCATCTATTGGGTATATGCTTCACCGCCACAAAAAACACGACCGCTTCACTCCATGACTCAAACACTCTAATTTTATAGCATGTATGTAGGGCTCGGTTTTGAAGTAATTGTAGACCATTGTTAATATAATTTAGTTGTGTATCATATATGAAATCACAGTAGTCAAAGTAGGGAAGGATAGTAGTTTTATAAATTGTGATAGAAGTTTCTTTGTCTATTAAGTATCTTATTTTAGTCAGCAGGTAAATTTTTGTCCGATATAATGGAGGAGATATTGCGTATATGTTCAGTATATTTCAACTTATCATCAATCACTAAGCCTAGATAATTAAAATTTTGAACTCGTTCTAGTGTATTGTTGTTTAGTTTAAACTGGTCTTCGACATTGGTCTTTCCAAACGTCATCCAGTATGTTTTCTTTTCATTAATTGTTAAGATGTTGTTTTTGCACCAGTTTTCAACTACATAAATAACATTGTTCATTTCATGAGAGGTAAGGGTTGCAATAACAGTATCGTCAGTGTAAAAAGTGACTTCATGGTTTAAGAGAGCATTTGAAAGGTCGTTAATATAGATAAGAAGACATATATTTTTCTACTTTGTCAGGAGCAGACATGGAAAAGGCAGGACTGCTTCACACTGCTACGATGGGAAACCTGACTTTTCACGAGTTCCTTCACCTGTCTGTTCAGGAGCTCCTGGCTGTGGCTGAGACCATAAAGAGTGGTCAAACAGACTTGATTATCCCTGAAACTGGGAGATTCAACATGGCTCAGATGTTCCTGGTTGGCCTGGCGTTAGACAGCAAAAATGAGTGGATTGGCGCCTTTCTCCATGCAGCAGGCTACAGAGAGGTGAGCTGGTTTGGCTGCCATGCTTTGAATGGCATATTCACCCCCATTATTGCTTGCCTTATCGCCTCAGTCTAATTAAACAAATTGGATGTTAAACTACCCAAACAAACAAACAAAGCTCTATTGCCTAACCTACCCACATGATGGCAAGCTGCTCTGATAGGGGTGTACTGCAGACTGGACCAAGACTGGTCATCCCCTTTTGGCTGTTGGTTCAGCAGCTGATCCAATACAAAATGTGTAATACATTGTGGTTTAACTGCACAATTTGGCTGTTGGACTTTCCCTCTGGGTCTAAACCATAAATAGTAACTATCACCCTGCAAATAGATAAGTGAGACTTCAAGGTTTGAGGTATTAGAGTAGGACACAAGTCAGAATTCTTTCCTTTTTTATATTTATTCAACACTAGAGTTTTACATATAGTTAGTTATATTATTGTTTACACCCTCTTTTACTTATCCTGACATATACAGCAGCCGTACTAGAGGCTGGTGTCCTTGTACAGCCCAGTAGACTAGAGGAAGATGGAAGTTACAGAGGAATCATACTACAAATAAGTTTAAGGAGTACAGTTCATAAGTTCCTCTTTGAGGGCAGTTTTAAAAGAGTCCAGCGAGTCTCAGTTGTTGGAGGCATGAGGTATGAGGCATACTAGTCAGAATATAACACCAAAATATCTTATTTTTTATTGTACAAAAACATGATCTGCACAAAACTAACTACTTTATTCATATATACGCCATCACGGAGGTGCATGTATTGGCTGAATATAGACTTTTCTTTTGTATACACCTATAATCAACACCAGCGTATGAAGCATATACAAGACTGTTTCCTTTTAAATACGGACGCTACTTGGCTGTATTTCACACCAGGCATATTTGAGAGGAAATATACTCTGTGCAATATATATATGCTGGGCGTATATGTGTATATATAGAAAATAAAAAAAGGTTCGCCCCTGCCCACCTGTGTTGGTAGAGGTATAGTGAGCAGCCCTAACCCCACCCCACCACCCGCCTGCCTCCCGTTTGGATAGTGGCCTTATTGAGAAACCCTCCCACCATGCCCCCTCCGCCCGCCGCCGCTAGGTGTTTGTGTTCCCTATAGGCTCAGGTTAGAATGGGGCTAGGCTTGGATTAGGCTCAGGTGAGGCGGCTGCGGCAGTGGTGTAGGGTAGACTCAATGTCTATAGTATCAACTTCTTAAAGGGTTATATATGGGAACACCCATAACACTACAGAAGAGTGGTGTTTTCAAGGTCGAATCTATTAGAAAAATTGTAAAAAAACAACATAATGCAGCGTTTATTATATGTAGTTAATCAATTTATACTCAATCACGTTTTATAAAGGTTTTATTAGATAAATTGGTAATATAAGGTTGCCTTTTTCATACAATACAGACTCAATGACTATTGGTAAATGATATATGACACAGTGGTGTCCCCTATGTGCAGAGATCGGAATTATTGTATAGGCGCCCATGGAGTTGTGCATATACATGATACAAACTATGTTGGCCTATATACGCTGATAGATAAGGCGTATACACACGGGGGATAGGACAACCTTGTTTACGCAAAGGCATACCTCTTTACGCCGGGCGCATACATATGCAAAATGGTGGTTCTCGTGCAGTGTAATAAAAGTATAAACAAAAATAAACAAAAACACTCACTTTTGGGTATGATAGTCTTGCATACAAAATGGTATGTACTATGCCTGTGGCAATGCTACAGTTAATTATTTGGATGAATTCCAAGTTCAGTTTCTGCAATTCGATTTGAATTATCAAGACTTGAGAAAATCTTGATGCCCTAACTCTTACAAATCTGTACATCATTAACAAACTTGGTCACCCTACTCCTTTCAAACAAAATATACTTGGCAGTCTTAAGTTATCATTGAGTGCTTTCCAGTTGCTTAGATTGTCACCTTTTTCATGCTCTTCAAACAGCTGCTCCCCGATTGTTGCAAAGTAACAATTAATAAAGTCAGCGGTTTCTTTGTGAGGAATTCGCTGAGAGGTTAAACATTAACTAAGGAACAGTCATTGGTCCCCCTGGATCATTAAGAGAATTGTCTAACTGTTCTTTACATAACTTGTTTTTGGCATCCCTCAAACTCCATCTAATATCCTTGTTTAAATCTTTGGCTAAATTCAGGGTCTCACTATCCCCAGTTTTCTCGAATTAACTGATCAGTCGCCTTCTTTCATCAATCTTAGAATAAATGTCATCAGATAGCCATGGGTCCTTCTTTTTCCTGAACTTCATTAGTTCTTTAGGACAATAAATGTCTAGGAATGAATATAACATAGTTAGGATGATGTCCCACAGGGCATTGGTGTTGTCTGTACCACTGCACGAAACTACCCACTTTAGATATGTATACGCCCGGCGTATATAGGTATGCTTTTGCATATACAATGTCGTCCTATTCCCTGTGTCTATACCCCTCATCTGTAGGTGCCTGATTCATATATACGCCTGATTCTGCTGTATTTACATCACTATCCATTAGTTCCTATCTCTGCCACTTGGGGACACCACTGGTATCATATCTCATTTTTCATTAACCATTCAAGTCTGTATTATATCAAAAATACAATCTTATATCACCAATTTCTTTGATAAAATCTTTATAAAACCTTTTTGAGTATAAATTGATTAATTACACATATTGAACCCTGCATTATGTTGTTTTTTTACCGTTTTTCTAATATATTTTACTTTGAAACACCATATCTATGTGTGGTCAGTCTAGGACTAGCATATAAGGGCCCTGTTTAAACTTACAGTTGAATCCTGAAATCCTCTTACCCCCGCCTCACCTCCGCCTGTTGCTACAGGTTGTGGTGGTAGAGGTTGTGGAGGTACAGGTTGTGCTGGTAGAGGTTGTGGGGGTATCAGTCTCTCCCTACACTCCCAGTGGGCCTACACCAACATTTTATAACCACATTTAATAATTTAACATTGGATTTTCCATATACCAAGGACGTGATGACTAATGGTGAATAAAATAAAAACAACAGTGGTGTCCCCTAGATGCACATGTCAGAATTATTGAACAGCAGTGTAAATATAACAGAATCAGGCATATATATGATGCCAAAAAGAGGACAACCTTCTTTACACCTGTGGAAAAATATATATGCGAAAATTAAATAAATGTAAACTGAAATGTTCATACTTTGTATAGAATGTGCGGGCATATATGTGAAATATACATGACTGTCACATGGACACTTATATACATCAATAAATGAAAGGTATATACAATGGCAAATAGGACTTACTGATTTACACCAAATGATCAATATATATAAGCATGACTTTTACACTGTGTTCTTTGCACAATTCTTTTAGAAATCAAAACTTTTGATAACCCTTCTCCCTGCACCTTTCATGTGTCCTGCAGTCAAGCTTTGCCAACCTTCCCTTGTTTTATCTAAGGGCTTTATTATTAAATTCTACATCATCCCTCGGACAGGTTTTATAACTTTAATCTGAAGAGCAAGATAAATTTGACTAAAAAGATTTTAGATTCTTCATTTTTCTTCTGTCATTATTTTGTAAGAAGAAAGAAAGGTAGGAATTTTGAATTAATAGTCAGCTCCCTGTTGTAAGATAATTCTTCCTTTCGAATGTATATTGGCTGATTGTACCACAGGACTTCACTAGTTTCAGGCCTCTGTGTTCTGCTTACAAAGACAACAATTGATGATTTGTTGGACAGGTGGTCGTAAACTACAAGAAGTTGGTGCAAAGTAATACATGAGAGTTAGATCTATGGTTTACAGAGCCACCTGTCCACAAGACCATCATTTGTTTTATCTATTATCCATCTTCCCCAATTGATTAAAACCCATGAATTGCCATATTTACTGGTATATGAACAGGGACTATTTCTTTGCCCTATAGCAAGAGGGGGCTTTTTCCCATTTATTATCTCACCTCTCGTATTTTTCCCCATAGACTTAACATTGGGAACTCGTATCTAATGCCTATTAGATATTTATGAAAAATATCCAATGGGGGATAATGTCACAAATGTTAGCCCATTAGTCAATATTAAGGGTGAGATAAATTCAGAAACCCATTCAAGTTTAGGGTCAGAGCCCGATCCCATCTCATTTGAATCACGTAGTAATTCACTCGGCTTCGCCTTGTGAATTACTACGTGATTCAAACTCGATGGGATACGGGCACAGACCCTAAACTTTCATGGGTTTCCTCTGTACTATGGATTTGAGGCCATATACCATGGATTTGAATCTGTTTATACCATGGTTATGGTATCTGACAGTTTTTATATAATGGATAGGGGTACTTTTTCAATGGGTACTTTGTAAACCATAGATAACAAAATATAGCTCTTTATGTCAGTATGACCATTAGATTAGATTAGACCTATCCTACAGATATAAGAAACCTATTCAGAAAGAAAGGGCTGGTGATCCGGGAATTTCTACGCTCAACAAGAGACAGACCAAGAAATGCAATGAATAACAAGTTTATTTACAATTCTTAATGTCTAAAACAAAAACTTCAATCTGAGAGCTAATGCTTTATCCTAGACAACACACATGATCTAGTGGATGAATAGGTAGTTTCATGGGGGAATCTGACCCAATAAACTAAAGTTGAAAAGCCTAGGTTCAACCAAGAAAGTATTAAAAAACCCAATCTAGTGAGAAAAATTCCCATTTACACAAGTCTGTATGGGGTGTGGAGGGCCTTTGTGAGTAATTGAGAACCATCAGGGGTGAGGGTCCAAATCTGAAGACTGGGATGTGTTACCCTCTGGTGAGTAACTGAGGTTAGGCTAACTAGTAATACTGGCATTAAAGGCTGATACCACTCATAATAAAGGTGAACCTCCAGCACTTCCGTGCACAGGTCCATCTATATTGCTACACAGCAGGGACTGGCATGCCACATCCTCTGGTGAAGGAGACGCAAACCACCACTTGACACTGGCACCCTCTACATCAAGATAAGAGTGATATTGGACATGTTTTGTAGTTTCAAATTCTCAAGGCAAAAACATCCAGTAAGGCATAGTTATCTTACATTTGATTGCATCTCACCAAAAGCCTGCATTATCATGCACCTTAAGTATGGCCAGCCCTGACTTTGCTGATTGCACACTCTGCCAACTCCTTCTAGGTAAAAAACACAGAAACCCAGTGAAATGAATGTCTGAATTTGCCAAGGAGCAGTTGAGGAAGTTTGATAATCTCTAAGTACAAGCAAATTGTGGAGATAAATGAAAACTACTGCAAACTGAACACAAAAATACTTGTTGAAGAAACCTTCGATGCAAACTGAGGAACCAGCTTCATCGTTGATTTGAAAAAACCTACCCAACTTCATAGGAAGCACAGGCAGCTCAATACTAATGGAGTTCAAATGACAACCTGCATAACTAACTTAACAAGATCATGTCCATCAGATGATGGGAACAACACATCTACAAACCTAGCCATGATCATTATCAAATATAGATTTGATAAGATAACTATAAATTCATTGTTGTTAAAGGTGAAATTGACCACAAATTTGCTGTTGGTGGGATGCTCCCTTAATGCAGCAGTTAAAAATTGTCTGCTCTGTATTTTTAGTCTGAAGATCAGCAGCATGAGGAAAAAGTCAAACAGCTTGTAAAGGACAAAATCCAAGTAAGTATTCATACTTAAGTGTATTAAGTAAGTATTCATATGTAAGTGTATTCATTTTGGAATAGCTTAGAGCAAGAACTCATAAACATACTTGGAACAGTTATGGAAACACTGATATTAGAGTATTAGTAAATATTTTTGATATCATGCCACATGATAAATTACTACAAAATAGCCTACTTTTCAGTCATTCTTTTAAAGTAGGCTCCAAAATGAAGAGCTATTTGCAGGGTAATGGGATCATGTTCCATGTTCTGATTCTGCCTCAGATAAAGGATCTGCAGATACAAATATGCTAGTTTTACATATAAGATTTTCTATCATTAATCATTTCATATTCATGTAACATTGTCAAGTATTGTCAAGTCTAGCAGAGTATATGAAACCTGCAGCTTGTAAAATAATTCATCACTTTAAATGTCATTGAAATTTGCCTTACAACAGGCAGCATCACAGAAAACCAACAGAGAACTCATACAAAATCTACAGGTGATTTATGAGTCTCAGAGTGAAGAGATCGCACAGCACATGGCCACAGTTCTCTTAGATGATGACTCATTAGTCCTAGAAGGGACACCTCTGACTGCTATCGATGTGAATGGATTGGTGTTTGTCATGAAACATGCCAAAAACCTAAACTCACTACAGTGAGTATTTCTCTTTTTCTTGTTTTTTGTAAAAGTATTTGACTTTTTCTAAAATATCTAAAAATGTTTTCATCTGTTAAATAGGACAATCATTATTTTCTTCAATTTCTAAGAAACTGAATAGAAGGAATAGTGAGAGACTTTCTTCTAAACATCTGTAAGATCTATTTGTCTGTATCACATCATAACTTGGCACATCTTCAACATTTAAGGCTTAATCTTCCCCTGTTATTCTTAGCCTTCAGAGACATCTCATATAGATTATAAGGCCCGTTTCCATTGGCCGACGAAGATTGCTTAGACTTTTTGAGTTACACAGAAAGTCTGTCGGTGGTGCCACTGACTGTGCGTCGGTATAGAGAAATCGCTGAGGGTAGTAGATTTCACTCAGTGACCAAGCTTTCACTCAGAGGTGGGTGGTGCCACATTGCATAATCTAAGCAGAAAAGGTCGTTGGGCATTTCACGACCTTGGTTGTTTCCATTGACCGATATTGAGTCCACAATGCCAAAAGTCTGTCAGTGGTCCCTGACTGTAGATCGGTGATGGGAAATCGGCCAATGGAAACGGGCCTATAGTGGCATTCCTCCTTGTTCAGATAGAACCAGGCGGTGGGGTTAATCAGACAACCCCATCACAGAGAGTTTACTTGGTCTAAACTCCATAGGAACTGTGTGGAAAAACACATAGCACCCACTGCATCAATATTGGCAGGCAACACAGCCGTGGCGAATGCGTTGGTCATAAAAACATCAACACGGGTCACATGACGCTCACGTGATGAGCGAACCAATCAGCAACGCCGAAACTGGGTATGCAAATGAGGCAGCGGTAACCTCCACGGTCTGCTTCCCCTTTTTCTCTATCCGTGGTCGCAATAGCGGTGGGCACTGGACCTCTCATTTTGTTACGCCACGTCTACAAACACAACATCCAATATTGTGTACAGTAACTACTGTCACTACTTGACATATTGACAATTCAACCTTACTAAAAGCAGAATATAGTAGTTGCTACTTTTCCACTTTCAATCTTCAACACCATTGGTCGGTTGGGATATAAAGAATATGTCTTGCACAGATCAATCCACATATGTATAAAGATGAGCTTAATTAAAACATTGATAAAACCAGTATTATACGGAAACTGGCTTACTGTCTTCGTACACCAAAAATATGCAGTAGAATTATTGATCAGATACATCCCGATGCCGAAGGCAGAGGGATGTATTTGATTAATAATTTAACCAAGTATTTTGACGTACCAAGACAGTCAGCCTGTTTTTGTATTATTATATACCTAAAAATGGCAAAATTTTAGCTAGTCATGGGATCACATACCCCGTACGTCACAGTGTGATGTACAGCTATACATACGTCAAGGGTAGCAGCGGGCAGTATGTGTGGGTCATAAGGCCGTAGGTATATAATGATATGTTGTATAAACAGTGGGAAAGCCAGAGGTGATTGTGGATGATCAGCATAAAAGAATATGTGGTCCATGATGGTATAGCTTTCATGTCTGGTAACAATGACCGAGGCAGTACAGGGCCCTGTTTTTCAGTCACGACAATCGTTCATAATGACATGTTTCAACCATCAGTGTCCTATAGACGTGAGATCTTAGAGGATTGGCCAATGATCATCAGTCTACAACACATAGGGCGGTGTGAGGTGTGCTATAGTCACAACAATCGTAGGGTCATAAATTTGTCGCCCAAATTCTCATAGCCCTAAGACATCTAAGGACATGTCATACTGAATGCGGAACTTCACTTCTCCTGGGAAGTAAGCTATGAAACTTAATCACCAGTTAGGAAAACATATAACTTATAATCACCCCAAATATGAAGAAGATCGACCATTGCGATCCGCCGATATTCACATTTTAATTCCATCATTGCAAATGCCTGCTCTGGTGGCCAGTGTACTCAAGCGGTCGTTAATTTATGCGGTGACCTTGACATTAACTGCACTTGTTCCCGTTTTCATGTTTTGCTGGATTCGGCCGCAATACACGCTGTCTGCGAACATCTGCTCTGGTGGCCAGTGTACTTGTCAGTGTGCCCTGTGTGTCTCAAGCGACCTTTCAAAATTCAAACGCGAATATCGGCGGATCAGAGAAGCGGATCTTCTTCATATTTGGAATGGTCATAGGCTATATGTATCCTTTACACGTGGCAAAGTTGCTTAGTTTTCAGGGAAGTGAAATTACCAGAACGAGTCCAGCCAGACTGCTTCCGACAAAGCGCTGTGACCACTGCTACCACAGTGGGATAGGTCAACAGGCCGTACCGGACGCAGCATTACCCCCTCTTTCCATGAGAATTAAGCTATGAAACTTTAATATGACTTTAGGATATACATCACCTATAATCGCCCAAAAAATGTAAAAGATCGGCTGCTCCGATCCGCCGATACACCTTCTGGTGCATTTGTATAAGCAATCGTGTAACCAAGACCTCATGCAGGAGAAAAATGCAAATACCAGAGCACAAACAGATCCACTATTTAAGATAAGAAAACCAAACACTGGGTTGTATAAGAGAAGTATTCCAGACATCCAGGTAAAATAAACGTCTTAAACAAAAACTGGCTGACACTTTTCACTCCAACCTCAAGTTTTGCCCGACGACATCTTTTGTCACCCAAAATGTCATTGACTCATTGGACTAGCTTAGGGTATCATAGACCTATATCGTGACTGAAAACAGGGCCTAGTAGTCCACACTTCTGCATTACACCAGCTATTGTTATATACCTATACCTATGCACGAAAGTCACTCACCATACTGTCTGCTGCTGGGGGGTGCATTCGTATTGCATGTGTGGTGGTCGCTGCCTGTCTAGCAGGTTGGATGTCCCCAATCCGGAACGCTAGTTCCAGGCAGGATCCCACCCTACGCACTCTACGTAGGTTGGTTCGGTTTTCGGTTAGTTTGCACAGACCTAGTCACACATGACACAACAACGTCTTTTAATAAACAGAGATGTTTATTATTCACTACTTCCCGGAAAGATCTGGAAGATCTTTCCCACAAGTACAGTACCCTAGCACGTAGGTGCCAGGTAACGCTGGAGAGGCTAATCTGAAAGACTCGCCTAACCACCAGGAAGGTTACAAGAACCCGCCTTCAAAGTGAGGGCCCAAGGGTCTGTTCCATAGAAGAGATGCGCGAGGACAACCTGTCGACCTACTGTGAGCGCTGAGTATATATACCCAGCATTACGTAATCCCGTGTGTGGCGTTGTCCGGAATCACTACACAGTAAGGATCGGCACGTCGCGCCACCTTCCGTGAAACAAACGAACACTGCTGGATTCCCACCCCACTACATTACCCCTCCCAGTTTTTACTAAGGGGGGAACCAAGGCAGCCATCATGCTGCTAGGGGACAACCTAGTTAAAAATTATAACTTAAATCCAGTAGTTCTTGGTCTACTCTCTAGCTTCCTGGTGTTCACAAGAATTCACTGATACCAATGTATAAGTGAAAAAGGTGGAATTGTAAGACGGAGAAGTTATATTAAAAATATGGAAGATACGACATTTAGGAAAGAAGAAACGACATTTGAAGAATGAAGGACTAGCCTCGCTAGCACCTTAAATAAATGTGATATTCACCCATCTTGAGCCGGGGAGCGTATTCTTGAGCATTGGCCAGGGAAGACTCGACAGTCACGGACCTACAGGTGGTCAGCCCGGCCTGTCGAGCACCCTGCCTCCAGCTGTTCCGGATCTTGTTGAAGTCCATTGTTGGCTCCCGGCGAGTGAGGTGTCGTTCTTTTTCTCATCTTGGAGTATCGAGCCCAGCTGGCCCACCGGCGTAGCAGACCTACTACATTCAGCCAGATACCGGCTGGTGCTGGGCTTCCCACTGTTCTTCAGTTTGGAAGACATCCATATGTAGAAGAAGGGTCAGCCTCGCCCGACACCTTCTGAGTTGGAAAGTTTCCGAATACGGAAATAACGGCCAAAAAGACAAAAACAATTCTCCATCCACCTGGTAAGAGTGTGTGGTATCAGTGTTCTTTTATTTGGCTCCAGCTATACTGGCATAGTTTCCTTCGGCTTAAATCGAGTACCAATTAAGGCCCCAATTTTAAGCCAGATTCAGAACTTACGATCATCGACCCAAGGTAGAAATAGTCAGCGCAATCCAACAGAACAGGGATTGCGTCTACTATCTCATTATCGAGTCGACAAACTCAGTTCCGACACAGACCTGGTAAGTCAGTTCCATACCTGAAAGGCATAGTCTTCCTTACCCGGTACCAGAGACTAGTATGGACAGAATCCACACCACAGGCCAGAGGTTTCATGATCGAGAGAGAACCTTCAGCCGTCTGAAACCAGGGTTGTGCCTTGGGGAAGTCGTTTTACTGACTTTCCTCAGCCCCAACCCAGGATCGCTTATCAAAGGTCACTCCTAACTTTTCCTCTACCCCTCCCAGTGATCCATGCGGTTCGCTGAGAAAGTGCAGAATTCTGGTTAGGAGGCCACACGACGATCTATCGAGATTAAGTAATTATTCTCAAGAGACCATCCTGGAAGTAGCTAGGTCGGAAAAAAGATTTCCTCCCCGGGACTTCCCATACCCGTCTGACTTCGGATCCAGGAGAGTTGTTGACTCTGCCGGTTCCGAGTTTAGACGGCGTCTCCCCGGCCTATCAGGCACCAATCGAGCCGGTCGTTGTCAACCCTAGATATCCTCGTCAGAGGATATCTTGAGGTCGAGAATTTCTGACTGACTGGGCGTGGTATTCGTTGGTGGAACCGACCTTGCCGGGGCGGTCCTCTCTGGTCGCAGTGGACTCAGTGCAAACGTAGGCTGGAACTGAGACATCAACTGCTGCAGAGAGGTCGGTCCGGTATCTAAAAAGATTCCGGACTCCAACGGGATGATGTTGGCATTCATCCCCATTGCCTCACCCTGTTCCTCGGGTTGATCTATCGGCTTAGCCTGGGAGGACCTCGCCGATATTTCAGCCCGCGTCACGGCGGGAGGCATCCTCGGCTGTAGGACTTCAGTCTGATCCTGTTGGATCTGACCTTGTCCCGACAGCAGAGTGTCTACACTGACATCCATAGGCTGGGCCGTACTGGATGTAGTTCCTGGTGGGAAGTTTCTCCCACGGATGACCACCCCAACATGCCGGCGAGTCGCCGACATGTCAGATCTGATTCTTCCGTGGTGAACTGAAGAAATCTTCCCCTGCTCCGTTGTCGGGCCAACCACGCTTCCTCAAGGGCTTGTGGGTTGTCACCGATGTTATAGAGCGACATCCCCAAGTCTGAAGACAACGCTCATCTTGGCGATGGGTCTGGGCTTCCGCCCGGGTAAACCTTGATTGGGCCGTGGTTTTCGCAATATGCGCGTCCTCTAGGTCCAACGCGTATTGTTTAGCCAGGCCCTTCGTGGCTTCCTTCACCTCGAACCGGGCTAGGTTAACTAGCTCCTGAACGAGGCTCTCATGGAGAGACTGAGCGCCCCTTCGGACGTGGCCTTCCAATGTGCCACCTATGTGCGACTCTAGTTGATCCGCCCGTTGGACGTATTCAACCGATATCGCACAGGGAGAGGAAGTTACTTTCGACGCAACGGGTGGTTGTGTCATTGGTTTCTTCTTCACCTCAACAACCGGATTGGTTGGTGGTGGGAGTGCCGGAAAGGCCTCCTCATCCACAACTTTCCCGGGTGCTTGGGTAGCACCTTTGCTGATCGGGGTAACTCCTGGGAGACTTGAGCTGGGACGAGTCCCAGCTGGTTTTTCCACGGGTCCGCCTGCTTTAGAAGCAGTTGGAACGTTCCCTTCACTCTTGGCTGAGAGGAGTTTTAGTCCCTCAGTCAAACTTGGCGCAGCCTGGTAAGCAGCTTCCACCACGTCAGCGATGGTGTGCTTACTAGGAGCCAACTTCTTCTTCGGTTTCCGACTGGATCGCCCAGAAGTATCATCCTCGCTGGACGAGGACGATGACAACTTCTTGACCCGTCGTCTAACCTTCGAGGAACCCCTAGACGGTTCCCGGCTATGGGACGGTTTGTTCCTCGACTCCTTTGACATCCGTCGATGGTTCGAAGCGGATAGCATCAGACTCCCGAACGAGCCAGGATTCTTCTTCCATCCGATCTTAAACAATCGACCGTCTGTCACACAAGTTTCGGGCTCCAGCTTGCCTTTCTGAGCATCGGAACCTTAGTCAACGAATCTCTGCCACAGATTCATGACCCGTTCCCGAGCTGCAGCTCCAGCAGTCCGGTGTTCCCGGGCAATGTGTCGGACTAGACACGATCGCCGCGAACTGGCACCCCCGGCCTGGCAAGAACCACCCTTCTTACCGAGGCACTGTAGCCACGGTCGCTCAGCCAAGTGTACCTCTACGAGGTGCCTAGCGTAACGACCCGCAGTCGCATAGGTTGGTGACAATTTCTTGTCCCTCCCATGGCAACTCAGAAAGACACAATGATCGCCGTTACCGAACTTGTGCCATGCGGACGCGATCCGGTCTTTGACCTGATCTTCGTACTTAAGCCGACTGACTCGGGACACTCCTTTCCCCCGGTCGATGTACCAGGTGTTGGGAGAACCCTTGTCAACCAACCATTCCTCGTTGGCAGATGTTCCATCTAAACTGACACCATCTGGGATGTAATGTCAGTTTCCATGACGGAGATCTTCTAGGCAAGTATAAGTCTTGCCCAGCAAAGAGGCGGGTAGCTGTCGAGCCACCGTTCTCCTCCCAGCCCGCTTTACGCCAGGCTGGAAATCACCGCCATCACTGTCCGTGTTAGATTTGGCCAGGGGTTTAGCCCTGTCCATCTCCATTCCACAACACTTGACATCTTCGCCACCCGTGGCACCCTTTGAGGTGCTCGGTGTAGCGACAGCCGCACTCGGTCCAGCTTGCGCCGCGGGTTTGTCCGAGCCTTTCGACCCAGCCCCCTTTGACTTCTCTTGCTTCCCGGGTTTAGGTTTCCCTTTACCCGAGTCACGCGATTCCAGCCGACCTTCCTTCTTTGCCAACTCCGCCTCAGCCCGCCCCCGGGCTGCACGACTGAGTCGCTTCCTCTGCTGTTTCGACAGCTGCAGCTCAGTCCTGGTAGCATCCTGAGGTTTTGACAGACTTCCCCGGCATGGGTTTTAGCCGGCTGTGACACCGGTTTATCACCTTTGCTGGACGGCTTCGTTACTACAGAGTTGTCCCCATCTGACCAATCAGTCTCCATGGCGGCCTCTGCACCAACGTCGGTCCTCCTGGGTTTAGCTACCGGACCCAGGGCCAAAAAGGACCCGGTTTCCACCGGCTTCACCTCAGGTGGAGTCCAATGCTGGTACATTGACTGCACTATGGCTCGTGTCTTGGGATCTGGGATCCCAGCTAGCACTTCTTCCAGGCTTTGAGAAGAAACCTCATGCCTGGACTCCATCTGCTCGAAGTACCTTCTCGGAGAACGACGACACGGGCCTCGGCGTCTCGCGCTCCGATTCGGAACCTTCGGCTTCCATCATTATCACATCCGAATCAGAGACTTCGGTTTTCACCGAGCTCGTTTTTCGGACGGGCACCTGAAGAACCCTTAGCGGCCTGGGCCGCCTCGGTCTTCTTCCCGTTGTGACTTTTTCCCTGTCTGGGTCGTTCATCTCGGGTTTCCCCCAAGAAGAACAGAGTCCCCTTCCAGGTCAAAATCACCATCATCTGACTCGATGAGCAAAGCATCATTGTCCAGATCTGCCCCCCGCTCAGCCAAGGCTGAGGATCCGGGCAGTGGTGAGGGGAGCTCAGGCTCACCCTCTGTAGACGGGGCACAGTCAGCCATGCTGCTACCGCCCGACTCCCGTGGTGCTAGGCACCACTCCGAACACAGAGTGAAGACTACTGAAAAAACAGGGTCTTATATACTCCTAGTTGACCCAGATTCCCAGTCGCGAACCAATCAAGCGTGTCGAGACTGGCTCATCTTGAGCAATTCAATACCGCATGCGTGAAGAAACCAAAGGTCAGCGTTACGCTCGACTTGATTTGTTCACACCTTCAATCGCCCAGCACAGGTTCCGAAACCCGGGGAAGCCCCTTTTTGAGCTCCACCCCGAGTTCTCTACCACGTGGGGTTTTCTTTTTGCCGTCGTGCATCACATCGATAGTATGGGAGACTATGTACAACTTTCATATGAATGGATCAGACCTTACAGAGCGTTTGGCAATTCTGCAGCCTCTAGAGGGTCCTCGACGGGGTCCCTTAGAGCAACCTCTGGGCTGCGGCACACAACGACTGGTTTTAAGGTAACTATTTGATCAACATTCACGTATAATTGACACGCCACTGACCATCAACGATCTACATTCCGTACCATTGCTTCTCGTTGTGTTTTCAAAAACCCCGGCACCACTACTCTTTGTAGCTAACCACAGCCTTCGAGTTTAGTCGAGAGCTGCGGCGGGGTTTAGAGTCTATTTTAGACTCCATTCTACATCTCGAACCATGTTTATTATACACAGCTCGATTTGTAGCAAATTCAGACTTATCCGTGTCGGGTTTTTCATCTACCCACACCTCCCTTTTAGGGTTAGTGCAAGTAGGAATCACCTTCCGCGGACGTCCCGGTTTCCGTCGTGCTGACGGGCACCCATTCGGAACCCCGGTAACCTTTGACCGGGACTTCCCTGTCGGGGTCTGCCTCCGCCGTGTTGACGGGGGTTTGACACCCGGCTTCCCGGCTCTTTGAACCCGGGACCTCTCTGGTACCCCAGTCAGACCCGTGGTCAGTGACACATCCCGCGTTGTAGCAGGGTGTGAAACTTCAAAGCCGGAACTTTCGCGCTTTCCTTCCCATAGTCGTAAACGAGCTACATGGGATTTGTAACGCCTTCTTGACCATTCATCCTCTATCACTACCGTCATTTCTGACAATATTTGAACAATTCTGAATGGTCCGTCCCAGTTAGGAGCGAGTTTTACATTTACCAACGGAGTGTGGTATCATACAACCCGGTCTCCTACTCAGAACTTACGTGGTTTAAGATTGACATCATGGCCAGTCTTTTGCCACTCGGCAGCTTTTGTCAGGTTCCGTCTCGCGAGGTAATATCCCTCTACAAAACGTTCTCTGAGCTTTTCGACAAAACCTATGGGACAAGGATCATCCGTAGACATTCCGGGAACCCCATAGACTATGTCAGCGGGCATTACTATTTCCTTGCCAAAGACAAGTAAATTAGGTGAACACCCCGTGCTTGAATGAATGGTCCCATTGTAAGCGTGAGCTATAAATGGTGCCAATTCATCCAAATTCTTCCGGTTTTCATCTGCCAGGGTCCGAAGACACTGGATCAATGTCCAGTTGAATCTTTCTACCATACCATCTGATTGTGGACGATATGGATTAGTATGTGTCTTTTTGATCTCGAGTATCCTACACATTTCTTTCCAGATCTGGGATTCAAATTCCCTTACCTGGTCGGAATGTAGTACACTCGGAGTTCCAAAAGGCAACATCCAGTTCTTCACTAAAGCTTCCGCACAAGTGGCAGCTTTGTGATTCTTCATGGGATAGATCTGCACATATTTGTGTAGTAATCCATCACCACCATCATACAGGTATTTCCTTCCTCAGACTCGTTGATACCAGATATGATATCTAGAGCAATTCTGGCAAACCTGACACCAAATAGCTCCTGTTGTAGCGGCATTTTTCCGAGTCCTACCCCGGGTTTGACTTTGCTACAGACGGAACATCCAGATATCCATCTTCGAATATCTGCACCCATTCCAGGCCAGTATTAACGACGCCTTATTCTGGCTACCGTCCTTTTCCGTCCTAGATGAGCTGCACTCCTATGTTCGTGACACAGAGTCATTAGTCCGGAACGTAATTCTCGAGGGACTACTTATTGCAGAGCACGTTTAAGTGGTTGCAACGTAGTTCTCCATCGATATAATACCCCATCTCGGACCTCTAGTTCTTTCCATTGACCACATAGATTCCGAAATTCTCGGTTTTCAGGTGAGATCTCGGGCCCTGTAGGTCTATGGAGCCCGTTAGCTACCAGTTTAGTTAACCGGAACAGATTTGGGTCAGCCTGTTGACTTTCCTTAATCTGTTCTAGTGTCCACTGATAGTTCTGGGGCGGTTTTACTTTCTGGGAGCGTAGGGTAGCTATTACAGCTCTATGCTCGCCACAGTCCTGGCAATCTGGCCGCCCACATTTCCGCACTGGTCTCCTTGAGAAACAATCCGCATTAATGTGAGGCTTTCCAGCCCGGTGCTCAATTTGACAGTTAGTCAATCCGAATTCGGAAAGAGCTGCCAGCCATCTTCCAATCATTCCCTCGGCATCTTTAAAGTTAAAGAGCCATTTGAGAGAAGAATGGTCGGTACACAAGATGAAATCTCCACCTGCTAGGAAGTGTCGATATTTTCTTACATACACCACAACCGCTAAGAGTTCCCTCTTAGTGGTACAGTAGTTCTGCTGGCTTTTACTTAAGCTATTGCTGGCAAAAGCTATTGGAACCTCCACACCATTCTGAATCTGAGACAACGCCGCTCCAATACTCTCATTACTAGCGTCAGTATCAAGAATGAACCGACCCTGGGGCAGAGGGTACTTCAACACGGGGGTCTCCGTAAATTTTCTTTTAAGTCCCAGAAAAGCATGTTCAGCTTCCGGAGTCCACTGGATCTGTTTTGGCTTCCCTGGCTTATCTAGTACCACATACTGCTGCATGGGATGTGCAATTTCAGAAAAACCCCGAATAAAGTCGCGGTAGTACGAACAAAATCCTAGGAAAGACCTTATGTGTTTTATATTCTGGGGGCGCGGCCAATTAGCTACTACCTCCAACTTGGAAGGATCTGCCCGGATTCCATTTCCAGAAACTATCCGTCCCAAGTATTCCACAGATCTGCGAAACAGTTTGCATTTCTGAGGTTTGAGCTTCAACCCATAAGATTTAATCCGCTCAAATACCTCTCTCAGGTTTTCTAGACATTCAACATAATTCTTTCCGAAGATGATTATGTCATCCAGATAAACCAAACACTTTTTCCACTGTAAGCCACGCAACATCTGATCCATCATGGATTCAAAAGTCGCTGGAGCGTTACAGAGGCCAAATGGCATTACGGTAAACTCGTAAAGCCCTTGATGAGTGGTGAACACCGTTTTAGGTTGATTGCACTGTTCATCTTTACCTGCCAATATCCAGATTGGAAATCCAGAGTACAAAACCACTGGTTCCCTCCTAGAGAGTCGAGACTCTCATCGATCCGTGGTATTGGATAGGCATTTTTCTGGGTGATACTAATTAATTTTCTGTAGTCAATACAGAATCGGCAAGTACCATCCTTCTTAGTAACCATTACCACAGGGCTAGCCCAAGGATTTGCATTGGGGATAAATACTTTCTGGTTCATCATTTTTTCTACTTTCTCTTCTAAAGCTTCCCATTTTACCGGAGGTAGCCGTCGATAAGGAAGACGGAAAGGTTGATGTCCCTCTGTGTCAATCGTGTGTTCTACTCGATCCGTTCTTCCCAGAGGATCTCCTGGTCGAGCAAAGATTGACTCCATTTTCTTTAGAAGCATTCTTAGTTCATGTCATTCCCCACTGTTTAGTGTGTCTGTCGTCTGAACTAAGGTTTCTAGAGTTTCATGCAACTGACTCGGAATTGGAATGTATCCTGTTCCTGTATCAATAGCACTAACTCGTACTTCTTCAAAATCAGTTCCTTAGAAGTCCAGTTTTCCCGGTTCGGATTTTTCATCTTCCCCGTTTATTTCGGAAACTGGAACAGGTGTGATTCCCTGTGGACTGGAGTCTACTAGGCCATCTACATGAGCTAGGTTTGCCCAGCCCAATGTATCACCTTTCTTCAATTTAATCAACCCTGAGGTATGATTACTGATAGGAATTGATCCTTCTCTAGCACTTCCGATCAAAGTATCCCAGGCCTGTATTCCTTTGTGAGAAAACAGTTCCGGGTCTGGCTCGAAGAGTGCATCTCCACGTGGTAAATCTCCTTCCCCAGCTATCACGACATTAACCATCTGCTGAGGTGGGATGCCCACATCTTGTCGAACAGAAATCAAAGAAGAAATCCGTCGACAACTACATTCCACTTCCATTAACTCAGGAAATTTGAGTCGGAGAGTGCCATCTTGTAGATCCACAGAGCCTCCATAGAGGGTGAGAAAATCTACGCCTAATATTCCATTCTCTTCAATATCACTGAGTATGGGACCCCATACAAATTCAGTGTTACCTATCGAGACTGGAATGATCACACTACCATAACATCTCATATGAGGGCCATTAGCAGCTTTTGCCGAAGCTCCAGGAACATGACATTCCTGTGCGAATCCAAGAGACTGATAGAGTCCATTGTTCAACACAGAGCGACTAGCACCAGTATCTAATAATAGATCTATCTTTCTTCCTTGAATTCTAGCCGGCACATACCAACGTCGCCCACCTAAGGGAGACGGTTGTCGTATAAACCGTGAGATCCCATCTAAGGTTCCAAGATCCCATCCGTGTTGACAAAGCCATTGCAGACAGGGGTGCCCGGGTGAAAGATACTTACTACAGATCTTTGCGACCGTACTTCGTATCTTTCCCTTTTCTGGTAAGTGGGGAATACATCCCTTCTTATTGATCTCACAGGTTTGTGTTTCCTGGCACATCTCTTCCCGGACCGCAGTGTTGCCACTCGCTACAGTCCTTCTTTGTTTTCCGGTTCACTTCTAGAGGCAACCGTCAACGCAGGCAGACTACGAGATGTTTCCACTGTAGTAATATTCCGGGCTTCTGGACAATCTGTAGAGATATGTCCCATTTTGTTGCACCGCCAACAACGTCGAACATCCAGCTGGTTTTTCTCCACCTGATTCAGTCTTTCGTTGATTTTGACTAACAACTTCATTACCTCAGACGGATTTCCTTCTGGTTCAGTGGTTTTAGGTTTTGCCTCTGCCACAGAAGGTACATCACTGTTCCTTCCAAAGCTAGGGGTTCGACCTCTCCCACGTCCCCGTCTATTGAAACCTCCCCTTCCAAGTACCATCGAGCGGACATTAGAGAGTATATCCTCTATTTCCGCTTCCTGACACTCGTAGGTATCTTCTTCTTCTACTTGTGACCAAGTAGAACCCACTACGTAACCCGGGAAGTTTTTCCTGGATAAGCATACTTTCCGAATAGTATACACCGCTGTTCATAGGCGTCCACTATTCGCAACACCTGCATGAAGTTCATACCGGGCTCCCATTTAGAGATGACTTCCACTCTCACGTCATCATCTCGAAGTCCTTTCACAAACTGAGTTTGTAAATCTTCATGTAGTGTGGGAGAATCCAATTCCATCCCTGGGTAAACTTCCAACAACATTTGTTGTAAAGCTAGCCCATAGGCCCGAGTTGTCTCGTCTCTACCATGGATCCTCTTTAGAAAAGTGGATCGGGGGTTCAGCATTACCAGCTGACCACAATAGTAAGAGGCTACCTCCACTAACTCATCCCATTCCGTACCATCGGAACGGCAAAAAGCGCGAAGGGCAGCTTCTCCGGGTCCATCTCGTAGCGCTCTCTTGAGGTATGGCAATGCATCGACTTTATTCCAGCCATTACATTGTATATCCTCACAAAATCCCACGAACCAATGTTCCCACTCCATTCCTTTTCCATAAGGTTTTGGAATGACAGCGTTCCTTCTGGCTGCGTTCTCTGGACGCATAATCGGAACCTTGTCGGCTCTTGCCATTGACAAGTTGAAGATCCGATCTTGCTCCCTTATTTGGTTGAAAGAGTTGAACCCTAGTGCGGCTATGGCTTTACTAGTGTGTTCAGAACTCGGAGAACCCATTCTTGACTCGGAAGGTTGCCGGAATCTAACCAAAGGAGTCTTCACACCCTTTGTTCCAGATATAAATCTGTTAGGGCTCTTTTCAAGATCTTCCACCTTCCCTGAAGGGGAGTATAGATGATCTCTTACATTACTCCAGCCAGCTTGTGACATAGGCATCCTTCGGGATGATTCTGTCTCTGCTAGTTGAGCCTGGTCCTTAATGTGGTGTACATGTTGGTCCAATTGCTCGATTCTTTCTAGAGTCTCGATCTCGCGAACCGAAAGTTCTTCCAAGTTATGGTGCCGTTTGGCTACCTCCTCGGCGATCTCTCGATTTCGAGATTCTAGTTCCCGGCACATATCTCGGGCCTCCCTTTTCCGATCAAACTTGGCTAAGAGTTCTGGTCCAAGGAAGCCTTCGGGAACCTCATGGGAAGGTACCTGAAAGGTATCTTCCGACCTATTCCGGGGAGTACTAGACTCTCCAGGACTATCTGTCTGAGACCCAATTTTACTGAGTCCCTCCAGATCCCTCGCGGGGCCATGTCGGCTGTTGGCTGCCGGACTGAAATTTTGCAGGACCGTCGAACTCAAATTCTGAGCGGCGGTTCTCTTCCGAGATTTCTCCTTACCGGACTTCTGGGTTTCACCCCCTCCCTCCGGTTTTGGAGACTTTCCGTCATTCCGGGCCGGAAGAGTTGGTTGAGAAGTTACCTCCCCATCCTCACTCTCCTGATCAGCCTGGGATCTGGTTTTTATTCCAGATCTGTGCATTTACCAAGAATCCCGGGTTGTGCAAGCAACCTAGGATCCTGGTCATGGCACCAGTGTGGTGGTCGCCGCCTGTCTAGCAGGTTGGATGACCCAAATCCGGAACGCTAGTTCCAGGCAGGATCCCACCCTACGCACTCTACGTAGGTTGGTTCGGTTTTCGGTTAGTTTGCACAGACCTAGTCACACATGACACAACAACGTCTTTTAATAAACAGAGATGTTTATTATTCACTTCTTCCCGGAAAGATCTGGAAGATCTTTCCCACAAGTACAGTACCCTAGCACGTAGGTGCCAGGTACCGCTGGAGAGGCTAATCTGAAAGACTCGCCTAACCACCAGGAAGGTTACAAGAACCCGCCTTCAAAGTGAGGGCCCAAGGGTCTGTTCTGTAGAAGAGACGCGCGAGGACAACCTGTTGACCTACTGTGAACGCTGAGTATATATACCCAACATTACGTAATCCCGGCCCCCGCCGCGCCACTTTCGTGTGCGGCTTTGTCCGGAATCACTACACAGTAAGGATCGGCACGTCGCGCCACCTTCCATGAAACAAACGAACACTGCTGGATTCCCACCCCACTACACATGGTTTATTATGTGTAATCAATCAATTTATACTCAATCAGGTTTTATAAAGGTTTTATAAAATAAATTGGTAATATAAGATTGCAATTTTTATATAATACGGACTTGGATGGTTAATGGCAAATGGAATTTACTACCACTGATGTCCCCAAGTGGCAGAGGTCGGAATTATTGGATACTGGCGTAAATAAACAGAATCAGGCGTATATATAACGTATATAAGACTGCACCATTGACATGTATATACGCCACTAGATAAGGCGTCTACGAGACGGATAACATGTCAAACTTCTAGACGCAAAATCCTACTGTTAGACGCGTTTCGGATACATATATAAAGCGGTACTTTTCGTGCAGTGTATATGAATTTGATCTGAAGGAACATCTTAATATTAATCTTATAATGTCTATAGATATATCTTCAATTCACTCTGTGAGGTGTTATGTAGGAATCATAATTATGGATATAATATGAATATATTATGTTAATTAGATCGTATCATTAATCATTGAACGTGGGGAGGTGAGCTACTCTAAGGCTGTGTGTTGTATTGGCTACCAGAAACTTTATTAATTCTAATCAACAATGAGATACAACTTAGGGAATATTGACTAATTATTTATATGATAGTTAATGTTTATTATATTTCTAATTCAATTCTAATGATATTCTATTCAGTTTCTATGTGTCTTCTTATGAGGAAAGAGGTCAGAGAGTGAAATAAAGTTTGAATCTTTGATAAGTCACTTTCATAGTTCAGATCAATTCACAGCAATTCCATGGTGATAATCTGGATCATACACAGAGTCATATTCTGGATTCAAGAGTAATACGTTGGTTTCCCACTTCAGGATATCTCATATAATATGAGAGTCTTGAGACACAGTTCACTTCATTGACAGGTAATGTCAGTTCATAAGACCCAGGGTCTAAGTTGACAATGTGTCCAACTTCTATTGTCAATTGTCTAAAATCATAAAGTGACTTTGGACAAATATTTAATGGATCATGGCTAAATCAAAGTCAGAGATAATCACAACCTGATCTCTTGAAGCATAAAATAACAGTATCAATGGCATATAACAAACAGAAATGGCATAACTCACCAATAAAGGATATTTCCTAAAAGTCCTGTGATAATGTCATTCAATTACAATCCTGAATAAACTCCTGATAATATTAAATCTCGGATCCAAAGATCACTCCACTCTCACAGATGAGAAGTGAAGGTGAAATAAGTCCTGTAAAAACTCAAAGTGATATGAGGAGTACCCAGAGCCGTGTGGTGTTACTGTAAGCTTGGATTGAGTCTCAAATCCAAGATATCTCTACACTAATTCCAATGGGCATTGTTTGAGTAGATATACGCCTATATAGATAGAATTCCTACTGCCAGGATGGTGCTTACTGCCCAGAGGGAGACTGGAGATCCTGTTCTGGTAGTGATATTGTTTGTTAATTAAGATAACTAATTACTTAGTCTTAAGTACTTAGGGAGCTGTAATAACGGTTACTAACAGTGTACCTTAAGTCTTTACGGTATGCCAGGACATCTGGAGAGTGAGGGAGATCTTACTAAACCCAGTTTACACTCTCGCCATCTAGCGGGGAACCGAGGAACTAAAGATTAACTTTTCTTAATTACTTACGGCGCGTAGTGGCCAATAGAAGAGACTAGAGAATTGTTTAATAAACCTTGATTAAGATGTCAACACCTAGCAGGAGTCCTGATATAAACGGTGGAGATTCGCCTCATAGGTTAGGAAGAGGATGTCTAATTAACGAGCGTAGCTCAGTTATTAATTAACTTATATTTATTATAATAGTTCATAATTAACCTTAAATCGTCTAGACGTTGAGATACGGGAATTATGCCGTTCTCTTCACAGAAGTATAGGTTTTCATAATCTTAGACATTTGGTTAATTAATTAAACTTTGATAATTACGTATGTAATAAGGGGAGGTAGAGACAACTCTAGGCTGTGTGTTGGCAGGCTACCAGAATCTATTAATTCCTTACCGACAGCGAGGAACTCTTATGGGATCTTTACTTAAGTTGTTTCTTAATTAATACTTAGAGTTCATCGATTAATGATTATAGTTAGTTAATAAATCGTGTCTTATTCGTTCATGGATGAGATCAGAGAGAGAAGTAAAGTTCAAGTCTTTAATAAGTCCACACGAAGGTTATACAAGTTACAGTTCACAACATGGCTATTGAATTCATTGATATTTCATCATTCACGTGAGTTGGCAGAGTGCCAAGTTTCAATTTATAATCAAAGTCTGATGAGTGTAAGACACCAAAGTCAGATAGTAAAGACTTTCAATAAAGTGTCTGATAATTCATTGATGATATTAAAAGTCTGGCAAGTTGCCAATGTTCAGAGTTCGATCATCAGTGTTCTTAAGAACGTAGTTAGAGTAGAACAGTCAATCACATAACTCACGGTCAAATAATAGTGAAGTAATGGTTGATTTGAACCATACAGCTTAACTCACCCATTGTTGGATAATCAGAGTGCATTCACATGATTCCTTGAAGATCACAATTCCAGTAGTTTGACAATGTCGAAATATAAATAAAGTTTGTTCACTTAATTAAAGTGAGGAAACGGAGAAGGAACCCATGTGAGTCCTTAGAGATTCCAATAGTCCGAAAACAGAGTATGTGTCCTTGGAGAGTCCCAATCCAAGTCACTCTCTGCACTCCCAGAGTGTAAGGAAAGTTTCCTTAGCTGATCCTACTCAATTGAATTCACTGCTGTATTTGCGCACCTTGCTGGTTCCAGTGCCAAGCAAGACACATCCTTACAGCAGGAGATGGTATTGGAGACTGACGATACAGTCAGTTCCAGAGCAAAACGCTAATGAGCTTTTGCTAGAGGATCATGGGAGAATTAAAACTGGATCTCATTTGAGCTCACATAGGTTCGAGAGCATGTGGTTATGTTAAACAGGCTTCAGGAACTCGGGAATACCCCAAGGGGGACTCCTTGGGAGACTCTGGATTCAACTCCCTAACGCGTCATAGCCACATCAGAGAGTCTATTCCCAGAAGCATGGTGTGTTCCCCAAGTCTAGTAAGTAGTGTAGGGAACATCACCTTTAACACGGCTATCTACTTCAGTGAACGTTCAGCCTACAACGTGGCTTAATAGATATCTATGGTTTAACACTAGTATTCTAACACTTAATACTGATACTTTTGTCTAAACACTTGATACCAACACTTGATACTAACACTTGATACCAACACTTGATACCATGATACCTTGTTATTTCACTTATTGTAATACATTGATATACAACTACCTTAATACATGAATACCTACATATGCACACATTTTCAACATTTATTTAATAAAATAAAGTAACCTTTTTAAACCTTTTCAAAATACCTTTTCATATTTAATAACCTTAATCTTGTGCTGTTTTTGACTACAGCACAATCCTTTCCTTATGGATCCAGCTCAAGACTGAGGATTTACTAAAGGCTCATGGGAATTTGTGTTTATCATAATTTATTCAACTAGAACCGGGGAAAGCCTGCAGGGGCTTTCCCTATGAGTCATAGGTGACATTTCTCTATTCTAACCAGTAGTACAGGTAAATCCCGGCTATGGCAGCACTGGCGCTGTTGTGATGTCACTGAGTGGCACATTACCGTAAACTCTAGTGTGTGTGCACCCACTACCGTAAATACTCATGTGAGCTATAGTGGCTATAAGTGACTATAACACGAACGCAAAGTTCTAAATTATTTATTGATATTTTACCAGCTGAATATCATATGATTATAATAGGTAAACCTTGATTAATACTTTAATATATGATAGATGTAGCTATTTATTAATTCTTTCCCTTTTTGAAATATCTTCAACCTTTGTTTCATATTTGGCTACGGTACAGAACGTTGAAAATGAAGCCTGAAATATCGCCAAGATTATTTGATGATGCTGTCATTATTTGATGTATATGTTGAAAGAAATTTTGAATAAACATTGCAATTATTAAAAGAAAAGCTGTACCAAATTAAACACTATCTACCTAAACATTTTTAACCAAACAATGTGTTTGATAAATGGTACAAAACCATGTTTGATTAAGTGTTTAACTTCTAAACACTTATGTGTGGATAGTAAACACTCTTTTTACAGTGCTCATATATTTAATATAACCAATATTGAAATTCATTCTTATTTGTAAAGGTTCTTTCCTTTCAGGTTACAGTACATAGGCCTGGATGAGCTGTCAGTGAGACTGTTGGCCCACTTCCTGAGTTCTAACAGGACCATTCAACTTCTGAGGTATGTCCCTAACAGAATGTGTTGTCTTTTTTTTTAGCAAAATGGATCACACATGGAAAATCTATCCTTATTTACCAAGATCATTAGTCATGCACATGAAAAACCCAATTACTTGAATGTTTCCTTAATGATGACATCTTTTTTGTCATTTTTCCATACTTTAGACTCAAATTCTAAAAGAGTCAATTTGAACCTCAAACATCTCAAGTTTATTGCAAAAAATTGTTGATGCAACAACTTAATTCTTATTAACATTTTAGGTGGAAAAGACACTTAAGATAAAGATCTATTGGCTGTGACATATTTTCAAAATTCATTTCTCAGAGGCTTCAGCTTCTACTGATGATTCTTTTTAGTTGTTTTTTTTAATTTTGCCTTGTTTTATGTCTACTCTAAATTTTTTTTTTATTTATTCAAAATCCAACATCTGCAGCAATTGCAGTTCTCTGCGCGATATATATAAGCTGGGCGTAGACATGATAACAAATTTTTTTAAATCGGGATCCCCCGCGCACCCTTTACTGTGGGTGTTGGTAGAGGTTGTACCAACACTGTCCCGCCACCCGCGACCTGCCAACCCCACCCCCACCGCCCCCCGCCGCCCTCCAACACCCTACACTCACTCAACCAACAGTGAAGCCCTAGTACACAACCCCCGCCTCCCTCCATTGTGTGTAGACGGATTAGCGGCCGCTCGGCTGCCTGCCCCACGCCTATCCTCACCGGCATCAAAGCTGCATCAAAGTGGCATCGGCAGCTCGGCAGTGCGGGGGGGCGGGGCATTGGGAGGAGCGGGTGGCGGGCCTGTGTAAGATGATTTCAGGATTCAACTTCATGTCTGAAGGGGTCATTATATAGTAAGCCTGACTGTCTACACATTGAAATGGTGTTTGAAAGTAAGATCTATTAGAAAAACAATTGAAAATACCAACATAATGCAGGGTTTACTATGTGTAATTAATCAATTTAAACTCAATTAGGTTTTATAAAGGTTTTCATAAAATAAATTGGTAATATAAGATTGCAATTTTCATATAATACAGACTTGGATGGTTTATGGCAAATGAAATATGCTACCAGTAGTGTCCCCAAGTGGCAGAGAATGGAACTGTTTGATGATGGTGTATATACAACAGAATCAGGCGTATACATGACTCAGTAGACTGTCAGGTGTATACATGTATCAGGCGCCTACAGATGTGGCGTATATATACACGGGGAATAGGACGACCTTGTATACGCAAAAGCATACCTATATACGCCGGGTGCATTCATATATAAAGCGGTTACGTTCGAGCAGTGATAGAATCCTATTGAAATACATAAATATTAAAAGAAATAGCATAAATATTATCACCAATCAATGTAAGTACTCACAGATTTCCAGAGACGATGAGGCTTTTTCAACCTTGTTGACATCGCATTGTCAAACTTAAAGTCAGGGCCACACTACGCCTTGTCCTAGATCTATAGTTTTCCACAGTCAGCATAATGTATGGAGGTTCATACTTATAATCCAAATAGTCCACATAGATCAGTGTATTTGTCTCCTTCCTCCTCCTTATTAGAAGGTTATCAGATCAGTGTTGTGGTTTAAATTAAGTTTTATTCCTATATACTCATTATTGAACTAACTAGAGTTACATACCGCTGCTGGGGGGTGCATTAAAAATAAGTGATGTGCCGAGGTTGACATTTTCGTCCCGCTCTCATGTTTTCTTCCCGCTCTGACGTTTTTGTCCCACTCTGATCATGTGACACAATACAGCAGCGGGACAAAACAATAGCTGTCGTGGTTACTCGATAAGGGTGGCCATTTGCTTTGGAAGTGTTTCAGGTAAAGAATTAAACATTTCTATTGATATTTGAAGGTATATAGGAATAGGGAAACCAAGTACCGGTAAGCAAAAGTCAAAGTTACTCAGTAAGGCTTGAAAAAATTACTGCCCACGGCTGACGCCAGGGGCAGTAATTTTTCCAAGCCTTACCTCGTAACTTTGAACTTTTGCTCACTGGAACATAGTTTCCCTTTATTATGTAGCTGCAGTGAGTCGCGACGTTGGCAATGATGACATCATACTTTGAAGCCACTCTCTGAGCATAGATTCTGAGCCTTACTACCTCTGCTGTTGTATGTCTGCACCAACCTCCCTTTTGTACAGCCAACTTTTCTGAATTCCAAATGTAGTCTTTGGCTTGGAGCAAAGATTAGTAAGTGCAAACGCCACAAAAGATGGGAGAGTGGTTTGAAGCATGAAAATGCCATCTGGTGAGTGCTTACAGTACTAGGGGCTATTTGAAGGTGGAGGAGTAATGCACGTTACCCTAGGAGTGTTGTTTGCCCAAATAAGTTTTTAAATGGCTCAATCATCTTAAACAAGGTAAATATCTTACTGATTTTGAGGTATATATTAATAAATAAACAGGATGCCTGTGTCCATAAGTTTCCGGTTCTTCACTTGTCTCACAAGTCTAGAAATCGGAAACTTACTCCACAGGAATCCTGTTTTTATATATTACTAGTTATTTTCAAGTTTGTTCTTTTAATATCTTCATATTGGATACCCTTCATGTTGTTGATTAACTGCATATTAATGAAATATGTTACAATCAGTCTTAAGTACAGTAGAACCCCGCCTAACGGACACCCCACGTTAACAGACACCTTTGCTCGGAATGGTTCCCTCTATTAGATGTTTATTTTAACCCTGTGTAAGCAGAGTATTCACTCACTCTTATTCACTTAATCCCATTCATTTAATCTGGAAAAAAGAGAGGTGTAGATTATCCAAAGGCCTTCTTTAACAGTCCCTTGAGCTAGTTCATAGTGAGACAATTGTTGTGTGTTTCATTTTTTAGACTGGTGCTCTCCAACTCCTGTATTGGCTTATGTTTGTTTCAATCAAGGTCTTTCATATTTCATAGAAATCACTTTACCCCCTGCTAACCACCAAGAGGGTTCGGAGAAACCCACTAAATGAGGATCCAAGGATTCACTCTTCTTAGAGAGAATGCACAAAATTGCCTGCCGACCAACTGCGAACCCGGCTTATATACAAGCCAAGTTACATAATCAGTGTGAGCCCATAATACTTGCATGTGCCGGTTCACCCGAATCACTTCAAAGCAGGACTGACATCCCACACCCTATTTCAAAGAGCAAAAGAACCACCACTAGACTGACCCAACCCTACATATTCATCAGCTACTAGATCAGCCATCCAGGTCTAGTTGTTGTCTCACAATATGGATGTATGGCACAGTATATAAAAAAGCAACTAAAATAAATGTTGGTGTTTGAACACTCCAGGTGCAGATTGTTTTAGCCTTCACTACTCTGGTGCATGCTTTCCTGTTGGTTGAATATCCCCTTGTCCATTTGTTAGATGTCCCCTATGTTTGGCTGGACATCCCTCTCCTGTCAGCTGCACTGGAGTGTATTGTCTAGTATAATGGTGTTAAGTTTGTTTTCATTTTGGGTTCGGGTTTTGATTTCTTTCCAAAATTTATTCGGATCTTTGTGGATGTTACTGTCAATATACAATTCTTTTGCATTTATTATTGTTTTGTTTGCAATAATCTTTTTGCTGTGTCAAAATCTCCAGGGTTTTTAGTTCTCAGTTTTTAGGTTCTCAGTGATTTTTGACTCCTAGATTGAAGGATTTTTATTGGGCACATTTGATCCAGAGTATCCTTTATGTCATTTTATAATATTTCCAGGATTTATTTGGATCTTCATGGCTATAAAAAAAAAATCAATCACTACCTTTAAGATCATTTTGTAGTCACTCTTTGTATTTTCTATAAGAAAAGTTTGCTCAAAACGTATAAATATTCCTCTGTTGTCACTAATATTGGATTCGAGAGATCCACTATCATATATATATTCCACTATCTTTATATGTTGCTGTAGGTTGGTTACATTGATAATTTGTTTAAGGACCTTTGTCTTAGTAGTGTTTTCATTCTGGTAGTTTAAATTAAAGTCTACTGTTATGATAAATTCTCAATTCACATAGTCCATTAACAGCAGCTTGTAAGTCGTTATCAGGCAGTCTGTATACTCTACCTACTATCAGCTTCTTTTGGTTGTTGGGTTCCAACTTCATCCACTCACATTCAATATCGGCTGAGCTAATGTTGTGGTGTGTTATATCATTGCTACTGTTTATAGTTGAATATTTTCCATACGCTCCTACCCCACCCCCTATCTTGGTTTCTCCATCTTCATTTAACCAACTATGGTCTAACCCTGGAAAGTGTATCCTTTTATATGAAGTAGTTCCCTGGGATAGTCCTCAGTAAGCCATGTCTCCGACAATGTGTATATGTTGCCTTCTGCCATTTCAATTTCAAATTTCACTAAATCTAATTTTCCCTTGATACGACAGATGTTGTGGTGTGCTATGTGGAATCCCCTGCCAGGAATTTTAGTAGGACTAATCGTTAGTGATACATTCTGCTATTCTAATTTCCTTATGTACTGATAATACATCCTTGTTTACTGATAATGTATGAAAATGATAGTTATAATAATTATAGCATGACCACACGCTGACCATTCCTGGTATGGTGGTGGTGGTGGTTAGATTATGTAAAGATTAAATAACAATGACCCAATAGAGGGTATAATATTAATTTCTTTTTCACTATTTATCTTTGTTTTCCACAGTTGCTGTTATTAGGAGTAGTTCATCTAATCCATTTTGTCGCAAGTCATTATGTGTGTGCTTATCCACACTAGAAATACATTTATTAACATTATCAGTATTTCATTACTATATATTCGTCAATACATAACAAGGGGGTTATGTGTTGTCCACATGAACCACATTATGCCTTTCCACAGCATAATGACCAGTCATTCAGTGAGGCTAATAACATACTGTGTTTCTCCACAGCTACATTATGTTCCTCTATGTTATGTGGTTGACAGTATCATCTTCATCATTTATCATAGGTCTTGTTGGTTATGATATATCAATTTGCTCAGTTTTATTAGTATTTATTAGTATTCATCAGTGTGTTGCCTCATCATCATTCATTGATATTGTAGCGAACCACTGGTTGTTGAGTGTGTGACCACTCTCCATGAAGCTGCAGTAAACCAGTGGCTGAGACTATAGTTGCTACCCTGTGCTTCTCAGCACGGGTGGGTTTGGATTGAATCCCTAGAAAGGTAGGGAAATGCAGGATCTACAACCTATTGCTTAACTATGGACACAAGACCAGAC
Organism: Alentia gelatinosa; assembly: GCA_950022655.1. Lineage (NCBI taxonomy): Eukaryota > Metazoa > Annelida > Polychaeta > Phyllodocida > Polynoidae > Alentia > Alentia gelatinosa. The sequence goes on from OX465583.1 coordinate 1,986,042, forward strand.
TCCGGACTATTTAGATACAAGCCTTTATTTGTATCTCGGATCTTACAGTGCATTGGTGCTGCGGGGCACCAACCAGCGCAGGAAGAGATTCCGGTCTCTTCACCGTTGAAAGGTCCCAAACAAACCTTACCAACTTATGAGGTTCCAGGCATTCGCTTGACTGAGAAGCACCATGAGAAGACCTGTCGACCCGCCGTGGAATGTAATGTGGGCGACCCCGTAGTATTTGCATATACGGGTCCACCAGCCTTACCGCACAGCAGGGATCGGCACTCGCACCACCTAGCGTGGAGTGAAAACAATGCTGCTCGACTACCCTGACCCCTACACTACCCCTCCCAGCTTTTACGGGGGGGACCATGCAGCCATTCTGTTGGGGAGGACTTTCCGAAAAAGTTACAACTAATCCGAGCAGTTCTGGAAACTCTTCTAACCTTTCAACTTTAACAAAGAATCTTTACTGATACCATAATGTAAAAGTGTGAAATAGGAAATAAGAATGTACAATATAAACTGGACAATCAACATGGTGATAAAATCACCTGAAGAAACTGGTTTAACACCATGCGAAACGTCATGAACACTTTTTGATACCCCGTATGCAACAACCATTGTACACCTTGGTTTTAATAACAACACCATCTATAAAACTGACTGTGTTCCTCAAACCCCCCCCCCCACCTTGATAACATCACACACGGCGGCCTGTCCCGCGGGTAGTTCCCGTGCAGAAAAGATGAAATTGTAGAAGAAGAAGAAAAAGAAAGACTACATTTTCTTTCTCTGTGGTAGAGTTCCCATCTCTCCGAGGTGTAGTTGGTATCAGCATCTTTATAGTTTGCCTCGCTATTTCCATTGCTGAGTAAGAGTTGCAGGAACCAATGAAGGCCCCAACCCCTACCCACACTCAGGTTGACACTTCCCTCACTGGCCAAAAAACCAGCGAGTCCAGCGTCAACCCCACCATAGAGAACCAAGACCACCTGCCTAGGCCGGGTCTAAGTCTCCACACTAGTCTATTGCTTCCGCAGAATCAAGCCCCTGACCCGCGGAAAGCACTCACGTGGAAAGCCAGAGTGTTTCGCAATGGGGCCCTCTTACCGGGCAACCATCAAGAAACCCTTCAGCCCTCTGAAACCCAAGTTGTGCAGCAAAAATTCACCATGGGGTGATTCTCCACGGCGACCACGAGGGCTGCTGGTGAAGCACCACGTTGATGGAAGACCAAGCAAATGATCAAGCAAATGATCTTGCCGTACTTTGATTATGGCGATATCCTTTACGATTGGCTGCCACTCCATGCACTTGGTAAACTCAAAAAAATTCTAAATCGTTGCCTTAAAACTTGTATAAATGGATCTAACATCTTACCAACCATAGTACTACACCAAATAGCAAAAGTATCTACACTGAAAGCAAGACGCATAGTGCATCTGAGAAATAACATGTATACTCAGGCAAAGAAGGAGACTTTGTTAGTTAATAATGATAACAACAGAACCAGATTGTATGACGCACCTGTCTTTATTGTGTTGAAACCAAACTTGGAAAAATATAAAAGTAATACTATGTACAGAGGTACTGTTGAATGAAATTCACTTCCCGCTTCCATACGTAACATAGATACATATGATAACTTTAAAGCACATCAGAAACAATGGGCTCTTTCACAAAATTGGTTATAACATCCATACATTATAAGATGGGACTGACCACATTGACCTTACCATTTCTAAAATACTAGTTGCAGCAGCATTGAAGGGAAAGCCTCCATCTTAGACTACCTCTCAAGTGACGATTAAATCAGCAATTGTAAGCTCAAATTGAGACTAAACATCAAATTTGTACAATTACTGAGCATATGTGTAATATGACTTTATTTGAACTTGTAAATATCTAACTTAGATAATGTTAGTACATGGCTTACCAGAGGACACCATGCTAGCTATGAAAAACAAAAAACTTTTCGACGACATCACCATTCATCTTGCACAAGCACCGAGGACAATCATGAACTAAAGACTAAATAACTATATCGATAAAGCTGAAATAAAGAGCACTGTTATGGTTAATATATAGCATCAAATTTGATATCTTGTGTACCGAGGAAGACTGAACGAGCAGTCATACCGGCGTGCTGCCGAAGCTTTTTCAGAGTAATAAAGATCTAAAAAAAAAAAGTCAGCCTCTCCACCTAAAAGTGAATTCAGGTGTGGGTGATCCCTAGATAAGAACTGAGTTAGTTAATACGTGAGGAGCCGACGGATGGATCGACACATAAAACAGTGTTTGAATGTGTCTCCCCCTCAACTTCGGCAGGAGCTGTCCTGCCCTCCCCATCCCGCACTGATCCCAGGGAGCACCTTCCAGTCTGATTGGATTCAGCTCAGGAGCGGCACTAACCACCTCACCACAGGCCTACTCGGCTGGCTTCTCGCCGAAACAACCAGGTTGTTCAATGGCGGAGTCTTCAGCCGGAGCGGTCTCTGTGGTGGACTGAGTAGTGGGCTCAGTCTCAGTGGCCTGCCGACCTACGTTGGGTGGTGGACTTAGCGGATCAGTCACTCTGAACCGGGCCATCACCACGTTGAGGTTTTCTGTGCTGAGGTCACCAGCAATCCCGGGAGAGTCCCAAGATACCGCCAGGTACAAAGGTAACAGGGCTAATCGTGGTGGCAGATCTCCCAGCTCCACACCAAACAGGACTGGAGGCTCCTGCGGGCATGCAGGCTCTGGTCTTGTAGTTCGGGTAACTGCTGTTGGCCGTCTCAGAGGCAACCGCGGAGATTCCGAAGAACCTCCCGCGGCGGCACTTGGAGTACCAGTGCTGGGACAAGTATCCATGGATGAAGCCTCGATCTGTTGTCCCTCTAGGGCGTAATCTCACTCAAGCCCCCAGTCTAACAATTTAGTGGCTTGCTGCATTGTTATGTTGGGTGTGGCCACAAAGTCGAGGCACGGCCCCCTTCTACGCTGGTGACACAACCACGCCGCTTCCGCAGCAGCGATGTTGGACGGTTCAACGTCAAACATGCTGATCCCAAACATAGTGTGACACATCCAGTCTTACTCCTGTAGGGTCAGCTCCAAACTAGCCAACCTCGCTTCAACTCCTGCCAGTTTGGCGGCCAGATTCTCCAAAGGAACCTGGATCAAACTAGACATTACTAATGTGAGATGACACACTCATACTGTGCGACGTGCTGCATTATGGCCTGGAACCTGTTAGCGTTAATGACTGCTTGATCATACATCCGCTTCAGGTAGGTTGCTAAATGCAATGGCTCCAAGTCAATGTTAGCCACAGAGGCTAGGGTCTGGTCCATGCAGTACACATCCAGCTGGTTTCTGCACAGTTCAGACTTAGTCCTACCCTGCTTGGGCAGTTTGGGCATGGCATCCACCTTAGGGGCAGGGCGTGCTGATGGTGGCAGAGAAGGGAACTCTTCTTCTCCGCCCACAGTGCTACCACTGTCCTCCTCAGTTTGGGAAACACCTGGATCCTTCTTTTCCTCTGGACGAGCACCAGCAGTGCTTATCGACACCAAGGAATCTGACGAGACCGCTGTCTTTGCAGAATCCTCTTGTTCGACCAGCTAGACCTCGAGTGGTCGTCTGAGTTGTAGGACTTAGATGAGCACTTAGTCTTCTTCAGGGCAGGCTTTCGCTTCTCTGAGACATGACTCAGATCTGGCTTAGCACTGCTCCCATGATTCAGCGCGCATACAGCATACAGTATGGGACATATATATTAAGTTGGAGTGTTAGCAAGTTAAAGAAACTATTGATTGACTTATGTTATAAGATATTCCGGGCACCGGCTCTGGCTGTTAATGGGTCATGCGTGCACAGTTTTGTTAGTATTCATGCATAGCCAGAAGAGCAATGGTCAGGAAGACAGATATTGCCCCCTTGAAGGCTTTATAGTATTTAAGAATATGTTTATTATACTGTGTATGAATTTGTTACTAGTTTTTTTGTGGTTTGTTGCCCTGTGTTAAATTTTGCTATGTGATTTACTATACAGTGAGATGCTTTTGTTGGAATTATCCTTCACCCACGCATTCTGATTTACAATTAACTCTATATTTGAAATATGATATCCAACTTATGTGAACTGAATGAAAAGAAAGGTATGTCTTTCCTGCATTTAAATGTATGGAGCCTAAAAGCAAAGTATGAAAGACTTAGAGTTGAACTATATGACATGAATTTTGACATAATGACTATATCTGAAAGTTGGATGACGGATAGTGACCCCCCTAATGCATGTCAATTTCCAGGCTATAAGATAATACGGAACAATAGAACTTAGAAGGAAAACATAAATGATGATAAACCCAAAACAAGGGGTGGAGTGTTGACACTTATCAAAAATGATATTAACTATAATTGTCAAATATTTGGACATCTTAACTGCAGTATCAGAGACCTGGAGATGCAAGTTATATAACTTGATAGGGAAAATGCTAAAAATATAATTATTATAAACGTAAATAGACCCCAAGATGGCAATATACCGAATTTTATACAAATATTGTCCAATACTATTGATGAAATTAATCAGGATTATTATGACGAGCTCTATGTTATGGGGGATATGAACATCGATATGGTTGCTAAAAAGAATGCTGATGCTATAGAATTACTACAGGAAATGAAGCAATGTTGGTTAACCCAATTAATTAAGGAATACACAAGACTACAACAAAAAGATAGCATTTTAGATTTAATTTTCACGAATTCAAACTGCATTTATTGTTCAGGTATGCCTGATACCCATATTAGTGATCATTTAATTACATATGTAAACAGATACCATCGGCGCACTAAACATAAAATACACGTCTTCACAGGACGTATGTATAAAAGATATACAAAAGAAAAACTAGAAAATTATTTGTCTGATATTAACTGGAATGAGTGTGTACAAAATATGAACACAACTGACCAATGGGATTTCATGTTGCAACAGTTATCTAAATTTCTAAATGAATATTGCCCTAAAAAAACATTTAAGATTAAGAAAGCCAATGAACCATGGATCACGGGAGATATCACAGAAAGAAAAGGATAAACTATTAGAAATAGCAAAACGAACAAAGAAGGAGGCAGATAGACTAATAGCAAACAAATCAAGAAACGATGCAAATACCCTCGTACATAGAGCTAGACAGAACTACATTTTGGAAGAAACTAATAATTATAAAAATGATCCAAAGAAATTTTGGAAGAAAATAAACAGTATTATCCCAGGGACTGAGTATAAGCATGAAGAAAAAATTTATTTGGAAAGTACACCCCATGGAAATTCTATGATGATGTTACTATAAATGAAATGGCAGATTTACATGCTAGTTATGACAAATTAATAAAGTTAATTAAAGAATTGAATATAAGAAAACCATCCGGTATTTTAGATGTAAAGGCAGAAGTATTAAGAGACTTTTTACTTTTAAAATGTGATGTATTTATGGAGCTATGGAACAAAATTTTTGATACAAGTATCATTCCTTCATCCTGGAAATCATCCATAGTTAAATCTGTCCCTAAGGGGGGGACCCAAAAGACTGCACAAACTTACGTCCTATCTCGATTCTACCATTACAGGTTAAGATTTTAGAGAAATTTGTAAATGAAAAACTTTGGTCTCACATTAATCTAAACAATATTATTAGCAAAGAGATCAGTCTCTAGGGCTGTGATCCTGGAGGAGTGGAAGCTGGTACCTTGTTGGGAGGCTGAGTCAATGTGGTCGGCCTCCTTGGTCTGTGCCTCCTGGTGAACAGTTGCCTCGTAGTCCGAGTCTGCAGGCAGTGGAGCAGTTGCACTTTGCGTCTTCATCTTGCTTACACACAAAAAAAAAACAAATCCTGATATCCCTGTACGCAGTCACCGATATTCGGGGAACACAGAGACCGGAGGTAGGACGGGGGAGATGGGAGAAACGGGAGTAGAAAAAGTGTACATGCGTAGGGTAGCGAAGTGTGAGGGAGGGCCGAGTGGTGAGCGAGCACATGTTAAGGAGAGGTGCGCCCTAGAGGCATGAGGGGGCGCGCAGGTGCGCTAGTGTAGAAGGGTTTCACCAGGGGGAGCAATGACCACCCCTGACCAAAGGCCCTGGGTAACCAATTTGTATCTGAAAAACCCAGCATTGATAGATGCAATAAACTACTTTATAAAATAAAAATAAAAACCTCGGGCCTTGATTGTTGCCGAGTGTGCCTGCCAGGCATGGGTGGTCCAGGCATGCCTCCAGGTGGACCTCAAGTTCACATACATCCCCGCCATACAGAACACCATCGCCAACACACTCAGCCAGTCCCACCTGTCCTCGTGGGACCACCAGACAGCAGTCTGGCGCCAACTGTGTGAGGGCACCTGTCCGGGTATCCAAGACAGGGGCACAGGTGCCAGCTCTGGTCCTGGTCCTGGTCCCTCCGATGGTGCCCTCAAACGTGGCCTCCAGCTTTAGGGCCACATCCCCTCAAGTCAGCAGAGGAGCAATGCCTCGGTCACCTCCATCACGCAGGTGATGCCCTTGGGCGTGGTCCTCGAGGCCACACCCCCTCAACACCCTTCCTCACCCCCTATGCACCGCTGGCCAGATGGGCCACACCGACTCCAGCCAACTCGCGGCCGACCTCGGCAATGCCCCTCCGGGCCACGCCCCTTAACAACTTGACTCTCACCCTCATGGGTCCCCATACCCAGGAATGGACACCAGCAGAGACAGTGATTCTCTCTTCTCTCCCTTCTTCTATCCCTCATAATTCTCCCACCTTCCCATTCCCTCTATAATGCCACCTTGGCTTTTCTTATATTTCATTATGATATTTATTATATACGTGATCAGTCTGACCAGTGCCATACAGGCCATTCCATAAATATTTTTGTATGGCACTCCCAGAACTAATTCTGTCCAACATGACAGGAGAGATCGGCGGCCATTTTGTTTTTCTTCGATAAACTAAATTCAAAGTACTGAATCACAGTAGTATTATGGGGAAAATAACTGAAAATAACTGAAATATCTATAATTTCCAAGTATAAAACAGTTGAATAGAAATTTGATTATATATATATGTTAATTTGGTCAAATGGCTGATCCCCACCAATACTGTTTCGTATATTTATTACCATTCAATCGGTTATGTTAGGAACACAATTGTAGTGGTGTAGTGGTTAGAGTATCGGTTTGCTGATCTCGGGATCGCGGGAACAATTCCCAGCCGTGGTGAAGCAATTTTTTGTTTTTGTTTTTGAATAAAAAGGCAAACAATAGAATTGTATGTCCATGGTATAAGCGAGTGAAAAAAAACTAAGCTGAAATACATTAGTTTTATTTGTAAACAATGTTACCTTTGATGTTTGTTTACATTTCGATGCTTTGTTTACATTTTGCAGTATGCCCTGAATGCTGCTGTTGCCATGCTAATTGTTATCCCAGCAACAGCATCGAAGCCTTTTTAACAGTACAATCTGCTTAGCTTAAAAACATGATTCTCTGACCTTAGCCTGTTTGTATCACTACACCACTCCCACCACGAACCTGTTCCATACCATATCAAAATCGGTATCGGCCCTTCGGGCCATAACTGCTAAATATTTAATATAATTGGCTCCATACTCTATTAGTCAATCATTATTTCATATTCTCTTAGTAATCAATTTCATTAATTAATAATTAATTCTTAAAAGGACAAACACAATTTCTTATATCATGTGAAATTCAATAAAATTGAGTGGGGTACAGGTAAACTAGAGAGGGCTGTGGTCCCTGACACTGTGTGCCAGATTACCAAAACCAGCGAGGTATGGAAGTTGGGAGACCCCCAGCTTCAACCATTGAGTCAGAGATATCAAATCAGGTTACTACAGTCTGTTCTTGATATCTGGCCCTGGGCCACCCCTGGGTGGGAAACAATGGTACGTACCTTTTAGGATCCAGGGAAGGAAAGTAGATTTTTTATCAGATACCGGTGCCAGTCGATCGGTATTGAGTAACAATCTCTATCAGACCTTTGGATTTGATCAGGATTGTCGTGCTCCTGAGGCAAGTGCAAGAGCGGTACTCAGTTGAGATACTATGGCAAGGTGATCATTTCAATCTCGATAGGCAACACTGAATTAGCATTGAGTCCAATACTAAGTGATATCAAGGAAGGTGGAATAAGTGGCATGGATTTTCAGGTACTCTACAGAGCTTCCCTAGATCTCCAGCAGGGACTCCTCCAGCTCAGAGAACCAGAGTTCTTGGAAGTGTCTTTGTGACAGGCTGTCAGCATTGCCCCTCAGCAGATGGTGAATGTCCTGATTGCTTTGGAAGGTGACTTGCCATTGGACAATGCTATATTCTAGCCAGTTCCAATGTTATTTCCTGACAGAGGGTTGCAGGCTTGGGATACCCTGGTGGGTAGCACCCAGATTGGATCCATACCATAGGCTAACATAGTCGGCTCGGTGAATGATTGTCCTGTAGGGTTGCGCCTTTACTAATAAGCAGACTGGGAGAGTTGGACTTACCAACAGTAACTGTGTCTGATTTTCAGGGAGTAGACAATCCGGGAGTGAGAATTGGATGTGTAAACTCTGGTCAGGGAAGTAAGACAGAAGTATCACACAAGACCCTAGAAACCATAGTGAATTCTGCAGATGCACTTGACAGTGATGAACAGAATGAACTGAGGAAGGTTCTGGGAAAGAGGAGTAAGATCTTTGCTCAGCCTGAAGACCCTTTGGTGCGGACTGACCAGGTAGTGCACCACTTTGACATGAAGGGAAACATTCCATGCCGGTTACCTTATCATAGGCTCCCACCCATAAAGCGGGAAGCCCTAGAGGAGGAACTGCGAAAAATGCTTTCCCAGGAAGTAATCGTACCCAGTGAAAGCCCTTGGGCTAGTCCAATGGTAATTCTTACTAAGAAGGACTTCTATACTGCCGATCAATGGGAGCCTCAACTCTCTAGGTGGGAACTAATGGTTTTGTACCTTGGATCTCCAATCTGGGTATTGGCAAGTAAAGATGGCTAGAGAAGACCAACCAAAAATGGCCTTCACTACCCAGCAAGGGCTGTATGTATTTACAGTTATATGCCCTTTGGCCTCTGTAATGCAGCTGCAACATTTTAATCCATGATAGATAGGACGTTAAGGGGTTTACAGTGGAAGAAATGCCTGGTTTATTTAGATGACATCATCATCTTCAGAAAGACTATCAATGTCTAGATAACATGAAGTAGGTGTTTGAGAGAATACAGTCATATGGCTTAAAGCTCAAACCTCAGAAGTGTAAGTTGTTCAAGCATTCTGTGGAATACTTGGATAGAAGTGTCTTGGGTGATTGAATTCCAGCAGATAAATCCACGTTGGAAGGAGTGGCTTCATGTCCGCAACCGCAGAATGTAAAAGATATCAGGTCTTTCCTAGGATTTTTTCATATTACTGTGACTTTATCCCAGGTTTCTCCAAAATTGCACACCCACTACAACGGTATGTGATCCTTAATAAAGCAGAAAAGACGAAGGACATTGAATTAACTCTGGAAGCAGAGGATGCTTTTGTAGGATTGAAGAAAGAATTCATGGAAACTCCATTCCTCCGTTAACCATTGCCTAAGGGCCGGTTCATACTAGGTACCGACGCTAGCATTGAGAGTATAGCAGCGGCATTGGCCCAGATACAGGATGGAGTAGAGGTTCCAATCGCCTTTGCCAGTAAAGCCGCGATCCCACTGTCCTGACACACTATGAAAAGTGCTGCGATTGGGCTACGATAAGAAATTGTCCAATCTTGGAGCTATCGGGAGGGCTGTTGGAGGGTGTCGCAGTGTGTCGGAATGGGTTTAGCAGCAATAAAAAGAAGACCCCTGTACCAACACTACGATTCAAGAGGTGCGGCAACACTGTGATGCCTGGAGGCATTCCAGGGTGTAGTATGCTATGATGCCTGGAGGCATTCCCTGGTGTAGTATGCTATAATGCCTAGAGGCATTCACAGGTATAGTACACCATGATATCTGGAAGCATAAAGAATAAATTTTTAAACTGCAGAATTAAATATCTGTGGATCTAAATTTGATTAGGAAAAAATAATTTTGCCACACAATCCCCAAATACCGTAGTTAGGTATCAGATAATCAAATTGAAAAACATTGATTTTTGGCCAAATTGCACCACTTTCATGGGAATCTACCATTAACTTTAAAGACGCTGAGGGAATGATTGGCAGATGGCTTGCAACTTAATCCAATTTTGGGTTTAAGAACTGTCAGACACTATCATGGCTGCGCTGCACCTGATAGGGAAGCCAGATCCCTGGTTCTATCAGTGGACCCTGGAACAGATCTGAGATGCTCAACAGGCTGATCCGGATTTGTCCTGGAAAACAAAGCTGATAAAGAATGGACTCCATAGACCCAAGGGACCTGAACTCTCAATAGAGAATTTGGAGTTTCAGATACTTTGCAGTCAATAGAAAGAATTGGACGTTCAGGATGGTATACTCTATAGAGTGAGGACCACTGTAAGGCCTATAGGACGTTCCTTACAGCTGATAGTCTATATAGCATTACGTCCCGCGTTAATGACTCTATGCCACGAGCACAGAAGTTCAGGGAGCTGTTTCAAAAGTCGAGTGAGGTCTCGCAAGCGGTCCGTCGCATTTTCGAAGCGAGAGGCCGGCAACAGCAAGCGACAGAAAAACCGCTATCGATACCCAATAGTGAGCGACACCTCCACCTCGACAGTGACACTTCAATGGCAGTTGTTTAGCTCTCGCTTTGGTGGTGAGTACTCTCATTTAGCACTCTCCTGACTTTTGAAACAGCTCCCAGCTCATCTGGGGAGACAGGACTGTTGCTAAGATAAAGCGTCATTACTACTGACCTTGGTTGTGTAAAGACAGAGGTGGGTCCAAAGTTCAACTTGTGGTAAGGTCAAATCCAGTGAAAGCCTGGGTAAGATGCCCCTACAACAAGAACTCTGATGATGGTAACACTTGTATGATGGTGGTGATGGATTACTTAACGAAGTATATGCAGATCTATCCCCTGAAAAATCACACAGCTGTGACTTGTGCAGAAGCTTTAGTGAGTAACTGGGTGCTGCCTTTTGGAACTCCAAGTGTTCTACATTCTGACCAGGGGAGAGAATTTGAATCTCAAATCTGGCAGGAAATGTGTAGGGTGCTGGAGATAAAAAAGACGCACACAAATCCATACTGCCCACAGTCAGATGGTGTGGCAGAAAGATTTAACAGAACATTGATTCAGTCTCTCGATGTGAGCCATTAGAATTGGGTAGATTTAGCACCATTTATGGCTCACGCTTACAATTGGACTTTTCATTCTAGTACCGGGTGTTCACCTAATTTGCTTGTCTTTGGACAAGAGATAGTGATGCCCTGTCTGGTTCCCAGAATATCCATACCCTGCCCTGTAGGGTTTGTAGAGCGGCTTTGGGAACGCTTCATAGAGGCTTATTACCGAGCAAGGAGAGGCCTAGAGGAAGCCACGGAATGGCAGATGTCTGGTCATGATATTGGATTAAAGCCATGAGTATTTCAGGTTGGCGACCATGTATTAGGGGGTGCGTCCACCAACCATGACAGGGCTGCGACACTCGCCGACAAGAAAGTTCCTATCGCAGCCTTGTCGCAGCCTTGTCGTGAGAAGGGGGGCTGTCGTGACCCTTGTCGCAGCCTGTCAGGAAGTGCATGCTCCACCTAAATATTCTATCGTAGACCTCTGCGACAACCTCCCGACATGCCACGACACGCCACGACACGCCACCAAAATCGAGCATGTTCTATTTTGTAGTAACCTTGTTGGAAGGCCCCCGACAGACCCCCGACAAGCTTCATGTCGCAGCCTGTCGTGGCCTTGTCGTAGGCTCTTGTCGGGAACTGTGGTCCACCAACCACGACAAGGCTACGACAAGGCTTCTAATCATAGAGCTGTCGTGGACCCTGTCGGAAAGCCGTTGTCGCAGCCTTGTCGTGGTTGGTGGACGCACCCCCTAACGTTACCACACCCCACTGATAGAATTAAAACTCACTCCAAACTGGGATGGTCTGTTCAAAGTCATACAGGTGCTGTCAGAAATGGTGGTAGTTATCGAAGATGAATGGACAAGAAGGCATTACAAATCCCATGTCTCTCGCCTAAGATTGTGAACGCATAGTTCTAGCTCTGAAGAGGCACTGCCTGTCTTTAGATGTATTGCTAACCGCAAAGCCCACCAACAGGGTAGGTAAGTCTTGGGTTCAAAAGAGCAAGCAAGACAGAGCCGGGCCCGCTGCCAACATGGTGCAAGCTCAGTGGTCCTCATATTGAAAGCTCCCCTGTCTGACTTGAGAGATGATGACTGGGAGGATGTAAAGCCTGTAGCAGAAGCCTTCCGACTGGTCCATGCATACTAAAGATGGGTCAAAGGTTAGGCAGAGATCGGAATACAATCCCACCTGCTGTAGTTTACACTTACGGGCAAAGACTGCGGTTAACTCTCCCAAAAATCCAAAACCGAGCACTAAGAATAGTTAAATACCAAAAATGGATCAGGCACCGTACAGAAGACCTGCACCGTGAATTCAGTGTCGACACTCTGGCAGTAAGACGTGAGATGCAGGTCCTAAAACTAATGTACAAGTTATCAAAAACTGAAAACAATATTGAGAGGCCGCAACGAGCCACACGTAGTTCTAACAAAATTCAGCTGAAAGTCCCAAGGTCCTTCACTTCCTCCCATCAAAAATCTCCCTTGTACCGAGGAAGTAAACTGTGGATGCAGTTAAGTCCTGATGTGCAAAGGTCTGAAAATACTAAGACCTTCAAAGTAACCGTAAAACAATTGTTTTAAAAAAACGACTGGCCAATTTGAGTCCCTGTTAGTGTTCGATCCCGTCACCATCACCACGTCATCTTGTAAATATTATCTATAATTATCCCTTCATAAATTGTTGTTACAACTGTATTACTATGATGTACCAATTTGTTCTCATACACAGGGGAAGACCTGCTTCACGCAGAGCTGTTGTCTCTATGCAAATAAAAAAACAAAAAAAGGAGTAGTGGTGCGGGATTGTTGTCAGGAAAACACAAAGAGAAGTACCCTCTGAGTTGACCCTATGTAAGCTAGGGCCGATGCAGTGATTGAATGAATACTCCAAGGGAATCCCAGTAGAGGGCCCTTCAGAGGCTGCAGAATTCGCAGACGTGCTGAAACAAGGGTTTAAGTCAGGCCTCCCTGCATTACATAGTGGTTGATCAGTTAGATTGGGAAACCCCAAATGGCAGGAACTCGGATGGAGTGCTGTGGCATGCCCGAGGGTTCACACCACTGGGAGAGTGAGAGTCCAGTCAGATGATATGTAATGCTCATCTTTGATTGTTTCACGGTTGAGAGGCATGGAGTCGCTCAATTGATGAACATCTTAACACCTCTGATTGGCCGAGAACTTGAACTCCTTTGATTGGGGTCAATGGTGCCATATAAGGCCCAGTTCTCGGTAGACAAATCACTCTGGCCAAAGTGGTGTCCTAGATGCCACCAGAGTGCGTTTGGCTGGCCTCAGCATGGCTGAGCAGTATTGTAATGGTTCAGAGACCCCCACAGGGGAATCCAAGTTCCCACAGGTAACCTCAGCTTTGTCTGAGGACCAGCCCTAGAGAAAAGAGAAGTCAGTAGAGCGCGGAAAGTCCCAGGCAAAGGCTTCGGCTGGTGCTAAGGATTCTGGGAAATCTAAGATGACAGCTCTGGCTGTAACTTCTGGGCGGACTGATTCTTCAAAGACTGAATCTGTTATCTCTTTTCCAGGTTATGGGTAGAAGACAGCTCCAGCTGTAACCTTGGCCTAGAAGCCTAAGACAACCCGCCTTCCTAAACTGGTTAAGCCAGCAAACGAGACAGGAAGTGTACAACAGAAGGTGACCATTCCTGTGAGGAACCCAAGCGGTTCATTGGCCCCCTGTGGCTGCAGGAACCATTGGACAAACCAGAACCCAAGGCTCCTGGTACCACTGCGTTCACTTTGTGGGTGGAGTGGAAGAAGGAGCTAGCCGGAATCACCAACCTCGAAAACAAGGCCTAGCTATGAAGGGTTTGGTGAATCAGTGGCTGAGTATTCAGAGGCAGGCAGTCCCTGGTCCTGTGATAGCACCCTTACTGGATGTGATGCAGCTAACAGCCGGTCAGTCAATGACTACTGCACCGGTAGACATGACTGCTCCTGCAGGAGAGGAACTGGCTATGGAAGTTGACACCGTAGCTAATTCCGTTTCTCAGCAGAGCGACCCTGCTTCTTCGGAAAAAGGGAAGCCCGGGAAGGACGATAAATGGGCTTCACAGTCCGCCCTGCCTCTGTGGGTCAGACTTCCCAGTCTGACACCAAGGGGCATAAGGTAAACAAGAGAAGGAGATGGGAGGCAGTGCAGCCACGGAAGCTGCTGAGGCAAAAGCAGTGACACAGTGTCTTGGCAGCCAAAGCAGATAAGGCCGAGAAGTCTTATCAGGCTCCCCCTACCTCCCTAGCAGGGAAAGGGAAAGGGAAAGGAAAAGGAAAGTCCAGCACTGGGACGACCCTGGCTAAGGGCACTGAAGCTTCGGCTTCAAAGTCTTATGCTGCGGGAGTGGTAAAGGGGGCCAGGTCTTCGGGCTTGGACAAACCCACATCCACATCAGCTGGACAATCCCGGAAAGTTGTTCGATTCAGTGGTTTGGAGTCTGACTCCCCTGTGGTGGACAAGTGTGGGACCACAGGAGACTGGGGTGCCATCATCGGTAATGAAAACGCCCGGAAACAGTCTTGGAAAGGTGAGGATTCAGACGATGGTGACTTTGTTGCTGGAGGGAAGCACCCAACAAGCGGAATGTGGCCCGTTGGCTACCTTTGACTTTGATTGGGAAGAAGATCGTGTATATGGAGGACCTCCCAGACCTAGGAGATCGTCATTGGTCACCCACCCTGGTGGACGATGAGGAGTGGCTGCAGGACGATGGCTGCAGGATGATGCCTGCAGGACAATGCTCAGGACGATGCTCAGGCTCAGGCTAAGACAAGCACTGATCGACATTACTTGGCAACACATTCCGTGTTAAGATACTATATACATTGAACTAGGTATAATAAAGTTTGTATACCTAAGAGCTCTGGTTTTGTGTTAGTAGGCTTGTTAAGTAGTAGATCTCACGTCTCCTTATAAATACTTACCTTCCAATCCAACCTTTGCAGTTAACCCATAAGGTAGCACTCCCTCACTCCACTAGAGCAGACTAACCTAGTTCTCAGGAAGTGCTAAGTGGAATAGTATCAAATATATCCAAGGAACATTTTCAAGACATAAAAGTAAAAGAAATGCCCAAATAACATTTAAAACATGCAATTAATGACCTTACATCAGAAAATTTTAAGATCTTTTCTAGATTGATCCAATGGTAGCTTCAAGTGTGAACATATGCAGATTCAATCTTCTCCCATATAATATTCAACACTTACACACTAAGATCCTATATCAGAAATTTGTTAGGGTTTTCTCCAATTTGCCCAATGCTAACCTCATCTTTGGAAATCATGTTTTTCAATGTCTAATATTCTCTTCTTAATTATAAAGATTAACTTTAAAAACACCCAAAATGATGACTCTAGTATAGTGCCTGAGAATTCAATCTCAAAGGTGCTTTTGATTCACCTACTTGACATTTATCCTATGCTTGAATTAAAATTTTAATCTGATATCAATATTGAAAGTATTGAAAGACACTACAAAGTATCAATAGAATGAGGTTAATGGTAGTTCTGCAAGGGTAGGATGAAAACCAAATTTACTTGATATTGATGGTGGAAGGATGGACAGTCATGTTCAGAGTATTTTAAGATTGTTTTGTTCATAATGGCAGATAAGTGGAGAATACCTGGAAGAATTTTCCAGATAACACCCATGGATAGTAAGCGAGAAACATGCATAAATCTTGAAATACTAATCTTGACACAGTTGTCAACTGTCTTTTTCAATTCAGTCTGTTCAGCAACCAGATATCAAATGTTGGTTTGGAGGAATTTGGAAAAGCCTTGCAGGTGAACAACAGCCTGCACACACTCGAGTAAGTATTATGACAAAGTTGCATTCTTACATCCAGCTTTAGGATGGCAATGTAAGAGAATCTAATGACAATACACTATATCATATTCCAGAAATGTTAATCTCATCTCATCCCTAATGTAACTACCATGAAGTGAAAGTAATCAGAGTAGTGAAATTAAAATGAATTATGATATACTACAGTTAACAAATGTATTGCTCTGACAGTCATTTGGAATGTGAGCAGGCTTTACTTTCAAGTACATCCTTTATTCCAATGGTAGCTTCAAGTGTTAAAATCTCAAGTTTCAACCTTCTCCCACTTAACACTCAATTCTCACACTCTTAAATCCTATGTCGGGAATTCTTTAAGTATTTAAGATCTTTACTAGATCAATCTGATGGTAACTTCAAGTGTGAACATATGCAGATTCAATCTTCTCCCATATAATATTCAACACTTACACACTAAGATCCTATATCAGAAATTTCTTAGGGTTTTCTCCAATTTGCCCAATGCTAACCTCATCTTTGGAAATCATGTTTTTCAATGTCTAATATTCTCTTCTTAATTATAAAGATTAACTTTAAAAACACCCAAAATGATGACTCTAGTATAGTGCCTGAGAATTCAATCTCAAAGGTGCTTTTGATTCACCTACTTGACATTTATCCTATGCTTGAATTAAAATTTTAATCTGATATCAATATTGAAAGTATGGAAAGACACCACAAAGTATCAATAGAATGAGGTTAATGGTAGTTCTTCAAGGGTAGGATGAAAACCAAATTTACTTGATATTGATGGTGGAAGGATGGACAGTCATGTTCAGAGTATTTTAAGATTGTTTTGTTCATAATGGCAGATAAGTGGAGAATACCTGGAAGGATTTTCCAGATAACACCCATGGATAGTAAGCGAGAAACATGCATAATTCTTGAAATACTAATCTTGACACAGTTGTCAACTGTCTTTTTCAATTCAGTCTGGGACACAACCAGATATCAAATGTTGGTTTGGAGGAATTTGGAAAAGCCTTGCAGGTGAACAACAGCCTGCACACACTCGAGTAAGTATTATGACAAAGTTGCATTCTTACATCCAGCTTTAGGATGGCAATGTAAGAGAATCTAATGACAATACACTATATCATATTCCAGAAATGTTAATCTCATCTCATCCCTAATGTAACTACCATGAAGTGAAAGTAATCAGAGTAGTGAAATTAAAATGAATTATGATATACTACAGTTAACAAATGTATTGCTCTGACAGTCATTTGGAATGTGAGCAGGCTTTACTTTCAAGTACATCCTTTATTCCAATGGTAGCTTCAAGTGTTAAAATCTCAAGTTTCAACCTTCTCCCACTTAACACTCAATTCTCACACTCTTAAATCCTATGTCGGGAATTCTTTAAGTATTTAAGATCTTTACTAGATCAATCTGATGGTAACTTCAAGTGTGAACATATGCAGATTCAATCTTCTCCCATATAATATTCAACACTTACACACTAAGATCCTATATCAGAAATTTGTTAGGGTTTTCTCCAATTTGCCCAATGCTAACCTCATCTTTGGAAATCATGTTTTTCAATGTCTAATATTCTCTTCTTAATTATAAAGATTAACTTTAAAAACACCCAAAATGATGACTCTAGTATAGTGCCTGAGAATTCAATCTCAAAGGTGCTTTTGATTCACCTACTTGACATTTATCCTATGCTTGAATTAAAATTTTAATCTGATATCAATATTGAAAGTATGGAAAGACACCACAAAGTATCAATAGAATGAGGTTAATGGTAGTTCTTCAAGGGTAGGATGAAAACCAAATTTACTTGATATTGATGGTGGAAGGATGGACAGTCATGTTCAGAGTATTTTAAGATTGTTTTGTTCATAATGGCAGATAAGTGGAGAATACCTGGAAGAATTTTCCAGATAACACCCATGGATAGTAAGCGAGAAACATGCATAATTCTTGAAATACTAATCTTGACACAGTTGTCAACTGTCTTTTTCAATTCAGTCTGGGACACAACCAGATATCAAATGTTGGTTTGGAGGAATTTGGAAAAGCCTTGCAGGTGAACAACAGCCTGCACACACTCGAGTAAGTATTATGACAAAGTTGCATTCTTACATCCAGCTTTAGGATGGCAATGTAAGAGAATCTAATGACAATACACTATATCATATTCCAGAAATGTTAATCTCATCTCATCCCTAATGTAACTACCATGAAGTGAAAGTAATCAGAGTAGTGAAATTAAAATGAATTATGATATACTACAGTTAACAAATGTATTGCTCTGACAGTCATTTGGAATGTGAGCAGGCTTTACTTTCAAGTACATCCTTTATTCCAATGGTAGCTTCAAGTGTTAAAATCTCAAGTTTCAACCTTCTCCCACTTAACACTCAATTCTCACACTCTTAAATCCTATGTCGGGAATTCTTTAAGTATTTAAGATCTTTACTAGATCAATCTGATGGTAACTTCAAGTGTGAACATATGCAGATTCAATCTTCTCCCATATAATATTCAACACTTACACACTAAGATCCTATATCAGAAATTTCTTAGGGTTTTCTCCAATTTGCCCAATGCTAACCTCATCTTTGGAAATCATGTTTTTCAATGTCTAATATTCTCTTCTTAATTATAAAGATTAACTTTAAAAACACCCAAAATGATGACTCTAGTATAGTGCCTGAGAATTCAATCTCAAAGGTGCTTTTGATTCACCTACTTGACATTTATCCTATGCTTGAATTAAAATTTTAATCTGATATCAATATTGAAAGTATGGAAAGACACCACAAAGTATCAATAGAATGAGGTTAATGGTAGTTCTTCAAGGGTAGGATGAAAACCAAATTTACTTGATATTGATGGTGGAAGGATGGACAGTCATGTTCAGAGTATTTTAAGATTGTTTTGTTCATAATGGCAGATAAGTGGAGAATACCTGGAAGAATTTTCCAGATAACACCCATGGATAGTAAGCGAGAAACATGCATAATTCTTGAAATACTAATCTTGACACAGTTGTCAACTGTCTTTTTCAATTCAGTCTGGGACACAACCAGATATCAAATGTTGGTTTGGAGGAATTTGGAAAAGCCTTGCAGGTGAACAACAGCCTGCACACACTCGAGTAAGTATTATGACAAAGTTGCATTCTTACATCCAGCTTTAGGATGGCAATGTAAGAGAATCTAATGACAATACACTATATCATATTCCAGAAATGTTAATCTCATCTCATCCCTAATGTAACTACCATGAAGTGAAAGTAATCAGAGTAGTGAAATTAAAATGAATTATGATATACTACAGTTAACAAATGTATTGCTCTGACAGTCATTTGGAATGTGAGCAGGCTTTACTTTCAAGTACATCCTTTATTCCAATGGTAGCTTCAAGTGTTAAAATCTCAAGTTTCAACCTTCTCCCACTTAACACTCAATTCTCACACTCTTAAATCCTATGTCGGGAATTCTTTAAGTATTTAAGATCTTTACTAGATCAATCTGATGGTAACTTCAAGTGTGAACATATGCAGATTCAATCTTCTCCCATATAATATTCAACACTTACACACTAAGATCCTATATCAGAAATTTGTTAGGGTTTTCTCCAATTTGCCCAATGCTAACCTCATCTTTGGAAATCATGTTTTTCAATGTCTAATATTCTCTTCTTAATTATAAAGATTAACTTTAAAAACACCCAAAATGATGACTCTAGTATAGTGCCTGAGAATTCAATCTCAAAGGTGCTTTTGATTCACCTACTTGACATTTATCCTATGCTTGAATTAAAATTTTAATCTGATATCAATATTGAAAGTATGGAAAGACACCACAAAGTATCAATAGAATGAGGTTAATGGTAGTTCTTCAAGGGTAGGATGAAAACCAAATTTACTTGATATTGATGGTGGAAGGATGGACAGTCATGTTCAGAGTATTTTAAGATTGTTTTGTTCATAATGGCAGATAAGTGGAGAATACCTGGAAGGATTTTCCAGATAACACCCATGGATAGTAAGCGAGAAACATGCATAATTCTTGAAATACTAATCTTGACACAGTTGTCAACTGTCTTTTTCAATTCAGTCTGTTCAGCAACCAGATATCAAATGTTGGTTTGGAGGAATTTGGAAAAGCCTTGCAGGTGAACAACAGCCTGCACACACTCCAGTAAGTATTATGACAAAGTTGCATTCTTACATCCAGCTTTAGGATGGCAATGTAAGAGAATCTAATGACAATACACTATATCATATTCCAGAAATGTTAATCTCATCTCATCCCTAATGTAACTACCATGAAGTGAAAGTAATCAGAGTAGTGAAATTAAAATGAATTATGATATACTACAGTTAACAAATGTATTGCTCTGACAGTCATTTGGAATGTGAGCAGGCTTTACTTTCAAGTACATCCTTTATTCCAATGGTAGCTTCAAGTGTTAAAATCTCAAGTTTCAACCTTCTCCCACTTAACACTCAATTCTCACACTCTTAAATCCTATGTCGGGAATTCTTTAAGTATTTAAGATCTTTACTAGATCAATCTGATGGTAACTTCAAGTGTGAACATATGCAGATTCAATCTTCTCCCATATAATATTCAACACTTACACACTAAGATCCTATATCAGAAATTTGTTAGGGTTTTCTCCAATTTGCCCAATGCTAACCTCATCTTTGGAAATCATGTTTTTCAATGTCTAATATTCTCTTCTTAATTATAAAGATTAACTTTAAAAACACCCAAAATGATGACTCTAGTATAGTGCCTGAGAATTCAATCTCAAAGGTGCTTTTGATTCACCTACTTGACATTTATCCTATGCTTGAATTAAAATTTTAATCTGATATCAATATTGAAAGTATGGAAAGACACCACAAAGTATCAATAGAATGAGGTTAATGGTAGTTCTTCAAGGGTAGGATGAAAACCAAATTTACTTGATATTGATGGTGGAAGGATGGACAGTCATGTTCAGAGTATTTTAAGATTGTTTTGTTCATAATGGCAGATAAGTGGAGAATACCTGGAAGAATTTTCCAGATAACACCCATGGATAGTAAGCGAGAAACATGCATAATTCTTGAAATACTAATCTTGACACAGTTGTCAACTGTCTTTTTCAATTCAGTCTGGGACACAACCAATTATCAAATGTTGGTTTGGAGGAATTTGGAAAAGCCTTGCAGGTGAACAACAGCCTGCACACACTCGAGTAAGTATTATGACAAAGTTGCATTCTTACATCCAGCTTTAGGATGGCAATGTAAGAGAATCTAATGACAATACACTATATCATATTCCAGAAATGTTAATCTCATCTCATCCCTAATGTAACTACCATGAAGTGAAAGTAATCAGAGTAGTGAAATTAAAATGAATTATGATATACTACAGTTAACAAATGTATTGCTCTGACAGTCATTTGGAATGTGAGCAGGCTTTACTTTCAAGTACATCCTTTATTCCAATGGTAGCTTCAAGTGTTAAAATCTCAAGTTTCAACCTTCTCCCACTTAACACTCAATTCTCACACTCTTAAATCCTATGTCGGGAATTCTTTAAGTATTTAAGATCTTTACTAGATCAATCTGATGGTAACTTCAAGTGTGAACATATGCAGATTCAATCTTCTCCCATATAATATTCAACACTTACACACTAAGATCCTATATCAGAAATTTGTTAGGGTTTTCTCCAATTTGCCCAATGCTAACCTCATCTTTGGAAATCATGTTTTTCAATGTCTAATATTCTCTTCTTAATTATAAAGATTAACTTTAAAAACACCCAAAATGATGACTCTAGTATAGTGCCTGAGAATTCAATCTCAAAGGTGCTTTTGATTCACCTACTTGACATTTATCCTATGCTTGAATTAAAATTTTAATCTGATATCAATATTGAAAGTATGGAAAGACACCACAAAGTATCAATAGAATGAGGTTAATGGTAGTTCTTCAAGGGTAGGATGAAAACCAAATTTACTTGATATTGATGGTGGAAGGATGGACAGTCATGTTCAGAGTATTTTAAGATTGTTTTGTTCATAATGGCAGATAAGTGGAGAATACCTGGAAGAATTTTCCAGATAACACCCATGGATAGTAAGCGAGAAACATGCATAATTCTTGAAATACTAATCTTGACACAGTTGTCAACTGTCTTTTTCAATTCAGTCTGGGACACAACCAGATATCAAATGTTGGTTTGGAGGAATTTGGAAAAGCCTTGCAGGTGAACAACAGCCTGCACACACTCCAGTAAGTATTATGACAAAGTTGCATTCTTACATCCAGCTTTAGGATGGCAATGTAAGAGAATCTAATGACAATACACTATATCATATTCCAGAAATGTTAATCTCATCTCATCCCTAATGTAACTACCATGAAGTGAAAGTAATCAGAGTAGTGAAATTAAAATGAATTATGATATACTACAGTTAACAAATGTATTGCTCTGACAGTCATTTGGAATGTGAGCAGGCTTTACTTTCAAGTACATCCTTTATTCCAATGGTAGCTTCAAGTGTTAAAATCTCAAGTTTCAACCTTCTCCCACTTAACACTCAATTCTCACACTCTTAAATCCTATGTCGGGAATTCTTTAAGTATTTAAGATCTTTACTAGATCAATCTGATGGTAACTTCAAGTGTGAACATATGCAGATTCAATCTTCTCCCATATAATATTCAACACTTACACACTAAGATCCTATATCAGAAATTTGTTAGGGTTTTCTCCAATTTGCCCAATGCTAACCTCATCTTTGGAAATCATGTTTTTCAATGTCTAATATTCTCTTCTTAATTATAAAGATTAACTTTAAAAACACCCAAAATGATGACTCTAGTATAGTGCCTGAGAATTCAATCTCAAAGGTGCTTTTGATTCACCTACTTGACATTTATCCTATGCTTGAATTAAAATTTTAATCTGATATCAATATTGAAAGTATGGAAAGACACCACAAAGTATCAATAGAATGAGGTTAATGGTAGTTCTTCAAGGGTAGGATGAAAACCAAATTTACTTGATATTGATGGTGGAAGGATGGACAGTCATGTTCAGAGTATTTTAAGATTGTTTTGTTCATAATGGCAGATAAGTGGAGAATACCTGGAAGAATTTTCCAGATAACACCCATGGATAGTAAGCGAGAAACATGCATAATTCTTGAAATACTAATCTTGACACAGTTGTCAACTGTCTTTTTCAATTCAGTCTGTTCAGCAACCAGATATCAAATGTTGGTTTGGAGGAATTTGGAAAAGCCTTGCAGGTGAACAACAGCCTGCACACACTCGAGTAAGTATTATGACAAAGTTGCATTCTTACATCCAGCTTTAGGATGGCAATGTAAGAGAATCTAATGACAATACACTATATCATATTCCAGAAATGTTAATCTCATCTCATCCCTAATGTAACTACCATGAAGTGAAAGTAATCAGAGTAGTGAAATTAAAATGAATTATGATATACTACAGTTAACAAATGTATTGCTCTGACAGTCATTTGGAATGTGAGCAGGCTTTACTTTCAAGTACATCCTTTATTCCAATGGTAGCTTCAAGTGTTAAAATCTCAAGTTTCAACCTTCTCCCACTTAACACTCAATTCTCACACTCTTAAATCCTATGTCGGGAATTCTTTAAGTATTTAAGATCTTTACTAGATCAATCTGATGGTAACTTCAAGTGTGAACATATGCAGATTCAATCTTCTCCCATATAATATTCAACACTTACACACTAAGATCCTATATCAGAAATTTGTTAGGGTTTTCTCCAATTTGCCCAATGCTAACCTCATCTTTGGAAATCATGTTTTTCAATGTCTAATATTCTCTTCTTAATTATAAAGATTAACTTTAAAAACACCCAAAATGATGACTCTAGTATAGTGCCTGAGAATTCAATCTCAAAGGTGCTTTTGATTCACCTACTTGACATTTATCCTATGCTTGAATTAAAATTTTAATCTGATATCAATATTGAAAGTATGGAAAGACACCACAAAGTATCAATAGAATGAGGTTAATGGTAGTTCTTCAAGGGTAGGATGAAAACCAAATTTACTTGATATTGATGGTGGAAGGATGGACAGTCATGTTCAGAGTATTTTAAGATTGTTTTGTTCATAATGGCAGATAAGTGGAGAATACCTGGAAGGATTTTCCAGATAACACCCATGGATAGTAAGCGAGAAACATGCATAATTCTTGAAATACTAATCTTGACACAGTTGTCAACTGTCTTTTTCAATTCAGTCTGTTCAGCAACCAGATATCAAATGTTGGTTTGGAGGAATTTGGAAAAGCCTTGCAGGTGAACAACAGCCTGCACACACTCCAGTAAGTATTATGACAAAGTTGCATTCTTACATCCAGCTTTAGGATGGCAATGTAAGAGAATCTAATGACAATACACTATATCATATTCCAGAAATGTTAATCTCATCTCATCCCTAATGTAACTACCATGAAGTGAAAGTAATCAGAGTAGTGAAATTAAAATGAATTATGATATACTACAGTTAACAAATGTATTGCTCTGACAGTCATTTGGAATGTGAGCAGGCTTTACTTTCAAGTACATCCTTTATTCCAATGGTAGCTTCAAGTGTTAAAATCTCAAGTTTCAACCTTCTCCCACTTAACACTCAATTCTCACACTCTTAAATCCTATGTCGGGAATTCTTTAAGTATTTAAGATCTTTACTAGATCAATCTGATGGTAACTTCAAGTGTGAACATATGCAGATTCAATCTTCTCCCATATAATATTCAACACTTACACACTAAGATCCTATATCAGAAATTTGTTAGGGTTTTCTCCAATTTGCCCAATGCTAACCTCATCTTTGGAAATCATGTTTTTCAATGTCTAATATTCTCTTCTTAATTATAAAGATTAACTTTAAAAACACCCAAAATGATGACTCTAGTATAGTGCCTGAGAATTCAATCTCAAAGGTGCTTTTGATTCACCTACTTGACATTTATCCTATGCTTGAATTAAAATTTTAATCTGATATCAATATTGAAAGTATGGAAAGACACCACAAAGTATCAATAGAATGAGGTTAATGGTAGTTCTTCAAGGGTAGGATGAAAACCAAATTTACTTGATATTGATGGTGGAAGGATGGACAGTCATGTTCAGAGTATTTTAAGATTGTTTTGTTCATAATGGCAGATAAGTGGAGAATACCTGGAAGAATTTTCCAGATAACACCCATGGATAGTAAGCGAGAAACATGCATAATTCTTGAAATACTAATCTTGACACAGTTGTCAACTGTCTTTTTCAATTCAGTCTGGGACACAACCAATTATCAAATGTTGGTTTGGAGGAATTTGGAAAAGCCTTGCAGGTGAACAACAGCCTGCACACACTCGAGTAAGTATTATGACAAAGTTGCATTCTTACATCCAGCTTTAGGATGGCAATGTAAGAGAATCTAATGACAATACACTATATCATATTCCAGAAATGTTAATCTCATCTCATCCCTAATGTAACTACCATGAAGTGAAAGTAATCAGAGTAGTGAAATTAAAATGAATTATGATATACTACAGTTAACAAATGTATTGCTCTGACAGTCATTTGGAATGTGAGCAGGCTTTACTTTCAAGTACATCCTTTATTCCAATGGTAGCTTCAAGTGTTAAAATCTCAAGTTTCAACCTTCTCCCACTTAACACTCAATTCTCACACTCTTAAATCCTATGTCGGGAATTCTTTAAGTATTTAAGATCTTTACTAGATCAATCTGATGGTAACTTCAAGTGTGAACATATGCAGATTCAATCTTCTCCCATATAATATTCAACACTTACACACTAAGATCCTATATCAGAAATTTGTTAGGGTTTTCTCCAATTTGCCCAATGCTAACCTCATCTTTGGAAATCATGTTTTTCAATGTCTAATATTCTCTTCTTAATTATAAAGATTAACTTTAAAAACACCCAAAATGATGACTCTAGTATAGTGCCTGAGAATTCAATCTCAAAGGTGCTTTTGATTCACCTACTTGACATTTATCCTATGCTTGAATTAAAATTTTAATCTGATATCAATATTGAAAGTATGGAAAGACACCACAAAGTATCAATAGAATGAGGTTAATGGTAGTTCTTCAAGGGTAGGATGAAAACCAAATTTACTTGATATTGATGGTGGAAGGATGGACAGTCATGTTCAGAG
Organism: Alentia gelatinosa; assembly: GCA_950022655.1. Lineage (NCBI taxonomy): Eukaryota > Metazoa > Annelida > Polychaeta > Phyllodocida > Polynoidae > Alentia > Alentia gelatinosa. Next base: position 2,012,386 of record OX465583.1, read on the forward strand.
TATTTTAAGATTGTTTTGTTCATAATGGCAGATAAGTGGAGAATACCTGGAAGAATTTTCCAGATAACACCCATGGATAGTAAGCGAGAAACATGCATAATTCTTGAAATACTAATCTTGACACAGTTGTCAACTGTCTTTTTCAATTCAGTCTGGGACACAACCAGATATCAAATGTTGGTTTGGAGGAATTTGGAAAAGCCTTGCAGGTGAACAACAGCCTGCACACACTCCAGTAAGTATTATGACAAAGTTGCATTCTTACATCCAGCTTTAGGATGGCAATGTAAGAGAATCTAATGACAATACACTATATCATATTCCAGAAATGTTAATCTCATCTCATCCCTAATGTAACTACCATGAAGTGAAAGTAATCAGAGTAGTGAAATTAAAATGAATTATGATATACTACAGTTAACAAATGTATTGCTCTGACAGTCATTTGGAATGTGAGCAGGCTTTACTTTCAAGTACATCCTTTATTCCAATGGTAGCTTCAAGTGTTAAAATCTCAAGTTTCAACCTTCTCCCACTTAACACTCAATTCTCACACTCTTAAATCCTATGTCGGGAATTCTTTAAGTATTTAAGATCTTTACTAGATCAATCTGATGGTAACTTCAAGTGTGAACATATGCAGATTCAATCTTCTCCCATATAATATTCAACACTTACACACTAAGATCCTATATCAGAAATTTGTTAGGGTTTTCTCCAATTTGCCCAATGCTAACCTCATCTTTGGAAATCATGTTTTTCAATGTCTAATATTCTCTTCTTAATTATAAAGATTAACTTTAAAAACACCCAAAATGATGACTCTAGTATAGTGCCTGAGAATTCAATCTCAAAGGTGCTTTTGATTCACCTACTTGACATTTATCCTATGCTTGAATTAAAATTTTAATCTGATATCAATATTGAAAGTATGGAAAGACACCACAAAGTATCAATAGAATGAGGTTAATGGTAGTTCTTCAAGGGTAGGATGAAAACCAAATTTACTTGATATTGATGGTGGAAGGATGGACAGTCATGTTCAGAGTATTTTAAGATTGTTTTGTTCATAATGGCAGATAAGTGGAGAATACCTGGAAGAATTTTCCAGATAACACCCATGGATAGTAAGCGAGAAACATGCATAATTCTTGAAATACTAATCTTGACACAGTTGTCAACTGTCTTTTTCAATTCAGTCTGGGACACAACCAGATATCAAATGTTGGTTTGGAGGAATTTGGAAAAGCCTTGCAGGTGAACAACAGCCTGCACACACTCCAGTAAGTATTATGACAAAGTTGCATTCTTACATCCAGCTTTAGGATGGCAATGTAAGAGAATCTAATGACAATACACTATATCATATTCCAGAAATGTTAATCTCATCTCATCCCTAATGTAACTACCATGAAGTGAAAGTAATCAGAGTAGTGAAATTAAAATGAATTATGATATACTACAGTTAACAAATGTATTGCTCTGACAGTCATTTGGAATGTGAGCAGGCTTTACTTTCAAGTACATCCTTTATTCCAATGGTAGCTTCAAGTGTTAAAATCTCAAGTTTCAACCTTCTCCCACTTAACACTCAATTCTCACACTCTTAAATCCTATGTCGGGAATTCTTTAAGTATTTAAGATCTTTACTAGATCAATCTGATGGTAACTTCAAGTGTGAACATATGCAGATTCAATCTTCTCCCATATAATATTCAACACTTACACACTAAGATCCTATATCAGAAATTTGTTAGGGTTTTCTCCAATTTGCCCAATGCTAACCTCATCTTTGGAAATCATGTTTTTCAATGTCTAATATTCTCTTCTTAATTATAAAGATTAACTTTAAAAACACCCAAAATGATGACTCTAGTATAGTGCCTGAGAATTCAATCTCAAAGGTGCTTTTGATTCACCTACTTGACATTTATCCTATGCTTGAATTAAAATTTTAATCTGATATCAATATTGAAAGTATGGAAAGACACCACAAAGTATCAATAGAATGAGGTTAATGGTAGTTCTTCAAGGGTAGGATGAAAACCAAATTTACTTGATATTGATGGTGGAAGGATGGACAGTCATGTTCAGAGTATTTTAAGATTGTTTTGTTCATAATGGCAGATAAGTGGAGAATACCTGGAAGAATTTTCCAGATAACACCCATGGATAGTAAGCGAGAAACATGCATAATTCTTGAAATACTAATCTTGACACAGTTGTCAACTGTCTTTTTCAATTCAGTCTGGGACACAACCAGATATCAAATGTTGGTTTGGAGGAATTTGGAAAAGCCTTGCAGGTGAACAACAGCCTGCACACACTCCAGTAAGTATTATGACAAAGTTGCATTCTTACATCCAGCTTTAGGATGGCAATGTAAGAGAATCTAATGACAATACACTATATCATATTCCAGAAATGTTAATCTCATCTCATCCCTAATGTAACTACCATGAAGTGAAAGTAATCAGAGTAGTGAAATTAAAATGAATTATGATATACTACAGTTAACAAATGTATTGCTCTGACAGTCATTTGGAATGTGAGCAGGCTTTACTTTCAAGTACATCCTTTATTCCAATGGTAGCTTCAAGTGTTAAAATCTCAAGTTTCAACCTTCTCCCACTTAACACTCAATTCTCACACTCTTAAATCCTATGTCGGGAATTCTTTAAGTATTTAAGATCTTTACTAGATCAATCTGATGGTAACTTCAAGTGTGAACATATGCAGATTCAATCTTCTCCCATATAATATTCAACACTTACACACTAAGATCCTATATCAGAAATTTGTTAGGGTTTTCTCCAATTTGCCCAATGCTAACCTCATCTTTGGAAATCATGTTTTTCAATGTCTAATATTCTCTTCTTAATTATAAAGATTAACTTTAAAAACACCCAAAATGATGACTCTAGTATAGTGCCTGAGAATTCAATCTCAAAGGTGCTTTTGATTCACCTACTTGACATTTATCCTATGCTTGAATTAAAATTTTAATCTGATATCAATATTGAAAGTATGGAAAGACACCACAAAGTATCAATAGAATGAGGTTAATGGTAGTTCTTCAAGGGTAGGATGAAAACCAAATTTACTTGATATTGATGGTGGAAGGATGGACAGTCATGTTCAGAGTATTTTAAGATTGTTTTGTTCATAATGGCAGATAAGTGGAGAATACCTGGAAGAATTTTCCAGATAACACCCATGGATAGTAAGCGAGAAACATGCATAATTCTTGAAATACTAATCTTGACACAGTTGTCAACTGTCTTTTTCAATTCAGTCTGGGACACAACCAGATATCAAATGTTGGTTTGGAGGAATTTGGAAAAGCCTTGCAGGTGAACAACAGCCTGCACACACTCCAGTAAGTATTATGACAAAGTTGCATTCTTACATCCAGCTTTAGGATGGCAATGTAAGAGAATCTAATGACAATACACTATATCATATTCCAGAAATGTTAATCTCATCTCATCCCTAATGTAACTACCATGAAGTGAAAGTAATCAGAGTAGTGAAATTAAAATGAATTATGATATACTACAGTTAACAAATGTATTGCTCTGACAGTCATTTGGAATGTGAGCAGGCTTTACTTTCAAGTACATCCTTTATTCCAATGGTAGCTTCAAGTGTTAAAATCTCAAGTTTCAACCTTCTCCCACTTAACACTCAATTCTCACACTCTTAAATCCTATGTCGGGAATTCTTTAAGTATTTAAGATCTTTACTAGATCAATCTGATGGTAACTTCAAGTGTGAACATATGCAGCTTCAATCTTCTCCCATATAATATTCAACACTTACACACTAAGATCCTATATCAGAAATTTGTTAGGGTTTTCTCCAATTTGCCCAATGCTAACCTCATCTTTGGAAATCATGTTTTTCAATGTCTAATATTCTCTTCTTAATTATAAAGATTAACTTTAAAAACACCCAAAATGATGACTCTAGTATAGTGCCTGAGAATTCAATCTCAAAGGTGCTTTTGATTCACCTACTTGACATTTATCCTATGCTTGAATTAAAATTTTAATCTGATATCAATATTGAAAGTATGGAAAGACACCACAAAGTATCAATAGAATGAGGTTAATGGTAGTTCTTCAAGGGTAGGATGAAAACCAAATTTACTTGATATTGATGGTGGAAGGATGGACAGTCATGTTCAGAGTATTTTAAGATTGTTTTGTTCATAATGGCAGATAAGTGGAGAATACCTGGAGGAATTTTCCAGAGAACACCCATGGATAGTAAGCAAGGATGAGGATAGCAGGCACAGAGCAGTTGCTGCCTGCCACACTTAAGCAATCAGGGGTTGTACCAGTTGTCCACCCAAGCCATGTCCCCATTCTGTACAGATGGGTCTAGCATAGGCATGAATAGGTAGAGTAAGGCTACTGTCAGATTTCCTTCATGCTGTGCCACAAACAGTGTCAGCTATAAGGAGGTCCACAGGCACAAGATTGACCACCACTTCATAACCCATATTTTTTTGACATTGTGGTCTACAGAGATTACATGTGACTTGAGAGTGGTATATGAAGCCAGACATGCACTCGCTGTTTCCTCTCATCGTGTTTGATTTTCAGGTGCATGGATCTCTGGAGTTTGCTGGATATTTCCATTGATGACTTCTATGACAATATCTGTAAAAAATGCCTTAACTGCAGCTGTCTTTCTTAAGTTTCGAGATTTTCCCTCTCATTGATGTTTTTCTCACTGTCCCAGCTAGCCCTGTGGTAGTCAGCTTCTTAGCTAATGAATAAAATATCTTATCATCTATTACTCTGGATTTACTGATCGTATCATCAGCTGAGATACCTCCAAAGAAAACTCAGCCAAGATCCGGAAGCCAGCAAAAATATTGACTCGGGAATGGGGCTGCGGCTTCAGACCCTAAGCCTCATCATTACCCCTAAACCCGCAACACCAGAGTAGAAGACAGAATGGGGCAAATAAAATTTATTTTAATTTTATGAGCAAACAGGAGAAGATATTAATGCGTGATAATAATATCTTAGAGGTAATAATATACATATGGTAGATATGTTATATTATATGATAACATATTGGTAAATATGATGAGATACATATTTGGTAATATGGTATATGGTAAACATGAATGAGATGTGATACCGGATAAGGTAATACATATGGTGATATGTAATAAGAGAATACATATTGATATACATGTATAGAGTATTATGGTATATATGAATATACAATGTGTATAAGATAGCCCCTACGATAGTAGTAATATAGTAGGAGAGGGTGGGTGGGAGAAAATTAGAGTGCGTCTGAGCGGAGTGAAGCGCAGGAAAAGAGTGAGAGAGAATGTGAGAGCGTGCTTCACCACGTGACCTAATGGTTCACGTGCCTTGCACGAGGGGGCGCGCAGGGAGCGCTAGTAGGGAGGGAGTGCACTAGGTGGAGCAATGACCGCCCCTGACCCTACGGCCATGGGCAACCCATTACCCCTAAACCCGCAACACAAGAGTAGAAGACAGAATTGGCCAAATAAAATTTATTTTAATTTTATGAGCAAACAGGAGAAGATATTAATACGTGATAATAATATCTTAGAGGTAATAATATACATATGGTAGATATGTTATATTATATGATAACATATTGGTAAATATGATGAGATACATATTTGGTAATATGGTATATGGTATACGGCCAGATGTCATGGATCATCGTCAAATAACCATTATTGCTTCTCCATTCAATAATAGGCTAAATTTAATAGATATTTATTATTTTATTGTGTTTTCTGGTCAGATTCAATAGGATCTTTCAGGGGAACCATGGTTTTGCCTATGTTGGATCATGATTAACGGAGATAGTAGGCCCAAACTACCTGAAACAGGGTGTTTTTTCATGATAAAATGACTATACCATAATTGCAATAGTCAGCATTAGTAGAAAGAGTATAAAATGTTGACAATTTTTGTATCATTTTTGGGCAGGATAGTATACTCTCTCCATGGCAAAATGTACATGTGTAGTTTTAGTGTGGAAACGATTGACTCCCTAAAGAAGTAACCCTCCCAATATCTACATATAGCACAGACAGGAATAAATTATATCCTGGTAAGCCTTAGCATGTACCTATGTATATATGAAAAAAAATTCTTACTATACTATGATAGCACTGGGAGCCTATTCCCTTGGTTTGTGTAGTTTTTGTGTGGAAACGATTGACTCCCACCCTACAGTGATAGCTAACAAGTATATTATATTTGACTACTGTCCATTTCATATAAATACCCCCTTATATCAAGGTAACTTCACATGGTACAAGCTTTCTTGTACTCCTTCCCTGTACATGGTCATGAACCCATATCTGAGAATGTGGAAACCATTATCTCCCTGTGGAAACGATTGACCCCCTAGCTGATATTAACCTTAGTAAGGTTCAAAACAAAAAGAAAGAATACCTACTCAAACTAGTCATGGAGCTTATAAAAATATTGGATAATTAGCCTTAAAAATTGAATTTATCAGTATAATCTCTGCAGTGTTTAGAAAGAGGGAGTCAATCGTTTCCACATAGCATTTGTACTACCAAACTTTGGCTCTGTGGTGTATGTTTATTATAGGTATTTAACCTACCCTCATACATCCAACATATTCCCCACCCACTGTACTATTCACATACAAAAGGTTTTAACCATACTCCTAACTTTATTTTTGATCCCTGTCCCTGCCCATTTGACGACGATCCGTGACATCTGGCCATTATACATAAATGAGATGTAATACCGGATAAGGTAATACATATGGTGATATGTAATAAGAGAATACATATTGATATACATGTATAGAGTATTATGGTATATATGAATATACAATGCGTATAAGATAGCCAAAAAACCCATGAAAAGAAGTGGCGTGGAGGGTGGGTTTAAAAGTTTAGTCATTTGTTAATGGACTTGATGAGGGAGTCATTAACTTGAGTGCCACTCGACACGCGGATGAAGCTCCTGTGAGCGTTCGAGCGCCATCCCCCGTACCTTTGGATTGAAAGTTTGGGGACCCCGGTCTGGAAGGCTAGGGTGGCCGCAGCCTTTCGCAGGCTGTGCAGGGTATACGTCTTAGCCGGGATCCCCGCCAACGTCGTTAACCTGTCCCATTCCCTGGACAGCGACCGGGTCGTTATCGGGGACCGATCGTCGTTCATAAGGAACGGGTCTCGGTCGCTAGACGTGGGTACTGCTGCGAATTTGCTCTCACAGCCTGTAGTGGACAAGGCCTCCGGTCGGGAGACGGCTGCAGTGTCACGTGCTTCTCCTCTCCAACACACTGGAGGTTCTTTGCAGCTTTTATGCGCACGGTGACGTGACCCGACGTGACTTTCACGTCTCCGCGGGTGAGGTGCCTGTCCGGATCGAACCCTCGGACGGATGGTGGGGTGACCTTGCTCTGCCGCAGGGCCGCGAAAAACATCAGCAGGCACGTTGCTCTCGTACATCGGTCGAGGGGCGTGGCCGTTAGTCCGCCGAGGACATCCCTCAACGCCTCCATCAGGATGGGCGGATTGACATTCGGTTCGTAGGACTTGTCCCTCTTCATCGCGTCGATGGCCCTCCTTATCCTCGCTTCCTCGGTCGCCGCGACGTTCCCTCCGGAGAGCTGCAGGTGCGACCGTAGGTGTGACAGGTGGTTGGCCACGGTCGCCAGCGAGGGGGCGTGGTCGCTCACGTACTCTAGGTAGGAGGTGATGAGGCTGACCTAAGGCTGCTGTGAATCCGTACCCATCCTGCGGCAGAACGCGATGTAGGTCGATACGGCGCTTCGCTGGTTCGCGACCGTGCCGGGGGCACGCGCCGCGGCTTGCCGCGCAGATGCCCTCCACTGGAGACAACGTAGCGCCGGATCTGCAGGAGAGCCGGAGGACAGGTACGAATGAGGCATGATTACATGCCACGCCAGACATGAGGTTATGCAGTGACATGTAGTGTACAGCGTTATTATAGTCTTTGGAGGTGAGGTGCGACCGGCTGAGGGCGTCGGGGACCGAGTTGAGGACTCCCGGGATGTGGGTGTACAGGAGGTCCACCTGCAATTTTGCCTGGACCATCCAGGCCTGACGTGCGCACTCGGCGAGGACTCTGTTGCGCGCCCGCCCCGACGTCAGTGCCTGCACGGTCCCCATGTTGTCGCAGAAGACCTCCACCCTCGTGCCGCGGTCTCGGTCCGTCAGGAACATGTTAAAGCCGTAGATCGTGTTGAGGGCCTCCAGTCCCGATATGCACTCCACTGGGTCTCCGACCAGGCAGACCTGTCCGGAATAGGCGAGGCGACTGTCAGTGCCCCCGACTCTAGAGAGGCACGCATCCACGGTGATGCATTTTGTCGGGGGTCCCCTGGGGATCAAGGCATGCCCATTCCAACCGTCGGCCAATCTGGAGAACCAGTGGAGGTCCTGCCGCATGTCTGACGAGACGTTGATGTAGAAGCCGGACATGCCTCGCAGGGCCTCGAGCAGCTTGCTGACGAATGCCCTTGCCGGCCGGATACACTTGGCGATGTGCAGAATCTTACCCAGGACGGACTGCAGTTGCCGCTTCGTGAGTGAGCGCTTCCGGGATACGGCCGCGACGTGCTGCCGCACATCCTGCAGCTTATCCTCTGGGACCGAGAGAGTCATGTTTGCGGCATCAATATCGATACCCAGCCAGCGGACCACCTGGGACGGCTCCTGGGCTTTGTCCCGGGCCTCGGGGAGGCCCAGCTCGTGGAAGAACTCCCGCGCTGTCGTGAAGTCCGCCGCCGCCTTCTCCTTTGTCAGCGAGATGATGATCAGGTCGTCGAGGTACATGGCCGCCTCTATCCCCTTGCCGGCAAGAATCTCCACGATGGTATCCGCCACGCACTGCATGTGGTACGAGGACGCGCGGGCACCGAACGGCATGGCCGTATTGCAGTAGTACCCGCCGTCCCACATGAAGCACAGGAGGGGCCAGTCGAGGGGGTCGTACCGGAAGTTCTTATAGGCCCTCGTGATGTCGATGGAGGCCATGTAGCTGAAGGGACCCGATCTCAGGAGACGGGAGACGAACCCGTCGATGGTAGGGAGACTGTGCTCCCTCTCCTCCCCGTACACAGAATTTTTCATCACGTAGGCGTTCACACTCTGCTGCCGGGGGAAGGTCATATCCGTTATCACCTTCCGGGCATCGGAGTCCCGCTTCTCCCGCGACATCAGGGGAGAGACATGGCACCAAGGGCTAAACGGGGCATCGGAGAACGGTCCCAGCAAGTTTGAGAATGACAGCTCCTTCTTAACAAAATGCCCTACCTCGGTCGGGTACCCAGTGGCGCTGGGGTGGTTAGGCACCCCCTTGGTGTCCGTCGCGGGACCGAGGTATCCCAGGGGGAAGCCGTAGCGGATGAAACCCAGGAGTTCCTGCTTCCCCCTCATGCCCGTGAGCTAGTGGTGCCCGTAGGCGTAGGTCCGTAGGGAGCGTTATTTTGCTACACATGGCGTTGGGCAGCTCCGTGGCCCACACGGCCTCGTAGATGTGGCCGTGCGCCGCCGGGGCGCTCTCGTGGATCCGCCGCCACTCCGCGCGCCGATGTGTCCTGAATGCCTCCGGTTCCGTAAGAGTCCCGGCGGCAACAATCCCGGTCCGGCAAACTTCCTCGAGTCCGGAGGCGAGATAGGTGTGGCTCTGTGGTCGACGCTATTGCTGGGCGACGCCTACCGGCACGGCCACGTGGTCCCTAGGAGCCGTGTTGTTGTTGTTGTTTTGTGCCGCCCTCCCGTCAAGTGGGGGACTCCCCACTTGCGCTGTGACGTCACATCCGGGCGGCTTCACGTGGGGCAGGTCTGACCGGGGGGCGGCCACTGACCACCTGTGCCCACGTGGCCGGAGGCGGTTTCCTGTCCCGTGTTGTTTCATGTGGGGACGGCTGTGTGATGTCACGTGCCGCGCATCCGTTGACCCAGGGCTCCCGGGTGGGGGGCACACGTGTACATCCTGTAGTCGGGTGCGCTCCGATCACTCGCGGGGCGCACCGTGCCCGTTTTTTGCCGGCTGCGGAAGTCCGTGTTGGTACAGGGCATCCGGTCCGGGGTCGGCCGCCCTCATGGTGTATCCGGCCTGTGAGGTGTTTCCGGCCTGCTGCATCCGGCGTGTTGCTTGAGGGGCTACCTGCTGGGACTCGTACCCCATGGTGTATCCCAGCTTCCTGTTGCAGGCATGAAGCGAATGCCCGCACTGTTTTCCCACTGAATCACAGAATGAGCATATATGTACCCATTTAACGGGCCCGTCCTCGTGCCCGCTTCTGTGCCTGCACCCCTTCTCCGAATTGAACTGCCGGCATGGCAGTTCCCTGGCCCGGTTCTTCCCTCCGTTATCTGATCCGGTCGACTGGGTCGAGCTCGTCATAGCAAGCCGGACTTGCTCCTCCTGGATCAACCCGTAGTCAGACCAGCTGAGCCTCCCGGCTTCAATTTGATCAAAAACGAACTGGCTCCACCTCCTGACCCTGGCCCACGGTCGAGACTGTGCGTCGATGGATACTTGGTGGAGGTGCTTATACATATGATCACGATCAGCGGGCTCCACAGCTCGGTCGTCCCATAACAGACCGATGAATGCACTGACGTATTCCATCGGCCCTAGGGACCCCCTCACCTCCAACTTCTGAGACAGGGTATAAACACCCTCACGGTCAACAAATATGTAAGGCTTACTTGTTAACCTAGCAATGTTCAGATCCGAATGCAGCTTACCCGCCGTCCTGTCGTGCTTGATCGCCTCACGGTCGAGCTCTCGTTGAATGTAGGCCCAATCCTGTGTTCGTCGATCCGCGGCCGACTGGACGGTTGGCGGCCGTGAGGGTCTATGGGACGTCCTCTGGTCTGCCAGCTGGTTGATCGCAGCGAGGACACCGCTGATCTGTTCTTTCATGTCGGTCTTCATCTCCGCGAGGCCCTTCTCAACGGCCACGAGTCAGAATGTCTTGACGCTGCCTACCTCGGAGGCCGATTCCATGTGGTCCTCGGACTGCCTGATGGTCGATTCCGATGCTGCCTCTGCCTCCGCATCTGTAGCTTGCGAAGTGCTCGGGCTGGCACATGTTTTCGGCATCCTCACGTGTTCCTGTGATTAATTAACCTGTAGAATTGAAACCCTAACGTCCTCGGTCCGATACTGGTGGAGTATGCGGTGCCGCGAGCAGCGTTGGGCCAAAAATAGCGGAGAAAATTAGAGTGCGTCTGAGCGGAGTGAAGCGCAGGAAGAGAGTGAGAGAGAATGTGAGAGCGTGCTTCACCACGTGACCTAATGGTTCACGTGCCTTGCACGAGGGGGCGCGCAGGAAGCGCTAGTAGGGAGGGAGTGCGCTAGGTGGAGCAATGACCACCCCTGACCCTACGGCCATGGGCTACCAATTCGGCTACTCGGTCTGCAGAGCCTAAGACACCTACAACCCCTACAAGACCTCTGAAGGGATTTCGGTGTCATCGACCACCACATACAGCCGCCACGGGCACAGCGCGGCATTCTCCGTCGGTATGTTATCACATCCCTGGATCCCCAGGGGTGTGGCAAGTCTCGGTGTCAGTTACCAAGATCAAGGGATCGACACTCAGGTCCAGCAGTTGCTGCAATCTACAGCTCATGTCCTATGGCCAAACCACAGTGAATTTCTGATTCCTTGCCATTATATTATACAATAGAAATGTAAAGATGACACGGGGTTAGGAACCGTAAATATTCAGGAACACATCTGTAGTATTTTCTCCCCACCATGCGGCAAATGGGGGCACAGTCTCTCATTGTTGTGCTTATTGCTATGATAATTTCAGCACCCACCATGCCCACACCTTCGTGGACTACAGGATCAGGGCCAGGCATGAAGCTGAGCTTCATGCCCAGTCTACCAGCTCGCCCTTTCATGGGCAGACAGGACCAGGACCTGCCGCCTCCACTTCTTCAGCCTAATTTCCTCTGGTGGGAGGGAGGCACAGGGCAGACAACCCCCTCTCAGTAGGCTCGGGCCACATCCTGGCCATTGGTCGTTTGTAACACCCTCCCCCCCGCCCCCGTCGAATTCTGCACCTGTTTCCCAGAGGAGGGGGCTCGCTACATGGCGGTCAGAGCCGGGGGATTATTATTTTCGGGAAGCCCGTTGTCAGGTCCCCTCGGACCTACGGCTCTGAACTATAATGAAAATTAAGTTTAGTATGTGGAATACCAGTACAAAGGATATCGAGCTACAAATAGTATGTATAAAGCATAATCAAATGAGACCAAGAAATGGAAATATGACAACTTTTATTGACACACTGAAATCAACAATAGACAAAATCAAAAGAAAAAACAAAGAATTATATGTTTTAGGTGACATGAATCTCAATGTATTGAGGCGCAGAGACCCTTACTGTCAATCTCTTGTTAACACATTGGTGACCCATGGTCAGGGGTGGTCATTGCTCCCCCTGGTGTACCCCTCTACCGCGCGACACGAGCGCCCCTCCTGCCCCCTCGCGGCTTTCACACGTACTGCGCAGTCACAAGCGCACACCCGGCACGGGTCCCGGTCTCACTTCTGCTCCACCCGCACTGCAGTACACACATACTCCAGTCTTTTCTCGTCTTCTTGGCCACGTGTTTGCTGCCTTCTACTCCACGAGTAAAGGCCGGCTCGTCCAACACTATCTATGAGGGAAGTCTTAACGAGGAGAAGTAGAAGATGGGTCCACCGAATACTCACAGCAACCCCGTGCCGAGCACTTCTAAAGGCCCGGACGCGGATCGCGTACATGTTTGTCGACCGTGAGGTCAGAAACTCGAGGTCAGGAGCACGCTGGGACCCCTCGAGTACATCAGCGCCTTTCTGGCAGTTATGGAAGATGACCGTGCGACACATGAGGAGGACCGTCGGGACATGAGGCAGGACACATTTATTGGTCGGGTCATGTGAGAATCCAGGACGAACGGGTTTGGTTAACCATGACAAGGCGGGAGCGGCCTTGGCCAGGAAGGAGGCAAGTCCGGCGGACGCGAGCTGCCATGCCGGGCCTACAACTCAGAGAGGGGGTGCTGCCAGTGTAACGGCCACCAGGACGGCGGCATCAAGTGGTTGCAAGTGTGTTCATTCTGCGACTCGGTGGGCAGGATGTGTACACACTCCATACATGCGTGCAACCGGAAACTGTCGTACGGTGTAGGGTATGACAGTGCTAAGCAAACACCGACACCCGCACCACGCCGGACACCACACGCCGGACACTCGGTTCGGCCGACCGACATCAAAGGCCTCCCACAATAGGGGTAAAAAAACGGAGCGAAAGCGCCCCGCGAGTGAGCGTGGCGCGTCACAAACCCCCGCACTCAGTACACACGCACTCACGGCGAGGAAGGCAGCAAGTGCAAAATGTGTTATGTAACCCCCCACGTGACCACAACACGGCGCGCCAAACACGTGGGGAGCAGCCAGGACTGCATGGCCACGCCTACTGAAGACACTCCCATGGCTATCAGCGACAACGTGGACAAGGAGCAATTGCCTCGGCAATTGCCCCGGGAGGATCCGCACGCGGTACCCACCCCAGAGTTCTCGACGGTTAGGAAGGTCTGTGAGACCGGCATCCCCTCACCCGGACTCCGTACTGACCCCTGGGCCTTCGCGGGCCACAGGCGGGCTCACTGGCCGTCCTTCACCGGGCCCGGACCCCTGGGCCACGTGTAAATCTACTCGGAGGTGCGGGAGACCGGGCTGCCCAACGCCCTCAGGGCATGAATAGAGCTCCCCACGGATCTCAACATCGCTGCATGGGTCCGGTACCTCGGGGATGTGCCTGAAAAGAGGGAGTTGTTGGACGATACCGATTCCCCCTGGGATACATCGGCCCCACCAGCGATACTCGAAGGGGTACCCAATCATCCCAGTGCCACGGGATACCCAGACCAAATCGAAGAGTTCATCGGAAGGGAGGGAGGCCACAGCAACCTCCTGGGGCCGTTCGAGGACCCGTCCTTCTCACCCTGGTGCCACATGTCGCCACTAATGACACGCGAGAAGAGGGAGTCCAGCGACCGTAGGGTCATCACCGATATGACCTACCCAAAGGAGAATAGTGTGAATGCCTTCATAATAAAGAACTCGGTCTATGGGCAGGAGCGTGACCACGGGCTCCCAACCGTCGATGGCTTCATCGGCCGGCTGGTGGCCTCTGGGCCCGGGATTTTTATGAGCACAATCGACAGCGCGAGGGCCTATAAGAATTTCAGGTACGACCCCCTAGACTGGCCCCTGCTGTGCTTCGCATGGGAGGACGTGTACTTCTGTGATACGGCGATGCCATTTGGTGCCCGGGTCTCCTCCTACCACATGCAGTGCGTGGCGTACTCGATCGTTGGGATCCTCGGCCAGAAAGGGGTGGAGGCCTCGATGTACCTGGACGACCTCATAATCCTCCCCCCCAGCAGGGAAAAGGCGGCCGCTAACTTCGCCATCGCTCACAAGCTATTCAGAGAGCTCGGCCTCCCCGAGGCCCAGGACAAGGCCGGCTCTGGTCGTCACCTGGTTGGGGATCGTCATCAATGCCCCGGAGATGTCACTCACATTCCCCGAGGACAAGCTTGTCGACGTCCGGAAGCACGTGCAGGTGGTATCAAGAAAGCGGTCGCTCACAAAACGGCAGCTCCAGTTGGTCCTCGGCAAGATACTTCACATCTCCAAATGCATATGGCCGGCCTGGCCGTTCGTGAGTAAATTGCTCGAGGCCCTCTGGAATATGTCCGGGTATTATATCAATGTGAATTCGGATATGCGCCAAGACCTCCAGTGGTTCCTCCGGTCTGCCGACGGATGCAACGGGCACGCCCTCATCCCGCAGGGGCCGCCGACCAAGTGCCTAATCGTGGACGCCTGCCTCTCGGGCATCAGGGGCACGGACGGCACATATTCATATGCTGGACAGGTGTGCCCTGTCGACAACCCAGTGTCCTGCATTGCCGAGCTCGAGGCGCTCAACATGAGTTATGCCATGAACACGTTCCTGACGGACCAGGACCGAGGGACTCACGTGGAAGTCTTCTGTGACAACTTGGGGACCGTCCAGGCACTCACCTCGGGTCGGGCACACAACTTGGTCCTTGCGGAATGTGCCCTGCAAGCCTGGATGGTCCAGGCCAAGTTGCAGATCAACTTCATCTATACCCATGTACCGGGGGCACTTAATACCGTAGTGGATGCCCTCAGCCGTGCGCACCTGACTTCGAGAGACTATGACAAAGCGGCGATGTACATGAACTTCCATTCCCTCACCGAAGTGATACCCTGTACTCACGTGTCATTCAACCCTGTTTTGCGTCTCGCCTGCAGATCCGGTGCTACGGTCACTCCAGACGAGGGCATCTGCGTGGCAATCAGAAGCACGTGCCCCCGGATTGGTCGCAAACCAGCAGAGCGCCGTCGTGACCTACCTCGCCTTCTGCCGTCAGATGGGGGCGGACCCCCAGAGGCCCACTGTTAGCTTTGCCACGGCGTACCTAGAGTGCGTCGCGGACCATACCACCTCGTCGGCGATGGTCGCGAATCACCTTTCACACGTGCGGTCGCACCTGCGACTGACGGGAGGGGATGTTGCACCGATGGAGGACTTCCGCATAAGGCGTGCCCTCGAAGCAATGCGACGGAACAAGACCTACCAGCCCAATATGAAACCCCCAGTGCCTGTGGCAGTACTCCGAGCCATCCTCGCGGCCCTCAGGGACTCTCCTATTCACCTCGCTCTAAGGGCCGCCATACTGGTGATATACTACACGGCTCTCCAACAAAGCGAGGTGGCGCCTCCCATGGCATCGAAGTACGACGTGGCCCGACACCTGTCGCGCCGGGACGTGGTGGTCGCCCGCCGACACTTGACAATACATGTCAAAGCCACCAAAAACATGCAGCACGTAGGAGAGGAAAAGATGATCAGGCTGCAGGAGTCGCCCAATCCGCGGTTCTGCCCAGTACGTGCTATACGCCGGATACTTATGGCTTCCCCCACGGCCAGCCCCAAGGACCTGTTCCTCCAGCAGGGACACGGGGCGACGGTCACGACCAGGAACTTGACTAAGGAGTGGAAAAACATCCTACAGGCCACTGACCATGTATATCATATACTATAATTGACTTATATTCTACATGTCAATTATCATATATATTTCATATTAGATAACTTCATATTAATATTACCTTAATATGTCGTCCAGTAAGGTCAACATAAAATTTTACTTCTTCTACTACATAAAATTCAATAAAATGTATTTTCCCAGCTACTGCTTCTCTCCTTTTATCCAGGGATGGGGTAATGATACCAAAGAGGTCTAGTTCAATGTATTGAAGATACAATGAGGTATTCAGATAGTAATTCAATAATCAACTTGCTATTCACCAATACTAACTGTATCAAAAACACTGGTGTGTTAGACAATTGCATAAGCGATCACCAACCAATATACATATTTCGAAAGAAAAAACTGATATACAAAGGGAGAACATACAAAAAACATGACGAAGCAAAATTGAAAACATATGTAGATAACATAAATTGGGAAGAATACGATAACTGCAAGTCAACTACTAAGAAATCAGAATTTCTGATAAACAACCTAATTACATATCTAAATATAAATTGCCCTATAAAAAAGATAAAAGTAAAAACGAAGAATGAACCATGGTTAATGGGCGATATAGCTATTTTACTAAAAGAAAAAAACAAGTTATTAACAAAAGGAAAAGACTAAGAAAGCATGGGATGTAGCTAGAGAAGCAAGGAAAACTGCATATAGTTATATCAAAATAGCTCGACAAGAATATGCATTAGACCAGATAGAACAACACAGAAGTGACCCGAAAAAGTTTTGGAAACACATCAATAACATACTACCTGGCACAAATGAGAAGAAAAATCCTTTAATATCTATAATATACCAACACTGCACGAAAAGTACCGCTTTACATATGTATCCAAAACGCGTCTAACGGTAGGATTTTGTGTCTAGAAGTTTGACCTGTAATCCGTCTCATAGACGCCTTATCTAGTGGCATATATACATGTCCATGGTGTGGTCTTATATATGTCATATATACGCCTGGTTCCGTTGTATATACACCACCATCCAATAGTTCCGATCTTTGCAACTTGGGGACACAACTGGTAGCATATTTCATTTGCCATTAACCATCCAAGTCTGTTTTATATGAAAAATGCAATCTTATATTACCAATTTATTTTTAAAAAGCTTTATAAAATCTAATTGAATATAAATTGATTAATTACATACAATAAACCCGTTTTTCTTATATATTTTTCCTTGAAAACACCATTATTCTGTTGCATTCTGGGTAATCCCATATATAAGCCTTTAGCAGGTTAACTCTATAGAGATGGAGTCCCTAAGAACAGACGGCGGGCAGCGGCGGGCTGCGGCGGGCAGCGGCGGGCGGCGGAGGGTGGGGGAGGGTATCTCACTGAGTCAACCTGTACAAACGCGGCGGGCGGTGGGCGGTGGGCGGTGAGCGGCGGGCAGCAGGGGGCTTCTCACTGAGGCTGGCTGGGGGTGGCGTGGGGTGGTGGGGGGGAGTCGGGGGGGTGACGGGGGGTGGTGGGGGGTGACGGGGGGTGGTGGGGGGTGACGGGGGGTGGTGGGGGGTGACAGGGGGTGGTGGGGGGTGACGGGGGGTGGTGGGGGGTGGTGGGGGGTGACGGGGGTTGGTGGGGGGGGGGCATCTCACACACGCCGAGCGGCCGCTAATCCATCCATACACACTGCAGGGAGGCGGGGGTTGTGTACTAGGGCTTCCCTGTGGGTAGAGTGAGTGTCGGGTGGTGGGGTGGTGGGGTGTCGGGGGGGCGGTAGGGGGTGGGGTTGGGAGGTCGTGGGTGGCGGGTCATTGTTGGCGCATCCTCTACCAACACCAACAGCACGGGGCGGGCCGCGGGTCGCAATTTTTTTTTTTGGTAGCATATATATACCCCTGGCGTATATATATATTGCACAGAGTATATTTTATTTTAAATACGCCAGGCGTGAAAGACAGCCAAGTCGCGCGCGTCTACATATGGAAACTGTCTCCTAGACACCCGAAACGCAGACGCGTATAAGAGGTGTATACAAGTATAAACAAGCCACGATACAGCCGATACTTGCGTTATCGCGATGGCGTATATATATGTAAAATGGTGGTTTTCGTGCAGTGCAAATAACGAATATGGATAGCTCAATGGAAGAAACAACCAATTATTTAAATATTTTTTTCACAGAAATAGGACCAAAACTGGCATCTGACAAATATCAACCTAGAGGGTTCTACAGTGACCCTATAGACACTAGACAAGAAAATTACGAAACAGATACGATAGAAATCACAGACATTATAATGAAATTAAACAAATGAAAGCCTTCTGATATAGACAATATCAAAACATCTATACTCATTGAATTTTTATTGAAAATAGTACCCCAGTTTACTAAACTATTTAATCAGATATTTGCTGAAAACTTCTATTGTTACACCCATCTAAAGAGGTGGTGATTCAAAAAATTGGACCAATTATAGACCAATCTCTATCCTATCCATACAAGCCAAAATACTTGACAAAATAAGAAATAAATGACTAACTGAGCATCTGAGTAATAACCTCATACTAAATACTAATCAAGGAGGATTTAGGAAGGGGTACTCAACTATAGGAACTATTGCAAAATTCACGGGAACCATATTTATTGATTCCATTCTGTTTGACAAACTAAAATGTTATGGAATACAAGGGAGAAACCTCGCTCTTTTTAGAAATCATTTAACTGGCACGGTACAAGTTACCAAAGTTAATAATATGATCTCCGATTTGGGTAGAATGTGTAAAAGAAATTAACATTAAACTTTGCGCAGATGAATCCTTTATACATGTAGTTCAAATAAACAAGAAATAGATGAAAAATTGCAAAATTCAGTTGACCTTTTCAGCCAATGGGCTAGCCAGAATAAATTGTTGGTAAACATTAATAAAACAAAATATATGTCTTTCGGATCATCTATGGAATGCAGGCGAGTAGGACATGTTGATATTTCGATGCACAACTCACTCCTACAAAATCTAGCATCATTCAAATACTTAGGGATTACATTAGATCCAGGACTTAATTATGGTTTTTACATTTGGGATATAACAAGTAAAATTAATCACAAGTTGTACAAATTATCAAATATGAGGGGCTATATAGATAGAAACAAAGCAAAAATGGTGTACAAAACATGTATTTGTCCTTACTTCTAGTATGGAGGTATTTTCCTACTTATATCAAACTGAGAAGCTTCAAATACTACAAAACCAAGGTCTTAGAATTAGCTTGAAAATGGACTATAGAACAAGTATTTGTGTGCTACATGAAAGGGCTAAGCTGCCATACGTAGCTGATAGATGGCAAGCACAACTGGCAAATTTTATGTTTCACAGATCAAAAATACCCAAAAATATCAATAATAGGAAGACAAGAATGAGAAAATGTATAGCAACCATGTTGAAAGTATTGCAAACCAATTGTGAGGTATATAAAAGAAGCTTAGAATATGCTGGAAGTGTATATTGGAATTGGATTGGAAATTGAGGAATTCAAAGAATTCAAATCCTTGAAAAAATATTAATGCTGGAAAAAATACTGAGTTAAAATAATAATAAGTTACGATGTACAAAAGGTTTCCTTAATATCAAAATGCTAGAACGAAGTATACTTCATCAATGGGAACTATAAAAATGTTATATTAGTAACTCAAATGCAAGGTATAAATTGTTTGTCATTAGTAAGGTATTGAAGGTAAGCATGTTATCTAACAAAGAACTCGGCACCTGCTGAAAACCAGCAAAGGCATAATTCCAAAGCTGACAGGACGCCGGATTATTGACTGCAAATGTTGAATTGTCAACTATGTGAATGTAAAACTCCTAATGTGGTCAATAAAAAAGATTTGAAAGGAAAGGAGCATTTGCCCTTTGGGCTGTGGACTCAGGTTTCCCCCCTTCTCACTCGTCCAAAAAAGGGGGACTAGAGGGTCCCCATCATTTTGGATTTGACGTTCCCCCCATTCATGTTCGGTGTACATGCATCGCTCTTCCACATGATGGGTCATTGTTTTATATATAGCTTATATACAATCTTGTTACTATTATTAAGTTTTAGTTCACGTTTATCGTCAGGTGATAACAATGGTAGTGGATACATGATGATAGCAGGTTCATTTATACTTGTAGTAATCAATCTTATGTATATATCACAAACGTCACACAGTATATGTATTTCGTTTCTATAGGTACAGGAACAAAGTTATGATGACTATCCCGTATTAATTTCTTTGATTTCTAACAATCTTCAAAGTCTCTTTTCTAAAGCTCATATTGCAGGTACCTGGTAATGACAGTTGTTGGTTCTATACCTCGCCTATACCTCGCCTATACCTCAGAGCTCTGGCGGTCTATTCCCTCCCGGGAATAGGTGACTTCATCAACAAAGTGCTGGAGGTAGGCTCGGATGCCTACATCTGGCCTGCAGACCTTTCCCCAGCCTTCCGTCAGCTTCGGATAGACCCCATCGACACCCACCTACTGTGCTTTCGTGTTGGGGGGAATTTTTCTTGGAACGGTACCCACTCTTTGGGTGCCGCACCTCCTCTGTGGCCTGTCAGCGCATCCCCAATGGTGTTATCTATATCATGCAGCGCAGGTTGCGCCATTGTCTCGCCTACCTCGACAACTTTGCAGGAGTAGCCACGGGGGAGGAAGCCGCGCAGGAGGTCTACCATTAATTCATCGGCTTGGCCGACAACTTAGGCTTGCACCTAGCAGAAGAGAAAAGCCACCCCCTCCACTCGCCAGACTATGTCTTTGGGCTTTGTTGTCAATGTTGACATCTCCACGGTCACCATCCCGGCCAACAAGCTCCAGCCGTGAAGCCTTCCATCAGTCGCCACTTCATTTGCACCCCACCTGCTACGGTCGACCTTCATCGCCATGAAGTAAAAGCCCCTGGGCGAGGTGCGTGAGGGTGCTGGTGTGAAAGGAGTGAACTAGCATGGCATACCCCAGCATGAAGAGGGGGCATGAAGATGCAGTGCAACCACCAAAGCATAGGCGTGACAAGCTGGAGTGTCTGAGGGGACATTGTGGTTGTCGGCCGGCCACACTCATTGCAGTGCCCTGCGATCCACCGTGGCCATGGCATCCCCATTGTCGAACACCAGATGCAAGTCAACTACTAAGAAATCAGATGTCGACATTGACCATGACATAGTCTGACATAGTCTGACGAGTGGATGGGGTCAGTTATAGGACCTCATTTTTTTATATTAATGATGTAAGTAAGTTTTTTACTGGAGTAAATTATCTGCTCTATGCAGATGACCTGGTAGTTTATTTCTCCGATGGTGATAGTGACAGAATTGTGAAAGACATGCAGAGGGCCTTGGACAGCTTCCATGACCAGACCACAACACATCTATTAACGCTAAACAACAAAACTTAAGTCTGCTGGTGTAGCTCACCACCTAGATTAAATGCTCTTAGGGATTTTGAATTATTTTCAGGATTAGAGAGGCTAGAAAACATAAAATTGTATCAATATTTAGGTATAACACTGGACAGTCATCTAACATTTGAAAAGGAGATCAGAATTCTAATGAAAAAGGTTAATCACAAAACCTATGATTTTGGCAAGTGTAGGCATTTTATGACACTAGAAGTGGCCAAGAAGGTAAATCGCCAGAAGATTCTGCCTGTCTTTGATTATTCTAGTTTTGTAATTGATGGAGCCAATCTTAAGTGGAAACACAAATGAAACAGGGATTTGCGGACATGTTTTAAGGATTATTCTATGGTGCACACTGTTGCGGAGCTACATGATCGTGCAGGGGTGGCGACATTGACGAAAAGAAGGGACTTCCTGATGTTAGGCTATATGAGGTGAACTTATTTATGAGAACATGGTACTAGACAGAGTTGGTGATGATAGGTTGGATGATGATGACATGGAGAATGAGAATGGAGAGGAAAGCCATGTCCTACACTCCAAGTTCAGGATGCTATTTAGACAAAGAAAACCAAAGAGCGAGATTTTAAGAAGTCTCCAGTTTACTGAGGTGAGAAGTTAGGGAACAATCTCCCGCTGGACATAAAATGACTACCCTCCAAATATGCATTCAAACTTGAAGTTTTGCTGGGGTGGACAGCAATTACCAATCTCTTCACCCTCTTGGTCGCCGTGCCTCCTTGTGGTGCAGACCAGATATGCTTGCACGCAAGCATAACAAAAGTGACCATGGTGGGGAGCTAGCTCAGTGATAAAGAGCGCTGGTTGTCAGACTCAAGTCCAACTGCAGCCACTTTTCTCCTTCACCCCCAGCAGCAGTAGATTTACTGTTATATCAAAGTCCAATCCTTCTCATACCATGTCTATGTGCTGTGGGTAGTAAAAGAACTCTCACCTTGGTAAATGTGTAGGGGTGAGATTTCTACCTAAATTCATTACATAGATTCGATCACCACCCTTGTGGTGTAAAAGAACCTTGAGAAAGTCTGATGAGAACCTGCAATGGTTAACTGGACGTGAAATCAAACCAACCAACCAACCAACTAACCAACCAACCAACCAACCAATCAGGGGAAAAGGGTGATGTAGACCCATCTCATGTACATTAGTCTCTACATGTGAACCCTTCTTTAGGAGAATTGTTTGAGACTAGGGGAAAGGTGTGAAATACACTCGTCTCAGGTACTTAAGCAGAACTGGATGCGTAGTAATCGTCACGAGGCATAGCCGAGTGATAATACGGAGCATCCAAACGAGTGAGCGTAGTGGTTCAAAATACGTTTCGAAAGCGGTTCTGTTTTTATCTCACCCCCCAACACGGACCTTACAGTCGATTTTAAGCAATAATATAATCATGTATTGAATTGTTCAAACAATAGCGTCGGAACTATTGTTGCTGCAGCTGCGGTTCAAACAATGGCGCCGGAACTAAGTCTGGTGGGAACCTGCAATGGTTAACTGGATGTTAAATCAAACCAAAATCAAACCAAAATCAAATTGGCAATTCATTGCCAAGGTGAGGTGACTTGACCAGGTAAATTGGTAACTTCTGTCAGGACAGTATGCTACTTGCCCTAATGAGTTGCCTTAAGGGTGGCACCATTGACAAGCACATAATAGTCAACATGTCCTTTCTACCTGAGGAAGTGAAAGGCAGGGCGGAGGTGGGACCCCACCTCTGCTATGCACAGGCTTTTACCACACCAGTGGGGGCTGAACTTGTTGGATGCATCCACACTCCTCGCCCTACAGCATGGCTATGGAAGGCCAACCTTGCATGTGCATATCGCCAGTTCCAGGTCTCGACCCATGTGGTCTCCCCCTTCAGTTCAGCCAAGCAGAGGGACAAAACTACTAAGATGTATGTTGCCCCTTTGGCACTCACCTCTCTGCCTCAGCATGACAACACACCACCTCCTTGCATGCTCGAGTACAGCACACTTGCATACTTTGATGATTTCCAGAGCAGAGGTCGGCCATGAGGCCGCTGGCGGTGCTTATGCTTCCTTCACTGCTCACGCATCAGCCCTCAGTCTGAACCTGGTGGAGGACAAATGTCAGGCCTTCTGTCAAACATAAGGAGTGGTAATAATGCCTACCTGAGTTTGTCAAGGACTCCAAGGCCTGGGCCGCATGCAAAGTGATCAGATGGGCTCATCTCCAATCCCTGGTTGGACGCCTTTCATACATAACCAGGTATGGGTCACAAAGCAGTTGTTTTCTCACACAAACCCTCACATTCCTCGCTTGCGTACCGAAACATGGTGTTGCTACCCACCATGAAGGATGATCTCAAATGGTTTGTCTGGTATGCGAGTATGCCCCCCTGGAAGCTACTTTCAAGATGTCACAGTGAAAACCATCCCCAAGCCATCATGATATTCAAGGCAGTTGCCAACCACTAGTAGGGGAGGGGACCCTTCAACGATATCGCCACGGGCTGTAGCCCAACCCTCTGAGACATATGGATGGTAGAGATACTCAACGGGGCACTCATCAAGTTTGCTTGCACCAACCACCCCCCTCGCTCCAGCAGGGCAAGTTAGCCCCCATGTTACTCGCCCTACGATTGACATTCATTAATATGTTGCTGATTTTGTCCAGGTGCAGAACCTAACTCTAGGCCCAGATGTTGGCATTGCTAGCAGCAGCTGAGGCCCCCTCAACTAGGAAAAGGCACCTCATACAGGCCACAACCTATTTACGGTTCACTCCTCTTTCCAACCCTGCGGAAAGGTTCCAACAGAATGGCTGTGTCGCAGGCCTTCCAACAAAATCAATGATGATAGATTAATCATAGAGACCAAACCTTATCTGAGTGTGTTATGAGTATTCCCTACTATTTATAACCTTCCCCCCCCCCCCCCCCCCGGAACACTGTACTCTATACTCAGTCCTTGGCAAACACTTTAAGAAGCCTGGCGACAGTTGCCAACAATCGCACCTGGCTCAGGAAGCACAGGGGGCGACACATCACCATTTGTCACAGATAAAGTCCACTTGGTAATTAAGGGAGTGCAAAGGCTGACACATCATGTAACCACCATGTTGCCAGCTTTTCGCCTCCCAGAAATTATTACCACTACAGGTGGGCCCAGAACATACATTTTCCACTCCTACAACATACCATATGCAATGTTAATAACATCTGTCAACCAAGACTAGACACCACACAGGATCACCTCTTCAATTATGTCTTCCACACTTATCCAATCTGGGACTAATAACAAATTTCTGACACTAAAAAGGTTTCTGGAAATGTTACTCAATGAAAGATAATGTAGTGGGACGGGAATCCAGCAGTGTTCGTTTGTTTCACGGAAGGTGGCGCGATATGCTGATCCTTACTGTGCAGTGATTCCGGGCAACGCCGCACACGAGAGTGGCGCGGCGGAGACCGGGATTACATAACGCTTAGTATATATACTCAGCGTTCACAGTAGGTCGACAGGCTGTCCTCGCGCGTCCCTTCTACGGAACGGATCCTTGGGCCCTCACTTTGCAGGCGGGTTCTTGTAACCTTCCTGGTGGTTAGGCGAATCCTAGCACTCATGTGTTAGGGTACTGTACTTGTGAGGAAGATCTTCCAGATCTTTCCAGGAAGTAAGTGATTAATAAACATCCCTGTTTATTAAATGACGTTGTTGTGTTGTGTGTGATTAGGTCTGTGCAAACTAACCGAAAACCGAACCAACCTACATAATTGCGTAGGGTGGGATCCTGCCTGGAACTAGCGTTCCAGATTGGGGTCATCCAACCTGCTAGACAGGCGGCGACCACCACAATACATTGGTTGATAATTTTCCCTCAGCAATGGACAACAGCAAAATTACAATATGCCCATTCATAGACTTTAAAAAGGCTTTTGACATGATAGACCATAAAATTCTACTCTCAAAATTGTCCTCTTAAGTAAGGTATCTCCTTAAGCGGAGTGTCCCAGAAGCAGGGTGTACTCTATATATTCAATATATTTTTTCAACTATCATAAGACAAAATATTGATGTTGAAAAAGAAATTTGTTGTTAGCACCCGAAACCAGCCTTGTATAGGCAGAGTTCAAAACACGATAAATAATAGAAGAATTCAAGCGAGGGATATTGCTGCCTTCTCATCTTCTCAGGCATTGACCATCTTCCAATGGTCATTTCTCCAGTCAGGCCACATCACCACTGAGCCCTGCGGATCACTCAGGAAATGATGCGCCTCATCTCTAGATAGAGAAGCTGCTTCACTACCAGCATAGTTGTCTGGGCAGCAGCCCTTATCACCTTCATTATGTACCTGAGAGTGTCAATTGGATGTCACCAGCTGGCATGGTCTCCAGTAGATCAAGAACTCTGTCACATGTTTTTTCTCCCAACTAGTGTCAATGACTATGTTACACTCCTGTTCATA
Organism: Alentia gelatinosa; assembly: GCA_950022655.1. Lineage (NCBI taxonomy): Eukaryota > Metazoa > Annelida > Polychaeta > Phyllodocida > Polynoidae > Alentia > Alentia gelatinosa. Next base: position 2,038,404 of record OX465583.1, read on the forward strand.
GTCATAGGACCTACATGAACATGGCCAGAAGCAACACCTCTACTATTTTAGGGCTGTCCAGTTACCCATGTGTTTGTGGTTTCTTCCCGCACTTATATGTATTTCAAGGCCCTGAGCTAGTTCACACACATCATTAGGAAATCTCACTTGCTGATTATGCATGGGCAATATTATCAAAGATAAAAGCTTCTCGCAGATGGCCTATGTCTAACCCCTCCTGGCACATTTAGATGAGATACTGGAGGACGCCAGGGACTTTGACTTTGCCAAAGTCCGCTGATGGTTAGAACATATCTTTACTTTAGTTGCAGATGGTAGGCTCAGATCAGGCTGGCTCAAAAATTCCCATATTCAGCTCTATAGGGTAGCGATTGCTCAGGCTCATGCTGGCAGGCCTGGGTGATGCGACCAACAAAATTGCCATATGGGGGCCGGAGTCAGGCAGGCTCAAGTCTGCTTGTACTGCAAGCTATATAGGGGAGCCTATTATCCAACAGCCCGAACCAAATTGTTGCGCTAAACAACGGAATTCCGCCCCTCTTCCTGACGGATCCCGGTCGCACCTCTAGTTCACTGATGTTGATTGTATTGATCCTTATGTTCTTTTTAATATTGACTGTAAATTGGATTGCAATGTTGACACGGCGAGCAGCCACCATGTGCGTCATGTAAATCTCCCTTCCACCTAGGGTGGCGCCACCGCGGACAATGACTTGGTGGCTGCTTCTCAGTCGTCACAGCTATCCCTCCGCTACACCCGACCCTTGCTCATGCCGCCAGAAACACACAGGCATTGAACTCTTTCAAATCACCTGCAACTGGTCGCTCACTACTTATCTGGTGCCAGGCTATGGGGATAAGGTGACACGGAGGAGACAACGCCCCCTTCTGGCAAGAGGAGGTACTATCGGTACAATGAGGTGCTCACTGATTGTCAAGTCACATGCCCTCCCGGCTACCCCATGTCTGCTTACGGGAACTACGCATCATTGTCGCTTACTTGAACAGACCAGACCCAGTGGCCCCATACCCTCCAACACAAGGATCTTCAATTGTCCACGGCCTTCCTCTGCATGGTCTTCCGCTCAACAAAGACCCACCTCGTGTCATCGCCTCCTCTGGTCATCGAGCTTCCACACTTGCAAGATGCGGACCTCTGCCTGGTAGAGACATAACACACCTTCCTTCACTCATATCCAGCCACCCAATCCCCACTCCAGCCCCTTCCCCCACCCCCGTCGACAACACTGTTGATTCTTCCACCCTCACCCTTCGGCTGCTCTTCTCAGTGATGCGGGAGGCCATCGCGGCCGAGATGGTCACTCGACATTCCACCAGACGAGCTGCAGTACACAATGCAGTACTCTCAGGGGCCCCGAATGGGAATATTCTCAACAGAGGCACCTGGACCTCCACCTCAGGCATTATGCCCTACCTATCCTGCCCAGGAGGGATGTTGACCCCCTCCTGGCCTTCCTGGCATTTCTCTCGGCCCTCATCATTTTTCATTTTCTCTGTGACCTGTGTGTCTGTGAGAAAGATTTTGATAAACAAATTTATCTCAAATTTGTCCTCTAAGTTGTTAGTTAAGAATAATTGGAAATTATTTTTCAGAACTGAACTTCCCAGATGTTGGAAGAGGGTGCCTCAGCAGCTTCCTAAATGCACTACGAGAGAGCGCTTTGGGAGCTTCTGGGACGCTGAGTTCCAATTTGTACCCACCCATTTCACAGCGTATAAACATTTTTCCCTATTTCGTAGGGCTTTCTACTTATGCCCTAGGCATTTTTCATTTTCTCTATGACCTGTGTGTCTGTGAGAAAAAATTTTATTAAACAAATTTATCTCCAAGTTCTTAATTACACCACTCATATTTGTTCACAAAAGGACTTTAAAGGGGAAATCAAGATTCAACTCCTTCTGCCCAACAACTATGTGCCCTACAATATGACCTCTACCATGAGGCTTGGTTGGTGATATTTAAGCACCTTTAATGTGAGGATTTGGTGTTTTTCTTTCAATCTGAGAGTACCATCTTACTGTAATGTTTGTGTCCTTTTATGTCTATGTTTCAGATGTCTGTACATATATTAGTAAATGCGCACTGAAGAGTGATTGTAATGTCTCTCGTTTTGAAATTTAAGAAACAAATGTTCACAGATATTTACATCATTTCTGACTGTAAAAAGGTTCACTTCTGCATTGTGTTGATCATTATGACCACTGGTTATTATGCATAAGACATACAATTGTATTGAATTGAATGGGCATTAGGGTGCATTGGGAGGCCTGAATTCTGGATAGAATACTGCTTAAAACATCAAGTTGATAATTATAGAGAGGGTGGGTGGCAAAAGTAATGTGTGTGGTAATAAAGATGAGGGGAGTGGTTTTCAGTTTTCTCATATGTTTTGAATACCATCAGATGTGGTAGATGTGGTAGATATGGTACACTTCACTTCCTGTTCAGCCAATTGATTACTCCTTAACACTCCCCAAATGAGTGGGCTGATAGGTGATGTTTAGTTGTCTCCTTGATTTCTGATCAATCCTATCAGTCACATATCTGATTTTGGCACTGATATTGGCACTGATAATGAACCACAAGGTATCACTAGTACATTGGTAATCACAATTCTGTAAGGGTAAGGTGGAATGGAGATGCAGTTGAGCTTCATGACCGAAGGGTGAGGAGTGAAGTTAATGGGATGCTTTTCATTGTTATTCATAATTGAGGATAGGTGGTGAATTTCTGAAATGATACAGCAGAAGTTACCTAGGGTTGGTGAGACATGCATAACTTTGTCACATACCTATACTGACCCAGTTGTTTCACTTTCCTTTTCAATTCAGCCTTGATGGCAACCCGATATCAGATGTTGGTTGGGCAAAGTTGGAAAAAGGCTTACCAGTGAACTTTAAAAGAGGGGAGTAAGTATCATACAAGACTCTTCTGTTCGGCTTTGGACGTTAAAAGAAGAATTATATAAGGATTGATGCTCTATAATGTGTTGAACATGTTACTTTCACCAAAATGTTAATTTTTAAAACATTCTCCCAAAACTTTGTTTTTTGAATAGGTTTGGCATGCCACGTATGTGACAGGCCGCCTCATTACCACTCCCCCGACCTGGTGAGCAACCCTGTAACTACCTACACACCAGTACCACCTACCACCTTCATAACAAAACACAATACCCACAAATCACTGCACCTCCTTCTTCTTCACCGACACCAACCATTATACATATATCTCACTCAACTTCATTTTTATTCTTGGACAATTTCAAGAAATAACTCGACCATCTTTACAAAATATCAGCCTAGCCTAGAAGAAGAAGACATTCAGGTGTTTATTCACTTCAGAAGATTCCCCAGAGTAAGAATATGAGTGGACCAGTAAAGAGGTCACGCTCGAATTGCCAACCCCAGGGTGCCAGCCATGGTCGCCCAGGTCCTAGTGGCCTGGAAGTTCTATCACAGTGGACCAGCTCATTTCTTCTGAAGGATCGCTTGGTGATCAATACAGTGAGCATGATTCAGAGGTTACCTTCGACAGACCGGCGATTATACGTTCCTGCCAATCAGTGCCTAGTGTGTCGTCAGATGCGTTGTCTTCCTCTACTCAAGAAAAGGTCAGTAGTCTCAAAACACAGGTATCAAGCGGAAAGGGCACCATACAGGGAATCAATGAGAAGATAGACCTCCTCCTGTGCCAGAACCAGGGTCGTGATCGATCCAGGTCAGGACACCCCGAAAGGAGGCCCCGAGTGGCCGCAGAATGTGAATACAGGTCAAAGGGGCCCACTCATTGTCATCGGTTGGTTCTAAAAGGATGACCTGTTACCTGCCCCTTATTTCATATGACCCAGCGAGGCGAGTCAGCACCCGAAAGCTGTGACGTCACGCATTGGGGGACAGTATGGGCCCCCAGCTGTGGCCCACTACAACGTGACTATTCCAAGTCCTCATACCAGGACAATACTGGAGTACAATGCAGCACAAACAACAGGGAAACGGCGGATGGTGTGGAGAGGTATGAATTGGACGAAACATTTGGATGGGTGACAGAAGACAAGGTTAAGTGTCACGAATGACCCTGTCCACATCAGCTCCCAACAGCGGTGGTACCTGCTCCGTGCCTCCCTCAACGGATTCCCTTCTACAGTCCACCACCCCCTCCTCTCATGAAGGTAAACAACATGATCTTATTCACAATATGTGTAAGGAGGATATTCTCAATGACATGGTTGAAGTTTCCATATTGGCTTCTGCCATACATAGGGCCCATTTTGGGCCGGTTGTCCAATCTGTACGAGCTGACATACCAGCACATTTTCTCGAGTACCTAGTGTCAATCAAGGGGGAGAGTCTGACGTTTGCATTTGTGCGTAACACGACCACAAGTGTTCTCCTAACGTGATTTTGTACTCGCTGCAGCGTTCGTGACGCCGTGCGCTAGATGTCATCCCCGTTCCTATTGGCTGAACTTGACACGGTTCTGCCGTAAGGTCAATTCTGATTGGACAGCGTAGTAAACAACTCGCCGTCACGGTGGCAAAGTCCTCACGCTGGGCAATGCCTTTCTGCTACCAGCAGGGGCTGACCATTTGGTGCTCAGTGGGGTGGGGACATTATACTTGTAGGGGAGGGTGGATAAACCACTGTAGATTTGAGTTTATCGGAGTGTTCTCCCCAGATACGGGGACGAGAGACTTGTGGTTTCGAAGATTACTTCTTCTCGTCAGGTGTGGCACTTTTGGGGGGTTTTGACCCTGATATTTCACCGTCATTGACTGCTTGTTTGTGGGTGAGTACGTCCCATTTTGGGATGTTTTATAATATTTATTTTTTGTGGTGGGGCCGGCAGCTGTCGCGGCCCAGGCATCTAGTCTTTTTACCGTTAGCCTTACTGGTTAACTGTTTTTGTGGCGAGTACTATGTTAGGAGTCTTATTTAGGCCGGGCTTTTAGGATGTTATGTCGATATGTTTGTTCAAATTTCTACGGTGGGTTAGTGCGTAAAGACGTCTATTCCCGTTCACGTAAAAAAAATGTTGACGTGGCATTGTGACATCCCTTCAGCCGTACCGGTTGTCAATTAAGTTGTTCCCCTACACGGTAAGGAACAACATTTCCTCACTAAAGGCCCACTTCCTTCTCATCGGCATCCCTGCAGACGCTCTTGCCCAGCCCAGAGAACTACTCAAGCGAAGCTAGCGGCTCCCCCTGAGATCATCAAGGCGGCCCTGTCTGAGTATCCCCACACGATGCTGGGTCGGGCAGCCAAGTCAGCAACACTGCTTATGTTCGCGGCAGTATTGAGACAGGGAAAGGTCCTCCCCCCGTCCGTCAGAAAGTACAGCAATCTATGCCACCTTTCAAGAGTGGAGGTATACAATGACCGTCTAATTGTATATGTGAAACACATAAAGAATATGTAGCATCACAATCAGACAAAAATTGTAACAGTTATGGGCACCGACAACAGGGAATGTTGCCCAGTCAATGTGGTAGCTCAGGTTCTATGTGATACACCAATGATGTCACCGTGAGAGCCCATGTTCATGTACCACGAGTCAAGGGACCCCATTCCAGTACACGTTGTAAGGGACATATGGGCAGCAGCGCTGACAGATGCTGGTGCCGACCCAACACTCTACTGCCTGCACTCACTCCGTAAGTCAGTGGCCACAGCCGCCCATATCGCAGGTAACAATGACTTGGACATACAACTTTTCTGTGGGTGGGCTTCCACTGCCTACAAAACCTACATTTCAAATCACAACCTCAACAATATCTAACTCTCTTAATTAATCATTGATAATTTTGTAGGGGACCCGTGCAAGTCTACTAGGACTCATCTACTACACCTTTCTAAGTATAACCACGGTCAGGAGCGCTGAGTCAACAGTTTGTCAAGTCTCTGGAACTTGTTTTCCCGCCGCTAGCTATTTCTGACACCGTGTTGGGACTAGTGCAGACTGGTTTCTCAGCTCTCAGGCTGAGAACAAGCAGTGAGGATTGATCCTGTAGAGGTAGGCAGGAAACTAGTGGGACCAACTGGTCTGCTAGGGACCAAGCTTACTCAGAATACCCCATGGGGAACCAGCAAGGTTCTTGCACATGCTCAGTGAGGACATGGGCTGTATATAAGCAGCCTGCTGTGGCTTACTGAGACACACTAGGGTGTGGAGGGACTATGTGCGGTCCCTCTACAGGGCTCTGTCTCTGCTCTCCGCCTAAGGGAGCTAGCTCTCCGGACTAGCTGTTGACCTCGGGTCCCTTAGAAACGTGGAGTCAAAGTATCCCGATTCTCTAGGAGGAGAAGGCTGGCCATTGGGTCTCCTTTCTGGATAGAGTTCTGGGATCCCGAGAGATGCGATCAGGGTGGTGTCCACTGACCAGGGCGTTTTGTCTATTTTGCGCTCTGTGAAGGTGGAGTTGACCCCCCCTGTGATCCTCGAGAACTGAGCAACGGTGTTGGGTGGTTGTGATAAAACACAGCTGTGGGTTAGCGGGTGGGACCAGCATCAAGATGGCATCTTGGATCAAAACAGTAGTGGTGCTTGGGAGGAGCTTCAGCTGAACCCGACACCCAACCACTACAATTTCATCAAATCCTCCCTTCAACATTCCCACCACATTCCCACCCACAAAATTTTCTTACTGGCATCACAACAACAACAGTTCCAAACTAATCAACTTTTGCCCCATGTATTATTTATTAACCATTCAATCATTTCATCAATTCTTTCAATTTTATAGATATATTTTAATCATTATAAAATCTTATCCACATACATCGACTAAACTTATTAAATTTTATTTACCCGACTCACGCCTTCTCTTCTCTCTTCACCAGATAGGGGGGAGCATTGGGTAATATACCTATCATGGGATACAAACAACGCAAGATCTTTTTCATATGGACTATTTCATTGAAATATCAAAAGGTTCAAGATGTGAACTTTTATGACAGATCATGAATGCTAATAGATATAATACATGAGACAGGCCATGAGCTGCATATATGGAATATTGAATGTTGGGAAGCCTATTCTTATTGGGTTTGTCACTCATTCCATGTGGAACAGTTGCTTGCAGATCACTCAATTCAAGTTGTATATCATAAGTGTATATCAGATATTATACAGGGGTTCAACTCACAAACGATAGTCTGGATCAATAATGGTGTGTATATAAACAATGAGGCTCATTGAGACTGGCTGCTGTCATCCAACACAACAGCAGAAGAGCAATCATTCCTAATTCACTGAGACAATCATTGGGCATAAGCATATAGCTACTAACAACCATGTCATACACTTCTGTGAATATACATGTATGTGGTCTACGACCTTGATGTGAATTGCTTTATATTTTCATTGTATTCATCTTTATCTACAGTAAAGGATGGTACAAACGTCCCACTCCCAGGCAATCAGCACCACAGATGGCACAAGCAGCAGCAGCTGCAGAAGCAGAGGCAGAAACAGCTACACCAGCAGCATCTGACACACCCACAGCACCCCCCATGACTGCATCATCAGAAACACCACTGAGACCAGGAAGCAGCAGCATGCAGGCACCCCATGGAGACACCCACAAATCAGCATGTAAACACCCAAGCTCTGAGTTTATCTCTCCACCTCAAACTCTGAAAAGAAAGAAAGACTGTTGATGATTTTGTGTGTTTCCTTGGAACACAGTCAATAGGTTCTATTATTATATACCTATGGGCGAATGACACGTCTATACTACCCTCTGATAGGCATATATTAATCATATAATTCGGCAAGGGGGGAGCGTATTCTCCCATTCATTCACAGTGTGAGCGTATTACATCGCATTCGCAGTGGGTAGGTTACTCACGGGCAAAAACGAAATGGCGGAAGGATAACGTCGATTCGATTATCGCTAGATTTATCGACGAGTTAACGTAAAAGAAGGCATGTACAAGATCGAAAAGCAGAATACACAAGCGAATTACAAAATTACCTCGATGTACCAAAGGAATCACCATAAAAAACATTAAGAATGATCTCATGGAGACCATTGTTCGAAGCGGGTGACACACAGATTACCGTCAACAAAATGACTGACTGCGCAGCTCCGGTTTATTGATTCCCATAGCTTACTTGAGCGGTGCAGTGTGCGCTGGCTCTCCTGTCATATCAAGAGCGAAATACACGCATGAATTACGAAATTACAGTGAAATACTGAAGGGAATACAGAAGAAAGCCTTAAAACTGATCTTATAGACAGTTGGTTTTACCACCCTACGCCGTAGTGGAAGCAAGCCTGCAAAATGTAAACAAAGCATCTAAATGTAAACAAACAGTGAAACACTTATTGTTTAAGCATAATACTAATAAAAGGCTTACCCGGCGTTTTTTTAAATATCATATACCATGTATATATTGTATTGGTTCTCTATACATTGGTGTTTTCCTTTTTATTCAAAAAGGAAAACATAAAAATCTAGTCGAAGCCTGAGATTGAACCCCCAACCCTAGGATTGGAAATCGCTGGTGCTAACCACTACACTATCGAGCCTGCTTGTGGATGCAGCAAAAGGTGTATCTATATATAGAATGCTGTAAAGTAGATGTGTTCCACAAAACTTGGAGATCAAAATATCAAATCAGCTAATGACAGAATTTTAAGGCTTAATCATTGACATTATTGTAATTATTTAGAGGTAACACTAATCAGCTTATCTATCAATTTATATCTAACTTATTTTGTACCGATTCTCTCTACACACTAACGTTTTTCTTTTTATACAAATAGAAAACCAGAAAAAAAGAGTAGGTATCTTAACCAGTACACCACTGACTGAATACTTTACAGAGTAAGGTACTTTACATGGGAATTTGAAGGCTGTGTATGTATATACATAGGGCAAAGACAGAATTTGAAGGGTGGGGCGTATCCTACAGTTCAGTTCATGTGTTGTGTGCCCAAATGGGTCTAGAAACGGCTGCTGTGGCTTAATTATTAACATTATTGTAATTATTTTGAGGTATATAATAATAAGAAAACCGTATACCTGTGTTTGAATTATTATTTTACCTCACCCCTGTCCCCAAACTTTTAAACCTTGGTCTAAAGACCTCGGTTAAAATGTCCGGGGACAGGGGTTCAGTAAAATGATAATTCGGCCACAGGAATACAGTTTTCTGATATTACTATACACCTATGGGCGAACGTCTATGAGATACTACCTGCTGCTAGGCATATTGTATAAATAGCGTTCGGGCCCGCCGTGTAGTAGGACGTAGTGATTCCCATAGGCTTTATAATGTAAAAGCATACGGCCCACTGCTACAGACACTACCTCGCACTAAAGTAAAATATCGCTATACAGCTTGAGCAGTGACTGTGTCAAAAACAAACAAACAAAATGGCAGTTCTCTCCCATTCATAACTTCAGAGGCATGCCCCGACATCCACACAAGAACTAGAAGTGGGCAATGGCCAAATATCGAAGTAAATAGCATGCAGCTTTCACCTAAGACAGTTTAAATGGCTTAAATCTCAGAGATTGATCGATATCAACAAGTCCAATTGCATCCCGTTACACAGCTCCCTGTTGTCGATGTCATAATTACGTTGGCTACCAGAGTTCCAGGATCACTGGCACCACATATTTCAGAGGCTGCTCCACATCGGCAGTTGCCGGGTTTTCCCACTGGCAGGCCGTAGTGAATGGCAGTGGTATTGTTTGGGAACAGGGGGTTGAATCAAGGACCAGAAAAGTTTATAAAACGGCACTTTAAACGAGTAGGAGGTGTATAGTAATAAGGAAACAAAGTGACTGAGCCTGTATGGGTGCCGTTCTTGGCTATTTGATGAAAAAATACGGCCCTCCCGCCTGTGGTGTCAGGCCGTATTTTTTCATCAAATGACCTCGAACGGTCACCCGTACGGGCTCAGTAACTACATTTTCTCATAGTTGGTTTGTACTAAGGGAGGTATATCAACAAGACAAACCTACCAGTGTATGTAAAATCCAACTTTGCTTACTGCAAACGATAGACTCCTTAATCTGCAAAGGCAAAAACATTAACCTTTCAAATGGGGGTTTGTCAAGCATTTACTGGATTTTCTAAAAATGGAGAAAAGAATGAGAGGCTAATTCTACTTATATATCTCACATGTTTTAAGGTCTGTTAGATTAGTTGTGCCTAGTGCCTTAATTCCTTCTCCATATACTGGTGTTAAATGATGCTGCTTTTCTCAGTATGACAATGTATACAGTATCTATCCTTGTATGTTGTAAACCTGTTGAAGGTTTTGAACAATTGAACTGAAAACTACAGTGCTATGGAATAAGACTAAGCTGTACTTCATCATAATGAATCTAATTTGTAAGAATCTAGGTCTCATGATTCTGAATCCTACAGTGAATATATGATAATGACCAGATTTAGTATTGATAGTTGATATGACATATGAATGATAGCACATATATAGATGATATAAAGTATGGCAACATTATGACAGAATGATGATATAAAATATGATAAGTTTGTAGGATTGGAGAAGGAAATGAAATCCCTAGAATCTTAGGGAATGTACTGGTATAGATTATGATTTAAGATGCATTGTGACCTCGGTGTATCAAGGCTTAAACCCTGCTAGAAGGTTATTCTGTTTTGAGACACAATATACTAGAAATCACTTATGTCTGTATATTTGTATCTGTTATTGTCTTGAAAACCAAATAAAAGAAGCTCTGTTTTCATAAGGTGACTATACATGTGTCCATACAAAATGTAATACAGTACATCATACAATTGACCTACTTCCAAGTGCTTATACATTTCCTATATAAACGCTGATACACAATAATACACTATCAAGTGATGTAGTGGTATATCTGAGACCAGCAGGGCGACTGGTGCAGTACCTGTATATCTGTGGGAATGGTCAAACATTTCAATCTTTAAAAAATGTTGAAATATGGTATACATGTATCACCTATGAATAAAAATCTCTGTTGAAAATGTCTTTATTTTGGAATGGATTTAGTGCATGAAAAACGAGTTTGACATCAGTTACAACACCTCTAGAGGTGTCTTCCGGGACGACAAATAGACAACAAATGGACAACATTTTCAAAATGAACAATTCCTTATGCTACACCACCTATGACATTTCATTTTCTCGTCTTGTCCAAGGCTCATACACCTATGACATACTTTTTTATGCCACATTTTGGCACCAACGACACTTGTACAATACTTTTTTGTATCATAAAATTATTATTCAACAGCCTCCAGGATATCCAGATGTAACTATTAGATTTATTACCGAAACAAGGAAAGAAATCTTATTTAACTAAAATGATTTATAGATAGCATGGAAAATGTGTTTTATTCATCGATACACCACTGCATATACACATGTATATGATGTATATCTATATGATTGTATATGAATTTGCCCCTATTGTGCTCCAGTGTATTCAGCATATACAATTTTTGTTTGTATATGCAGATGTTATGGCTGTATACACATTACTTATATTTGGTATATTCATATGTGAAACCATGGTACTGGTACCAATACAGGCTAGCTTTTTGAGTTGTCTCCAATAAATTCATTCAGAACAAGCTGTTTAAATTGAGTTCTGAATGAATCTATCGTAGACAACAAAAAAAGCTAGCCTTTATTGGGACCAGTGCTATGGTTTCATATTATTATATATTGTAATTTGTTCTTAAACAGTCGAAACCTCCCATATTTTGACATCAAATTGACTTGACATGCCATTCAAGACGACACATATGGGGGTAGACGTGCCAGAAGTGGATAACAGAGTAATTGCCAACTGCACAAGTCATCTTTACTCTCCAGCACATTTTCCATTGCTCAAAGATTCATAACAGACCTATAATCTGCCTGGAGTATGTGATGAAACTCCAATACACTCATTATCACCAAAGCTGAGGTTAGGTTTTTTTGTTTTTTTTCTTTTATTCTTTTATTTACCCTGGTTGACATAGGTTCGTGACCTGTCTTACTGCGAACCAGGGCCTTGTTTTTTAGTGACGACCATCATTACGGGCGACATGTTTCTGCTGTCAGTGTACTATAGTCGCGACATTTTAGGGGGTCGGACAATTATCGCCGCTCTACGACACGTAGGGCGGTGTGAGGTGTGCTATAGTCACGACACTCGGTGGCCACTGGACCGGAAAGTGTCTAAGACCACTCTGGACATGTCGTACCAAATGCGCAACTTCACTTCCCTTTGGAATTAAGCGATGAAATTTTAACACGAGTAAGGTATACATATCACCTATCATCGTACTAAATATGAAGAAAAACGGCCATACCGTTTCGAAGTTATCGGCGTTTGAATTTCGTCATAGCAAATACTGCTCTTGGCCCTGTTTTTTAGTCACGACATTTGTGAGTGTCGCAGGCCTACGATCCCACAGCCGATCTAAGACCTTTTTGGACGACAAAAGATGGCGGGTGTCTTATAGACGGTGTCGTAGTGCGCCACGGACGATCGCCGCTAAAAGTGTCTCAAGTATAGAACTGTCTTAGGTTCTATAAAACCTCACTGTGCGTATATAGAGGATTTCCCGTGCTTTCCATACGAATTAAGCAATGACATTTTTACAGGAGTAAGAGATACATATGACCTATAATCGTTTCAAATATGAAGAAGAACGCCTGCACCGTTATGAAGTTATCGGCGTTTGAGTTTGAAACACCGGGCTATCGATCAGATATCGTACACGCACTCTCCTAGCAGATCTTTCGGGGTATAGCGCGCGGAATCTCTGGTGGGAGAGTGAAGTAAGCGCAGTCGATGTCAAGGTCGCCGCATAAATTAGATCACGTGATGGTAGGGGTATACTGGCCACCAGAGCAGTAGTTGTTATGACAAACTTCAAACGCCGACATCTTCGGAACGCTATGGCCGATATTCTTCATATTTGGTACGATTATAGGTTATATGTATACCTTACTCGTGTTCAAATTTCATTGCTTAATTCCTACGGGAAGTGAAGTTGCGCATTCGCTACGACATGTCCAGAGTGGTCTTAGATATCCGTCACGTATGGCGACTTTTTTCTGGTCCATTGGCCACCGACTATCGTGACTATAGCACACCTTTTAGCTCCCTAAGTGTCGTATCTACAGCAAGTGTCGCAGCCAGCCTAAGATCGTAGCTCTATAGGACACTGGCAGCAAATTTGTGTCGTAAGTTATGAATGTCGTGACTAAAAAACAAGGCCCTGGTGGCCAGTGTACCCGTACCATCACGTGATCTAATTTATGCGGCGACCTTGACATCGACTGCGCTTACTTCACTCTCCCGGCAGAGATTCGGCGCGCTATAACGCGAAAGATCTGTTAGGAGAGTGCGTGTACGATATCCGATCGATAGCCCAATGTTTCAAATTGAAACGCCGATAACTTCAGAACGGTGCGGCCGTTCTTCTTCATATTTGAAACGATTATAGGTCAAATGTACCCCTTACTCGTGTTAAAATTTCATTGCTTAATTCGTATGGGAAGTACGGGAAATCCTCTATATATGCACAGTGCGGTTTTATAGAACCTAAGACAGTTCTATACTTGAGACACTTTTAGCGGCGATCGTCCGTGATGCACTACAACACCGTCTATAGCACACCGGCCATCTTTTGTCGTGGAAACTGTCGTGAGATCGCTGGTTGGTCTTGGGCCTTCCTGCCCACACAATGGTCGTGACTAAAAAACTAGGCCCAGGATACCACAATTCATAGCAACTACAATTAGGAGAGTGAAATTAATTAACATATTTCCGCACATGCTCAATTGGAACATTGTGTGCATTGGACATCAGGTTTACTCTTTGATTAAGTCAAGCATTCAGAGCTGTTTTGCAAACTCCCCGTAATGAATAAAAAGGTGGGTGTCAGGACCAAAACTGGAGTACATCTTGACCACATCAGGAGTGAAATTAGCTATATGGAATCAAGCCTTTATAAAGCATACTGGAACATATGAATCAATATCGCAGTCTGCCATTTTAAAATTGTCCACACAGACAACTACTTCAACCTATCAGCCAATCAGATTGCATTATTTGTACAAAGCATGCAGTCTGTCAGCCATAATGTGTAGGTCAGGCAAAGCATGCAGTCTGTTAGTATCCCAGGTCACCAGTACAAAGGTACCAGCATACAGTGCAATCTACGTGCAATAACTGTACCCCTAGGAGCAGTACTTGATTTTGAGTTTTTGCATATGTATATCATAACATATACATTTAGATGTAGATAGAAATATAAAAAGGTAAACCCATGCCCCTTATAACCACTCCAACCTGCCTGGCCTGGCAATGCCCAGCCTGGACCCCACCTCCCATCTCCCATATTGCAGGCACCGCCACCACTGCCGCTGCCCTGTTAACCTGCCCCGACCCATCTGCCCCATCTTCCTATAGGACTACTCTTACACTCCCTGTATTTCTGAATGGTCTCTCTTATCAGGAAAGTTATTACTGGGACCCATTTCACTAGTACGGGGAGTAAACGGGAATGGCAACCACAACAGCGAGAGCAATCAATGGCACTTACAACGGCGTCTATAAAGTCTCGTTTCATAAGTGGCCTCACTGTTGAGGTGGTTCTTTCCTTCACTATGCCAGCATGGTGAACGAGACATTTAATAAATTTATACCTTATGAATAATTCACTAATTCCAAATCATTCCTCATCTTTTTCCCCACATTACAGTTTTTCTGTAAGACATGAAGTGATAGAATAGGGTCAGAGTCAGAGCCTACAGATGAGGCGTATACACACGGGGAATTGGACAACCTTGTATACGAAAAATACCTACTTGGTACGAACTTGTGAGATATAATGGCTTGAGGCAGCTGTCGGACTAAGCGCGGCAACGCAGCAAGAGACATCTACCAGACGTTTTTATGAACTGTCACTGTCGTGACGTGTATATCATGTGACAGTCTTCTCAGGGTTTTCAAAGACTCAACACGTTTCTTTACCGGAGCGCTTCTTAAACCTCTGCGGCCATGGCTCCCAGGGCTCCGGCTTTGGCGCCAAATTCGGATTTCGCGGGCATATCAACGGATCAGCTCGCGCATCCCTGGATACCAGGATGAGGATCTCGACCGCCAAGTACAACAGATCCTCCAGTCTACTTCGCACGTACTGAGGCCTACCTCAGGTAAGCCCACCCACCCAGCTCACTATGTTTTCCATGGAGCTAAGAGGGAGCGAGCGGGCCTGGGGGCTCTTAATGTACAGAAGTATCTGTGGGGCATCTTACGCATGTCAGACGATCCCAAGACCCCGGCCAGTTGCCGCAGGCCTCTGATGACACACCTCAGGGAGGTAGTCGAGGATTCTATAGATTATGATTTCCGGCAAGTTCGCCGCTGGAGCGAAGAAATTTTCTCGCGTCTCACAGAGGGACGATTCCTACAAGGCTGAAACTCTGTTAGCGATATCAAGCAGCTCCGGACGGCAATATCACGGGCCGAGGGCGGCAGGCTCGGCAAGGAGGACTTACTGAGCCAAGCGAGAAAGGCTAAGAGCAAGGTGCGTCCAGCAGGCGGGAGCCACGCCCCTTGCCCAGCCTACAATACGGAGAAGGGGTGCGCTCTCCAAGCGCTGCACGTCGCAGCGGCAGGAACGGTAGATCACGTCTGCGAGTACTGCTATGATGTACTAAGTTTACATCACCCCCACACGGCCAAGGATTGCCGCATCAAGGTCAAACACGAGTCTGCGGCAGCTGCTTGGAGTAATAGCCAGCCCTTTGGGGGTAGGGCAGGTACGCCTGCCGCCCGCGACTAAGTTGGATCGTTCCGTGCGCTCTCAGCCGGCACGCAAGGACTTCGACTCGGAGAGCGCTTGCGGCGACATGGGTGGGGAGGTGGACAACTCCTCGTCCAATCACGTGCCGTCCCGCGTGGCGGGAGCGGTTAGCGTTTTTGGCGCCCTCAGCCCTCTGAGGAGTTCAGGGAGAGGTGCCCAAAGTTTACTTCGGATTATGCTGTTATCACTAACGTTGAGGCTTACAATTTTGAAGGGGCTCGTGTTATTGTCCCCTCAGCTCTCCACGTGGATGAGTGGAGGGCTCGTTTAGCCGACTATCATGATGTCAACTTGTGCGATTTCCTTGAGTTCGGGTGGCCTATTGGCTATACCCGGGGGCAATGACCGCTCCCTACCTATGTCAATCACGCCTCGGCTCGGGCTTGTAGTGCTGATTTACAGCGTTTTGTTGACAAAGAAATCCGCTTAGGCGGACTGCTGGGGCCTTTCGAGGCTTTACCGTTCGGGATTAATACCCAAGTGTCCCCTTTGTTGACACGTCCCAAGCGGGATTCTAGGGACAGGAGAGTGATTCTCGACTTATCTTTCCCGGAGGGCAATGCAGTGAATGATGGAATACCGGTAGGCCTGTATCTGGGACAAGGTTGCGCCTACACTCTGCCTACGATAGGCGACTTGACTGGACTCATCGAGACGTTAGGCCGACACTCATACATTTGGAAGGCTGATCTCAGTAGGGCGTACAGACAGTTGAGGATCGACCCGGGCGACGCCCCTTTTCTGTGTTTTCACGTGGAAGGGGCCTATTACGTGGAGAGGTGTCCCCCTTTCGGGTGTAGGTCGTCTTCTGTCGCGTGTCAGAGGACATCTAACGCTGTCGTTTATATCATGGCCGGCTTTAGAGTCCTCACTTACTTGGACGATTTTGCCGGGGCGGCGGCACGGGAAGAGGAGGCCTACAGAGCCTACCAGGCTTTCATCGGCCTAGCTGACACGCTAGGCCTACAGTTAGCGGAAGAAAAATGCGAGCCTCCTACCCAAGTCATCACGTGGCTGGGGTTCACGTTGAATACACGTGACATGGTCGTCACCATTCCACGGGACAAACTCGAGGCTGTGCTGGGAGAGTGTACCAAATGTCTCGATCGCAAATGGATTTCCCTCCACCACATGCAGTCTCTGCTGGGACGGTTAATTCACGTGGCCAGCTGTGTCCGGCACGCGAGAAAGTTTATGGCTCGTCTCTTCGTGGCTCTCCGGGCGGCTCGCGCGGCTCCCGTTGTGACTCTTGGTGATGGAGCTCGAGCGGATTTACGCTGGTTCGGGTTCTACGCGGCTTCATCAAACGGGCACCACCTTGTCCAGACAACGTCGCTTTTTGCGAAGCTACACGTCGGCGTGTCCAGCAATCGAGGTCAGGTCAAGATATAGGACGTCAACTTGGAGTGGGCGTGGCGCATCCCAGCTATTGACCCCGGCACGGGTTTTTACAAGTTGGCGGCTTTCACCTTGGTCGTGGCGTGCACAGATGGTCTTGAGAACGTTCCTGCAGGTGCCACGGTGCGGGTAACAGCTTCCCACGCTGCCGTATTCGCTCCCCTTCATCACGGGTTGATCCGGGACCCGTTTATCGCCGCTTGTACCCGTAGGATCTGGTTGGGAGCCGCTTTAGGCGACTACGAAGTCGTGCCAGACGTTGCTATGACTGTTGAAAGCGCTGTGGCGCCTGTAGAAATCGTCTGCCCACGCATACAGGAGGTTTTACACGATTTTCGTTGATTGCAGGTGCCGATCCCGCGCTTCACGCTCGGATGTTATCTTCCTTCGAGGCGGCTTCAGCTGTCTCCACGTGCCGGAACAGGTCAACGCAAGCCGTCAAATACCTACGTTTCTCAGTCAGGAACAAGTCCTCTGTTCTCCACCCGTCAGTCCTCCAGGCATGTCTTTACGTGCAACATTTGGCTGACACCCTCGCCTCGCCTACAGCCATTAGGAATTACATTTCTGGCGCTAAGTACTGGATTGCTCACCGTGGAGGGGACGTGTCTGCGTTCTCGTCCACGCAAGTGGCAGCTGTTCTCCGGGTTGTCTTAGTAACGTCTGGTCATGTTACTCGCCAGGCCCCGCCTGTATCTTGGAGTATGCCGGATATTTGCCGTTTATCTGGACAGCTGTCGTGCGGCCTTGTCGTTAAGGCTGCGGCCTCACTCCCTCCTGAGGGCTTCAAACCTCTTCCCGGATACCTCTGAGATGCATCGATCTCCTCACTACTTGTCCCTGGGGGACGTCCAAGTTGTTGATGGTTGCTTACTGCTCACCGTTCGTTCTTCCAAGACTATTTCATTGGGGTCCCCACCTGTGGTCTTACGTTAGGAGTCGTCACGTTTTCGGGACATGTGTCCTGTTAAGACTTGGGCATCTTATAGAGGCGTGGCACCTGGCCAGAGCCTAGATCCATTGTTTTTACTTAGACCAGGGGTGGCCCTCACGTCTGCTCATTTCACTTCAATTGTCAGACTTCTTCTGTCACGTGCCAGTCATCACGAGGCCTACCTCGTCACCCCTCACTCGTTCCGCTGAGGTGGGGCCCAACACCTCGTCCAGTCAGGTAGGCCTCTCCACGACGTCCAGAAGCTTGGCACTTGGGCTTCGCAGGCTTCTTTGGCCGTCTACTTACAGTAAATTCTGTCTTCGACGTACGCCCTTTTATGAATTTTACTGTTGACAAATTTCCGTATACTTTCGTATACCGTATACCATGTATACTACATATTTGTCTTTTTCCACATGAAAAATAAAAATTTTCGTCCACAGCTTGGCCTCGTATCAGTCATTGGTACGAACTTGTGAGATATAATGGCTTGAGGCAGCTGTCGGACTAAGCACGGCAACGCAGCAAGAGACATCTACCGGACGTTTTTATGAACTGTCACTGTCGTGACGTGTGTATCACGTGACAGTCTTCTCAGGTTTTTCAAAGACTCAACACGTTTCTTTACCTCCCACCCACCCCACATGTTTTGGGTGTTTCCTTTTATGAATTTTACTGTTGACAAATTTCCGTATACCTTCGTATACCGTATACCATGTATACTACATATTTGTCTTTTTCCACGTGAAAAATAAAAATTTTCGT